>CM053404.1:92809493-92961254 GCA_028644305.1 Xerus rutilus | reverse complement strand
TTGGTACTGGGGATTGAACTCAGGGGCACTCGACCACTGAGCCACATCCCCAGCCCTATTTTGTGTTTTATGTAGAGACAGGGTCTCATTGAGTTGCTTAGTGCCTCGCCATTGCTGAGGCTGGCTTTGAACTCGCGATTCTCCTGTCTCAGCCTCCCTAAGTGCTGGGATTACAAGCGTGAGCCACCGCGCCCGGCTAGTTTAGTGGATATTTTAAGTACATGTGTTAACTTTCTGTTATTATGACAAAATACTTGAGATAATGAACTCAAAATGAGAAAAGACTTTATGGGCTCATGTTTTCAGAGGTTTCGGTCTATGGCAGGTTGACCTATTGTTCTGGGGCCTCTTGTGACAGTTACATCATCACAAAACTGTGGCAAAGTAGCTACTAACTTCATGCTAGGCAGGAAGCAAAAAGAGAGTAAGAAGAGAAGTTCCATTTAAGGGCATACCCTCAATGAATTAACATTTTTCCACTAGGCTCCAGTTCCTAAAGGTAATACTGCCTTTCAGTAGTATCACAGACTGAGGACCAAAAATTTAATACATGGGTCTTTGGGTGAAGTTCAAGATCAAAAATACAGCAGCCCAGTATTTAGACCTATTGCTTGAGAAAAAAAATTATCCTTTAAAAATATTACTGCTCATTGACACTGCACCTATTCACACAAGAGCTCTGGTAGACATGCCTAGATTAATATTGGTTACATTCTAAAGCCCATTGATCCAGGAGTAATTTCAACTTTCTAGACCCATTATTTAGTCTCATTATCTTGCAATAGATAGTGGTTTATCTAATGGACTAGGACAAAGAAAACTGAAAGTGTTCTGGAAAGTATTTACAATTATATAAGAAGCTTTATGATTCATTTGAAATTACAAAATATCAACACTAATAGGGTTGGGATGAATTTGATTGCAATACTTACGAATGATGTTGATTTCAAGACCACAGTGCATTAAGAGCAAATGTGGAAATAGCAAGAAAACCACAATTAGAAAAGGAGCCAGATTTGACTTACTTGCTACAATGTCATGATAAACCTTGAATGGATAGTTATTGCTTTGTATGTTTGAGCAAGAAAATGGTTTCTTGAGATCAACTCCACTGATGGAGATATTGTAAAAATTGCTGAAATAACAGCAAAGTATCTAGAATATTACATAAACTTTGCAGATAAAAGAAAGACATGGTTTGAGAGGACTGACTCCAATTTTGAAAGAAATTCTACTGGGGGTAAAATGCTACCCAACAGAATTACATCCTACAGAGAAGTCTTTCATGAAAAGAAGATTCAATTAATGTGGCAAACTCATTGTCCTATTTAAAATAGGACAGACACCTCAACTTGCAACAAACACTATCCTGATCCATCAGTGCTCATTAACCTCAGGGCAAGAAACTCTACCAGTGTCTAAATATTATGACTTGCCAAAAGTTTAGATGACTATTGGCAATTTAGCAATAAATTATTTTAAATTTAAAGTATGAGTATTTTTTAACCTAATAGAATAGCACATGATAGAATAAATTATACAGTAAACATAACTTTTATATACCTTAGGAATCAAAAATATTCATGTGACTCATTTTATTGCACTAATTATTTTATTGTGGTAAACTGGAATCAAGGCCACAATATCTTCAATATCTTTTTGTTTGTTTTAATTCATTAGTGTGTGTATGTTTTCAGGCAAAATGACTGGCACTTACTAAGTGCTAAACAAATATTTGCTAACTAAATCAGTTAATTTAGTTACAAGATTATTTATGCCTAAATACATTTGATTGGTTAAAAAAAAAAAGTATTAGAATGGTCAAAATCCAGAATACTGGCACTACCAAATGGTGATGAGAATGGATCAACAGGAATGCACACCTGTTGCTGGTGCGAAGGCAAAATGGTACAGCTACTTTGTAAAACTATTTGTTTCTTATAAAATGAAGCATACTCTTAACATGCAGTCTAGCAATTATGCTTCTTGCTGTGTATTCAAAGGAATTAAAAATATGTAAACACATGGAAATAGAGGTTTATGCATAATGACCAAAAATTGGAAGTAATGAACATTTCCTTTAGTAGATGAATGGATAAACTCTGCAACATCCCGTTAGTAGAATATTATTTAGAATTAAAAGCCAATGTGCAAGTGGACCCTGAAAAGATATGGAGGAATATTTAATGAATATTGCCAAGATATATACTATATAACTATATTACATAGTTACAACTATAGAACATTATGAAAAAAGCAAAAAGATATAGAGAAGAAAAAAGTCAGAGGTTTCCAGGGGATGCGAGGGAGAAGGAATGAATAGGCAGAGCAGCAATCTTACAGGGCATTGAATATATCTTGTGTGGTATTACAATGATGAATACATGTTATTATACAATTGTTCATACTCTAGAATATGCAACACCAAGATTGTGCTATAAATGTAAACTGCTGACTTTGAATGATTTTAATGTATAAATATAACTTTATCAGTTTTAACAAATATACTAGTCTAGTGGCAGTGAGGGAAGCCATGCATAGGTACAATAGGGTATCAGAAATATTTGCATTTTTCTCTCAATTTTGCTGTGAACTCAAAATTGCTCTAAAAAATGTTAAAACCATTAAAAACAATTCAGTCATATCTTCCAGTGGGTAATGAGGTAATGAGAGTTTCAATGAGTCATGTAAAAATAAAAGAAGAACAATGGGAAATGTAGGGGAAATTTTAAGTATTGTTGTTATTCCTTAAAAGAACATGTAGGGTAGGGTATGGAACCCTCATAAGGAGAGCAGAGAACACTGGACATCTGCCAGTCTTAAATTATAGATATCAATTCTTCCACATTGTCAAACATGCTTTGTTATAACGGGTTTTTGCTGTGGTTAGGAGGAAAAATTGCTCTTAATAAGGTATTGGAAGAAATTATAATCCAATAGCACTCACAGTTCATTTCTCAAGGTGAATGAGAAATGTTTCTTTGAAAACACATTACTTATAATAAATCAGAAATTAAATTTCACATATAAATTAAGTATAAAACTTTCATAATTCTCGAAGTGTTAAATGAGTAGTACTCCTGTATATATCTGCTGAGATTTTTTATTAATTCCAAATATATCCAAATACTGTCTTCTGAATAAAAATGAAAAAATAGGCCTTTTATATCTTTGTGCTTACTTTGCATTTAAAATATATAACTTGAAAAATATCCCAGATTTTTGTAATTTATTCATGCCCCACAATGCTGATAGATCATAGACATTAACCCTACATTACTCTTCATTTTTAACACCATTCAACCTAACACCAATTTACTACATTTTCATTTCTTCCAAATATTTGTCAAAATATTTGCCCTTTGAGAAAATGTGAGAAACTTCACTAAGGCCATGGGTAATAATATTCAGTAATTGGCTATAGTCTGGCACATTTTCCTATATCTTACTGTAGACAACGAATATAATTTTTTATTTTGGAGATTGGTAAAAAAGAATAATGCCCCTTCTTATTTCCATTTGAGAAACTCAGTGATGGTTTTCATATACTTTGTATTTGTTTAAATAAAACATTGTTATTTTTTAAATTTATTTCTTATCTGTTGTTCATCCATTTGCTGTGACAATTGTTGGTCATAGTTGATGTATTTTCTTTTTCTTGTTATGTATTTCTCTTTCTCTGATTATTATATATGTAAATAAAATAAGTTTAAAATAAACATTTATACTTACATCCTAGAGGAAATTTTATTTCTAATATTTTGAAATAAAGAACCAAGTACCAGTGCTGTGAAAATTGACACCATCTAAATTAAGATGAGACTCAGTGCATCAATTTATACTTTAAAGCTTAGATAACAATGAAAAGTTAATGATATTTATTAACCATTATTTTGGTTCCTTAATCGAATCAATGAGAAACATCTGAGTCCTTGTAATTTTAATTAAATTGCAAAGAAAAATGTTTCAATTTCCCAAAATAAAAAAACAAATTCTTAATTATTTTTTTATTAAAAAGACTACTAAGTGTCCATGATCTTTTTTAGGTTTATAAAGCTCTATTACTTTCTTCAGAAAGTTTTCTCTGACTTCCTCAGAAGTATTCAATAAATATTTCTCTCTTGACATAAGCATGTGTGTGGTGTTCTCAAACATGAAAGAAATATATAAGTAGATTTACTTTTAAAATATGCTTCATAACCTTTGGGTAAATAGCATCCTTTTGGAAAAAGAAAAAGGTATAACTGCCATTAATAGAAAGAGTAGTAAAGGCAAATTTCTAATGAAAAATATTTGAATGTGCTTTCAGTATTTAATTTCCCAGTTTGAAATGTTTAAAGATTGTAATTATTTTTGATTAGAGGTGAGGGTTCATTTTCTCTGTATTTTTTCTCATGTTATGCTGATTATATGTTTACTCAATTCTACGAAACAGCTTTGATTATTGTATAGGTAAATACACATCACTAGGAAATTTAAACACTTCAAAGTTTCTAATTAATTTTAGTATGAAGTTGAGATTTGTTACACAAAAAGTTTATATTCTAAATATATTTTGCTTACTCTTCCAGTTCTTCACTGACTAAAACTGGGTACTTATAGGGTCCCAAATAGAAAATACAGTTTCAGGGAACTTTTGTTTGATACATAATCTTCCTTTGTGTTTGGTGTACTTTATTAGTAGGCAAATATACTTATTCTCCATCTTTCAAACACCACTTAGATGCTTTTTTCCAAATTTAATTTATTTATTTGTTCTATCTAGGTTTACATGATATCAGAGTGCAATTTAGATGCTTTTCAATGAGGTTGTCTAGATGGATTGGTCTCTATTCTCCTCCACATTCTTCCAAATGAAGTTGAAACTTGTCTTTATTGTATAATTTCTACATGTGATATAAATTTATTTGTTTTCATGGGATATAATTGTCTCTACATAAATAGGTCTTGCTAGGTTATAATTATCTGATTGACAGGGACTAATTGTTATCTGATCTCAAAAATGCAAGTAACTTATTTAGCATCATGCATCAAATAACCAGATAATATTTTAATACAGTTCTTGTTTCAAAGGTTGTCATTATTAGCAGATCCCTGTTATGTACCAAAATAAGTTTCAGGAATCAAAAAACCCATTATAGAGTTAGTTTTTTGACATTTTACTTAAACAAACACTGATAATCATATTTAGAATCAGACAGTTAAAGTGATTTTTTTCAATGCTGTTTTACTTATATAGTTTACCAAAAAATGAAAATTTTAAAGAAAAGATTCTAACTAAATGCCATAGATAACCCTAAGTATTAACTATCCTCTACAGTGTGCCCTAGCTGAATTTTTATATTATACCTTAAAGCTTTTCAAGTTAAATATATCCATTTTGACCTCTATTTAAGCCTCCCTTGAAGCCAACATTTTATTGGTTTTAACTATATTGATTTTTCAATTGAAGATAACATTCCATTCACATGAAAGTTCATTTGTTACAGCCTTCCATTTATAAGCCCCTGCATCTTGATTTAATGTTATTTTCTTGCAGAAACTAAAGTCTGTAGGTCAATCTTGAAGAATGAGTATAACCACAAATATAGCAGATGCCTCATAAAATTATCTTCTACTGCTTCTCTGTGACCTCTGTCAAGGAAATAATACTCAAACCTGCGTCAGCATGAACAGCTGTGGTTGCTGCTGTTAGATAGCCGTGACCTATCCTCCCAAGGGTAGTGCCCAACCGGGAGGGAATGGTGATTTTTGCAGAGTCAATGTTATTAATGCCAATATAAATCAGAAAATACTGCCTTGAATATAAAAATTAGATGCCACAGTTCATGAAAAGAAGCAAACTTCCTTTATAATAAATCAACCCAAGTTCTGTGTGGACATTTATGGAAATGTTAATGACAATTGTATAAAGATTTTTTATCCCTCAAAACTTCATTTATGATAAATGTGCAAATGGAATTATGATTTAAATATTTCTTTTACAGAGAATTACATTAGAAATCAAACTTTTTTTTCAGCCAAAAGAGCTTTTAACAGAACTTCACAGTGTAAAAGGTGGATATTGCAGCTATTTTATTAGGTTTCATTGCTATCTGCAACTTATCCAGTTAGACCAATTGGTAAATAATAAGGAAATGCAGAACTAGACATTTAATTCACAGACTACTTTATTCATTAAAATAAAAATATCTATGTTATACTCTTTTCCAGATCAATAGGTCTTTTTAAATATAAGAACTTGTATATTTATATATGTGTGTGCAAGTATGTATGTAATATATACACATATGCATAAATGTAAGCACACACATATAAAACACACAATATATTCATATATGTATCACAAGAACATGCAAATACACATATTTACATTCCCATATACACATACACTTTAACAAACTCCAGTTGTTCTGATTTAAAATTCTCTAATTACTCTGGATTTGCTTCTAGCTGGCACTAGATATATGTACTAGATATATAAACTTCAGCCCAAGGAAGCTCTCAAAAAAAGGAAAATGGTCATATATGTTTAATTATCATATTTGTATATTATTTGTGTATTATTTTGATATAGATTTTCTTGGGCTCAAGAAATTAAATCATAATAAATTAATATTTTTATGTGTTGAAATGTGTTCTAGAAGAAAATTTGTGTCTACTATATAGCACATAAGTATTAAGATCAAATTTGACATAGCGTTTAAATTAGTGACTCCACAGATATGCTGTCTTAAACTATCCCCAAATTCTGAGATTTTGTTCCCAGATGTAATTATTGGTCCAGGGAAACACTAGTTATCCTCCTTGACTTCATTTGAGCTGCAGGCATACATACTTCTTAAAATTATTTCTTTTGCTAAGTCATGCAGAGATCTGAGAATAGGTATTTCAGATTTAGAGCAAGCTAAGAGAGAAAATATTCCTGTAATAATGTATGCTACATTCATTTATTTAACAATTTGTGGATTGTCTTTCCATGCCTTGTACATACAACAGTGTGAAAATACTCCAAGTCTCTACTCTCAAGATTTTTAAACTTAGTAAGCGAAAATAGTCAACTGCTACTTATTATAGGGAGAAATATATTGTAAAGAAAAAACATTCAGATAAGATGTAAGAATTATGAGTGTAAAGTATTATTTCAGATAGAGCAGAGGACTTTTTCTCAATAAGGAAACCCCCAAAAAGACAGAATATAGATATATCCATATTTGAGGAAAGTGTGAGTGAGCCAAGAGAAGAGAAGGAAATGAGAGAGAGGAAGTATATGAAGGGCCATGGAGACCCTCAACCATGCTAAGGAATTTAGCTTTTTTCCTGGGTGAGATGGAACGCCACTGGAGGGACTGAGTGAGAGGAGTGACCTGGAATTATTAGCTCTTTTAACAATCACTTCCACTCTCTGGGGAAGATAAATGAAAAGTAGTCAAAAGCAGCATTAGAAAGACCAGTTTGGAGGCTCATTCAATACGCCAGGTGAAGAAGAGCAGAAAGTGGAGTAGAAGGAAATAAAGGTGGGGAGAAATCAGACTCTGTTCCTAATTTTGAAGATAGAGTTGACATGATTTGCGATATATTGAATACAACATGGGAAAAAGGCAGTACCTTAATAATTTCTGCTTTCCCTACAGTCTGTTTTTCCTCTAATACCTCTTTTCACTCATGCTTTTAGTACCTGAACCGTGTGACGCATTTCAAATAAAGTATATGAGGAAGAGAATCATATTAGGTACAATTGGAAAATAAAATAAATGATGATTTTTTTATGTATTCTATGTATTCTAGTTTTTTTTCCATAAATAATTCAGGATGCCATATAAACATTTTGGTAGCTATTTAGGAATTCTGAAAATAGCACCCTTGTCTTTAGAATTTATACATTTCTCTTTTCAACATCATTACCTTTGACTCTTTCCCTTTCCCGAAAGAATGGATCCCTTTTCCTGCCCTGGGCTACTCACATTCTCTTCATGTAGTCCACTGTACTTAATTTCCTCTACTGGTATAGGTAGTTGAAATATATTTATTAAACTTTCAGTTTGTTCCAGGAATGCCTTTGCTCACTTTACAATCTACCTATGGAAGAACCACAAGCTAGATTTTGTCTTATCCTCATTCTGTAGATAAAGAAAACTAAGCTAAGGAATGTTTAAATAATTTGCTCACCACCACACACCTGGTGACAAATAGTCTGGCATTCAAATTCTGCTTACTTGTCTCCAGAGCTTGTTCTCTTAGACCCTAGGCTATGAACTCTCATCCAGAACCCTCTTTCTCACTTCCAACCAATAAAAATTACAGTCTATAAATATCTCTAAGTCCTGATTTTCTCCAGGAACAAGAGCCTAGCAATGCTTTTTATTAGGTAATTACTTGGAGCTAAACTATTCTCAAATTAAAAGCAAATAAACAGAAACAAACATTGAAAACAATAGAAGAATTTATGAGGCACCAATGTATATCAAATACAATTGAAGTGACTACATTGTTGGAACAAGATTCTACTTAACAATTTGATGGGCTACTGTGCTACAGTTTTTTGATTAGGTGTCTTAATATTTTTGTTTGTTTGCAAGGAACAAGGGAATTGTTCAGTAAAAATTTTTAAATAAAGAAGAAAAAATTTTAAAAAGTGAGAGGATTTATTACAAATTATCACCCTTTACTGACGTACATTAAAAAAAAAAGATGTGCTGAGACCTTTTTAAAAACCAATAGAAAAAACTTAAAAACTTTCTAGAAGTCCTAGAAAGTTTGTCCCTCAATTATTTCTCTCCTTAACATAAACTATAGACCTTGTGTTTTTTTGCCATAACCATTATCTTTCTATTACTTTCTCTCAGAAGATTGAATTTCTCTTCTTTGATATGGGCTTATGACCATTAATAGCTCCTAGTGAACTCCTTAGTTTATGTGGTTTTAGTTCAACTAATCAGCAGAAATTAATCTGAGTTCATAAATCTCACTTCCAAATTCTTAGAGCAAAAAACTGTGATTTCAAGCTTCAGTTATGAGATTACCTACAGCATTTTGTTATACCAGCATTACTCAAAAATCTCTGAGAATGACTTTAAGTGGATAGCCCAAGTTACCAAGCATTAAGATGGCACATAAGAACACAAAACCATTTTTGACCAATGTTGAAAGTGCACACTGTAGCTATTCAAACTGTATTAGATTTCTGAAGGGATTGACACCTGTTGTATACAAGTGGGAAATTGAAGCCCATGCATGTACACACACATTAGCTGTAAAACAAAGATTATATTTTGTACTTGTAAAATATATTTTTTTATTTTTTTAAAATTTATTGATTCTACTTAGGTATACATGATAGCAGAATGCATTTGATTAATTGTACACAGATGGAGCACAAATTTTCATTTCTCTAGTTGTATGTGATGTAGACTCACACCATATTTGCAGTAATACATGAAGCTAGGGCAATGATGTCCATCTGCTAATGTCATTTTTCTCAAGAAGTTACTAAAAGAGATGACATTTAGCTAGAATTTATCTATGTATTCTTACTCTGGGCATGTAACATTATGCTTGACTATATGGGGAAATAAATATTCTAATGTAAATTGAGATAGTCAAGGGAAGACAGCATGAAGGAATAAGACTTATACCTGACCTGGGTATGGTGGTGCATGCCTGTAATCCCATCACTTTGGGAGGCTAAGACAAGAGAATAGCGAGTTCAAAGCCAGCCTCAGCAACAGTGAAGCACTAAGCAACTCAGTGAGATCCTGTCTCTACATAAAAAACAAAATGGGACTGGGAATGTGGCTCAGTGGTCAAGTACCCCTGAGTTCAATCCCTGGTACCAAAAATAAATAAATAAATAAATAAAGACATACCTGGTTGTGAGTCAAACAAAAGGAAAAAAAATAGGGTACTTTGGAGAGAGAAAGTACATAAGTAAAAACAGCACTTATTGCCTTGATTATAAATTTTAATTTAGTTTATTAATGCTGGTATAGGTGCAATAATAGAATGTTCTTGTATGTATCAGTTGGCGTCCTTAGATATTCAGTTGCCTTTGTGAACTCATGTCACCTCAGGTATCAACTCTTAGCTTTGCAATGTCAAAGAAGAGGCTCAAGTTAAGGTAAATTACTAAAATAACTGTTTTGTCCTATAGATGTTGCAATATGGTGTTTTTAAACACAAGAGAAAATATCTCTGATTTCCAAGTGAAGTATTGGTTATGAACATGAGATTTTATTTCTCTCTTCAGCAAAACTGGATCCTGGTCATTCATCAATAGACTCTTCTTGTCAACCTCTTTTGATCATGTTATACCTGTATGTGCTTCCACTACTGAACATGTATTTTTAGCCAACTTACTTTCTTTAGCTATTCTTTCATTCAGAGATACTTTCAGAGTCTAGCTATTTTGTGTTCACACTGCTAGTTGGTTTTGAAGATCAGAGAATGAATTACTATTTTAGACACCAGATTGCAGTACTAGGGAGTCTTGTGTTTTGAATCACCTCCTACCATTAGAAATAAAGAAAAGGGCAATAGCCTATTAATAGAAAAATCTACACTGAAGTTCTGAACTGGCTACATAACTTCAGTAAGATCTTTTAGTTTTCATATTGTTCAACTTGTTCTTTATCAAAATATAACCACAGTTAATAAAACTATAAGATCTAAAACCTTGTTAGACTTTGCTATAATATAAAAATATAATTTATTAAACTATAAAACATACTTATAAATCATATACATACAATCAAGAAATAAAAATTACTATTATTATTGATATAAAGTGCATCATATATTAACACAATATATATGATTCAAAATACCAAAATGATTAAAAATATCTGTATCTATCTATCCACACACATATGAAAGTATAACTAAAAAGAAACATATGTGCATTAGAGTAATGTTCATGGTAATTGTGCATCCTGCATAGGATGTAGAGGCATTTTATCCACATTATTAGGTATAGTAATGACTTAGTATCACTACATGTTTGATTATTTGACAAAATTTTCAAATTAGTGAGTTATTTTGTGTTTAAGTTGTTATACAATATTAGTGAAACATGAACTATTGTGCTGTAAGGAATAATAACAATAATTTTAAGATAAATAATCTTATTCCTATTAAATTATGCCTTTGTGATTATTCATTACAAAAAATGGCTTATGGTACAACAGAACAATAACATCACATGAAGTTAGTATAAAAATCACAATTATTTGTTCTTTGATATTTTCTTCAACTTAGAAAAAATTTGAAGACATTAAAATAGGTTTTGAAAGATAACCAACTAGCATTCTATGAATAACATTCATGTTTTTATTAATGTATAAAATTTTATAATGACCTTTTTGAAGTTTTAACTATCATATTTACATTTCTAGGTTATTCACATAATATATTCATTGTATGTTCGTTTTCATTTAAATTAGGTTGAGGTGTTCATAATACATGGGTGAAATGTTTTACTCTTTGCTTCTAGAAACTTACTTCTCAAAGTAACATCTGCAGGAACTTAGAAACTTGTTAAAAATGCAGAATTGGAGGACCTACTAAAGACCTACTGAATTAGATTATGATTTTATCAGTACCTCAGGTAATGCTATACATAATTGAAGTTAGAGATGCAAGCGTTTTCATTTGTGAATATTGAGAAACCAGTATAAACATATTTTTAAAAATACAAGGTTTAATTGTTAAAGTAAGGCTATGTATCATATACTTCTCAGAATTAATGTACTATTCTAACAGGAGTTGCAGTTTTAAGACAAATGGTGTTTATTAATTGTCAGTCACAGATTTCTTCTTCATCTTTATCTGATTAATGATATACTTAGATACATACATTCACCAGTCAACTGATCTATATGAGTATGCTGTAAAAATTCATTATATTTATGCATTTTTCCAACAGAAGCAGTATACAAGTACACATGACTAAAACCATATTTATTATCACAACTTCTCATTCAGAGGACTGAGGTTCCACCTAAATATTATGTAATGTGCAGAGAAATTTATATTTTTCAGCTTTTGAGTTGATTCACAATGACCAGTCAGTTTAATGATGTCTTCATTTACTTCTCTATGATCTCTAGATGCACCATTGTAAATTGTGCATATGGTTTGAGAAAGATAAAGCACTTTTTAATGCATTTTGTTAATTAAATAATTTAATCATCATAAATTAAATTAACATTGAAGGAGTTCAATTAATATTGAAAATCTTTTTTGTATCTGTGAAAGGAGACTATAAAATAACAATAGAAAAATGTGATTCATTATATTTTTCTTTTGGAGGGCTTGACATAGCAAGAAAATGAAATAAAATATACTCAAGCTCATTTTTCTTTCCTATAACTTTATAGTCTCAGAGGAAGACTATGATACTTCTTCCCAATTCATTGCAGCAGCAATACATATAGTTGAAATGTTTGGATTTTATCACCTTAGCTCCAAATTACCATGGAGTCTACCATTTTATGACTCCTGAATCATAATTAACTCCTTTTGTGTTAAAAAGAGCATTATAAAAACTATAAGAAAAGATTTTAAAGAGAAATGGTAGTGTGCAAGAAATGGTTCGAGATATAATGACTACAGAATTTGCAAGATAAACAAGCCACTTGCTCACCCACTCATACACCCATCTCTCAGTAATTGTGCATACTTGATTCTTCAATCAGTTCTAATGTCAATAGCTTTATATATCTTGTGAATAAAGAAAGGAAGGAAAACTCAACACTGTGAATAATTATGAGTTTTTTAAAGTTATATTTAACAATAAAGGAGAGTTGAGTAAAATCCTTTGGCAAATATATATGACTAGATTTTATAAATATATTTAAAATATATAAATGTATTTCACAAATATATCCAAGATTTCCCCCAAGAAATTCTAAATAAATCTAACATCTGATTCATAAATAGTTGGTTTAGTTGTTAAGCTCTGTAGCAGAGGTTAAGCTCTTTAACCTTTCTAGAATTTCTGAAAGTTTTGAGATCTAGACACACAAGTATGGAATCATCAATGCACAATCGTGTGCTATGAAAATACTCAATTACATCACAATTTATTTTTTGAGATAATGAGTATTATCATGAAAATAATTGTATGGTCTTTTTTTTTTTTTTTTTTTTTTTTTTTTGGTACCAGGGACTGAACCCAGGGGTGTTAACTGCTGAGAGACATCCTAGCCTTTTTTTTTTTTTATCTTTTATTTAGAGGATAGAGTCTTACTGAGTTGCTTAGGGCCTCGCTAATGTTGCTAAGGCTGGCTTTGAACTCATGATCCTCTTGCCTCAGCTTTCCAAGCTGCTGGGATTATTGTATGTTCTTGATTTGATATAGAGGAAGGACTTGAACTTCTCAAAATGTCTTCATATGGCTCTAGTTCTGTTTCCAGCTAAGGGCCTTCTAAGTAAAGATATGAAGTGGGTTGTTCATCACTTTTACTTCATTTAGGATGGACTATCCACATTTTGTATAACCTTATTTCAGATCTCAGGATTCATCTGTCATTCTAGTCCTAATCCATATCTGTACGAGCACTCTCCATACCTTGCTCTTGCCAAAGAGCACCCCTTTGTTTGTGACCTTTGGACCTGATTGGTCCAAGAGTGCATATAAGCTTCTATAGTTTCTGGAATAAACTCTGTTTTCTGTGCTATACATACCCAGATGTTTCTATTTTGATGTGATATTTCTCTAAGGAGACATGTTGTACTAGGAAATAACAAGAAAAACTGTTCTAATTCCATGATTTGACAAACTCATGAGAGCAGGGAGAGACATGGGCAATGTGAAATTTTTATGAAGTCTTGTATGTTACCATCTACACTACTTAATCAGCTCAGCTCAAGGTATCACATAACTCAGACATATTATTCAAATGTTCTAGGTAGTCACTGTAGAAGTAGATGCTTGCATTGATATGCATCTTCTCTGTAACATAGTATCAAATTCACTTCTTAGCTTTCATCCCATTTCCTACAAATAATTACATAACGTGGAGGGCAAGAGGAAAGGACAACATGAAGAACTAGATGACCATCATGTTGGGTGAGTCAAGCCTTAGCACAAATACTAAGTGAAATCTTATAATGATAAAAAAATGCTTTCTCTAGAACTCTATGCTTTTTTCCCCTCTGTTCTAACCTGAGGTCTCCATCCCTTATAACCAGATTGACAGTGAAAAACTAAAAATGCAATGTAATCTAAACGTAATAAGAAATCACATCTCTTTTCAAGTAATTTCACGTTTCCATGTTAATTATTTATTTTTCTACCACCACACAATCCTCAATTCCCCCGACGCTGTCATAAAAGTGATTTGATTAAACAAGTAGAGATGTAGATAACATCTCTCTTAACACTGTGAATATTGTATGGTTAATCACTGGATGCTTTCTATAAGATGTGAATACTAGGGTAAATATTCTAAATTAATGAGTGACTTCCTTAGGTATATATGCAATGTTGTTTATTAAATTTTTCGTAAAATCTACAAGAAAGGAAAAAGAAAAACCTAGCGCAGTTACCTCTAAGACATATCAAATTTTCTATATAGTCACTAAGTTTCCTTTATGTCAACATATGCAAACCAGGTCTAGGATCTAGAGCCTAATAGTGTCAACAATTGTGAGAGAATGTATCAAATTTTCTCAAGTTTACAGTCAGGAATTGAAATTCATGATGTCATAGAAACAGCATGCCTGGGGAGTAGATACCACTCCCACTTCTACTAAATTAGACTCTTCTGTCTGTTCCCAGTCCATGGACCATAAGGAAGCAGCTGGAAATGACAGAAGCAGATGGGGGTGGGTACTGAGTGCCAAGTGAATGTTTTTCTTTATCAGGGAAAGGTTTAGTTTTGAAGCATGTGAATGTCAGCCAAGAGCTTTGTGGAACACTTTGACATAGACTTTGATGCTTAATAAGAGCTTGATCTTCCAAAGAGTAATATAATCAATAATCTATACTTTCTCAATTTCTATTTTAACTGCTTTGACTGTTCAGTGTTGATAACAATGGGAGGTTATAAAATTTTTCCTCTTCAAATTCTTTTCTTCATATCTTTCTTGCAGAGATGAGTTCTTACATGTTTTAATCCACCCTATAATCTTTATGATATGTAATTTAAATAAAAAAGTGAAGCATGGTTACAAATTTATATATTACATGAAAATGAGGAACACTATCTCAGAGAAGAACAAGAGGTTCAGAAAGAAGTTTAGATTATTTTTTATGCCCAAAGACAAGGTATTCCTGTCACCTTTGTGCCCTGAAATAGGCACCCAGAACTATTCATGTTGATAAACAGGTTTTTTTTCTTCCCCAAACAACTATATGAATAGAGGTATCCGTTAGTGAAACAGAAGATGCTGATAGAAAAGTTAACATTTTTTATTTTATTTTTAGTACCAGGGTCTGAACCCAGGACACTTAACCACTAAGCCACATCCTTAGCTCTTTTTTTTTTTATTATTATTTTTTATTTTGAGACAGGGTCTTACTAAATTGCTTAGGGCCCTGCTAAGTTGTTGAGGCTGGATTTGAACTTGTAATCCTCCTGCCTCAGCCTGCCATGTCACTGGGATTATAGGCATGTGCCACCATGCCTTGGTAGAGTTAATATTTTTTGGAGAAAAAAATAATTATTTTTCAGAAGTGCTAAATTTAAGATACCAACTAAATAAATGAATGGTGTGAAACTGGTAGCCAAGTGGTGAGGTTCACAATGAAGACAGAAGTGTGAGCATTTATAGCATATTGAAGGTAAATATAGTTATAACACCAGAAAGCATCTAAATAATAATAGCTGCCATGAACCAAGATCTTACTAAGTACCGAGTTCTGCTATGATTAATTTTATTTGTTTACTTCAAACAGCCTTAGACAAAATTAGGTTCTGTGAGAATTAGGAATCCTGACTGGGGCATCTGCTAATAAGTGATAAACCCAGTCAAGACTTTTTAGCTTTAATGTTCTGAATCACTATCTGTCACCTTTCATGTGATAAAGATTATAATAAATGGTGAAAAAGAAGTCCTCAGTTATAGGGCACTTGACAAAATAAAATATGAAAGAAAGATCCAACAAAGTACACATAGAATAAATGACAGTTAGATAACAATAAATAAGGAAAAATATAGTATTATGGAAATCAATTATAGGATATATTTTTAAAAGAATGAGGGTGATCGATTGGTTAAATGTTGATGAAAGTGTAAAATGATACCTTATCAGTGATGTATTAGCTTTCTGAAACAGATTCTTTGGTTTTCGTGGCAAAAGTATCTTCACTGGAGGAGTGAAAATTCAAATATTTCTGGAGTGGGTTGAGGGGTCATGAAAGGCAAGAAGGGGAAGTCAGTGAGCATAATAAACCACATGGGAAAGTTTTCTTCAAGAGTGAATCAGATGGCTTTGGCATTGTAGGATCGAAATGCAAAGTCAAGAAAGATTTTGAATATTTTTGGAAAGACAGCACGATTGTATGCTATTGGGAGTGATCCAGAGGACAGAAAATACTTGATGATACTAAAAAATTAGGAAATAGTTTCAGAGCTGCAGTATTCCTGAATAGACAATAGAGGCATGGGCACGATATTTGTACTAGTGAATTGTTTACTGCATAGCCACAGTAAGTCTGTTTTACAAGAGTGAGGAAATCAGAATGTGCGGGCAGACTTGAAGGAAGAAGGGTAGATTTGGATATCAAATGATTTAAAAAAAACTTCATGCTTCTATTTTTTTTCCAATGACGTTAGAATCAACAATTTTAATAAAGAATAAAGGAGAGGTATCCTACAAATTTGATAAGGAATACAAACTATAAATGAGAGGTTTTTTTAAAAAATATATTAATTTATTCTAACTTTTTATCATTTTGTATTTTTTATTTATTTGTTCTAATCAATTATACATTACAGCTGAATACTTTTTGATTAATTGTACACAAATGGAGAACAATTTTTCACATCTCGTGTTGTACACAAAGTAGGGTCACACCATTCCTGCAATCATACATGTACCTAGGGTAATGATGATCATCTAATTTCATCCTCTTTCCTTTTCCCATGCTTCCTCACCTCTCCACCTTCCCCTTTGGCTAACCCGAAGTTACTCTACTCATCCCATGCCTCCCTCCCTTTATGGATTAGCATCCACTTATCAGAGAAAACATTTGGGCTTTGGTTTTTTGGGATTGGCTTACTTCGCTTAGCATGATGTTCTCTAACTCCAACCATTTACCTGCAAATGCCATAATTTTAGTCTCTTTTATTGCTGAGTAATATTCAATTGTATACATATAACACAGTTTATTGATTCAGTCATCTATTGAAGGGCATTTGGGTTGCTTCCACAGTATGGTTATTGCAAATTGTGCTACAATAAATGTTAATGTGGCTGTGTCACTGTAGTATGCTGTTTTGAAGTCCTTTGGGTATAGACCAAGGAATGGGATAGATGGATCAAATGATGGTTCCATTCCAGGTTTTCTAAGGAATCTTAGAATACTGCTTTCCATATTGGCTGCACCAATTTGCAATCCCACCAGCAATGTATGAGTCTGCCTTTTCCCCCACATCCTTTCCAACATTCATTGTTGCTTGTATTCTTGATAAGTGCCACTCTGACTAGTGTGAAATGAAATCTTAAAGTCGTTTTAATTTGCATTTCTTTAACTACTAGAGATGTTGAACATTTTTTCACGTATTTGATGATTGTATGCCTTCTTCTGAGAAGTGTCTGTTTAGCTTCTTAGCCCATTTACTGATTGGGTTGTTTGTTTTTTGATGTAAAGTTTTTTGAGTTCTTTGTATATTTTGGTGATTAATGCTCTATCTGATGTGTGTGTGGCAAAAATTTGCTCTTTAAAATGTAGACTCTCTCTTGACCTCATTGATTGTTTCTTTTGCTGAGAGAAAGCTTTTAGTTTGAATCCATCCAATTTATTGATTCTTGATTTTATTCTTTGCCCTTTAGGAGTCTTATTAAGCAAGTCAGAGCCTAATCCAACATGATGAAGATTTGGGCCTACTTTTTCTTCAATTAAGCATAGAGTCTCTGGTCTAATTCCTTGATCCTTGATCCACTTTGAGTTGAGTTTTGTGCATAGTGAGAGAGGGGTTTGGTTTCATTTTGCTGCATATGGATGTCCAGTTTTCCCAGCACCATTTGTTGAAGAGACTATCATTTTTCTCATGTATGTTTTTGGCACCACTGTATTTATGTGGGTTTGCCTCTGTGTCTTCTATTCTGTACCATTGGTCTATGTGTTTATTTTGGTGCCAATATTATGCCATTCTTGTTAGTATGGCTTCATAGTATAGTTTAACATCTGGTATTGTGATGGTTCCTGCTTTACTCTTGCTAAGAATTTCTTTGGCTATTCTGTGTTTCTTATTTTTCCAAATAAATTTCATGATTTCTTTTTCTATTTCTATAAGGTATAACATTGGGATTTTAATTGGAATCACATTCTATCTATATAGCACTTTGAATGGTATGGCCGTTTTGGCAATATTAATTCTGCCTATCCAGGAGCATGAGAGATCTTTCCATCTTCTAATGTCTTCCTCAATTTCTTTCTTTAGTTTTCTGTAGTTATCACTGTAGAGGTCTTTCATCTCTTCTGTTAAATTTATTTCCAAGTATTTCTTTTTGTTGTTGTTGTGGAGGCTATTGTGAATGGAGTAGTTTTCCTAATTTCTCTTTCAGAGGATTCATCACTGATGTATAGAAATACATTTGATTTATGGATATTGATTTTATATCCTGCAACTTTATTGAATTCATTTATTTATTCTAGAAGTTTTGTGGTGGAAGTTTTTGGAGCCTCTAAATACAGAATCATGTCATCAGCAAATAGTGATAGTTTGAGTTATTCTTTTCCTATTCATATCCATTTAATTTATTTCACCTAATTGCTCTGGCTAGAGTTTCAAGGACTAAAAGAGAGGTCTTAAGGCAACAGAAAATGACTTTACTTAAAAAACATAAACTATTACCTTGGCAATGCTAAAGGCAATGCTAAAGATAAAGTTAAATCAATCATTACAGAGAGGTAATTTACTTTAGTCATGGTTATTTGTTGGATGCTATTGAGGAGTATGCCAAGATGTTGATTTAACTAATGTTGGGATTTGTCAGATAAAAGTAGAGAGTTGAATAAAGTTGAAGGGTTGGGTACAGAGGCTTATTAGTTTGTATTTCTTTTTTAAATATTTACTAGTGTGTAACAATGTGCATCTCTTATCTCATTGTTCTGTGGTCAGATATCCAGAATTCTCAGAAGGATGCTCTTCTTTTCTGACCTCATAAGGATAAAATACAGGCATGAAAAGAATGGGTTTTATCTGGATGCTCTGGAGACTTATTGAGTTTAACAAAATTCAGTTCTTTAAAATAATAAGTCAGAGATCCCAACATCTTGGCAGTTTGTAAGCCATGGTTCATTGTCAACTTCTAACTGCTATCTACTTTCCTTGACTTGTGGTCCCATCTATTTTTTTTTTAAAGATTTTTTTTTTATTTGTAGATGAGCACAATGTCTTTATTTTATTGCTTTGTATGTGGTGCTGAGGATCGAACCCAGGGCCTCACGCATGCGAGGCAAGCGCTCTACCGCTGAGCTACAATCCCAGCCCCCTCATCTATTTTCAAAGCCATAAATTGTGGGTCACATCCATTTCACGTTTAGCATATTTGATGTCACCTTCTGCAGTAGCTCTGTGACTTTTTTTTTTTGCCATTTATTGGAAGAAAGCTCTGACATTGAGGACTCATGTGATTACACTTAGATATCTCAGAATAATCTCCTTATGCAGAGACCTTAAAGAATTTGAATGAACATGATTGGAGTAGCACAAAAGAAGCTTTATTGGTGGCCTTGGACAGGTTTTATGAGAAATAGTGTCCCTTACCACATCTTTCTTATGACAGGAGGTGAGACAGGGATAGAGGGAGATTTCATGTCTAGGTAGTATCTCTCAGTAGCATGGAGAGAATCTCTGGGCCAGAGGACTGAAAAGGTAGCAATGGCTTGGGGTTTTATAACTGAAAGGCCATCTTTTCTCCATGTGTAATAGTTGTCAGATAAGATTTTGTTGCATGTGTAAAGCAGGTAGCCTCAAAAGAGCTACACATTTGCTGTTTGACTATTTTTAAAATAATGGCCAAATACATCACATTGGACTCATTAATACCATGTCCATTCTTAATCCCAGATTGACTTTTAATCTATGTTATTTAATGCTTGAGTTTGGAGACAATGACAGAACATCTTTAAGACTCTAATTCCTCTCCAGAAACAAGCTAGGATTTTAAAGACCATTGTAGCAGGTTGCCCACTAAATGGGTTATCATAATAATTAATTGTAGTAGTTATTAATGGTTATATCTGGCAACAGCTAATAAGACATTAGCAGCCAACACGTATGACTAGATTGAAAGTCTAATATATATATATATATATGTGTGTGTGTGTGTGTGTGTGTGTTTGTGTGTGTATACATATATATATAGAGAGATAGATATAGATATAAATATATAGATAGGTATAGATATATGTGTGTGTCTGATTGATACTAATAAAGATAGGAATTTCTCAGGTAAGTTAGTGACTAAAAAAGAGTAGAGGTTAAAATTGAATGTTATCTGTGGCTGGCAATTAGGAATCAGATTGTCCCATGGTTATCACCTACTTGGTGATTCTCACTGAATCATGTATATTACACTTTTCTTGTGCTATTTAATTCAGTTTAGTAGTTTTGTTAAGGATTTTTACATCTTTGTTAATCAGGGATATTGGCTTATAATTTTCTTTTCTTGCAATCCTTTAGCACTTTGCAATGGCCAGTATTGTGATATATTTACCAATTCATCTGCCGCAGAAGATTAACTGGTGCCCACCTGGTGCCCACCTGGTTACACCTACCAACAGTGCATGAGATTTCCTCTTTGACTGAGTAAGTCCATTCCAATGACATAAAAAGAGATAACAATTTTGCTAATAACTAGAGCAGAAGCATCTTTTAGCAAAAATGGGCCAATTTTAATAGATAAGCACAATTACTCCTTTGATCTTCCTCCAAAATCAGTTATCTCTTGGTAAGTGGAACTGTAGATAATAGAGAGGGACATCTTCATTATTTATGTGTCACATTGTTTTAAGATGAGATGAGATTAAATTTACAATTGGCAACAACAGTACTTTTTGCTATTTAAGGCAATAATCACAACAGTGGTAATGGAGATTGATTTTCATGGAATAAATACATTGCTCACTGCTTGAGGTAATAGTACATGTGGAATGCTGATATTGGTTATAAAAAATACAATAACATGATTCCTTTATCCTGTTCACACTGTATATAATAAATACTACACAATTATTATATAAGTGTAAAATATTAGGTTGAAAAATGTATTTATAATATCTTTCATTTGAGAAATGTATCAAATCATACTAGACATTTAGTAAAAATTATCTAAATTAATACATGAAATAAGATTTTGATTAAGAATCAACTATGTCAACATGATGTACATACTGTCAGTTATGTTCAGTCTTTCATGGCAGGCAGTTACTTAGAGGTATGACTTTCTTACAGTTTTCAATGTATTTGTTTTAGGAAACTTGAAAAGAAAATCTACATAATACATTCATAGTGAAATTCTGTCTTTTGCCTCTTCATGTGCTTGCCATGGAACAGGAGAATAACATAAGGACAGTCTCAAACAGAAAAAAAAAAATGTTTGTCTTTTGATGACTAGGATATTTTTCTCAACCACTAACACCTCTTCAGACACATGAAAGTTCACAATTGCCTTCAATACTACCTGATTTCAAGTGAGAAAATTGCCCAGAAATTAAAAATCAGTACTGTTTTGTCTTTTCAATCTAAATACAATAACAAATATGAGCATTGTGTTAAGTCATTTTTCTAACACAGGTAATAAAATACCTGAGAACATCAACTTAAAAGCAGGGGATGTTCATTTGGTTCACAGTTTTAGAGGTTTAAGGGCATCATTGCTTGACCCTATTGCTTTGGACCTGTTGTGGTAAAGAAATGTTGGAGGGAATGTGTGGTAGAGAAGATCTATTCACTTCATGGTGACTGGTAAACATGGAGAGATGGAAAGTGACTATGATCCTAATGTCATGTTCAAAAGCAGTTACTTCTTTCTTCTAGGCTCCAACTCCTAAAGATATGCCACCACTCAATAGCACCACATAACGGGGATGAAGTCTTCAACACATGGGCCTTTCTGGGACATTCAAAATCCAAACTATAGTAAGTATCATCCTAGTAAGTCAACAACAAAACACAGTATTTCAACTTTCACTTGGAAATTTTATCACAAGTTTCTATAATTTCTTGTTAATACAGAGAGTGCTTGGGTGTTGCTTGCCTGTTTTATTATCATCAAAACTTAGGTATTTGATCCATTATTTTACTGCTGTTTGCAGGAATGTATGATTCATGATAATCTACACATGAGAATATCTGATGCCCAGAGAATCTGATGATCTGTTGTGACTTTTACTAACTTTGTTTATTTTCAACCCAAATGCACCTTATTTCTGCATTCTGGAACAAAATAAACCTTGATGTGAATTTATTTTTAAATTACAAAATTATATTTTAAAGTTATTCACTGATGTTTTGTACCTAATTCAAAGAAATGATCAAGGTATTATAGAAGTTTAATACCTCTGCTTACATTTAAATATTCCCCAAATAAATTGGTTTAAGAAAAAAATACAACTACAAATTAGTAAAATTATTTTATTTTTATGCTATAAGTGGATGCTCATTACACCTGATTATAAAAGAGTATAAAATAATAAAAAGGAGATTTAATGTCACCACCAAAAATTATAAAAACTCAAATAGAGATTTTAGAAAAACCTGGAACACACACAAATACATGTCAATTTGCATAGCCTTCATGAAAGTTTTATTAAAATGCAATATCCATTTATTGTGCTCCTTTTCAGACATTAGATAAAACTGTTATTTGTAACTCTTACCATTTATATATTTGTTCTCAAAGGAATAGGACATGAAAAATAATGGCATTCATAAAGCATGGAATCATTTGACATTAATAAAAATCTGGAGCTTATTAGAAATATCAAAATGAGGGTCAACAAAAATACTCATTAAATCAGAAAATGTGTTTATTATACTTTACAATGAAAAATAGTGAAGGAAGTATCAATATACAGATTTTGAAACTCTAATCTTGAAAGATTATGATTCACTAGCTAAGGGATGCCAAAATTTCTAATTGGGCATTCAAAGATGTCAAATTAATTGTATTTTAAATCCAGGTATAGAAAATATCTCTCTGGGTTTTATAGCAATTTAAATATTTATTTTAAATTTTGCTAATTATGTGAACAGATTTTTCAGTTGAATCATTTCGTTGAGTTTATAACATAATACAAGGTGTTAACTGTACCTTTTATGTAGTATTACTCTCGTGTCTTTTTATGTGATAAATAGTATTATTTGTTAAAATTTTCTGGCTTAATTAGACAGTAAAGTTTTGCTATAATATGTTGGAGAACATTATGTTTCTTATATCCAAGGATCTATGTATTTATAATTTAATTTCGTGGAGATTCATATTTTCTTTCTCTTCAAAGCCAAGACAAGTATCAAGAATGAAATTTTGGAAGTAAAAACTTATACGTCAAATTAACAACAGATTAATATAGTGTGCTTTTCTCAAAAAAAAAAAAAGCCTTAAGCTTTATAACCCAGAAGGAAGAGAAACAATTGACAATGGTATGTAACTACTATGAACAAAAGCCTCTTAGGTATTTTATTCCGGTAGTTATGTCATTATAACACATGAGAGAAGCTAATTACTACAGTTTTTTCATCTAGGATGTGGTACTTGGGAGGAAAACAAAAATGTTTCTAGTGCTGAAAAATACATGGATACTGAAAAATATCTATATATTAAAAATTAAAAGCACAGCAAGCAAATATCCTTAGGCACAATGAAGAGTTTACATTGGCCAAAAATTTCCTTGTTTTAATTCCTGCTTCTCTCCTTTATGCCCACATCTGGCACTGATTCTTTCTAAAATTACTGCCAAGCAAACTAATGAAATGCTTCTCTGAATAGGTATTATTTGGTTTTCATAGATAAACAAATGGTTATATATTCCATATTGCAATTAAGCTCTACCAAATTATACACATACTCTCTGAATATGCAGTAACTGTTATTATTAATATTTAGGCACATCTGTGTTCACCAATCATATCATCAGCAATGGAAAAAATGCTAGAGCACATGAAACAGAAGTATTTGTCACCAATTCAGAAATTAACCATCATTCAAAATTGTGCCAATAAGCATATTGAGTTTTGCTTTTAAAAAAAAACTCATTTTGGGTGCTTTCTTATTAAGGAATTCTTTGGTAGAAACCTTTAGAAGAAAATTTCAAGTAAATAAAACAACAGAAATATTTATAATGTTCTCTAAGGAAACAACACAATTTTGTTGAATGAATTTACTGAAGATTTTAACCATAGACAGACATTAATGGAAATCTTTAGAATTTGTCAAGAGTATACCTTGGCTTTAAAGGGAAAATTTATAATTCTATAAAAATTATCTCTTTCAATTGTTTGAACACTTCAATTGGGCAAAAATTAGAGAATCACTATCCTGTGAATTTATGGTAATAATCTGATCCACTATCAAACTTGTATTTTGAAAACAAAACCCCTGGGTTTGGTTGCTAACAAATAGACATTTAAATGCTGAATTTATAGTACATAAAGATTTAATTTTGAATTAATATTAAGTTACAATGTTTTGAATTTCTGAAGGAAGAATCAAATAATAATTCCTGCTTAGAGATTAGGTCAAATATGTTTACATATCTATATATTCCCTATCTTTATTTATGAGCAAATATATATCTCTTTCATTTTTATATTAAAACAAAAACTCAATCCATACTTTTATTATTACACTTGTATTCATTAAATTTACATTGCAATTTAAACAACACAGAATTCATACTTCTACACAACGAAGGCTAAGGAATTTTGTACCGCTTACAAACATGAGCTTTGTAACAGTAAACGTGTAAGTTATATTTTATTACTTCTTTTTTATATTAGTTAAGTTACATTTGATTCTATATAGTGTCATTGCTTTCTGTGTACAACAAATTAAGTTTATTGCTTTGTGGGTATTTTTAATCTATTTTTATAATTTGGACAGGAATCAATCATTTTAAAATTATTTGAGGTAAGGAAGTATAGTGCCTCTAGCTTTGATCCTTTTGCTCAGGATTGCTTTGGCAATTTGGATATTTTGTGGTCTCATACAAGTTTTATGATTGCTTTTTATTATGTGGATAACATCATTGTTATTTTTATAGGAATTGCATTGAAACCAGAGAGTGCTTTGAATAGTGTAATTATTTTAACAATATTCTTTCCAACAATGATTATAGAATATATTTCCATTTATTTGTGTCTACTTCAATTTCATTAGTGTTTCATTGTTTTCAGTGTGTTTCACCTTTTTAATTAAAGTTATTCTTAATTATTTTATGCTGTAGGAATTAAAACAGCATGGTACTGGCATGAGAATAGATGCATAGATCATCAGAACATAATAGAGAACATTAAAATCAATCCACATCCTTACAGTTTTTGACAAAATTGCCAAGAACACACAATGATGAAAAGATAGTCTCTTCAATAAATGGTGTTAGAAAAACTGGATCTACACATACAGAAGAAGGAACCTAGACAACTATCTCTCATCACATACAAAACAATCAGTTCAAAATGCATTAGAGATATTAATGTAAGACCCCAAACTATTAAACTGCTAGACCAAATGGGGGAAATCTTCCACCACTTTGGCATTATTAAGACTGTTCTGAGCAAGACCTTAAAACAGTCAACAGGAGAAAAAATAGAGAAATGAGATTACATCAAACTAAAATAATTCTTCATGGCCAAAGAAATAAGTATCAGAATGAGGCAATAGTCTATATAAGGGGGGAAAATATTTACAAACTTTTCATCTCAGGAGGGATAAATACACAGAGTATGTAAGGAACTCAAACAATTCAATAGCAAAATCATAATCATCATCATCATCATCATTATCTGAATAAAAATGTGCAATAGATATAAAAAGATATTTCTCAAGGAAAAAACATACAAAAAGACAATTGGTATATGCAAAAAAAAGTACTCATTATCACTAATCATCAGAAAAATGCAAATCAAAACCCCAGTGAGATATCATCTCATCCCAAATAAAATCGCTTCTGTCAAAAAAAAAATGAAAAAATAAGTGCTAGTATAAATGTGGAAAAAGGAGAAAAGGAGCACTCTTATATACTGTTAGTGAACATGTAAATTAGTAAAGTCATTGTGGAAAACTGTAAGGAGATCCCTTATAAAAATAGAACTACCATATCATCTAGCAATTTCATCATCAGTAGATTTAATATACTTTGCACATAATAATGAATATTATTTAACTGTAAAAAGTGAAATCCTCTCATTTGCAGTAGCATGGATAAATTTGAAGTGCATTATATTTAGTGAAATAAACTTTTACAGAAAGACAAAACCAAATAATCTCACTAATATTATGAATTCTAAAGAAGCTTATCTCAAGGAGTAGACAGAATAGTAGTCAGCAGAGCCTGGAGAATATGGAGGAATAATGAGTAAGAATTTGTTCAATAGGTACAATTTTATAAATTATAAGGAATAAGTTTTGGTGTTTCACTTTGCCACATGTTGAGTATGAAAATATTGAATTGAATATTTCAGAATGCTAGAAGAGAAGATTTTGAATGTTGACATCAAGAAGAAATGATAAATGTATGAGGCAATATATATGCTAATTATGCTGATTGGATTACCACATAATTTATACATGTATCTATCATCACACTCTACTCCATAAATATGTACAATTTTTATATGTCAATTAAAAAATCAAAACATAATATGAGTAGTTCAAGAGTTATGATGCACATTCTTTAGGAAAGGAAAGACATTGAATTTGGGGGAATTTGAAATAAATTTTTCAGACAAAATAACTTGAATTGAATATTGATGGATAATTTGTAATTAATCTCAGTTATTGAAAGAAGAATCCAAAACAACAAGACAATGTACCTGGAGGTGAAGGCAGGTTTTATACAATGGGGGGACATGGAACGTATGGAGAATTGAGGTATCATTGAAGGCTCTGGGGTAGAAAAATAACAGAGACAAATTTGTGATTGAGATTGCTAACTTTTCAGTGAGAATAAAAGAAAGTTTTGTGGTGGTTTGAGATAGTAAACAAAGCTGTGAATGTGATGGATATGCAATATTCTATATGACGTGACAATTTCTTAAAATAAATACATGAAAGAAAATTAAGTTAAAGAGATAAAGAGGAAGACAGATAAAATCAGCACAAGTATTGATTTGTTTTGAAAATGAGTAAGAGGAAGGTAAAAAGAAAGACTTCCAATTGCTGGTTTGGTTGATTAGGCAGATGGTGCTGCAATCAGAGGAGATAAGGATTTTTAGGAAAATAACTCTATTTGGGAAATACGGGTGGGGATAGTGTATTCTATTTTGGACTTGTTAATTGTGCTTTTTTTTTACACTGCTAAATTAGAGTTACATAGCCCTTTTTTTTAGGAATAAAGTATAAATTTTAAAAACAGCATTGTTCATTAAAACCTAAGGAGGCTTTATTTTCTAGAGGAAGCTCAGTATCTTTTTATGCTAGGAACATTGCTAAAATTATACCATGACTTTGCTGTGCCGAGCACAATGTTGTAAATATGACCTTAGGTTTTCTTATATGTCATAGCTGGTTGTACTCTACCCTCTATACATATCTGTACCTCAACTTTGTTGTATAAACATTCAGGGAATTGCTAAAAGGATCAAATAAAGCAATAGACAAGTAGTATGTAGCATAAATGCAATGTATAAAAACCATGTGTAACATATTTAGCAAATGTAGCTATCATAAGCAAAAGGATAAGATAAAATTGTTCATTAAAAAATTGCTTTAAATAAATAGACATTCTATTTTCTTCTTTAAGGAAAAGTTTTTCCTATTCCTAGAGGTAATAGAAGAATTTTGTCAATCACTGTACTGAATTCTTTCTTAGACCTAACCAAAACATAATAAGCAGGTGTCCCCAAGAAGTCACATTCTGCTTACACACAGTCCCTAAGCAAAAGCAAAATCTATTTACACTTAACTTGTGTAGTGTCTGTCTAGTTTGTGGAAGGGCAAAAAAATAAAATATTTACTTTTAGTAACAATGAACAAACTTGCTGCCTTAAAATAAGTGTATGTTTAATTTTAGCCAGCAAGTTGATTCATCTTGCCTTCTTTTCCAGACTATTAATGCTCACTTGTATGTGAACAAATAAGAAATAAAATTCACAATATTTCAACAATTAGAATATAATTATTTGTGTTCCCACTTGATTCTAAACAACCAAGTAATGGAATACTACTCGATCTCTTAGGATTTGACAATTTTCCAAAATTGGTATATCATTTCCTTAGACTTTGTTCCTCAATTATTTCTATTTCAAAAAGTGTTACTAATTGATTGCTGTATTTTCTAAAATGTCCCATGTATTTGAGTTAAGTTCCTTGATGAAGAATTATAAAATAGTTCAATTCAAGTATTCTGGAAAGGAAAATATATCTGAATTAGATGTTAGTATTTAATAGTAAATATCTTTGACTCAATGAATTATAGAGAATGAAATCTGTTGCTTTAAAAACTAAGTACAGTTCCAGAGGCATTTAAAATTTAGAAATGTAGAAATAAAATTTTATCATCTCATTTGCATAGAAGCATTATGCCTTACTCAATTATTTCTCTCCATTTTAAGTGAAGAATATATTTTAACCATAAACACACATGTGCATGCACCCGTGCATACACATACACACATACTCAATGAAATGCACTTAATTTATTTTCCATTCTGACAAGTTTACAAAGCTGTCATGAATGACAAAAATATATAAATAATAAAAATGAAAAAAAACATAATTTTAGAGGCAAAAGTAAACAGTATAGATGTAATTTTTGCATAAAATATGCTTAGGAAGGCTATCTTGTAGGAGCGTTTAGCCAGATTCTGGCTAATATACCCACCAAATTTAAAAAAAGCATGTATATTCATAATTGGTCGATTTTTAGAGGGGATCATAATAGCATTACTATTCTCTTCTACTAAAATATTTTCTTAAAATGTAATCTGAAAGAAAATGGAACTATTGTCATTTTCACAGAAAGGTCTTAAAACATTTATGACCATTATCAAATGAATGTTCTTAAAGAAGCCAGAGATTTGAGTTAGTCTGTTAAAATAACATTTTTATCTGACAAAAATAAACTAAAGCTGCACAGATTTATAAACTCAAGGTAGATTTAGTTTTTTTAAGAAAAAGAGATCGAAGACATGTACCTTAGACTTAAAGGTCAATAGATTCAGTTTCTATCAGATTAGGATAGATGAGTTCAGAGAACTTCATGAAAAGTCTTCAATTTCCACTCAGTTTGTCCTTCTGTTAACTGATGGTATCAGTTACAAGAGGGCAAGGTGAGAAAACGGTGTGTAGGTAATCTGTCCATAAAGAACATAAGGTGTCTGCTAAAAATAAGCACAGACATTGTAGTGAGGTGTAATAGGAAGCAGAGTGGGTGTCAGGGAACTGGTATGGGACACATTGCCACAGGTAATACAAATCAGATGTAGGCAATCATCTGGGCCAGGATGGGTACAAGGACTGAGCAAACAGAGTTGCTAAATATACAATAGATACCAGGAATCACTGAAATCAGAAAGTTAAGGTCAGATCCAGCTCAGAAACCCATCTGAGAGAAAGTACCCTGCTTCATAGGAATAGAGATAAGTTTATTTGAAGCAGTCTTGCCTTAAAAGATCATTCCATAACAAAGAGAGATGTTCTGACAGTATCTGGGATAAGATGGAAAGTAGCTTGAGACATACTCAGGTGATTAAATTTGCCCATTGACAAAGGATTTCTTTCCCTTTTGTTTTGCTGTTTTCTGAGAATGGGAGCATGGTCGTCAGGCTAGTGAATATAGAGTTAATCCATACCTTCAGGTATAGTAGTGCCTGGCAGTTCAGGCCCTTGAGAAGCAGCTCCTCAATTTTACCAGGGAAAAATTCTGTCTCCTTGGGTTAGGTAAGATATATTTCCAGAGGAAATCTCTATCAAATAAATGTCAGGATTGTTAAAAACAAATCAGGCCTTTGGTTGAGTTAATCAATCATTTGGAAATATAGAATTTATTAATACCTATCATAATGAGGGATCCAGATTGTCAAAATGTGAGAATGTACAGATTAGACTGAGACAATGTATTTCTTCTATCAAATTGATACTTTGGGTTCTAGTGATGCTTGAAAACATAATTCCAAAGGTAATATAGAAATTTATGGTTTAAATTTAATAAGAAAATTGAACCACAATTTGAGGTTTAAAGAAAAGAGCAGAAAGCTGAAGAAATATCTGATTTGTCAATACTTACAAACAGCAACATCATTTTAATTAGTGCTAAGTTGCAATATGACTCATAAATAGTCCATAAAATGCACACAGTTATTACTTAAGAGCCCATTAGAGGAATAAAGGTAATACAAATTACCTTATAGGTACAAAATTTCAAAGTATAGGAAGAGATAAACAACAACCTGAATGTCAAAATGGAATGGAATACTGACCACCATCCAGACCTTTATTTCTGTAATGGAAATGATTTCAAGTTGACATATCTCTAGTAGCATTGCCAGTGGTATGGAGCAGTATGCAGTGTAAGTATAGCAGTAATCATTACAAACACATTTGGACCTTCAACAATACTATATTTCATTGATTCATTGAGTTAATAGCTGTGAGGCACCTATGTGAGTAAATGCTTCCACAAGTTCTACAAATCAATAACTAAATAAAAATCTAGCTCATATTGTTTTCCCTCCTACATCTATAAGGATAAGTTACAAACCAGATATGCCAGCATCTTTCCTATCTTGAACCTCTTCAAAAAATTTGTATCTTAACTATTGTTTATCTCCATTGCTTAGCTCTGACCTCAACAAAATGTGTAGTTCAAAAATGTTTGCAGACTCTGAGAAAGATGGGAAACATTGTTGTATATATATATATATTATTGAATATATATATATATATATATATAATATTCCTCTGTCCAAAGATACAGTAATGACAAAATGGTCTTCTAGTCTTTATTAACTTAACAATGAATTATAGGGAAATGTAGTTTTACAAAAATAATCTGAGAGCATATATATGTTTTCATAAAGATTATGTTAATAAAGAAAAACTGAGGTGATTACAGACTACCTATTCTTGGAAACTCACATTTTTTAAGAATAATAATCTCTTTGATTAAATATATTTCTCCTCATTTATAACTATGCAGGGCCAAGTAATTGGCCTTTGATGCATTCCAAATTGGTGCCTGAGTGTGCACCAGGTGAAATGGTGCCTTCTCTTTCCAAGTTCAGGCAAGCAAGTACAAATCCTACCAGCATGCTTGGAATGTCTCTGAAAATACTTCTTCCTGTTCTTTTCATGACCTGCTATTTATTTATTTGTTTATCAGGAATATAGCAAAATACAGTGTTTTTCATTGTTTACTGCACCTTCAAGACAGAATCATTCCCTGAATCCCTGTTGGCTATAATTTATACTACCTTTCAGATGTTGGGCTTCTACAAATATCAGCTGAATAAATATAGAATTACAATTAATCTTTTTAGATTAATTTACATTTTATAGCCAATTTAGACTGACCCACAGAAACTGACTGCCCTTTTATGCACAGCAATAATGGGTAGCTTCTGCAATTCTCAACCTTCCCCACAGATTCATCATTATCACCCCAAGTTCATAATTGAAATCATGATCCCTCTGGCTTTTCTACATTCAGTGTCTTTGGACAAATGTATAATGACAAATAACCACATTATAGCATTGTTCAGAGTACTTGCACTACTCTAGATCCTTGGTGTTCCACCTCTTCCTACTTCCCCACAGTCCTTGACAACTTCTGATCTTCTTACTGTCTCCATAATTTTCAAATTTCCAGAATTCTGTGTATTTCTGTTGAAAGGGTATAGTACATAACCTTTCCAGACTGGCTTCTATCACTTAGAAATATGCATTTAATTTTATTCCATGCCTTTTCATAGTTTGATAACTTGTTTCTTGTTAGTTCTGAATAACATCCCATTGTCTGAATGCAACATAACTTATTTATCACTTACTTCATAGAAGAAAATGTCAGTGCTTCCATGTTTGGGTAACTATGAATAAAGTTGTTTTAAACATGCATGTATAGGTTTGGAATGAACATGAATTTTCACTTCTTTTGGGTAAATATCAAGGATGGCCATTGATGGATCATATAGTAGTAATGTTTAGTTTTGCATAAAACATAAACTGACTTCCAAAGTATCTATAACATTTACATTCCCAGCAGGAATGAATAATGTATCCTTTTACTTCACATTCTCATCAGTATTTAGTGTTGTCAGTGTTTGAGATTTTTCCATCAAAAACTACATTTTTGATAACCTAGTAGCCTCATTTAATGAGGATGAATTATAATATATAGATGTCAGCTACTTTCCATGTAAGAAGTGACTTGGTATTTATCCAAAAGAACTACAATCAGCATATTATAGTAATGCATGCATGTTTATAGCATCAAATTTCATAGTAGCCAGATTATAGAACCAACATAAATGCACATCAAGACATAAGTGGATAAGGAAAATATTATACTATACACAATGGAGTTATATTCAGTCATAAAGGTAATTAAATCATGACATTTATTCATAAATGGATGAAACTAGGCAATATCATGAAAAGTGAAATAAACAAGACTCAGAAAGTCAAGGGTCAAATGTTTTCTCTCACGTATGGAAGATAAAGAAGCATTTTTAAAAAGGGCTACAAAGGAGGATCTCACAAAAATAGAAGGGAGAGCAATAGAGTATAGCAAGGGGATTGGGAGGGAGAGGGAAGAAGGGAGGTCATGGGGAAGTGGAGAGGTACTGGGGAACAAAATATACCAAATTATACTATGTCCTTGAACAATTATATCACAATTATATAATCATATATATATATATGATTCATTCTGATGTAAATATATATATAAATTTAATTACTATAGTATGATTATATGGATATATATGATTCATTGTACTGTGATTATATAGTTATATATATAATTTTAATTACTGCATAAAATATTATACATAAAATAATATGAATTAAAATTATACATAAAATAATATGAATTAAACTAATAATATAATAATTGAATGTAAATTATATAATAATAATAGAAGATAGACTAGGGTAAAAGGATCAGAGAAAAGAAAGAGAGGAAGGAAATGGAAGATGCTGAGGAATGAAATTGATCAAATTCCATTGTTTGTGTGCATAAACATGGCATAATATATCCCACTATTATGCAAAATTATAATGCATTGATAAAAAAATGACATAACCAAAAAGTTATTTTAATCATCCTAATAAAGTATTGATTTATACAAGTATGTCTATTGATTTTAAAAACATTAGTCAGTGGTTAATGAGAACCTGAAAAGTAAACAATACCAAAATGACATTACACATTTAACTTTCTTTTTGAAAATAATTTTAAACTAGAAAAATCAAAATATCCCCACCCAAATTCAACAACCAATATTCGCACCCAGACTGTGGGTTAACAATTTATTATTTTTGAATGTAGTGCAACATGAAGTAATACATCATTTATGTTGTATTCTCGTCTAAAATATTTAAATCTTTAGATATATCTTTTGAGTTACAAGAAGAAAGAGTTAGCAAAGTAAAGCAAGCTAAATAATACTAAATAATACAAACAACCCCCAGATAATTAAATGTGTTATTCTCAATAAGATCTATAGATCTTATAGTAGAGACAGAGAAAGAGAGACAGACACACACACATGGAGAAAGACAGAAAAGAAAAATGGGAAAAACATTAAAAATCTAAAAGAGATTTAGATTTACGGAATGTTAAAAGAGGCCTAGATATTCTGTTTCAGTTTAGTAGTTTTCTAATTTTGACAAGCACATGTGTTACGTCATATAAAGTTTTCTTTTAAATTTTAAATATATTTTAAGAATTTCCTTTTAGAGTTCTTTGAACGTCTATGTTTTCACCTATGCAAAAGCATGTAGTTAAGTGCTCTTTCGTTATAGTTTTCTTTGCACTGCTGTGACATACTCCAAGTTTAGATAATCATCCTATCATAATATCACTTTGCATATAAATTTCACCATCTGGAGATATCAATATTACCATGGCCTCTTATTGATATTAGAATTTGCCTTAAGATTTTATTTTATTTATGTAATCTACCTTTATTAAGATCAATATTTTTTACCACCAATTTCAGCTTAGGTTTTTGTTTTTGTTTTTGTTTTTTTTAACAGCCTGGTCACTCAGCAGGAAGGGTCCTGGACCTGCTTGGCAGATCTCTCTCATTTTTTCTCTTGACATTATTTCAGAAATAATCAACAAGCAAGACAACCTAAAGGAAATGCAGGGAGAGTTCTCTAGACTTCACATACTAAAGAGCTAATTGACTTCCAAATTTCACTATATAGAAGATACTTTTGTCACAGCGACATCATTCTTGTCTGAGAAAAGTTCAAAAAGGCTATTGTCTGTCTTCGCATGTATTCCTGCAAAACAAATCTTACTGGAACCAAGTCTGCTGAATGAGAGAGATTTGCCAAGAGGGTCCAGGACCCTTGCTGAATTTGAAGGACCTACCCTTCCTATTCTGTGGTATATTCTGATAACCTTTAAAATAGCCCCAAATTAAAAAATAATAATAATGAACTAGATGCAGTATATATTTAGTCCCAAACACTTAACTACTATAAGCCATATGTCTAGATTTGGGTGGTCATATTATTTATATGTTTCCTCTTCTCTATCACACACAAGAAAAAAAATAAATAAGTAAAAACAGGATTGTTTATATTACATGTTATATATGCTACTGTATTTAAATCTGCTCAATTTTAACCATTGAAATTTGGATGTACGATTCATGCAGAGTAGTGTCATTGGTTATAATAATTTAACTGTGGGAATCTTACTGCCTAAAACATTTTCATTATTTTTCCCAAGACTGTAGTTTCTTTACCTTCTTCCTTAAATTTTAGAGGTATCTTTCTGAATCTCTGAATTATGGATTGCATAGTGACAAATTTAAGTGGAATGAATCAAGCAAAGGAAATGATTTTAAATTTTTATCGGTTGACTTGCATATAACAAAAACATCAAACATGTATTGTAGGAATTGCATTATGTTACAAATTGTTTTCATCCTGTTAAAAACTGCTGTATCTAAAATTATTGCTTATGTTTTTGTACCTGCTCTTGAGAAGGTATTGTGATCAACTAAAAAATAACTGACAAAATTCTGATCTTTAAATAATGTGGTTAATTTTGGCATTCTTTTATAAAATAAACTCTAAATGATTTTAATTATACAAGTTTCTAAATATATATTTTTAAATATCATATCAAGTTTATAGGAACAGCTAAAGGAATATTCTATTGTACTCAATTCTGTTTTTCAAATTGAATTTAGTTTGAGAGTTTAATTTATATTAAATCAAATATTTTCACTTGTGTGTACATATGTTATATACATTTATTATATATACTATGTGTATGTGTTCATATGCATGTGTATTAATGAGAAAATCAAAACATCATGTTCTATGAAATAATGGGGTTCAAGAGCTGATATTTAAAATTATTTTGTTTTTCTCTGGCTAATAGACAACTAAATTAGAAATATAATTAAACCACTTTAATATCCTATAACTGTAAATGCTTAAGAAATGTGTTTTGACAAAGGCAACCTGAAATTGTAATGGAGTCCCTTTGACAAATTTTCCTAAAGAAAATTATTTAAGAAAAGGAAGTCCAGGGACTTAGAGTGGGGAAAAAATTATGTCTTAAGTTTAGTCAAGCTAAAGGAAATTTTATAAGGCTATCTTGGTCAATAGCTTAGGGAATCTAAAAATGAAGTTTGAATTCTATAAGCCTTTTATTTTACAGTAGAGATTCAGTTTGATCCAAAACTTTAATGTGCAAACAGTTATTATCCAGGCATAGATTCTCACTTAATGCAAGATTTTATTAGGCTTAACCACAAAGTACAGCATAATGAACATATTTTCTGATTCAATGAATATGTTTATTGAGTATCTTGCATGAGATTAGCAATACTGGTTTTTTCTTATTTCAAATGGGTGGTCAATAGAGCTAAAACATGGGAAGCATATGCATGAATTAGGTTGTGTTGAAAAGATTGATATTTTGGCAAAGAAAAAAAGTCTATTAATTCCAAACTTTTCAATTACATTGTTAAATAAAATGACTATAGTAAAAAAATAATCTGTATATTGCATGTATAACTAGAACTGAATGCTTTTTCACTCCAGCATACAACATAGGGATTTTGGGAACTCTGATAATCTGTGTCAAAGTGTGTATATCATAGACATTTTTATATCTAACATATTAGTTAAGTGTCAAAAGATTCTCAATCAACTTGCCTAACTCCATACAATTCTCAAAAATCCTTTGAAATTAGGCTTGTCCATGCCATTTGACAATTGAATAAATTTAATTTTGAGGTGTAGTTATTTCTTTTATTTCAAAGGTCATTTAGCTATATGGAGGCATCTTAATAGGTAGTTCTTAGAAAAGAAAGGACAGACACAATTATTGTACTTGTATTGCTAACTTTCTTGCAAATCCTTTGTACCAGAGATACCATACCATCCCAGGACATAGTCACTGAAATTACATTCCAATTGTTTCAATAAGCTATCAAAAGGTCTTCCTACTGTATTAAATACAAAGAAAAGGAATCAACAAGATTGTTGAATTTAAAACCACAATGTGAAAGAGCTCATTTAAACTGTGCTTAGCAATTGTGCACTCTGCAATTTCATAAACTGACCAGAGATCTTGCTACAAACTTATCAATCACAAGATTCTTTTGCTGCAAGTATTAGCTTTCTGAATATGAAAATATAAATAACATGTTATTGTCATCTGTGAATGTTATCAGATAATATCACTTTTAATATTATAGACTATAAATTCTGGAATGAATTTCAAAAGATACTAGATATACATTATTTTTAAAAAATTCATATTCAGAGCCATATAATATATTAATAAGTCTTTACATATCAATTCTGGATGGATATTTTAGTAGGGTTAGGAGTTGAAGTTATGTGACATTGTGTGCAATAGAATGAATAAAGGCATGAAGTAATTTGTGAATAAATGCAAATCAAAAAACTCTGTAAAATAACCATAATATTATCGTAACATTTAGTCCACATCACATAGGTAATACCTTCAGACTTATAAACCTATATATTTGGTGAAGTCCAAAATATAGTACAAAATGAGTGATGAAAGTCTTCTGCATCATAATGCCATATATTTGGAACTAGGTATTTTTTTCTAGCTAACCCCCAGCCTCAACCCCAAACCTCTCCCTAAACGGTTTTTTTCCACTTTTTTGCCATGTGTTTATAAAATATCCATAATTGAATCAGTTTGAAACTGTTAAATCTTACAGATTGGATTCTATTGCATAAAGGGTTGAACATGAAAGTTATTTCCATCTTTTGGTATATTTTTCAATGTCTTTCATTAGTGTTCTTTAATTTTCATTGTTTTCTACCCAGGGTGAAGGTGAGGAGAAGATGGGTGGGGTCGAGAGGATGGAAATAATAAAAATTTATTATATGCATGTATAAATATGACATAATAAATTTCATTATACTGTTTGATTAGTATGCAATAAAAATGTAGTTTCCAAAAAATAACTTAAGATATTAAATTGAAATTCAACTTATAGAACAAGGAGAAAAATGAAGATGAGAGTGCATCTGATATAATAACATGATAGCAAATGAATTTCTGTGAAATTGTCTAACTTAAAAGAAATAACACACCAGGGAAAACTAAGATAATGTATTTAAGAAACTGATAAGTAAAATTTATTGGTAATATATGAGTGTATAAATGTATAGTTGCATTTTTTGTTTGTCAGTTGTATTGACAAACACTTTACATAGAAGAAAAGTTAGACTTTTATACATTGCTAACATACATACACAACTGTCACCAAAATCAAGATGAACAATACTGCCATTTCTCAAAAATGGCTCCTGTTCTTTGTCACCAATCTCACAAGCTTACCACATGCCCCAGAAATTACTGATCTATTGCTTGAATGTCATTTACTTTTCTAATATGAAAATATAAATGGAGTCATGTAGAATATAGTAATCTTGTTTTGACTTTGTTCACTCAGTGTATTGTCTTAAGGAATATTCCATGATATTGCATAAATAAATGCATTAGGTAGATTTATTTATTTATTTATTTATTTATTCATTTATTTATTTTGTTGAGTATAGTCAATTGTATGAATGCACCACAATTTGATTATCTATTCACCAACTGAATACCTTAGTTTATCTTTGTCAAAAACTAGAAAATAAATTCTTAGGCCATAAAGTATGTTCATTTTAACTTAATTGAAAAACTATCAGCATTTTCAAATGTGGCTGCAAAATTTTGCATTTCCAAATCAGTGTATACAATTTGTAGTTCCTCTGCATCTTCTTAGTTGCCATGGTTACCTTCAATGCACCAAAAATTTCAGACTCAAATGGAAGGCTGCTGTTGTTTTGTATTGTGGATAGGGGTTGGGCCACCAGAGGGTTTTTCTCAGTTTTGTAGCTCCATGATCAGTGTTTAGCCATTGCTGCATGACTTCACAACAGAGCATGCCTCCCTTCATGCCCACACATTCTCCCAGTGGTTGAATGGCACCACTTATATTTCATACCTGGCTTCTATAGAAAGCAAGAGTATTTCTTTATTGTTTCCACTCTAAAATGAGACTGACTGATATCCTTTGTGCCAGGTCTTTCAAATTTAAGCTTTCTTAGATGCTTGCTCTTCTCCCTATGGCAACCAAACACATTTTATTTTGGGCAATATTTTCCTGCCTCTTCCCTGGATGCAAATATGTTCAGTACAGGATCTTGGTCATAAAATGACTATCCTTCAGAAGAGAATTTTTTTTCCTTCCACTCTTTGATTAATGGCCTTATCATTATTTGTTTCCCAGAGACAAAACATTTTTAAATCTCCTTTCGTTGTAATTTATTTTTTATTTTAAGATAATATAAACATGAGGAATGCCTGATCCTTGTAGTCAGTAATCAGTTTGTTCCTGCTTATGCTATCAAATTAGGCTCTCTTTTGTGTGCTAAACTACCCTGATCTTTCTCATATGTTTCAGGTAAAGGACCACTGGAAAAGAAATTACAAATGATAGAAAATTCTCCTTATGACCAGGGGCCCCAGATTTTTCATGTGACACACCAGCCCATAAAAGCTTTTGGCAGTCTGTCCAAATTTTAACTAATTTCTGCATACCATTTATGGCAACCAGAACATTTCCTTGGATCCTGTGCTCTAGGGAGTTTGTGTTACATCTCTCCTTGAATAGGTTTATCCTTCTTTGAATTTACTTTACTCTGATGCCTTTTAATTTTAGTTCTCTGAGAAGCTCAATATAATCTAAGATTCTGTACTTTACATGCATTTTTGTTAGATTAGGAGTTTCCTTTGAGTTTTCCACATGTCTTAAGAAAGCAAACCTTCTTGTTTAAATTCCCAAACTTTTATGACCCTAGGAACTAAATTTTTAGGGCATGGAGGGGCTATCTTGATTTAAGTGAACACATATGAAAACTGATATGTAATCCTCGCTTAATTTTTCAGTGTTGGAATTTAACCATATACAAATATAGAATGCTCTCAAGAATCAAACATTTTTAATATTTACCAATATGTGACCAATATTTTTAAGCTCTATCTCTTACCATATCACCCATAGAGAAACTCGTTATTATCATATCTTCTATGAAGATGCAAGTGATATTTAGTATATCTCACCTGAGGTTTTGCCCTTCTAGTGCTCCTGCACAGTTTTATGGCAGGATCTTCGTCCACAACAAAATGAGGAAAAGAAAAAAAAAACAAATAAGGTAATATAATGATTCCTTTAATTGTCTGTGTATCACAGTGACACGCTTTTTCAATTTATCACTCAAGAAGAAGAATCCTGCGTTATTGTTACTTCTGCTGCAGACAATGAACTGGGGCAAGCTTAGTAGACACAACTTGGAAGAGAACAAAAAAGCAAAAACAGAAATCTCCCCAATCCTAGCCTTTCCTCCTCACTAATTTGATTCTCTGCTATTTTAAATTATCTGGTAGATATTTTAATTTATCTCCATCATAGACTCAACTCTTCTAAAACTAAATTTTATTCTCTACATTCATTATTATTAAATCTGCCTCTTCAAATCTCTTGGTTCCTTAAAATTAGTTTTTAATAAATCACAGCTGTATCAACAGCCACCTTTCTATCTATATAGTTTCCCTTCTGGTGTGTTAGTATCGACACTTTTTCAGAATACCTTGGATGTTTTTTTCATTTTACTAGCGCACATTCTTTATTACATACACAATGACATTTTCCACAATTATACTCTCCTTTATCACATATTTTTTTACATTTACTAGATCACTTATTCCAGCATGAAACTTTCTAATATCTTTTCTTTCTTAAAAAGAAAAACAAAGAAGAAGGAGGAAGAGACGGAGGAGGAGAAAAAGAAGAAGAATGTAGCTACATCTTTCCAGGCTGCTGCCGCCTGTCTATGTTCCTCATAACAGGAACAAAATCCTCAAATGAGTTGTTTATATTCACTGCCTCAGATTGCCCTTTTCCCATTCACTCTGTAAGCTGTTCCTACTAGGATTTTGCCAGCATCATTCAACAGAAATTGCTCTAGTTTAAGTTGATAGTTATATCCACTTTGATAAATTTAGTGGTGAATTCTCAGTCCTCATCTTATGTAACCTATTGGTAGCTGTTGAAATAATTGATTTCTCTATTCTTTGATACATTCGCTTGCACTGGTTTCTAATCAGAACCAATTTCATTGTTAAGAAATTTTTGCAGTCACATGGGACTTGTACAACTTCAGGCTTAGAAAGGTTCTATACATGGTTTAATACACTGTTGTCACTGTTGTTAATTTTTAAATAATCTTAACAAAATCTTCATATTTTTGTTGAGAACTGGACTCACCACCTTCCTCATCAGTCTCCAAAAAGAAGACACTATTCTCCTGATTTTCCTACTATCTTTCTGATCATTACATTTTAATCTCTCTGTTTGCCTTTCCTTCTGTTTTAGGATCTTGATTAACACATTACTTTCTTTGATTATCTGACATATTTCCTTGCTGCTGTACCATCAATTTGCTAATCAATTCAAAATTTAGATTTTTAGATCATATAGACAAACTTCCAGATTTCTGTTACTAACTGCCTATTCAATTTCTCATGATTAGTATGTTTGAAATGGAACTCATGTTCTTTCATTTCCCCTACTACTCCATTCTGGTGTTTCTGAGTTGAAAGAGACTCCATTGTTCCATTTGTGCACTTACGTGTAACTTTTCACTCCCTACATCTGGTTTGTCAGGGAATCTTGCTATTTTTTGCCTTCAAAATATATCTAGAATCACACCATTTGGTTCTTGCAAACACAGCAATCATTTTTGTCTGAGCCACCATGATCACTCATTAGCTATGTTAGCTTTCAAAATGGTTCAATACCTTCTATTGTTGTTTCCCTACATTCTGTTCTCAACAAAGCAGTAAATGTCTTTATGATATAAATCAGTTCAAATCACTCCTTTGTTCAACCTCAGCAATGTCTCCCTATTTCACAGAGTAAAAGCCAAGGTCTATACAATGGCTTAAAACATCCTAAAAGAATTTTATCACCAATTACCTGTCAAATCTTCTTTATTGCTCCATTATTCACCCAATTCTATTGTACTGGTTTCTGGTGTTCCTCAACACACAAGTGATGTTCATATTTTAGCGTCATCATTCTAGCTGTCTTTCCTTCCATAAACATCCTTCTTCTAGATGTATATTTAGCTAATTATGTTGCCACCTTTAAGCTATTTTTCATGTCACAACTTTCCAATGAGAAAGTTGTACCTGGTCTTTCTTCTTTGCATTCCATTTCTCCCTTACTTTGCTTTATTTTTATTATTCGGTTCTATTTTTATTCTGTGTGTGTGTGTGCTTCCCTGGGACATTTGGAAGTTGCCAATTAATATGGTCTGAAAGTTTGTGTTCTTCACATTTACATGTTTAAATCCAATTCCTCAAGGAAATGGTATTCAGATGTGGGGGCTTTGGAAGGAGATTAAATAATTGCTATGGAGTACTCCTAAGTGGGACTAGAGCCTTAATAAAGGAGGCGTGAGGGAGCTTGTTTGCCCCTTTTGCCCTGGGAGGACATAGTAAGAAGGTAACATATATGAATTGGAAAACAGGCCTTCACCAGACATGGAAATTAACTCCATCTTCGACTCCCCCCCCCTCATAACCCTAAGAAATTAATGTTGCCTATAAGCTACCAGTTTCTGGTATTTTGTGGTTTCAGCACTGACTATCACACCAAGATCATTTCTAAATATCAACATGAATTTCCTAAAAAAGGAAAATATTTTTCTACGTAATTAGAATACTATTATCATTCTACAGAAAATTAACATTAACTTTATTATGATATAGGAATGCCAGTTCATTTTTTAAGGTCTTTAGCTTTGTTTCTGTTGTTCCTTGATTTCAGTGTACTGGGTTGAATAGTGTCATCTGAAAATATATGTCTACCCACAATCTTAGAACTTTATTCAAAAACAGTTTTCTTCAGATGCACTTGGTTTAAGATGAAGTCACTAGATTAGGGTGGGTCCTAAATGAAGTAAGCTCTGACATTTAGAAATACACTTAGGAGTGATAGGAGAGAATGCCATGTAACATGGAGGCAGAAATTGTAATGACGCAACAGCAAGCCAAAAATTGCAAGGAAATATCCAGAACTTGGAAGAGTCAAGAAAGTGTGCTTCTAGAAACTTCAGAGAGAACATGGCACTATTTACATTATGATTTTGGACTACTGACCTCCATGGAACTGTGAGAGAATGTCCACAGTTTGGAGTTTGTGGAGTTTTCATGAAAACCCCAGGAAACTAAAATATTCATGATAAATTGACTTTTTCAACATAAGGAAGGTTATGTGAAATTTCTTTGAGTGTGAGACAAGAGAGATCATTTAAGGAGCTTTTATTTCACTTATATTCTTTTATAATGCAAACAAGAATAAATTATCATGAGGCAGAAGGACAATATTTACATAGGTTAATTGTAAGCATTGTTGAATTGAGAAACAAACATTTCTTCTCTAAACATGTATTTATAGATAGATGGTTCTGCAAATGAAAATAGGTATTAACAGATATTTTGTAGAATTTTCTGAGTAACTCAAATACCAGTATCATTGTATGTTGGTCATGAATAATACTTAGAAATTATATAATCCAATCCTTTTGTATTATGACTGGAACAAATTGAAATTTAGAAAGGATATAATTGTCTTTGACAAAAATAAGAGCAAAATAGTAGGCTTGATATTTAGTACATGTTTCATTCATATAAATCTTAGATTTTGAAATAAAAACCTTACACTCCTTCTCTTTTCTCTTTCCCTTGAAATATATTTCTAGAAGATAGCCTGTTCAAGACTTCATGAACAAGGAGGCGGCCAGGCAGGGCATAAAGTGTTTTGAGATGAAAGATCAAGTAAAAAGTAGCCACAGGAGGCAGCAACTAGCAACTGAGAACATCAGCAGCTGGTACCAGGAAGAGGTTTCAATATCAACAATGGAAGCAGCAGACTGCACTCGGCCAAGGCCAAGGAGGTAGTGGCATGAGTGTAGAAGAAGAAATTGAAATACAGATTGTGGTTGGCTTTCAAAATGGATGAAGGAAGCAATGATTCAGTAATGCAGATAGTCTCTAGAAGTTGAAAAAGGCAAAAAAGAAAGCAAAACACAACAAATATCCCACACAATTTTCCCCAACATTCTTCAAAGAGGAGTGAAGCCCTATTGATAAACTTTGATTTTAGCTTAAAGAAACCTGCCAGGTTTCTGAAACTTAGGACAGAAAGTTCATAATTTGTATGGTTTTAAGCTGTGTATTTGAGGTAATTTCTTATAGCAACAATAGAAAGCTAAAGGGAAACCGATTTGTGTTTTACTATCAGGAAAGCAAGTAACAAGTATGGAAATGGAAAAGGCTAGAATAAATTTTGTGATATTGGATTAGACTAGAAATAATGAGGTAAACTCTCATTTCACCATGCAGATATGAATATAAATATGACTATAGCTATAGCTATAGAAATTAATGCATATAGTGTTTATATGTGTACACATTTATATAAAGCCTGAGAGCAGCTCAGGCATCAGATAAAGGTCTATTTTTACTCTTCTGCACGTAAATATTCAGTTTCATCAACATGATTTGTGGAAGAGACTCTTTCTCATTGTGTGTTCTTGGCATCTTTGTTGAAAATCACTTGACTATAAATGGATTTCTGGTTCTCTATTCTGTTCCAATTATCTTTTGTTTTTGTTGTTGTACTACTAGGGATTGAACCCAAGGGCATTTTACCACAGAGCTACATACCCAACCCTCTTTATTTTTTATTTTAATACAAGACCTCACTAAGTTGCTCAGGGTGGCCTCAAACTTGGAATTCTCCTGCTTCAACCTCTTGAATAGCTAGGATTACGGGAATACACCACTGCACTTGAATGTTCCATTGTTTTATGCATGTTTTTGTGCCAATATCAATCTGTTTTGCTTATGATATCTTTACAATATGTTTTGAAATTAGATAGTATAATACTTGTAGCTTTGTTCTTTTTATTCAGGATTGCTTTGGCTGTTTGAGGTCTTTTGTAGTTTTATATAAATTTTAGGATATTATTCTATTTACATGAAGAATGGTATTAATATTTTTATAGAAATTGCACTAAATCTGTGGTCAGTTTGGATTGTGTGGCCATCTTACAAACATGAGATATTGTGCTGCTTAATTGTGGCATTTTTGATGTCTTTCATAAATGTTTTATCACACTTGTAACAATATTTTAACATTTTGGTTAAATTTATACTTAAATATTTTATGTTGAAATATATATTTTTTAATGAAGCTATTGTGATTCTTCTACAGGTAGTTCGTTCTTAGTGTACAGAAGCATTACTGAGTTTTATATGTTGATTTTGAATCTTGCAACTTCACAGAATTTGCTTATTGTTCATTTTTAGTTCAAACTTTAGTGAAGTCTTTAGGTTGTTTTATTTGTTTTTTCTTTTTCTTTTCTTGTTTATTTTTTTAACACAGCAGAATACATTTGAATTCACAGTACACACATGGAGCACAATTTTTCATTTCTCTGGTTTTACACACAGTAGAGTCACACCATTCGTGTCTTCATACATGTACCTAGGGTAAAGATGTGCATCTCATTCCTCCATCTTTTCTACCCCCAAACCCTCTCTCCCTTCTTCCCTCCCCTTTATCCTAGCCAAGGTTCTTCCATTTCTCCCATGCTCCCCACCCCCACCCTCCATTATGGATCAGCATCCACTAATCAAAGAAAACATTTGGCCTTTGGTTTTTTGGGGATTGGCTTAATTCACTTAGCATGACATTCTCCAACTCCATCCATTTACCTGCAAATATCATGATTTCTTTTCTCTTTCAGTGCTGAGTAATATTCTATTGTGTATGTATACTGCAGTTTTTTTATCCATCCATCTACTGAAGGGCATCTAGGTTGGTTCTATAGCTTTGCAATTGTGAATTGTGCTACTATAAACATTGACATGGCTGTTTTTAAGTCTTTAGGGTATAGACCGAGGTGTAGGATACCTGGGTCAAATGGTGGTTCCATTCCAAGTTTTCTAAGGAATCTCCATACTGCTTTCCAGATTAGTTGCACCAATCTGCAGTACCACCAGCAATGTATGAGTGTGCCTTTCCCCCCACATTCTCACCAGCACTTATTGTTGCTTGTAATCTTTTTAACCAAATAATTGAAGATTTTAGTAAAAATCAATTTATGTGAAATGAATCCCTTTTAAATAAAAGAGTAGTCTTTGTGTTTTCTAAACTTAAGTATTAGAAATACCAATTTCTATTATATAAAGCTGTATTACAGTTTATTCTATTCACAACTCTCTTCACTGCAGCTATTTTTTTTTTCAGGCTAGAAACAGTATCAAAAGAATTCCAACTTCCATAACATACATACATTTATTTATTTATTTGTTTGTTTGTTTGTTTGTTTGTTTTTACTGTAAGTAAAATAAAAATGGTTTTAGTCTAGATACTTTGTTTTTTATATGATTATTCCTGTTAACTTGCCTTTTCTAACAATCTTTTTAAAAAATTATTTATTCTAATTAGGTATAAATGATAGCAGAATGCATTTTGATTCATTGTACATAAATGGAGCACAATTTTTCATTTCTCTAGTTGTTTGTGATGTAGAATCACATCATATATGCAGTCATACATGAAGGCAGGGCTATGATGTCCATCTCATTTCGGTTGTTTTAGATAAAAGCAAATTCATGTCATCTTCAAACAAGGAAAATTTGGGTGGATGCTTTTCTTTCTTTCTCTTGCATAATTACTCCAGTTAGAACTTCTAGTACAATAGCTGGACACAGTGACTCATGCCTGTAATCCCAGTGGCCCAAGAGGTTGAGGCAATAGGACCATGAGTTCAAAGCCAGTCTTAGCAAAAGCAAGGCGCTAAGTAACCCAGGGAGACTCTGTTTCTAGATAAAATACAATATGGTGCTGGGGATATGGCTAAGTGTCTCTAAGTCTGAGTTCAATCCCTGGTACCAAAAAAAAAAAAAAAAAAGAACTTCTTATACTATTATAAACAGAGGTGGTACAAGTGGACATCTTTGCCTCATTCTGGATCTTAGAAGATTTTAGATTTTTTTTTTGTTGCCTTGTCAGTTTCTTTTATTTTTATTTTTATATTTGTTCTTTTTAGTTATACATGAAAGTAGAATATATTTTGACAATGCATACATAGAATATAACTTCGCATTCTTGTGGTTGTACATGATATGGAGTTACACTGCTCATGTATTCATATATGAACAGAAGAAAGTTAGTCTGATTCATTCTGCTGTCTTTCATTCTCATCCTCCTCTTTACCACTCACCAAGCCCAATCTGATGAACTCCTCCCCCAACTCCTGCCTCCTAATGTGAGTCAGCATTCACATATTAGAGAGAACATTTGGCCTTTGGTTTTTGGGGATTGGCTTATATCACTTTTCAACATCTCCCCATTGAGTATGGTGTTAAATGTGGATTTGTGACATATGACTTTTACATTTTTCATAGAGCTGATCTGTTGAGTTTTTAATCATGAAAATTTTGGAATTTTGTCAAGTACTTTTTCTGCATCTATTAAAATCATTATAACAAATCGTTTTTGTCATTTTGTTAATATGGTGTGTCACATTTATTGCTTTGTATAAGGTGACTCATCCTGCATCTCAGAGATAAACTCCACTTGATCATAGTAAATGCTCTTTTCAATTTGTATTTCGTTTGCTAGTATTTTGTGGAGGATTTTTTGAGTCTATGTTCAAAAGGGATATTGACTTGTATTTTTTTTTATTTTTTTAAACCTTTATTTTATTTATTTATGTATTTTGTATGTGGTGCTGAGAATCGAACCCAGTGCCTCACATGTGTGAGGCAGGTGCTTTACCACTGAGCCACAACTCCAGCCCTTGACTTGTATTATTATGTTGTAGTATAATCATTTAACTTTGGTATCAGGGTAATGTTGGTTTTATAAATCAATTTGACAGTATCTGAACTGACTATTTTTGAATAGTTTGAGAAGGATTGGCATTAATTTTACTTTAAATGTTTGGTAGATTACCACCATGAATACTCAGGTTCTGGTCTTTTCTTTGATGGGAGATTTTCTTGATTATGGATTGAATCTCCTTAATCATTATTGATCTGTTCAGATATTCCATTTCTTCTTGACCCAGTCTTAGTAGGTTGAATGTTTCTAGGAACTTACCCATTTCTTTTAGTTGATGTAATCTGTTGGTATGTATATCTCTGGAATAGTCTCTTGTGAGCCTTTTTATTATTGTAAAATTAGTGGTAATATCTCTTTTTTTCTTTCTAGTTATATTTGTCAGAATATGTTCCTTTTCTTAATCTAGCTAATAGCTGTCGATTGCATTTATTCAAAAATTGTCTCAATTTTGTGCAATTTTTTCCAATGTTTTTGTAGTCTATATTTCTATTCTGATAGTATTTTTGTTTTTCTACTAACTTTAGGTTGAGTTAGTACTTATTTTTGTAGTTTCTTGATGTTCAACATTGGACTTTTTTGAAGATCCTGCTTCTTTTATGATATAGGCAATTATTTGTATAAACCTCCATCATAGAACAGCTTTTCCTATATACCATAGGTTTAGGTATATTTTATGTTCATTTTTCTTTAAAACAAGGTTTTTTTTCATTTCCCTTATAATTAATTCATTATTCTGCAGTTGCTCAGGGAATTATTATTAAATTTCCATGTATTTTTAAATTTCACAAAGTCCCTCCTTACTTATTTCTAGTTCACATCATTGCGGTTAAAAGATACTTGATGTGATTTTAATTGTCTTAAATTTGGGAAGACATTCTAAAACCTAACACATGATCTGTTCTGGAGCATGTCCTATGTATGCTTGGAAAGAATGTGTATTTTTCAGCTGCTAAATAAAATTTTCCAAATATGTCATTAAGGTTCATTTGATCTAGAGTGTTGATTGAGTACAATGTTTCCTTACTGATTTTTGTTGAATTGACTGAGCCATTACTGAAGCTGGAATGTTGTTATATGGTAGCTGAAAGTGGAGTGTTACTATATGGTAGCCTTTCCCTTTGTTTTAATCAGCCTTTTCATTGCTATAACCAAGAGACCTGACAAGAACACTTTTAGAGGAGGGACATTTTATCTAGGGGTTTCCAGTTTCCGAGGTGTCAGTCCATAGACAGCAGGCTCCATTCCTCAGAGCTCCAGTGAGATAGAACATCATGGCAGAAGAATGTATCAGAAGGAAGTGGCTCACATTATGATTAGCAAGAAGAGACTTACTTGCCAGATATGAAATATTTACTCCAAAGGTATGCCCCAAATTACCCACCTTCTCAGGCCACACCTTACCTGATTTCAGTTACCACTTAGTTAACTCCATCAGAGGATTAATTCACTGATTGAATTAAGGCTCTCATAACCCAGTCTTTTCTCCTGTAAAACTTTTTGCATTGTCTTACAAATGAACTATTGGGGGACACCTCACATCCAAACCATAGCACTCTTCTTTTAGATCTATTAGTAGATGCTTTATATATTTAGAGGTATAGATATTGTATGTGTATTTACATTATTATATTCCCATGATGTATTGACCTTTTACCATAATATAATTGCCTTCTTTGTCAGTTTTTACCATGTGAAAAGATTATACCTTCCTTTCACTTAAAAGTTACTGTTGTCTTCATGTGTGAGACAAATTCTCCAATATATTAAATGACTTTATATATTTGCAGGCTAAAAGTATAGATAGCATAGCACCAATTTCTCTACCCTTTAGTTTTCTCTCTACTATGAGAACAGCAAATTAAGGCAGGATGTTCTTTCATTGGGAAGATACATAAGGGAAGCGGATGTGTAGCTGACTGTCGTCAGCACATAACAAAAACAAGAACAAGAAACATGACATGGCTTTTGTAAACAACTACATTATTATTATTTGGGGGGGAAGGTTATCAGGGATTGAACTCAGGGGCACTAGACCACTGAGCCACATCCCCAGGCCTATTTTGTATTTTATTTAGAGACAACATCTCACTGAGTTGCTTAGCACCTTGCTTTTGCTGAGGCTGGCTTTGAACTTACTATCCTCCTGCCTCAGCCTTCAGAGCCACTGCGATTACAGGTGTGTGCCAACGCAACAGACAACTGTATTATTTTTAACCAAAAGATAACCAGTAAAAAATAAATGAATTAATAAATAATGGAAGGTACAGTTTTGGAAGCCAGAAAGAAAGGTAAAATATTTTGTACAATGAGGAATCATTTGATAACATTGTCAAAAGCAGGAATGTGAAAGCAAGTTACATAGCAAGTGAATTTATGGATTTAATGTATGTTAATGAGGTGTGGTAATTTAACATGCCACTACAAAGAAGGGATGAACTGAGAAAGTTATCAACCATTAGGCAAACAGAATTTGAGAAATTTGTAGACCTTCAAAGCTGAGAGATACAATTTTTACTCATCGTTAATCAGAGACAGATAAAAATGTAGTGTAAAAGGTCATTAAACACCCAACTTTAGATAATAGACCAACTGTAAACATTCACCATGGGGTGAGGTCTTTTGCAAAACATGTAAATTGATTTAACTGGCTCTTAGCAAGTCATCAAGGTAGGACAAAAGGTGTTCAGAGAAATGAATAAATAAGTTCCTTTGATAAAGAAGAATCAAGAGACAAGAAACCCAGTTTACCTGCAAATAAGTCAAAAAACGACAACAACAAAATACCTAGGAGAAAATTTTATGGACTATTTACACACGGTCTAAAATTTAGCTGCTACGGATTGAAGTATTTCCCCCCAAATGATACTTTGAATCTTAAGTACTGGTGTCTCATAGTGCCAACTTACTTAGAAATAAGTTCATTTGCAGGTGTAATTAGTTAAGATGAGGTCTTATTGGAGTAGAGTGGGCACTTAATACCATATGACTGATGTTTTATAAGAATAAATTATTTGCTGGATACAGATACTTTGGTGAGATGATTGTGTGAAATGTGAAGATCAGAGAGATTGGAATTTCTCTGCCACCAGTCATCAGAAGGACTCAGGAGAAGGATGACTCTGTCCACATCTTAATTTTGGAATTCTGGCCTCTATAACTGTGAGAGAATAAATTTCTGTCCCTTCAAGCCACCCAGTTTGTGATCATTGCTGTAGAAGCTCTATGGAATTAATATACATGCCAAATCTGACTTCACAGTATCTATGCCAGACATCTCTCTCAAATTTTAGTAATGAATATTAAAATTCCTGTGTTTTAAGTGCTTGGCATTTCAAGTTAAACACATACTCTAAGCAAAACTCATCATATTTCCCATATAAAAAGTTCCATAGCCTATTCCTTATTTCTTATCAATGGTGATGTTACCAACTTATCATGCAAGTGAAAAATAAGATTAATTTTCAATTCCTAGTCCTACCTTTTCTTCACATGTAATAAACTTTTTATATTAACTCTTAAAGTTGTCTTAAATCCATCACTTCAAATTCCACTATAGTTCCTGAGCTTTTCCTCTCACACATGGGCAGTTAACTTGATGCATTAGCTCATTGCACTCTTCTCTCAGAGCTATCATTACCACATTCTACTCCTCAGAGAATTTATTCTCATTTTCTCTTAAAGGCTCCTCTTCTTTGGCTTGTCACATTAAGTTCTGAGATCCCTAGATTTTTCCCTACAATCCTAATTTTTTATTACTACACACCTGATGACTGGGTGATTTTACTTCATAGTAGCCATCATGTTTTGTACTATTACTGCCTATTATTTGGTACTCAGATTCAGATAATGAAGAATCTCTCCTCATTCAACTTGCTTAACAAAGTCTCACTATTTAGTCACTCCCAGGAGAAATTAAAGAGCTGTAATTCCATTATAGCTGCTTAAATATGTTTAGGTTCAAACTTCACTTTTAGCCCCTTATGTCATCTTCACTGAACTGGATACAGGAAGATATGTTTCCTTATTTTCCAAATTCATTCATCTCCACCAGTTTCCCTTCATTCAAAATAAACTCTTGAATTGATGGGTGTTTATACATTATATTAATATGATTTAAAGATTTAGAATTATTCTTTTCTATTCCTTCTCTGCAACTTAAATACCATCTATTTGCTAAATCCTTCATATAGTACCCTTTTAAATAATCCTGAATTTGTCCATCTTTGTATCTTTAATAGCAGTTAAATAAAGTTCCTAACTATTCTTTTATCTATATTTGTTCAGGCTGCGTTTCTTAAATGTGTATGGGAAAACCCCAATGTCTCAGCTCAGCCTGAAGGAATCTCAATACATTTGCTCATGTTTGACTTTCTAACACCATCTTCCATCATTTTACTACATGTCCAATCAAAAAAATTTCTTTCCCAACACTTGTTCTTGATAGCACCTGACTCATTTTTAAAATATCTTTCATGGTATTGATTTATTATTTCATTATTTTTGCAGTGCTTCAAAATTTGGTTTCGTTGAATTACTTTAATTTATGATTTATTTCTTATATTACCATTTGCTGTTTATTTTTTTACTATATCCTTTGGGTTAGTTGGCTGTCTCATTTTATTATGTTCTTGAAATGGATGCATATTTCATTGAATTTCATCTTTCATTTTTCTTATATAAAAATTTAAGCTATATTTTTCTACTATTGATGGTCTTATTTATTAGATACATACTTTGCTAACTGTTGATTTTATTATACAATATAAAATATATTTTAATTTTATTTTTGTATTAATTTTCTTATTGATCTATAATATATCATATATTTTTCATTGATCATTTTTCAGTAATATTTTCTTTGGTAAATAATTATATGGTCACAAAACATACTATATACTTAATATTTTCATAATTTTTGAGATTTTTTAGAACAAATGCTATCAATTTTTAAAAGTTGTTATTAGTGCATTATAATTATACATAATAGTGGGGTTCATTTTGACATAAAAAAATACATGGAACATAATTTGCTCCATTTTAGTCCACACTACTTCTTTTACTCCCTTCTCTACATATTCCCCTTCCACTGCTCTACTGTTCTTCTTTTTATTTATTGTTTTGTTGTTTTTTAATTGTTTTTCTGTAGATATGCATAAAGCAGAATTCACTATGGTATGATCATAAATGTCCTTAACATAATTTGGTAAATTTTACCCCATAGTTACTGCCTTTTCCCTTTCTTTCTCCCTCCAACAGTATTACCTTCCTCAATCCCAGTAATCTCCCTTCTGTTTTCATGGGATCCCCTTATGTCCTCACTAACATTTATTATATTTTTATTCTTGATGATTGGCATTCTAACTGGAGTGATATAAAACTCAATGTGATTTTTATTTGCATTTTCCTAATTGCTAGGAATGTTGTATACATGTTTTTCTATATATTTGTTGGCCATTACTGCTTTTACTTTTGAGAATTCTCTGTTTAGTTCTTTTGCCCATTTATTGATTGTATTATTTGTTTGTTTTTGGTGTAAGCTTTTTGTGTTCTATATATAGTATTGATAATAATTCCCTGTCAGAGGAATGGGTGGCAATGATTTTTCTCCCATTCAGTAGGCTTCCTCTTCATTCTCTTGTTTGCTTTGTTGTGCAGAAGCTTTTTAAATTGATGCCATACCACTTATTGATTCTTGGTTTTATTTCTTGAGCTTTAGGGGACTTGTTAAGGAAGTCAGTGCCTATGCCTAAATGTTGTTGTGTCTTTTTCTAACTCTTGTAAAGCTAAGTTTGTGATCTAATTATTAGTTTTATAGATAGATAGATAGATAGATAGATAGATAGATAGATAGATTGAGTGAGTGAGTGTCTTGCTGAGTCACTTAGGGTCTTGCTAAATTACTGAAACTGGCTTTGAACTCATGATCCTCCTGCCTCACTCAGCCTCCTGAGCCACTGGGATTATGGGCATGTGCCACCGCGCCCAGCTAATTACTTGGTCTTTGATTTAACTTTTGTACAGAGTGAAAGATAGGGATATAGTTTCATTATTCTACATTTGAATATCCAGTTTTCTCAGCATCATTTGTTAAAAAATCTGTCTTTTCTCCAACATGTTTTTGGTAAAGTAACAAATAGTGTATGTATGCTGATTTGTCTGTCTTCTATTTCACTTTATTTGACATTCTGTCTATTTTGATGTTACTATAATGTTGTATTTGTTACTATAGTTCTGTGGTATAATTTGAGGTCAAGTATTCTGATGACTCCAGAATACATTTTTATTGTGGGTACTCTATTCTGTGAAGTGAATTTTAGTACTATTTGTCTAGCTCTGCAAAGAATCCAATGGTGTTTAGATAAGGATTGCATTGAATCTGTACATGAACCTGTATAGCACCCTTGTATAGCCATTTGATAACATTAATTTTGTCTTCTCAAGAACATAATAGATTTTTTCATTGTTAAGATCTTCAACTCTTTTATTCGGTGTTCTATAGTTTTCATTGTAGAGGTCTTTTACTTCCTTGGTTAGATTTATTCTTAAGTTTGTTTGTTTGTTTTTAAGGCTAATGTGAATAGGACAGTTCTCTTGATTTCTTTCTCAGTAGATTTATTATTGAACCACAGAAAAACTCTTGATTATTGAATATTGTTCTTGTATTCTGTTGCTTTATTGAATTTGTTTATGAGCTTTAGAAGTCTTTCAGTGGAGAATTTTGAGACTTCTAGATGTAGGATTATAGGAACATATCAGAAAACAGATAATTTGACTATTTTTCGATTTTGATTCTCTTAATTTTCTTCTCTAGACTGATTGATTACTCTGGCTAGAATTTCAAGCACTGTATTAAATAAGAGTGATGAGAGAGGACATTTTTGTATTATAAAACAAACTCAATGAAATATTTAATATAAAAGAAATAAAAAATAAATATCAGAGCCAGGGTATGAATGATTCTAACTAGAGGAATAGTCCATTGCAGGAGAATCAAGTCTGATTAAGCATTGGCAATAAAAAAAAATGGCAGGAAATAAAAATAATTTCTCTAAAATAACACAATGTAAATCATCAAAACCTCTAATTAAAAGACTTGGATTGGCAGAAAGGAGTAAAAAATAAGACTCACCCTACAAGCTGAGAAAAGTCTCACATTACAGGCTGAAAGTAAAATGATGGAAAAATACATACCATGCAAATAGAGATCTATATCAAGCAGGAGTAACTACTCTCATATCTGACAAAGTAGACATTAAGCCAAAATTAATCAGAAGAGACAATTAGTTGAAGAAGTTCACTTCAAATTGGTTAAAAGAATCCTCCAGTAACAATATGTAAATGACTGAATACTTTTACCAAAATTTTGGTGTACCTATGTATGTAAAACAAATCCTACTCAATACAAAGAATCAAATAGACCCTGATACAATAATAATGAATGATTTCAAAACACCTTTATCACCACAAGATGAGTCATCCAGACAAAAACTAAGTAAAGATTCTTCAGAACTAAAAAATACTACTATCAAATGGACCTAACAGACATCTATCAGATATTTCATACATCAGCAACTAAATTCACTTTTTTCTTAGCCACTCATGGAAACTTCTATAACATAGGTTATATTTTAAGACATGGAGCAAGTCTTAGCAAATACAGAAAAATAATGATAATGCCTTGTATTCTATATATCTTCATAAATGCTTTCTGTGTGCTTGAAAATAATCTGTATTCTATAGTTTAAATATTCTGTACATTTTAATTAGGTCAAATATTTTGTGTTATTCCAGTCTTCAAATATTTGTGCTTACTTTATCTTTCTTTACCTAATTCATAAATTACTAAAAAAGTGTTAATAATCTCACTCAATGATGGTGCTTTTTTTTTCAGTTTGTTCTTGAATATCTTTCCATTATCCTGTTAACTGTATTTTAGGTTATGATTTTAAACATATTATTAGAATTGGAAATCTTATATTCACAAAGATATTCAGTTCTGACATTATATACCTGCTGTTTTCTCCATGTATAATTTTTAATTTAGAGTCTAATTTTTTCTGAGTTTAGAGATTAAAACATTATTTTCATTCCTTTCTGCAAAAGATCATTTTTATTCTTAAATATTAGTATACTACCTATGAATAATAATTGACTCTTGTTTTATAAATAAACATTTCACCATTTAATAAGAAATAATTAACATAATTGAACAAACCTACCATCTTACTTTTTCTTTCCCTATTGTCTTGGTTCTAGGTTACTTTTCCTTTCCTTTGTGGAAAGAAATCTAAGGTGACAAAGAGATTTCCATTGTGCATTGTTCATGCCCTGTATAATCCCCTTCCCTTCTGTGTTGGCCAGAGTGGTGAATACAAAGTGATATGATTCCTACAAATTTACTGTTTAGTTAATTTTAAGAAAATCAAAAGATAAGTCCAATCAAATATTTTTATATCAAAATATCTGCAACATTTTTTATTCCTATAGCATCAAACTATCATGAAAACTAAAAACATTGGACAAGTGCTATTCACAATTTATTAGTTTTCACAAAGCTCTATAAGGCACATTTAGTACTTTGGAATTGATATTCTCACCTTCAGAGAATTTATTTTTATTCACTTCTGTATATATAGATTACCATATTTGTTTTATAGGGTTAGCTTCACCTATTTTTTTCTCATTTATATATTGGGGATTGAACTCAGGGCATTTTCCCACTGAGAGCTACATCTTCAGCCCTTTTTATTTTTTCTTTGAGACAGGATCTGACTAATTTGCTGACACTGGCCTTGAACTTGAAGTCTTACTCTGCGCTAGGATTGCAGGTATGTGCCACCACACCAGCTTCATCTATTTTTTGTAATCATCAAGACTGAATCTGCCTTCTACTTAGTTGTTTAGAAATAAGTCTAGTTTATCTATCTATCTATCTATCTATCTATCTATCTATCTATCTATCTATCTATCTGGTGTTCTAGGTGCTGTGGTATCCATTCATTCACCACAGACAGGCACCTTTTCTCACTCATTATATCAAATGACAGGAAGGCTGGTTTAGATCTCTTGGATATTATTCTAGCTCCCCAAAGGCATAAGTCACCATCCCTTGATAAAGACCACTGCCTTCCCTCTCTCTCTCTCTCTCTTTCTCTCTCTCTCTCTCTTCCTCTCTCTTTCATTTTATTTTCAAACTATTAATATAACTTACTTCCTATTAATATAACTTACTTCCTTTGCCTTAGCTACTGGCTAGATATGGATAACAAGAGTCCTTCTGTTATAAATGTAGTTTGCAAGCAGAGCCATGCAGCTCCCAATCCTTTTACTTGACATATAAATGAAAACTGTATTGCCAGCAAAGCCACTAAAAGTACAATTAACTGCAGAAAGTTATTTAACCATTCTATATCCTAATCTCTTCATATCTAATGTTAGCAGAAAAAGAGTATTGTATATATTCCATAGCATTTTTAGGAATTTATAATTATATACTTAAATTGATAAAGAAGCATTTATTTCTTTACTTATGCAGCCCAATTTTAAATTTGGTCTTCATTGCTAAAGTAAAATTATTGGAGAGGAATTATTGTATTCTAAAAGTCTTATCTACCTCCAAAAATGTATTTATTGTGCATGTAAATGAGGAAATTATTCCGGGACCCACTCACCACCTGGTTCTTTTTCTTTCCAAAATGCATTTTTAAATATTTTGAGTAAAGTTGTTATTTTGGATTTTGTTTGTTTATTGGGTCCTAGGCCAAATGGCTGAAGATTGAGGAGAAAAAAAAGTAAAACAAAATAGTAACAGTTAACAAGTAATAACGTATGTCCATAAAATTTTTAAATAAACAATGTAGATTAAATTTACTCATCAGAAATTCAAGTTCCTACGAAAATATCTAAAAATATCTATTCAATTTTGCAACACAGTGATCAAATAACTGTACAATAAAGTTATTAAAAGTGAATTTGAGGGATCATTTTTAAAATTTTGTATAACTGCCTAATAATATGAATTTGCACCCCAATAAGACTAGATAGCTCAGCACTGTACATTTTACATTTTACTCATTTCAAATGTGTGTTTTCTCATGATAAGGTTGGAGCAAGATGATACCAGCATAGAAAAAAATCACCAATTAATTTTTCACCTCTACTCTTTGTTAAGTTGGATACCTCTTTAACTAAAGAAAAATATAAGTTAAGCATATAATGCATTTGAGTGTGTGTGTGTATATATATATGCATATATATAAAATATATGGCTATGTTTGAGTGCAAAATAGTGAAAATATGTGAAATCTTAATAAAATAAAATAAAAAGGCATATACTGTTTTACACTGTATTTTAGAAACTCCTTAATTTCTTTAATTCTTTTTCACCAAATATTAATTCAAGCTATTTCAGGTATTTTACAAATAATTTGCCTGATAATATGAATATATTAATTATAATCTCTATATTAGTGCCTTATGTATTATATTTTTATTGTCCATATAAAAGATTGAGTTTAGAATTTAGTTTCTTTGCAAATCATCAAAGAAAGCAGTTATTATACATGATACAGCAAGAATTTAAAAATATATTCATGGTATATAACTCTGTGGTGAATTACAATTTTTATTAAAAGGTGTTATTATTCACTTATAATCTGGTAAATAAATAACAAGCTGATAGACTTCAAATATGTTGGATAACTTCAACCTAGTGATTCTATAAAATAGTCTTGCACAAGTTATTGAAACTTTGTATATTTAGGACACAAAGCTCAGATTAATTTATACCATACTACTTATTAATTTATACTATTGTTGTCATAAGTCTAATTACATTACCTTTTATTCTGCAACCAGGTAATTATGGCAGATAGCTACACCAAATATCCTCAAAAACATTTATTTTGATAAAAGTATCCTCATGTAGTTTGCTATTGTAGGAACTTAGATTGGCCATGAGATTTGGTTTAACCAATCCGGCATTAGCATGCTTGATTCAGAAGCTTGATAACTGACTGTACATTGGAGTGTATATCCTGAATGCTCTTTGGAGAGTATATACACACACAAACACACACATACACACACACACACTCATACACATATATGTTCCTTCAGAAATTTATTTTTTATCATACCCTCATTGCTGTATTTAGTACTTTTTCTTTTTCTTTGTTTATTCTAATTAAGTATACATGATAGCAGAATGCATTTTGATTAATTGTACACAGATAGAGCACAACTTTTCATTTCTCTCATTGTACATGATGTAGAATCACATCATATATGCAGTCATACATGAAGCTAGGGCTATCATGTCCATTGTATTCCAACATCTTGTCCCCATGCGCCCTATCCCTTCCCTCCCGTTTGACCAAAGTTCCTCTATTCTTCCTGTGTCCCCTCCCCCATTAAAGATCAGCATTCACCTATTAGAGGGAACATTCAGCATTTGTTTTCGAGGACTGGCTTACATCGCTTAGCATGATATTCTCTAACTCGATCCATTTACCTGCAAATGCCATAATTTTATTTTCTTTTATTGCTGAGTAATATTCCATTGTGTATATATACCACAGTTTCTTTATCCATTCATCTATCAAAGGGCTTCTAGGTTGGTTCCACAGTTTAGCCATTGCGAATTGAGCTGCTATAAACATTGAAGTGGCTGCATCACTGTAGTATGCTGTTTTTAGGTCTTTTGGGTATAGACAGAGAAGTGGGGTAGCTAGGTCAAATGGTAGTTCCATTCCAAGTTTTCTAAGGAATCTCCATACTGCTTTACCGATTGGTTGCACCAATATGCAGTCCCACCAGCAATGGATGAGTGTGCCTTTTCCTCTACAACCTCGCCAACACTTATTGTTGTTTGTATTTTTGATAATTGCCATTCTGACTGGCATGAGATGAAATCTTTGACTAGTTTTGATTTGCATTTCTCTAATTGCTAGAAATGTTGAACATTTCTTCATATGTCTGTTGATCGATTGTATATCTTCTTCTGAGAAGTGTCTGTTCAGCTCCTTAGCCTATTTATTGATTGGGTTGTTTGTTCTTTTGGTGTTTTTTGAGTTCTTTATATTTCCTGGAGATTAATGCTCTATCTGATATGTGTGTGGCAAAAATTTGTTTCCAGAATGCAGGCTCTCTGTTCACTTCATTGGTTGTTTCTTTTGTTGAGAAGAAGCTTTTTAGTTGAATCCATCCCATTTATTGATTCTTGATTTTACTTCCTGCGCTATAGGAGTCTTGTAAAAAAAATAAGGTCCTAATCTGACATGATGAAGATTTGGGCTTACTTTTTCTTCTGTTAGGCACAGAGTCTCTGGTTTGATTCCCAGGTCTTTGATCTAGTTTGAGTAGAATTTTGTGCATGGTAAGAAATAGGGTTTAGCTTCATTTTGCTGCATATGGGTTTCCAGTTTTCCCAGCACCATTTGTTGAAGAGATTATCTTTCCTCCAATGTACGTGTTTGGCACCTTTATTTAGTATAAGATAACTGTATTTAAGTGGGTTTGTCTGTGCCAAACCATTGGTCTACATGTCTGTTTTGGTGCCAGTACCATGCTGTTTTCGTTACTACAGCTTTGTAGTATAATTTAAGGTCTGGTATTGTTATGCCTCTTGCTTTACTCTTATTGTTAAGGATTGCTTTGGCTATTCTGGGTCTTTTATTTTTCCAAATGAATTTCATGATTGCCTTTTTCTATTTCTATAAGAAATGATGTTGGGATTTTAATTGGAATTGCATTGAATCTATATAGCACTTTGGGTAGTATGGCCATTTTGACAATATTGATTCTACCTATCTGAGAGCATGGGAGATTTTTCCTTCTTTTAAGGTCTTGTTCAATTTCTTTCTTTAGTGTCTTGTAGTTTTCATTGTAGAGGTCTTTCACCTCTTTTGTTAAATTGAATCTCAAGTATCTTATTTTATTTTTTTGAGGCTATTATGAATGGTGTAGTTTTCCTAATTTCTCTTTCAGAGGATTCATCACTGATATATAGAAATGCAATTGATTTATGGGTGTTGATTTTATATCCTGCTGCTTTGATGAATTTATTTATTAATTCTAGAAGTTTTCTGGTAGAAATTTTTGCATCCTCTAAGTATAGAATCAAGTTGTCTGCAAATAATGATAGTTTGAGTTCTCCTTTTCCTATTCGTATCCCTTTGATTTCTTTTATCTCTCTAATTGTTCTGGCTAGTGTTTCAAGGACTACGTTGAATAGCAGTGGTGAAAGAGGGCATCCCTGTCTTGTTCATGTTTTTAGAGGGAATGCTTCCAATTATTCTCCATTTAGGATGATGTTGGCCTTGTGTTTAGCATAGGTAGCTTTTACGAAGTTGAGGTACATTCCTACTAACCTTAGTTTTTCTAGTGTTTTGAACATAAAATTGTGCTGTATTTTGTCAAATGCTTCCTCTGCATCAATTGATAAAATTATGATTCTTATCTTTAAGTCTATTGATGTGATGGATTATGTTAATTGATTTCTATATATTGAACCAAACTTGCATCCCTGAAATGAACTCATTTGATCATGATGCACTATTTTCTTATATGTTTTTGTATGCAATTTTCCAAAATTTTATTGAGAATTTTTGCATCTATGTTCATCAGGGATATTAGTCTGAAGTTTTCTTTCTTTGATGTGTCTCTGTCTGGTTTTGGAATCAGGGTGATACTTGCCTCATTGAATGAGTTTGCGAGCGTTCCTTCCTTTTCTATTTTATGAAATAGTTTGAGGAGTACTGGTATTAATTCTTCTTTGAAGGTCTTGTAGAACTTGGCTGAGAATCCATCTGGTCCTGGGCTTTTCTTGGTTGACAGGTGCTTGATGGCATATTCTATTTCCTTGCTTGAAATTGATCTGTTTAAGTTGTGTATGACCTCCTGGTTCAGTTTGGGTAGGTCATATGCCTCTAGAAATTTGTTGGTGCCTTCAGGGTTTTTTATTTTACGAGAGTATAGATTTTCAAAATAGTTACTAATTATTCTCTGTATTTTTGTAATGTCTGTCATGATATTTCCTTATTCATCATGAATTTTATTAATTTAGGTTTTCTCTCTCCTTCTTTTTGTTAGGGTGGCTAAGGGGTTTTCATTTTGTTTATTTTTTCAAAGAACCAGCTTTTTGATTTGTCAATTTTTTGAATTGTTTCTTTCGTTTCAATTTTGTTGATTTCAGTCCTGATTTTAATTATTTCCTGTTTTCTACTTCTTTTGTGTTGGTTTATTGTTCTTTTTCTAGGGTTTTGAGATGCCGTGTCAAGTCATTTTTTTTTGACTTTTTCTTCTTTTAATGAATGAGCTTAATGCAATGAAATTTCCTCTTAGCATTGCCTTCATGGTGTCCTAGAGATTTTGTATGTTGTATTGGAATTTTTATTTGCCTCTAAGAATTTTTTTATCTCTTCCCTGATGTCTTCTGTTATCCATGCATAATTCAGTAGCATATTTTTTAGTTTCCAGGTGTTGGGTGTTCAAGTAGTTTTTATTTTTTAACCTGTCGTTAATTTCTAATTTTATTCCACTGTGGTCAGATAGGATGCAGGGTACTATTTCTATTTATTTATTTATTTTTTTGCATTTGCTAAGACTTGCTTTGTGACATAACATATGATGTATTTTGGAGAAGGATCCATATGCTGCTAAGAAAAAAGTGTATTTGCTTGTTGATGGATGGAATACTGTATATATTTTGGTTAAGTCTAAATTATTGATTGTTTTATTGAGTTCTATGGATTATTTGTTTAGTTTTTGTTTGGAAGATCTATCTAGTGGTGACAGAGCTGTCTTAAATTCACCAAGTATTATTGTGTTGTGGTCTATTTGATTCTTATAGTTGAGAAGGATTTGTTTGATATATGTAGATGCCCCATTGTTTTGGGCATAGATATTTATGATTGTTATGTCTTCTTGATAAATGGTTCCCTTTAGCATTATGAAATGCCCTTCTTTATCCCCTTTCACTAACTTTGGTTTAAAGTCCACTTTATCTGATATGATGATGGAAACTCCTACTTGTTTATGTGGTCCGTGTGAGTAATATGTTTTTTTTCCCACCCATTCACTTTCATTCTGTGAATGTCTTTTCCTGTGAGATGAGTTGAAACCAGCATATTGTTGGGTCTTATTTTTTTTTATATAGTCTGTCAGTCTATGTCATTTAATTGATGAGTTTAGTCCATTCACATTCAGGGTTATTATTGAAATATGATTTTAACCCCAGTCATTTTGGTTTATTTTTTTTTTAATTTATTTTTTGGTACTGGAGATTGAACTCAGGGGCACTTGACCACTGAGCCACATTCCCAGCACTATTTTGTGTTTTATGTAGAGACAAAGTTTTACTGAGTTGCTTAGTTCCTCGCTGTTGCTGAGGCTGTCTTTGAACTCGCAATTCTCCTGTCTCAGCCTTCCTAAGTGCTGGGATTATAGGCTTCCGCCACCGTTCCTGGCTTATTTTTGGTTTTTACCTTGACTTGATTTCTCCTTTGATTGGCCTTTTTCTTGGGGGGAGGGTAGTTTCTCTCTTTGTATATTTTCATTGTTGTTTATCATTTTCTTCTCATGGAGTATTTTGCTGAGAATGCTGTGTAGTACAAGCTTTCTTGCCGTAAATTTTTTAAACTTTTGTTTATCATGGAAGATTTTTATTTCATCATCAAATCTGAAGCTCAGTTTTGCTGGATATAAGATTCTTGTTTGGCATTCATTTTCTTTCAGAGCTTGGTATGTGTTGTTCCATGATCTCCTAGCTTTTAGGGGCTGGGTTGAAAAATCTGCTGAGATCCAAATTGGTCTCCCCATATATGTAATCTGATTCCTCTCTCTTGCAGCCTTTAAAATTCTATCCTTACTCTGTATGCTGGGCATTTTTATTATAATGTGCCTTGGTGTAGGTCTGTTATAGTTTTGTACATTTGGTGTCCTGTGAGCCTCTTGTATTTGATTTTCCAATTCATTTTTCATCTTTGGGAAATTTTCTGATATTATTTCATTGAAGAGATTGTGCATTCCTTTGCTTTGAAATTCTGTGCCTTCTTCTATCCCAATAAATCTTAAATTTGGTCTTTTGATGGTATCCCATAATTCTTGTATGTTCTATTCATGATTTCTTACCATCTTCACTGTATGGTCAACTTTATTTTTCAGATTATATATTTTGTCTTCATTGTCTGAGGTTCTGTCTTCCAAGTGATCTAGTTTGCTGGTCATGCTTTCTAGTGAGGTTTTAGTTTGCTTTACTGTTTCCCTCATTTCAAGAATTTCTGATTTTTTTTTTTGCACAATCTCTAGCTCTTTCTTAAATTAATCTTTTGCTACCTATATTTGCTTTCTTGTCTCTTTGTTAGAGTGATCAATGGTTGCCTTTATTTGCTCTCATTTCTTTTTTGGGAGTGATCAATTTTTGCCTGTATTTGCTCACTTAAGTCATTCTTTAATTTGCAGATTATTTTAATTATGTACATTCTGAATTCTTTCTCTGATATTTCATCATCTGTGCTATCAATGGATTCTATTATTATTATAATATATAGGTTTATTTGGGGAACTTTCTTCCCTTGTTTTTTTACATTGATTATGTATCTTCCTTTCTTGCAATGCCAATCTGAGATATTCCACTTTCTATTCTATAATCTTGTAGTGATACTACAGATTACCTGTATCTCACCTTGGAGTTCACTTTCAGTCCCAAGCAGGTGACACCAGATGGACACTACTGCCACTAAATATAGTGGCACCAGTACTGTAGGTAACACAAGATGGCAGTGGGAGTGGCCTTGGCTGGGCTTCTTCAGTGGTCCCTGAAGGTGGTCCTGGGCCCTGGCCTTTGCTCCTGCCAGTTGGCAGGACCTCTGGCACAGAAATGGGAGTGGTCCCAGGCCTCCCTATAGCAGGACTCTCACAGGGGTTCCTGTAAGTAGTTCTTCCCCTGGGTCTGGGTTCCCCTGTGACTGGTGGCTAGAAGTCTCGAGTATGCCCTTGTTTGGGCTCCTGTGGTGGTCCCTGAAGTTGGTCTTAGGCCCTGACCTATGCTCCCACCTGCCAGCAGGAACTCTGGTGAGGCACTGTGGATGGACTCGGACCTCACTTAGGCCAGTACTTCCACAGAGGTCCCCATAGACAGTCCTGCCTCTAGGTCTGGGTTCCTCTGTTGCTGGCAACTAGCAGTATGGGGTCTGCCCTTGACTGGGCTCCCATGATGATCTCTGAAGGTTGTTTTGGGCCCTGGGCTGTACCTTTGCTTGTCAGCAGGAAATCTGGTGCAGCACTGGGGGCTGATCTGGGCCTCACTTAGGCCAGGATTCCTGCAGAGGTAGGCAGTCCTTCCCTTGAGTCTGGGTTCCTCTATAGCTGGCGACTAGCAGTCTTGAGTCTGACCTTGGCTGGGCACCCACAGTGGTCCCTGAAGATGATTTTGGGCCCTGGGCTATGTCTAGTAATTTTTCAAAATATGTTTGCTATTTAATTTGTCTTTAAATGTTTTAAATTTTGATTTTTTTTGTATTTCTTAAGATTCTGATTATTACTACCAGTAGCTTATTTAAACAAATTTTCTTGAATTTTGATTTTATATACATAAGTAGCTAATATCAATCTTTAGGTACATTGATTGGCCTAGCTTGAGTATGGTTTCCATCAAAGAGTACTTGTTTTTGTTTACACAAGAGTGTTTTCAACTAGCAATTTCTTTTATTTAACTTTCTATTCTAATTATGTTTTTGAATTTTTTCATAGTACTTCATTTAGAAAGCAATATTTTTCATTGACAGATAATAATTATACATCTTTGTGGGACACTGTGATGTTTTGGTACATTAATATATTGTTCATTAGTGAACTCAGGATACATAAGTCAAACATTTATTATTTCTTTGTGATGAGAACATTCAAAAACCTCTTTTTCACTACTTTGAAATATAAAATATGCATTGTTAACTATAGTCATCCTTCTGCAATAGACTACTAGATTTTATTGAGAAATTAGATAAGTCTGGCTGTGATTTGACTATTGTTAAAAAGACAAAAAATGATAAATGTTGCAAAGAAGTAGAAAAAGGAACACTCCTATGCACTGTAGTTGAGAATGTAAATTAGCATGACCAGTATTGAAAGCAATATAGGAGTTTCTCAAAACTTAAAAGTATAATTACCATACAATTCAACAATTTCACTATTTGGTACATATCTAAAGGAAAGGAAATCAGTTTATCTAAAAGATACCTGCACTCTGTTTATTGCAGCACTATTCATAATAGTCAAGATATGGAATCAACTTTGTTATCTAATTTAAATATAATTTTAAAGTTTTGGATTTTCCAGACTATATGAATAATATCTGCTTTGTATCTGTTTATCATCAAAGATATTTCTAAGTTCAGAGACTTAAGGTTGAAGCCGTAGAGGTTTTCTATAATCTGTTCCTTTATCTTGGTGTTTATGTGACATTCTCAGTTCTACTTCCACATCTAGCAAAGGCACAGAAACATGTGTCTTATTCTCATTGCAGATGAACAAACATAGATATTTGTGCTTTTAGATTTCAAATGCCATATAAAAACCCTGGTTTTGTCTTATTTGTTGTTTGTTTTTTCCTAATCTTTGTCTTTCTTATCATTCTGGCTTTCTGCTAACTCTATATTAGTCTCTCAGCTTCCTTTTTCCTTTCCTTTTATTTGTCTGGGTTTTGCTATTCCTATAATGTTCACTATTTGTCTAGTACCCCTGCATTTCTATCAGATGTTTCCCAAATAAGTGTAATTACCATATTGTCTGAATCAGCACCATTCCATTATTTCCCTATTATCACATTACATTTTGTATATATTTGGTTATATGTGGTTACATTAGGTTGTCCTAAATTTTGACCAGCAATGTATTCACTATATTATAAATTTTAATCATTATTTTACATTGCATTCCTACTTTTATAGTTATAAAATTTACTGTGCTAAGCCAAGAGCTGCCTTATACATTTCATGTTTATCGCATCTCGTAATTGCATCAAGAAGCCACATTCAGTGATTGGCCTATAACATCTACATTTGTGTAAGTAAATCTTACATTGTGTAAGATTTTGGGTGTTAACATAAGGACAGAGTGATCTAACTACAAATATCTCAGAATGTACACTTGTTAAACCACACATGACTCTTTATGTTTGAGAGTGTGTATGCAAACATACATTCTTGTGATAAATGGAAACATCAGATCAGGGTCATACGTGCCATTGGAATCATGAAGTAGTAAGTATCATGAAATCATATTATATAGTTCATGAAGAAGCCCTCAGACTCTAATAAAAAATATTAAAAAATAGGACTCCAAATCTATTGGCATACCTATGGAAGTCAGTCCAGGTTGTCATGTCTAGTGCCATAGACAAAGTAGCTTGGGAAGAAATTTATTTCCTCACATTTCTGGAGCTGAAATTCCAGGATCAAGATGTCAGCATGGTCAAGATCTGATGAGGGGTTTTCTTTCTGCCTAATGAAGAACCCCATCTCATAGTGTTCTTCCATGGTCTTTTCACACTTTGTACTGCAATAGTGAAGAAGTCTACTGATTGTTCTTTTAATGTTATTATCTTCTCATAAGGACCATACCCTAAAGTCCACAATTAAACCTAATTACTTCCTAAAGTCTCCAGTTCCAAATACAATCACATTGGTTAGTAGGACTTTAACATATGACTTCTTTTTATTATTCATGCTATATTTCTGATGTTAGGTCAAAATGAAAACTTTAAAGAAAAAGAAAGAAGGAATTTTTCATATTTTGAGTAATTTTTCTCCTACTTTAATTTTGGACATCAACACATGGAAATTGCATTTACAAAAATTAAAAACCTGTCTCTGAAGCATCTGTCTGTGGACAATAAAAGATGACCTGCAGTAAGTGATCTTCTAGACCACGCATCTATAGTGAAAAGCCTGGTGGGTGAAGAGAGTATTTGAACTTTAAGCCTTTCCCTATGATTTATCTTGTCCTGATTGTTATCACTACAGAAACACTTGGCAAGGGAGAAGTCATGTGAAGCAAATCTCCAGCGATTTTACTCTCAAAGAATGATAAGAAAATTAACTGATACCAACTACTAAATTTTGGCTTAGGGATTATCAGAGGATAATCTCTTCTCAATTTTTCTGGGACTATAAAACCACCACTTATCAGTCACCTCAAATGGCGTTATTTTTCTTTCATCCTCCTCCTCTATTGAAAATATTTAATTAGCTCCCAAGCCCTTTTACTTTTCCTTTAAAAAGTTCCTTACTTTATATACATTTTGACTTCACAACTTTCTTTTTGGGAACATTCTAATCTCTTCCTTTTGCTTTTGGGTACAGTTCAGTTTCAAACATTCTTATCCATGTAATCACATCGAACCTGAATTGATAAATTATTTACTGTCAATACAATATAGTGGCTTCCATTTTTTCTTTTGCTTTAATGTTATTTATTCAATTCAATTTTCAAAACATTTTTAATGAGGCCTAAATCTTCTATTTCTGTAGAAACATTATGCAAATATAAAGCAGATACTCTCTAAATATTAATCAAGTCATTCAGAGATTATGGAGTGTCATTTCTTTATCAGCTAATGTTTCTTCACTTGGAAGAAATAACACTGATCTTTTCAGACTGGCCTTGCAGAAGGAATAGACAAGGACTAATAAATCAAATATATGCTTAAAGGAGACAATTTCAGACTGTGAAATATGCTATAAGGGAAATTAAAGTGTGATTAAACAGTGTAATTGATGCGTGTCACAAGTCAGGAAAGGTTGACGTAGATTGGCCAATTCTGGAAAACTTCAACTGAGGAATGTATGCCCAAATGATGAGTTGGCTGTGCAAAGATCTAGTCACATAGTTTCAGGCAATCAAAAGCACGTGCCTATGAGAAATGTGAGAACAATCTTTGTGTGTTAGAGGAGAAATAATGGAAATATTACTAAATTTAGTGAATGATAAATAAAACTATGATATAAGCGATAGAAGTAATCTAGTAGTGATGGGAACACAATTAAAGTTTTACATTTGGGAGCATCATACACCAATTTTTATTGTTTAACTCTCCAACTCCTGGATGCAAACATTTGTTATAAAGGGAAAAAGTTTGGAATCGGAGAACTGTTTAGATAATTACAATGATTAGGTTAATGAATGTGGCCTGAGTTTTTTGGGTGATCAAAGCTAATGCCAAAGTCATGTCAAATTTGAGCTGTCGGTGGACTTCCCTGCTTGATACCAAGTAATATATGGGTTTGATGCACAAAATAGATACCACGAAGGCTAGAGACATATTCAGGAGTAATAGATAAATGCATGTATTTATCTTAATTATTATTTAATTATCTTAATTTTAAACGTGTACTCCCACATATTTATGGGGTGCAGAGTGATAATTCAACTATTATACAAGTTTTAAATATCAAATTGGGGTAACAAATGGTATTTTTAGTAATCTTTCATTTTCTCAGTATTAATATCTAAGTATAAATACATATTGTTAATTTATTATAACACAGACTGATCCTAATGTATGTTTCCACTTACATTGTGTGTTTCTTTAAGAAAGTAAAATTTGTTAAAAACTTTTATTTCAAAATTTAAAAATTTTAATATCTAAGGGTGAGGATTCTAAATTTCAAACCTGTGTTTTGATACTGGAAGTTATTCTCCTAATAATATTATTCAAATAAACTACCTAACTTAAGATAATATTCATGGAAAAAATCATTTACAAATACATAATTTCCAAAAATTAATTTTATTCTATTTTGGATTTAAAATTAAATGATCAGCATACATAAAAAAGAATTATAGATAAGAAAGTAGTTTTATCTGGTAACATTTTGTTCAGAACTTTTAAAATCTTGACACAAATCAAAGGCTTGAATTCAGAGACTACAAGTATTTTCTCTCAAGTCCCATTGGCTGAATTGTGGCTGGTAATGGACTGTAAAAGGAAAGCCAATTTGCCCCTTGATGGAGATTACTGTACCAAATGTAGCAAAGAGCTTTAGAAAATGTGACACGCTTTCTATTCAACAGTGAAAGAGTCGATTAGTTTCCTAGTTTTTCTTTTTGTGCAATGGAAACAGGCTTCGCTTGTTAATTCTCCTTAATCTTATACATCAGTTTCTTGGTATTGTTCTTATTTGTAAACCTGTAGAGTTGCATTTAAAACTAAGTGTGTAATTTTACATGTTTTCAAATTCTAGTTTATTAGTAAGCATTTTGACACTCAGCTGATTATAAATATAAATGACTTTTTTGGGAGAATACATTATTTTTCAGTATTTTTAAATTTCTAAGTATTAATAAACAGGACTTTATTTCATAAACTTTTTTATGAATACATTTTTATTTGTCTATACATATGTAAGTATATTTGCTATTTCATATACTTTCAATATTATCTGATCTTGGTATAGCCATTCCGTGCCATTAATATATGTGTAGATATGTATTTTATTTTTAATATATTATACATAAAAAATGTAAAATACATTGATATATATGACCATGATGTAAACTTATAAGCCTAAATCAATGGATAAAATATAAAATTAAAATGTATCCTTAATATCTTTCTATATAATTTAATATATTCATTTTTAATCTACCTCTGAAGCTGTTTTCAAATTTAATTTTGAAAGTAAATAAGTATCATATTAAAAGATAATCAACTAAATAATTTATTTAATTAAGATAAATTTATTGAAATTATAATTCTTACAAAAAATACTTTGTGTGTTTTGCTTTTATTTCTTGGGAAATTAATTTGATAAAAATAAACTTACAACAGGGTTCTGATAATATGAGTTAAAATCACATTTAAACAAAGGTACTATATGAGGTGTCATATTTTTGTATGCTTACAAAAGTTATCATTTTAATAAATATCTAGATTAGAAATGTGTTGTGATATTTTAAATTTAATTAAATATCACATGTAAAATTTTAATATAGTAGCACAAAAATTATTTAGTTTAGTCTGAAACCTATGTAGAATATTAATACCAATTTGAGTATAACCTAACGTTCATGGAATCCTAATGTTTGGAATAGTCTAAAAGAAGTATTAAGTTCCAAGTTCCTACTATTATAAGACTCGTGATATGAACATAGACATTCACGATTCTTGGAGATTTAAAAAACCACAAAAGTCATTATTAGTTATTATTTCCCAGAACATTCGTGTCATTCATTCAGCAGATAACTACTGATTGTTTGCTTTAGGTAGACACTTGTTTTGGCACTGGGGAAATGATAAAAAGTCACATATGGTTCCTGTGTAAAAGATAGACCATATGTGAACAAATACTATACTTCATGGCAAACTCTACATGAGGGGGCCAGGGGCACAAACTAGGGAAATACCCCTTACACAGAGAAAGTTTTAGTGGTAACACTGGAATCACTAATATGCAGTATATTTGTTATTCAAAGAGTGAAAGAGAAAATACCTGCAATTATAAAATGACATACGCTTCAGGGAAAATGCAAATATTGGCCATTGCTGGCACATAGGATACTGGAACAATGGCTTACAATAATATTGAAGATGTAGTCAAAGAGAAGTTCATGAGGGCTTATACTATTTTCTCAATTTTTGAGTTTGGAGTACTCAGACCATCATTTTTGTAAATCATTCATTTTCTTTCATTGCTGTATTCTTTTGATAGATCATCAGATACAATTTTTCCTACAATAGTATATTCATTTTCCTTTGTTAAAATTTTCAAGCTCACTTTACTAATATTCCCACTCTTGCAATTAATTTATAAACATTGTGAAATATCAAATTAATTTTAAATCTTTACCATTAGTATATATTTTTGAGAATTAATAGATTTATTCTTCACTAGTAGGGTTTATTTTTTATGGAAATACAATATCCTTAGATGCAAATGCATAGTTTAATCTCAGTCCTATCTTCCCCCATTCTCCAAAATTTAGGTAAAATCTCTTCAGACTGAATTGATAAATCTTCTGATGTACATATTTCTTCTGGATCTTATAATATAACTCTTTTCTCATTCTTCTCCTAACTTTTAGAGGAAGAACATTCTGGTAAAATGTGCTGTGATATAAGAAAATGAAGTCTTCCAATTTAATTTTTCCAACATAATTATGCTTTCATATTTATGTCATTAAAAGATTTTAAAATTTAGGAAAACTATAGACCTCATATTTTGGATTTTTCAAATATATATGAATATATGTGCAATATATATACATACATATGCACAAATATCATTTATATAATTTGGCAAATATTTGTCTAGGTTTTATGGCTGATAAAACCAATTTTGAAGACGTATTTATGCGGGAACATAAGAAATATGAAAATTATATAATAATTATTTCAAAATGCCTATAGAAAAACAAATGAATCTCTCCTATTTCATTCAATTATATCTCCCCCCTCAGGTTCATGTGTGGAAGACTTTGCCTCGTGTTCTTAAAAATGTGAAAATATTTGAAGATATACCCTTTAAAAAGGGAATCAAGATAAAAATATGGAAATTATGGTGAGTCCTAATCCAATGTGACTTGTGTCCTTATAAGAAGAAGCCATTAAGACATGCAGAAACACACCATAGATGTGTAAACACAGAATGAAGACCATGTGGGATCACAGGGAGAAGGCAGCCATGTGTACAGCAAGCCAAGGAGAGAAGACTCAAGAATAACTAACCATATCTGCTAAAACCTTGACCTTGACATCTGTCCCCTAGAACTGTGAGAAAATATGTATATGTGATTTGAGCTACCAAGTTTCTGGGATTTTGCTAAGCAGTTAGAGAAGACTAATATCATCTCCCTTACATGAAAATAAGGAAGAAAATAATGCCTCCCAATGCAATTTAAAATGGACAAAATACATAAAAATACAATTCATAGAAAATATACAGCTTAGGCATGTGGAAAGTTGCTTCAGTTCAATCATAAAAGCTATGTACATAATAACTTCAGTCTTTATTAATCATTCAGACTGGCAAAAAACAGAAAAAAGCAGGAAACATATGATATTTTGTTCCTAGCCACTGTGAAGACTATGCAATATGCTCGTAAGCCCATCATAAGCTTAGTAGGTGTTTTAGTAATAAATATTCAAACTCCACTAGAGACTGCACCATTGCCTCTTAACGTTTTCAAAAGTATATAAAACAAATGAAATTTGAAAAATGTCATCAAGAATACAAAGTAACAGTCTATTCTGGGCTGTGAAAATTTCTAGACAGTGTTTTTTTTAAATCAAATGCCCATTGTTTAGTTCATTCATATCCGTTAGTGCTTGTCTTTTCCTGGTCTTGCACTTGAAGACCCGCAATTTGTCTCATTATTACTTGGCTACAGGTCTAACCAGCATTTCAAGATTGTCCTCAAAAGCATCAAGATGGTTTTGACCTTTCCTAGACCCAGCAGATAAATCCTCATCAGGACACTTTGCTCACATATTCCCTAGGGCAGGCCCTTTAAAAAGTGTGCCCTTAGACTTGGAGACAGGTAATAAAATACTTTCAGATTTGTCCCAATGGAACTGCCATTTCTCCTTTCCCCATTGCTCTCTTCTTTCTCTTTCTTTACTTTTCCTCTCAAGAGAATCACCTGGAAGGGGTAAGAAAAAAAAATTGTCAGAATGCCAGTGAAGTTCAAAGTGTTGATTCCTCTTACTGACAAACTCACTGGATCCGGCTATAGCTCTCCAGAAAGTCACATCTCTTCAGATCTGAACACTCTCTGTGTATCATATTTCTTCCTCAATTTTATTTGTATTTTAGTCATATTAATAATAAATCAAATGGGCATAGTTTTTCTGCTCTCTGAAAAGTATATATTCATAAAATTTTTGTACACAATAACTGAATGTGGTGGCACACACCTGAGTTTCAACAGGTAGCTGTAGGAAAATGGCATAAGCTCAGGAGTCCAAGGTCATCTACACAAGATATTAAGACCCTATTTGTTAACAAATATATTTTTTCTCATACATATGTTATATATATGTAATAAATATATAAATATAAAATAAAAATGACAACTTGAAGCTTCTAGAAAAGTCTATTTTTGTGTAAAAGAACATGTTCTTATGTGATTCACTTATGTTTACTTTAACAATAAGCATATCATTGCTTTTTATCATACGTTACGGATTTTAAGTAATGCACAATGTGATAATTACTATGAAGTAATTTTCATACATATGTATGCATTAAAACACAAAACTTAGAATTTATGCAGCTTAAAATATATGAATTATTTTTTCTGAAATTTCTATTTAATGTTTTTAGACTGTGATTGACTACAAGTAATTTAAACCATGGAAAGTCTGTGTAAACTAAAGGATTACTATACCTGATTCGTTTAATTAGAATAAAAATGTATGACAATTTGTGTATCAAATTCATTTTTATTATAAGAATATATTAGAGTAATATACTTTGATGCTTGCTAATTAAATAAAATATCTCATTAGCATTGACCAATAAATAACAAATAAGATTATTTGTGATATTTATAAATAGATATACAATTTTAAAATATTATATTTTTATTATATTTTCATAGCAATTTTTTCACAAAAATCTTCAAAAGCTGTGCATATTATCAAGAATCATAATAAAATAGCAATGCATAAATATTAAACACTTTAAGACACAACCTACAGAATGGAAGAAAATAATTGCAAATCATATGCACATTAAAAAATGAATATCCAGCTAGGTGCAGTAGCACACCTCTGTAATCTCAGTGGCTCAGGAGGCTAAGACAGGAGAATCACAAATTCAAGGCCCTCCTCAGCAAATTAGGGAGGCCCTAGGTAACTTAGAAAAACTTTGTCACACAATAAAAAACAAAAAAAGGCTGGAGATGTTAAGCACCCCTGGGTTCAATCCTTGCTACCAAAAATAAAAAATCTGAAATACAAAAGGGAGTCAAACAACTCAATAGAAATACAAAAATAAACCAATAAACCACTTAATAAATAGGCAAAGAACCCAAAAAGACAATCTCAAATGAAAATACATAGCCAGCACAGTGGTATATATAAGTAATAAGTATGTAAGTATAAAATAATACATGACAACTGGAAGTTATGCAATTCCAGGTTATCAAGAGACTGAGGCAGTAGTTCCTAAGTTGGAGACCAGCCTCAGCAACTCAGCAAGACTCTTAGCAATGTAATAAGACCCTTTCACAAAATTTAAAAAAAAAAAATGAAAAGAGCTAGAGATATAGTTCAATGGTAGAGCAGCCTCAAGTTCAATACCCAGAACAAGAAAAAACTGAAATGAAAAGAATAAACATATGTTTAGATAAATGGATAAAGAAAATATGATATATATATTTATATACATGATGGAATAATATACAAGCATAAAATAGAATAAAATCTTTTCATTTGTGACAATGTGGATAAGCCTGAAGACATTATGTTAAATCTGGACCACAGTGTCTCTCCTCATTCTATTGTTCTCTGCTAGGGTGAACAATAACAAATGCTATAAAGGCATTTGATTTTTATGATTAAAAAAAGGAAGGGAATGAAGAGGAAGGTAAGCAAAGGAATAGGAAAAAATGGGGTAGAGGGAAAAAGAGAGAAGTGTTGATGGAAAGCAGTAGTGAAAGATCATATTATGTTTCATACACATTGCATAGTTAAAGAATTGTGGGTGTATGGGTTGGGGAGCTGCAGACTAAAAAGACTTACAAGACACAGATAGACATCTGTATTATGGAGCAGAAGGGAGAAACGCTGTGGCCCAGAGCATGGTGGCAATGTGTAAGCAGGTTCAGAAGTGTGACTTAGGGTGCATGCACAGCATCCGAGGCAAGAGGACCTCCACAGGCACGGCATGTTGGCAATGCATGCCATACAGGAGACTCATCCCAACAGGATGAAGCATGCATTCACACAAAAGAGTGGCCATCAGTGTGGGGTCCAAGGGTCTAAACAAGCTGTGGAGGTCTCAGATTGTGTTTGCAGTATGGGGAGCTGAAATCAAGTAGGTGTGAATATGTATAATGCACTCAAAGGTGTTTTCAATGGATAAATTGTTGTTTAACCTCTGTGATCTCTGAGTGCTTTAGAATTTCTACATATATTACACATGATTTTCAGAGTTTAATTAAAAATCGGAAGTGCAAACTTAGTGTTGGTATTGAGCTCCTCATGTACACAAATTGTGGGAACCCATTGGGCTTTATTCAGTACATAGTTATTAAGTATTATTGATTTAATATTTTCATTCCAGCTGATTATTTCCTATGCATAGCCTGATAAAATGTCATAAATACCTACACACATCACAGAATGGCTAAAAATTCAAAGGAAAATATTGAGTGCTGAGAAGCATGTAAAGTAACTCTCATATAAAGTTGCACAAAATGCAATTGGAGGTAAAACTTTATATTGGATAAATACTTAAGAGCATCTACTAAATAATAAATACATTGAATATATAATACTGTCTGATAAACAAAACCAACTATACATATACACACACATGAAAAACCCAATGCATATGATATACATTATGGCCATTAATAAATAAATCCAAGAGTGTCTATAGCTGCACTGTTAGCAAGGGCTTTGAATTTACCTAGACTATAGTAGAAGATATCAGACAGTTTGCAACAAAAGTATGATAAGATTTGATTGACATTTTTACTTCCAAATAACAATCTGCCTCAAGGGGATGAATGTATGGTAAAGGACAAACCACAAAGTGTAAGAATAGTTAGGTAAGGAAAATGGTAATTTGGATGTGGTTATTTGAAGCATAGATGATACAACTTGCATTTGGGATATATTTTACTTACATTTGGCATGTATTTGCAGTAAATGCATGATCATTTTTGCCCCGGGAATACTGTTTCATATAAGAAGAGAGAAGAGAAACAGGAAAATACCAAATATTTTTACATTTTCCTAGATACACTTCTAGGTTTAGCAAGACATTTAAGTATTTAGTACATTTATTTTACTTTTCATATCCTTGTGATATCTTTTCACATAACTGATTCTCTGTATTCCCAGGCAGAAAACTGATTTTCTTTTCCCTCATGCTACCTCAATTTCCTCTTTGTGACATCACAGTAAAAATAAAAATAAAATCTCCAGGGGCTTAGTTGGTTTTCTCTGTGTAATTTCTCAAAACATCCATTATATTCAGGCATAAAAATATATGATCACTTTAACGAATAAATAAATACTAAGAAAATAATTTTCTAAAGTTTCTGAAGGACAAGGAGATCAATACTCCTTCTTAGAATGTCCTTTCTTACTGAATATTAGGAAAGGATCCTGGCCTCATACAGAATGGCATGGTATAAACTAGCTATAATTCATAAGTATCGAAAGAAAGCAATGAAGATGATTGCAGTAGCACACTCCTGTAATTCCAGCCACTCAGGAGGCTGAGGCATAAGAATCACAAGTTCAAGGCCTACCTGCGCAAATTAGAGAGACTCTATTTCAAAACAAAACAAAAAATAAACAAATAAAAAAGGTTGAGGATGTTGCTCAGTGACAGAGTGGCCCCAGATTCAATCTCTAATACCACAAAAAGAAAAAGAGAAAACATAGCGAGCAATGATACTTAATGTATCAAACAAGATAGTTCACTCACAGAGAACAGCAGACATCATGAGCATCAGCAGAGTCATGTCAGTTTATGTGTCTCCAAGTCCCAGGGCTTGCAATATGGTCACAGCTAGCTACCAGGCACATACTATGCTTTTCAGTGAAGCTCAGAAAATTTGTCACTTTTGTAGGAGGCAGTAAGCAAAGCTGTCATTTGTCTGAACAAAAGCACACAGAAGCACAAAGACCCAGACAGTACTACCCTTCCAACATTCCTCTGTTTGTGTGTGTATGTGTGTATCTAAAGTCAGCATAAGAATGTAAATAGAAGCATTTGAGAAATGTGAGGTAGAATTTTTTCCCAGCTAGTTTTGTGAGCCTTTCCTCAGCGTTCCCTACCGAAGTTAGACCTCATTTGAAACATTCTTCACTTCACTAATCTAAATTCAGAGAGTTTTAGAACTTCAAGTTTTCATTTTGTTTTGCTTTTATTATCTTCTCTCATTTTGTTCTGGTCTCATAATTGCTCCCATAGAGACAATGGGAGTTAGGGAGGAGAGTTTGGAGCGGGAGTGGTAAGGAAATTCTGAGTTTGGGTGGGAGAGAGAACAAGAGGCCAGTGTCGAGGTGGCTTGGGGAGTGGAAAGGATTGCAGCTGCTTATATTTCACATATTGATAAATCAAGTCCTTCCAACATTCATGAACTAGAACAATACTTTTTATATATATAAATAGTAGTAGCTCCCACTGCATACAAAGGGATGAAGCTCAAAGTGTATTTTCAGCTGCTGAGTCTTTTTTCCTGTTAATATGATCTTGCAAAAGCAAGGAGGCTGAATGAAAAAGATAAAACATTTAACAAAAATGTATATGTCTACTACACTATAGTCCTGCTAAAAGTGTTCTTTGTCTTTTTTAATTAAAATACCAATTCTACTTATGAATTCAATATACACCATTTGTTTAAGAAGCCAAGCATTATTTCATACAGTAGTAGTTAAAACACCTGTACATGGACACCAGAAGAGGTTAGTTTATAACAAAATGTGCTAACACCTGGTCCAGGAATCCTGAAGAAATGAGATATCATTATGCAGACCAATTATGCCAAGTTTTCTGAAAAAAAGTCTCAAAAGTGAACCTGCAACAAACCTATCTATGATAGCAGCTGTATCAGTAAACTATTTTGTGGCATATGCAGTAAAATGAGAATTCAATATCTCCCACAAAGCTCCCACAAAATCAAATCTTATTCTCATTATAAATCAAATAATAAACTACATAGTTTCTCTATGGTCATTTATGAAAAATGATGTATATGTGCATACACGTAAGCACACATATACAGGTGTTCACACACACCCTCAAATGTAAAAAGAGATTAGTTGGGGGAAAATGTATACTTGCTTTATGGAGTTTAAAAGATTTGACTCAATAATAGTAAAACTTAGAATGTTGTAAGAGGTATTTCCAGATGAGCCAAATAATTCTGAACATAAATTCAACAAGAAAAAATTAACTAATAAGGACTGAATCAAACATGAAAATAATAAAACAAACCAAGTTCCATTTTGATTTTGACCACATAGCATATTTGCTACTTGTGTAATGCAAGCAGAGAAATCTTCAAATATAAAGATAGCACACTTAGATCCATTATGCTTACTCAGAAAGATTGTCTCTGGGGTGTACCAGCTATTCTAAGTGAAGCTGCTTTCAAAGATGATAAGACCAATCATCTCCTTAGTGCACAGAAAATTGTAACATCTATGATACTGTACCAGATATTGAATATATTAGATGCTACTTGTAAGTAAATTACTTTCCAAAGGTAAATAAAACAATTTTAAAAACAGAACAGCATTTTCAAATCATTCATGTTCTTAATAAATGAAGGAACAATATTTTTTAAAGTAACAAATTCATTTTATTGCAACAGAAGCAGCAGAATACATAAGTGTCAAGCTGTCTGTGAATTTTTGTGACTGGGTATAAAAATAAGTGTGCATTTCCATAAAGAAGGTATATAAAAACCAAAGGCAAGGAAAAGTCCCATATTTCTCAAGGTACTATTATAAAACTGTATTTGTTTTCCAATGTACATAAAATTATGTCTTGTTTTAGTTAAAAATTTGGTGATTCCAAAATATAAATTTTCATAAAACATGTTTACATGTCAATATATATTTTCTAAAAAATGGAAATGCTTGTGTCAAGAAATTTATAACAAGAGGACTTTGAGGGAATAAGATTAGAATGAGTAGTAGGCATGGACAGCATATGATATGGGGATAAATGAGAGATTAGTAAACTCTAGAAGTTAAGTGGGTCCATGAAATTATAAACTTGTTAATTAAAATCACACAGATCTTACTCTCATGTTATAATAATAGGTAGAGAGAAATAACAAACTTTTCTAAAAGAATGGATTAATGACAATGGAGGAAAGGAATGCTGTGTTTACTTTTTATAAAACTGAAATATGGAAGCTAGATTGGTCATAAATGTGTTTCAGTTTTATGTATGAGGACTATAGATGGAAGGAAAGTAAGAAAATATAGAAAGGAGAACTTTGCCTTCATTTTCATATAAGACAGAATCTATCCAGTAGGCCAGCCAAACAGGTCTAGATACTGCAAGGCGATAGGCATTTCAGATGACTTTGAGTCAGCTTGCACATGCAAGCAGCCATGTTCACACCATTTTATTCATCCTTTAAGTCATATTGTTAGTCAAATCTGTATATCATTTTACTACTGAAAACGTTCTGTTACCTGTACTCTTTAGTTCTTTGCCAATCCATGAGAGAGTAAAGCAATATTATCCCAATTCCTTATAAATGGAAAAAAAAAACAACTTTGCAATGTTAAATGATTTACCCTACTTTGAATAAAATAGATTGCATAACTGCTGACTTTTAACTGCATGAAGAGTCCTACATAATGTAATAAATAATACAAAGAAGTAATAAGTTTGCACTCAACAATAGCAAACACAATCAATTCAAGATACTTTCAAATTTATGAGTGTGGAAAACATAAAAAGAAGTAAGGAGTTAGAAGTTTCTCCACATGAATAAATGACAAATATTTGAGGAGGTATAAATGTTAAGCTCCCTGATTTGATCACATACTGTATACATATATAATTGTACTATACCCATACATATATCCAATTATTATGTCAATTATAATACACATGAAAATAAAAACCTGATCTTAAACAAAAACTTACTGGCACTTCATGAAAAATCTAGAAGGTAAACACTCTTTGCTTTCATCATCCTGTCTTTCCAAGTGTCAAGATATGAATAACTAGAGTAACACTTGTTTTTTTGAAGCTGTTATTATAAAATTGTTAAAATTTGTTTGATTCATTGCTGGTTTCACTATTTTGTATAATTATTAGAGATGAAAGAAAAGAAAGTAAATTTGTCAAATACCTTTTGAACTTTTAGGGGCTGAGGTAAAGATTTAAAAGCCATTCTAATTTAAATTCATAACTGTGACTGTAATAAAATCTTTAAATTATTACAAGAGTTAAGACTATATAGAAATTTGGGATACTATATTAGTACTTCCAATATATGTAGTTATCAAAAATGAAAGTAGAATAGAAAGATGGGAGAAATTTAAATCTTAACAAGCTATTTACCCTATAACTTAGTCTAAGATTCTTACAAATCTATACTCCCCTCAATGTAGCAACATAGGTCTCAACGTAGGATATTGAGTATAGTGTAATTTTATATTATTAAATGACTCTATTGTGATCCTCAAGTTGAACTTATTTCTAGAAAACAACCGAATTCTATATTCATCACCAAACATGATACAAACTAAATCAATTTATTCATAAACACATAGAAAATTGAGTTATATAAACATACAATGTCAGTAATATTACAACCCAGATGGAAATACATACAAATATTTAAGTGGCTAATTATTTCATTATCATGTATCCCCGATGCAATGTAATTTTAAAGGGAGTTTTTCTGTGAGGTACTCTTTCAAAAATATAAAACCGCAGTCTGATAATGAAAAATTATCCACTAAGTGCAAATCAAGGTTTGTGCTAATAAATATCTCACTGGTACTTAGATTAAGCTTTTAAGATCATGAAAAGCAAGTAGAATTAGAACAGAAGGGAGGAGATATGAAGATTAAATCTGTTGTGGTCTTCTTTATTATGTATCAGAAAAGAGAAAGGATAATGGAAACCTGGAAATAAGAATAAAGTTTGCAGTTTTAGAATGTTTGACTGATTAATATTAACATCTTACTTTTGTCAAATGCATCATAGTTATTGATATTTTTGCATTAGTATAGATTAAAAGTGAAGTATTGGGAACTTTACTATCTTTTTATCTTTGCAATTTTTCATGAATTTGAAATTATTTAAAAATAAAAAATTAAATAATATTAACAAATAAGCTTTATCTTGTGGGAAATATTAGACTGGTTGTTTGAAAATATCTGCTAAGTAACTATGCTATCAGTTTTTTGTCGCTGATCAAAATACCTGACCAGAACAACTTAGAGGAGGAAAGATTTATTTTGACTTATGGTTTCAGAGGATTCAGTGCAAGCTCAGCCAACAATATGGAAGAAATATTACAGGAGAAAGGCATGGCAGAGGAAAGCTGTTCAGCTCATGGCAGCCAGAAAGAAGAGAGAGAGGGCCTGGGGAGAGAAATAAGGAACCACCAATAAGATATAGTCCCTAAAGAGCATACCTGCAGCAACATTCTTCCTTTAGCCACGCCCCACCTACCTACAATTAACACTCAGTCACCCATTCAAATTACAAATCCATCAAATGAGTTAATCCACTGAAGAAGTTACAGCTCTGACCATTGTCAATAAACCCTACATCTGAATCTTAGTGCATTGGAGATAGTGGTTTCAGCACATGAACCTTCTGGGGGACAGTCTAGATCTAAACCACAGAAGTAACCTATGAATGAAATCTCCTGTCATCTATTAAAAATATTTTCAACTTAGAGATAATTGCACATTTATAAAAGAAAAAATGAATAGCATGTATTATCTTTGAAATTTTTTCATATAGTTAAAGCACCTCTTTGAAATGCAAACACTAATATATTTCAACATTCTGTTTCTACCTCCCTCCTTCTTTCTTTTAAGTAAAATAAACTACAATAAGATGACTTGTTCAAATAAAATATTTATAGATTGAGTTTTTATATGTAATAGTTTTCTTGTTAATAATATAATAATAATTTAACCTAAATTGTTGCCTATATATCTTAGAATGATTTTTTAAAATAAAATCTAGAAAGTCTTTCCCCCATTATACATATTTGACTTTATCACAAACATTGAACTTTTGAAAAAGTCATTTTCTTTTGAAAATATATCTATCCTAATGTATCATTCGTTTAATGACTTACTCCCAAAATATATTTTTCCATACACTTTGATATTGATGTAGAAATTTTAAGTAACATGGTTCAACTACTGGAAACATTAAGATTTTCATGCAACATAATGAGAAGTCTTCCATGCTATGTAATTTTTAAAATATTTTATTCTCGTAAATATTAAAGATGTTGCCTACGCACTTTCAAAAATTATATTTGGAAGGGTACACTTGTGCATATCTTATCATCCCACCTACTGAGTCAAGAGACTGAGTCAAGAGGATGGAAAATTGGAGGCCAGTCTGGGAAACTTAAAACTTTTCTCAACATAAAGTTTTCATAAAAATCTAAGAACGTAGCTTAGTAGTAGAGCACTTACTTAGCGTGTGCAAAGTGCTGTTGCAATCTCCAATAAATAAAACAAATAAAAGAAAAAGTATATTTGCTGAAAAATAAATGCTATTTTCCCTAGCATACTAACTGTCCAAGTATTAGCTCGGTCATTTTTATGTAAGTAAGAAAGAATATAAATTTTCTTTTATGTAGTTTTAAGTAAGTAATCTAAAAAGAATCTTCCTAACAAATGTGGGGTTCTGCCTTAGCAACTCCTGGATTAGTATGAAACTTATAAAGAATGTTGTAAACATTACATATTATTTATTGCTATTTTTATTCCAGATATTAAGTTTCAAATTGCTTTAATCATTGCAGAAAAAATATTTAAGTTGTTTTCCTATTTTGAATGTTTAAATTTTTTTTTAATATTCAAGCAATTCCCTTAGCATCATTAGCCATTATCTCAAAGAACAATAATGTTAGGCAAGGTTAATCATTGATGACAATTGATCCAACTCTGTGTTTAATGTAATTAAATTGTCATTTGTAACTGTGTGTACATAATCATATGAGTTTATCACTCTCTTGATTTTACTGAAGCCAAGAATTTTATTTGGAATAAAAATTCTGAGTCTGTCATTTTCTTGTCAACTTTTGTTGCGTTCTTATCATTATCTTCACATGGTAATTCATTTTTAAAAATATGATCAAAATTTATTGTTTATTCACTAAAGGGAGGTTAATTGAGTTAAAAATAATAAAATTCACAAATATCCTTTATGATATGCATAACTAGTAAGAGTCATTCTGTTAATTTCATCAAATATTAGACTTCCTCATTACACTCAGGCAGCTTCCAATAAAGTATATGACTTATGGCAGTATGACAAATATGCTATTGAGAGAATTCCTACATCAAAATATATCAAATATTAATAAAATATAATTTTATAAAAATAATTTCAATGTTACTATAAGTATCTCACACACTAATGCATCATTTAAAAAAAATCACGTTCTCCTTTTTCAGAATCAGTATAAGGTTGACATTTAAAGTTTTTAAGGCTGGGTGCAGCAGTACACACCTGAAATCTCAGTGGCTTGGGAGGCTGAGATAGGAGGATGGAGAGTTGAAAGCCAGCTTGAGCAATGGCAAGGCATTAAGCGATTCAGTGAGACTCTGTCTCTAAATAAAGTACAAAATAGGGCTGAGGATATACCTCAGTGGTCAAGTGCCTTCAAGTTCAATATCCGGTGACTCCTCCAAAAAATAAAAATAAAAATAAAAAGTTTAAAAAAGTTCACAATGAAAATTTCCTGTGAACATCTTGTGTAAGGAGTTTTTGTTGTTGAATGCCTCTTGAACACCTTTTTGTGGAACATAAACTTGTAGCAAATGCTTCAAGATATTCTTGGCAGTTCAGCTGCTTGTTTTAAGAAGGATGGAAAATGAATGACTATTCACCTGTGAAATGTAAAACTCTTTAATTAAAATACAAGTATATCACAATGGCTCTATAATTTTTATTACCCAGTGACATCATAGCCCCCTTAATTTTTATTAGTTCACTCTATGATGTTCCCAGAATGTGAAATGGCCTGGTGCTGCCTCAGAACATATCCCCATCATTAAGCAATCATGACTATATATTAAGTATTTCACTTAAAAAATAAATCATTCCAAATTTCTTCAAGTCAAACAAATTGTTTTTTAAAAATGTCCAGTACATTGAAAGTAGAATCTTCATCAATTCAATATTCTAGTAGTAGAAACTCAATTGAAGTTTAATGTCACCATTTAGAGAAATGTATCTTTATTAATAGCACAATCATAATTTTGAAAATAATATTTTTTATGATTAACTGACATTAACTGAAAATTTTAACATCAGAAATAGAAGCCATAATCTCACCAGGGTACTCTATGTGTGCAAAAGTTTTTTTATTAGAGTTTCAAAAAGTCATAAAATACTTCTGATGTAAATGAAGCGGGGCATAAAATTTTAGTTTGTGAAGGAATCCACATGGGCCCTATCCACGTGCCTTTTATAAATAAAAAATTTCATAATGTAAGACCAAAAACAAATAAAATTAGCAATGTGTAATTATATCTATAATAAAATGAATTAATATTTTCTCTATTATTCAATTCTAAAAGTCTGAAATATTTTATATTTGTTTTCTTCCAGGTACGTTAGGATGATCATGCTTTCTGTCTACATATTTCACTTTTTGAACAGTTGGATGTGGTGACCCATGCCCATAATTCTAGCTACTCAAGAACCCCAAGCAAGAAGATTGAAAGTTCAAAACAATTAAGCAGACTCTGACTAAAAATGAAATCTAAAAAGGGATGATATAAAACTTAGTGGTAGAGGTCTTTGGTTTCAATCCCCATCACCACAAACAAAACAAAAAAACAAATTTCAAATAATAATTTTCCCAAAAAGTTAAAAACAAAATCCTGCAATATTTAATGCAAATGGGTATTAGTGTGAATAAGACAGATGATGAATGAAACCGGTTCTTGTTCTATAGCCAAATCAGAGATAGTGATTCATCTTTAAAACTGCTTCTTACCATAAAAGTACAAGCCTCTGACCACACTCTATGCTGATAATAATAGCCTTTCCTTCCGCCCCTGAATTGTCCCAATCATTTCTTCTTTGCCCTTTATAATAACATTTTGCACTTAACATTAAGTTACTGGAAGGTTCTGCAAATGACAATCAGGGAAATAACCATCTTCTCCAATCCTTAGCAAGAAGCAGAACTCAAAATGGAATCAGCAGGTAAAAGACTGGAAACTAGAGAAGCATAACTTTATAGTATCATCTCAGCTGACTGTCTCAGGGTGGAACTTTAAAATATTTGTGGGAAGTTTAAAGCTATAAAATTTCAAACTCATGTTTTTTCTTTGTATCATAATGGATCAAATAATAACTGACACATCATTCTAAGTTTTCATCATTAGTCCGTGTTATAGAAATTAGTGTTTAATTTTTTTGAAAAGGGATATTTACCTTTGAATAGATTGATTTATTAAATTCCCTTGAAAACAGTAAAATAGAATATTTCAGAAGAAAAACAGATTCAAAGAAAATAAAGAACTAGTTAATAGAACTTAGAACTATAGAAATGCTTTTCATAATGTTAAAGGGGATAAATTCTTTTCTAAAATAACTTTTATTGGTTTTCACATAAACAGTCATTTGTACAGAAAATTTGTCCTCAGTGCTATCAGAATTTAACAAAGAGTAAAGGTAATTGATACTCATATTTTAAAATCTGATATATTCTAAAACTCCACTCACAAATGCAATATGTGCTTGGGTTTGTTGGACTGAGAGAGGATGGGACTAGAAAGGAAGATGACAAAAGGCTAATGTGACTCAGATAAATATGACACTTTCCTTAAGATGATACCCCTAATAAATAGAGAAATTCTGATCTAATTTGTTCAGACTTATTATCCCTTTTGATTTATATATGATCATTGTACCAAATCTTTTCTTTACTTTGACACCACCTCAACAGAAAACCCACATACACTGGAAGAGGACCAATGAAGGTGAACTTCTTTCTTTATTATGTAAGAAATTCTATCAGAATGAAGCAAATACAGTCATATTTTCTGTACCACATGCATTCAATTGTGCCCTCAATTCTGTAGATTTATTTATTATTTCATTTTACTTTCTTATTTAGAATAGCTAACTACTCCACAGAGAATTTTTTTTCTTCATTTTTCCTCTACTGTGCAAAATTCTGTTTAATCTTGGAAATAATTAATCCTTCTGATTATAATTCTTTGTTGCAGATTTAATTAAGCACAGAAAATTCCAAAGAGTGAGTGATCTTGGTTTTTTATTTCTTCTCATGCCTTTATATATCTATTTTAAATGAACAAATTTATATAAATTTATTATATAAAGCAAGATGTCTTGAAGTATTTATACATTGTGGAATTTATAATTTAAATCTAGCAAAATAGCATATGCATTATCTCTTACAGTTGTTATTTTTCCAGCAGGAATAATTAATATAGCCATTTTATTTGCATTTTTCAGGAATACAATATATTATCATTAGCTATAGTTACTATGTTGATGAATAGATCACTAAAACATATTCCTCCTATTTAACTACACCTATATATCCTTTGACTAATATCCTCCCAACCCCTCTCACCCCTGTAAATGTATTACCATCTGGTAACTATTGTTTTAGTTTTTTTTTAATCACTATTACCAAAATACCTGATAAGAACAACAAAAAGAAGGGAATTTCATTTTTGCTTATGGTTTTCAAGGTTTCAGTCCATTGTCAGCTGACAATGTAGCTCTGGACCTTAGATTAGGCAAAACTTCATAGCAGAAGTGCATGGTGATGGAAAGCAGCTTAATACATAGCAGCAAGAAAGCAGAGAGAACTATCCTCATCAGAGACAAAACACAAATCCCTAAGTCACACTCCCTGTGACTATTTCTCTAGCCATATACATCTGTCTATAGTTATCATCCAGTAAATTCATGGGTGGATTAAGCCACTGATTAGGTTATGGCTCTCATAAACTAATAATTTTGCTTCTGAATATTCTTGCATTGTCTCACACGAGTTTTAGGGGGAAACCACATATTAAAACCACAACATTCTGCCCTTGTCCCCAAAAAGCTCATGCCATCTCACAATGCAAAATACATTAGTGTATTTTTCTTTTTTTTTTTTGGTACTGAGGATTGAACTCAGGGGTATTAGAACACTGAGCTGCATCCCCAGCCCTATTTTTGTGTTTTATTTAGAGACAGGGTCTCACTGGGTTATTTAGTGCCTTACTGTTGCTGAGGCTGGCTTTGAACTTACAATTCTCCTGTCTCAGTCTCTCAAAGTGCTGAGATTACAGGCAAGCGCCACCCAGCTGGCTAAATAGTGTATTTCTAAGAGTCCCCACGGTCTTAACAGTTCCAAACATTGTCCAAAATCTAGTCTACAATCAGTCTCTGAGATGCAAGGTAAACTCTTCAATTTTTTTCCTATAAATATCAACAAGTTGCATAGATATGTACAATATACAAAGGCACAGAATAAATATTTTCATTCCAAAAGGGAGAAATAGGGTTATAGAAAGAAGAGATGAAAGCAAGAACAAAATTCAACTGAGTAAAATGTCCTATAGCTCCATATCCAGCATCTGGGACACATGACATCCTTATGCTCTCTCCAAAGGGCTTGTGTAGCTCCATTCATATGGCTTTGCTGGTTGCAGCCCACATAGCCTCTTTCTTGGACTGTTCCTGCTCAATTCCTGTAGCTTTCATTGTCAGAGGTCCCATGTTACTGGCATCTCTTAATCATGGGGGCCTCTGCTTATAGTTTAGGTTTTCTTCTCACATCTTGACATATTGCCCTCTTAGGGGTTACCTGCAGTAATTTTGACCCTGCTATACTTTATCTGGCCCATTAGGTCTTTCTTTGAAATTGTGGTGGATACTTCTATGACCCCGTAACTCCAGCATCCTGAATTCCTGCAGAATCAGTACCATGTGGTTAACACCAAGATCTGCCACCATCTCAAACAGTAGCCAAGTTTCCTGGTGCTATGGCTGTAGCAGCTTCTGAGTGCCTGGGCAGCTGAACATGGTGAAAAACTTCCTAGCTCTCCCCTTTGTGAGAAGGATGCCTCCATGGACTCTTCTCAAAGGAATTTTTGCTTTTAAACCATTGAGCCTAAGATGGGTGTGGTCTTGCCAATCCCCCAGATGCCCTCAAGCCATGTTTCCTATTGTTTTAGGGTAGAGTACTTTGCATTTCTTTAGTAGCTATTATCTTTTTGACAATCACAATTTCTTTAGCTCCAGTTTTCTGGCCAAACTGCAGGTTTTTCAAATCTTTCTGCTCTACTCTTTGCTCCTAATTATCATGAAAAACTTGACTAAGTTACTAGCAATATCCATACCACCCCCTGAAGGCTATGCTACCTTGAAATTTCCACTGCCAGATTAAATATTTTGTCATCTTTAAATTCATTCTCATGAAAAGTCTCAGAATGTGGACAAAATATAGCCAACTTCATTACCAGAACATAACATGAAAGGCCACTAATCTAATTTTCAATAGAGTATTACTCTCCCTCTGGAACCTCATGTATCCTATCTTTACCATCCACAGTCCTATCAGCATTCTGATCTTCTTGAACTCCCACCAGAATTGCTCCATAGATTCTAAAAATGTCTGGCTTGTGTATCTAAACTTTTCAAAATTCCTTCCCCTGAAAACCAGTTCAAAGTTTTCTGAACCATGTTGTCATTTTGATCACAGGAAAGACCCTACTTCCAGGTACCTATTTCTATTTTAGCCCCCCTCCTTTTTGGTTTAATTTTGTTATAATTGTTGTTGCTGTGGCAGAAATACCTGACAAGAACAACATAGAAGAGGAAGCTTGATCTGGATTCATTGTTACAAAAGTTTCAGTTCATAGACAGCTGACTCCACAGCATAGCTCTGGGTCTAAGTTAAGGCAGAACACCATGGCAGAAGTTCATGGCAAAGTAAAGCAGCTCAGGACATGGCAACAAGGAAGTAGAGAAAGAACTCTGCTCACTAGAGAAAAACATAAAAACCTAAAATCATGCCCCCAATAACCTACTTCCTCTGGCCACACCCTACCTGCTTACAGTTACCACTCAGTTAATCCATCAGTAAATTATAAAAGGTTAAAACGCTCATAATCCAATCATTTAACTTCTGAACATTCTTGTATTGGTTCACACAAGAGCTTTTGGGGGGACACTTGATACCCAAACCACAATTCTATAAATGTTATATATCACATTAATGAAAGGATATAAGAGAACAATATTATTATCTCAATAGATCCAAAAAAAATTTGATGAAGATCAACATCCTTTCATGACAAAAAAACAAAACTTGCAAAAATTGAGAATAAAAAGGTTGTTTTTCAATCTATATCTTTAAAATATATCAAATACTTTTGTATTCAAATTACTTTCCATGTAAAATTACTATTACTGATGAGATTTGTTTAATTTTTCATTTTGGAAATTGAAGATAAAAAATATGATGTTACCAGTAGAAATTATAATAAGTACCTTGAAATAGTGTGAAGTATGTTCAAAAGTTTTATGCTATATTTTCTGTAAAACACTTAGTATTAAGTATTTTAGAGAAAACTCTCTCTTTTACCTCTTCTAGTACAGAATGGAAGAGAAGTCATAGACAATATGTGAAAAAATGAATATTACTCTGTCAATTAAACTTTATTTACAAAGGCAAGCAGTAGTTAGATTTTTCCCATAGGATGTATATTGTCAATTTCTGTTCTAGTGAACAACAATGCCACATTTTAGAGTTTAGTTTTATTCAAAATAAAATCATGTTCAAGCTTCACTAAGTGATTTTAACCATGCATGCAGACCCTAATATGCCTATTCACATACTAATAAATATACACACATACACTGCAGTGACCACAGAACTACAATAAACTGGTTCTAGACCTTGTTCTTCCATTAGTGAAATAATTTTGAAAATCAGTAGTTTCATTTATATAATTAATGCAGTTAGGTTGAGAGATTGGGTGACATACATATTTCTCTTTTGTTTTTTCTTATCTATGATTCTGTGTTAATTTTTTCAATTATGGTTTAACCAAATAGAACATTTGGATGAATCACAATGACAATTATAAATTTTAGTCCAAGTTATAGGGTCAGATATTGATATACTTCACTAGAATTTTTGCTTTCTTTTAAACACCAATGTGAATATTTATGGAACCAGCTCCATCATTCTCTCCCATTTCAACAGCTTACATCCTTTACAAGTTTAGTGCCATAGCTCAACACATGTTTTATGACTAAGGAGAAGAATTTCAGACAACCTAAAAGAAAAATAACTTATCCCAAGATGATATATAATACATTTCTATTGTCCAAAAATTCCATGTCTTCATTATACAGTCTTTCTTATTATGATGTCTAATGGGTCCTTTTGGGAAGGAAGCCATTTCCATTTCTCCATTTTTAGTAAATATTCATGGACACTTTAGGTTGGCAGTGTCCTTTTTCTAGCTACTCTGCTATAGGTTAAGTCCCAGATAAAAACAAATTCTGTAGATATTTGTGGTCCACCCACTCAAGAACTCAGGTATAAAAATCAATATAGGCCAAACTATGGAAAATAATTGGCTTTGGCTGCCTGACTGACCTTTCTACTGAATGTATCAGACTTAAACAGAGCTTCACCATTCTGGGGCTTATTATAAGTGAATTGAAGTTTTTCTCTTGTCCTAAGAATTATCCAGCTTTAGTTATAACAAATGTATTCTGCTACTTTATTTTTTAATTTGTAGACTTTGATCAGTGGTGATATGCTAGCTGCCTCATTATTAGAAAATAATGCAATGTTGTTTCCACTAGCAAACACTATTTGTCAATTACATTTGTTATTGTTTCTCATGGAAAATAACTTCTGGTTACTGTGGATTGATGTAAAAACCACACACCAGATCCAAGTATCTTGGGAAATAAAACATGTCGGTACACTACATCCAATGGCTGTTTAAAAAATAATAAATAGCCCAAATTATTCTACAATGTCATGATAAATGGGTATGATTTCAGGAAGTATAATGTATTACTTTATATTTATATCATTCACATAAATATAATAAATTAAGGATTATATGTTCAATTTAAAAAAATATATATGTTCCTCTAGTACTGGTTTACATTTAGTTAATTTACAAGGACAAATTGTAGTTTAAAAATCTGTTTTTCTTATGGTTCAACACCTGAAAAATTAGAGATCTAGAAGTAATAAATATCTCTTTTAGTCACAAATTTGAACATTGTTTTACATTGAAAATTACCAAGGAATATTTCTTGAAATATTATTGTAGAGAATGATTGAAAAAGAGCATAAAGCAAAATTAGTTAATATAAACATAAAATGATAGTAGATACACTGTTATTATTTTCCTGAATATGTTTATTTCAGTAGTGTTTTGCCTTACTTTGACCATAGATATCCTTTTTCAAATTAGAAGCAAATGCTTAAAGTTTTAAAGTATGGATCATATTAGCTTCTCACTGAATCCTAGTATTATGCTATAATTAACTGTCTTTTAAATTTCTGATATTTAATAGGATTTATTCTAAGTTTTAAAGACTATGAAAAATCACTTTTTAAGGTCAGATATATGATTTAATTTTTGAAAATTACACTAAATCTGTGAAATATTTTTCTTTAAAAGTAAACTTTAGGTGTATACGGGGACATATGCCTATAATCCTAGCATCACGGAAGGCTGAGACAGGAGGATCATGAGTTCAAAGCCAACCTCAGCAAAAACCGAGGTGCTAAGCAACTCAGTGAGATCCTGTCTCTAAATAAAATATAAAATAGGCCTGAGGATGTGACTCAGTGGTCAAGTGCCCCTGAGGTCAATACCTGGTAAATTGAAAAAAAAAGGAATTAATAAAATAAACTTTATTATTTTATAGGTGAGATTGAAACTTACTAATATTCAAAAATAAACAAAAACAATTTAAATGTGCATACATATTTAAGGACTGCTTTCTTGCAAACCTAATAGAATTTACATAGGTCACTTAAGAACTAAATATGACTGATTTGTTGTTAAAATTAAATCTATTGTCAAAAGTATTTAGTATATTACACATGCTAATATTATACATAAAAAATTGATGAAAATCAATGGAATTTCTAGGGCATAAGCAGATACCCAAACACCAGAAAATGTTCTCAGTACATTGTTAGACCAATAATTTCCAAATCTATCAATAAATATGGGCTTCATCATGTTTAAATCATAGCACCATAAAGAAACACTGCTTGAGCAATAGCTAAAGTAACAAAAGTATAGAGAAATAAAAGATAAGTAAAATTTTTAACATTGAATTTCCACCCATTACCTATTGGAGAGACATAGCAAAAATGTAAACATGCTGTGAATAAGGTAGTTTTTATCTATATGTTGATCCTGATATAAATGTAGATACCTTCTCTATTTTTGCTAAATATTATTAAATATCACTTTAAAATATAGATTTTCTTTTTCCCCTTTTACTACAATACTGGATGTTTTTATTTTGTCAAAGCTAATAAATTTTCATGTATTCTTACAGATAGATTTTGAAGATTCTTAGCTATTTTAAGTATTTTTTTTCTCTTACAATTTAGTGACCTGTAATATTATCATAAACATTAGAAAAAAAGGAGAGAAGTAATAGCACTTTGGTGAAAATGCTAATACATAGGTTGTAATGGGTTAAACCAAATGCAATAAGTTAGTCACCGTACTAATTATTGTATCAAATTATTAATTATATAGCTAATTATGTGTATGTCTTATATATGTGTAATGAATAACAATAGGTTTCTTATTCTACAGTATTCTTCATTAGGAATGAAATTAACCCCATAATCACTAAGTGCTGTGAATTATAAATCTGTCACTTGTGTATCATTTAATCAGAACAACAATCTTGTAAGAGGATATTTCATTCCTATTTTATTCATGCAGAAATTGAGGTCCAGTGAAGGTTATCCTGGAGACAAAGATGACAGAACTAAGTAGAGGTAGAGCGTGAACTGAAATATAGGTTTTCTGGGCTTCTAAGTTAGTTCTGTCTTTGTAATATTGAGCTACTTACATTTCCTCCTAGTTAGTTCTGTCTTTGTAATATCAAGCTACCTACTTTTCCTTCCTTATAACTATGCCAGTTCCTTTTTCTAATGCACACACACACTAAAAAACAGAAATTCTTTCAACAACTCATTACTGTCATCCTCCCATACTTATCTCCAATAAGTTTTGTCCAGATTATGAACCAGGTCATCATCTTTCCATTTATAAAATTCTAGAGACTTTTAAGGCTTACCTCACACCCATTTGTTTTATATTTTAACTACCTCATGGAGAATCCAGTAGCACTTATCTTTTTAGTACTGTCAAAAGCCTTCTACCTGCAGCATCCTCTATAAAAAATAGTTCTTTTCTTACTCTGTAATTCATCCATGACCTAATGTGCTATGCACCTCTGTAACAACATCTGACTTCCTTGCCAGTGACACAATGTTGCATACATCTGCACATGTATATATTTGTACATGTGTACATGTATATTTTCTACATTTTTTCAGGCAGAGTCTATTTTAGTGCTTACAAATAAAGTTTCTATGGAGAAATTTGGTTTAAAGAAAAATGCCATAAGAGAAACATGTGAGATCAAAATATATATAATTTCTCACCATTAGAATTTCTAGTTTAAAATAGAACCTGTTATTATGTGGAGGCTTTTGGTATTTTGCAAATAAGGACCCTCCTTCAGGCTTGCATGATTATATCTATTTACTGCTCCAAGTTTACGGCCTAATGGGACCTTACAAAGTTTAATGATTCCTATATGAAAAAAAAATGATATGTTATCTGGTGTTGACCAATCTGAAGTTTTCTTGAAATTGTATTTATTGAAAAGGAGCAGATAAGACAGGTGTTTGAAATTATTCCTGGAACATAGAAAGGATAGTTTTTCATATGATAAGGAGGGTAATGTCACTCCAGAACATTGACACCAGGTCTGGGAAACTGTAATGCAGTGAATCCAATCTTTTGCTACCTAATAAGATCTATGAAGGAAAATTAATAAGTAAATGCCTTCCTTTCATCATGATGGCATTTGGGAGTTTTAGAGCTCTGTAGCCCATTAGTCAGTTTAGTTAATGACTCTGGTTATCCTCTTAATCATGTGCAACACATTGACTGAGCTTCATTTAGTTCAAAGTGCCTTTCAGAAGCCTGAATTGAATTCTAGTTATGGAAAATGTTATCTTTTCAGATTATAAAACATATTTAGTTTACATCTCTTATGTTTTGGGATATTTTCAGAAATTTTGAAATGACTCTGCATAAAGAAAATGAAAATCAAGATAAGGATCAAAGAGGTCATAGTTTCAATGCTTCAGTATTTTTACACCTCTGCCTGATTTAATACTGAAGCACACACTGAACACACCACAATTTCAAATAATAAAGAAAGCAATTTTAATAAAATCTATTCATAATATAATATTGTAATTTATTTAGGAAAACACTTTAAACTTCATTAAAATAGAGTGCTGAATGAAAAATTATAAGCAGATTAAAATTTCTAATTTAGTAGATATTCAAATCATTCCCCTCTCTTATTACGGTGGCAGTAGATTAATCTTTTGTGAGATCAAGAAATTTCAAGTTATTGTAATCAACTGTAACATAATATATTAGAGAGAAACCTTATTTATTCATTGCAAAATACATCATAAAAAGAATGATGATTGAGTGTTTTCTTATTTAGTGACAAGAGCTAATGTTAATCAAGAATTTTGAATATGTGATTTAGGTACCTATAGAGTATAGGAATAAATCAAGTATAATTGTGTATAATTGTTTGATTGCTATTGTTGGGTATTAAAATATTAAAACCTGCATTAAACAAACATGCAAATATTATTTTCTTTTTTCCATCTTCCTTTATTTCTTTCTTCCCTTCTTGTATCTATTTCTTCCTACTTTCCCCTCAGATCCCACAATACCAATATGTCTAATAGATATTATTTTATATATCTTCATTTTTTATATAAATATTATTATATTATAGATATCACAGTTTTTTCCATTCAACATTATGGTTATGAAATTCACAGCCTGTGTCTAGACCTGATTTATTGCTCCTCCCTGAGGGAGAGAAATTGATATTCATCCTATTCCTATCCAATCCATTATTGATACGTGGATTACCTTCAACAATCTTACTTCACAACCAACACTGTGATAAATACATTGTTTACTTATTTATGGTTTTGTGATCTAGATAAGACTGTTTTTAGTACTATCCAATCATGGTATCATTAAGTCATAGAACATATATATCCAAATTTTATTATTTATCAAGACTGGTTTCCCTGGAGTGGTTTGTCAGTTCACATTCACACTAGCAGAGTATTAAGAATCTCATATCCCAGTATTTCTGGATTGCTGACAATATCAGGCTTTCTGATTATGTTTATCAAATGGGTAAAAAGTGGCCTGTTTACTACTCTTTTAAGTGATATTTACTGTTTACAAGAACTTGAGCTTCTCTGCATATAATTGTTAGGTATTTGGGTTTTTTCTTAATAAAAATGTTCTATATTATTAATAATCCTTTTTTAAAAGGAGAATTACTATCCATATTTCCAAGAATTCCTTTAGATCATAAATTAACAAACTTTTCTACTAAGGGCCAGAATAAACATTTTAAGTTTTGTCAGCTATGTAGATTTTGTAATAAAAAATTAACTTTGTTGTAGTATCATAAAAGCAGTCATAGGGAACACATGTCAGTAAAACATCAAGTACAGAAAAAAGCCGTTAGCCAGATTTGACCCACAGGCTCACTAACCCTTGATGTACATGACTGGCAAAATCACCAAGAGCAATGTCAGAAATTGTGATAGGAAAAAAGAACTTGATGAGCATAAAAATCATCAGAAAATGACAGAGAAGGATTAAAAGTTTAATATCAGTGTTATGAATGATAAAATTACAAAAATGATAGGAGAATATTTTGTGATCCATTTCACATGTAATAATGCAAACAAACTAACTAACAGAAAAAAACCTGAAATAAGGAATTTATATTCAAAGGACATCATAGGTAAAACTGAAATACCAAACACAAAATGAGAGAAGATAATTATAACAAATATAACTGGCAATGTACTAATATCTAAGACAATGCTTAATTACTATTTCAAATGTTAATTGTCTGATTATGAAAAACAAATACAGGACAAAAAATATTTTAAATGAAAAAATGGAGAAGAGTTAATCCCATGTCTTTGGATAGTTTAAGATACTTGGTTTCCAGAAAGTGTTCACAAAATTATCAGGAGCATCTTCAATTATGTTTAATTATAACAAATTGTATCTATGAAAGGCCATGATTTACCAGCAATGAGTGGAAGATAGCACTTCACTACAAGGTGGTCAAAATAGAGTTGAAATAACTGTATGGAGAAGATGTTGTCATGTATGAGAATTATTTTTTATTTCTATAAATTAGTTGTGAATTTATATATTTTATTATTGAGTATAAATGACATATATGCATATTTACTTATATACCGATAAAAGACTAAAGAAAATAGTAGAAAATCAAAGATCTAATAACTGTAACAAATGTGTAACAAAATAATATGTTTGCTATAAATCTCAAAGAGAAGAGCTTACAATGCTGTCATATCCCTTGAAATAAAATCTCTAGATGACTGCACTAATTTTAGAAAGAGACTACTAAGATATACATAAATTCTCAGCTATAATAATATATTAGGTGTATATATCACAATGACAGAACAATAGGTTATGAACTTTTGGCCACACAAAATTCAAAGCAAACATCTTTTCTGGAAAACTTACCAAGATTAAAATTATAAATAAAATTTATCTGAAAGTTAAGGACTTAAGAAATTCCGATGGCATAATAAATAGGCATTTATTGTAAAAGGACTTTTTGTTTCTCTCTCTCTCTCTTTCTCATCCTTTCTTTCTTTCCTCCTGTCTTTCCCTCCATACTTTTCTTCTTCACTTGGCTTTCATATTTGTTTTAAATATTGAAACTTTAACAGAACATGATCATTCTATCTGGTAAATTTTCTTAAAATATAGAAGATGTCCTTACAAATCTAAATGTATATGAATAAAAATCTAATGATAGAATATATTTAAATCCATAAAATAGACTTTATCATTCATTTTATTTGTACTTCTTAAATGTGTGGAGATTTTGTATATATTATGTAATATGCACATAAAAATTTGATACATGTGATTTTCACATTTTAGTAATTCTGTAATTCTTCAAATATTTGTGGGAATGTGATATTATAAGTACATAAGATATTCATATATTTTTTGAGTAATTACTGTGATTATTTGAGGAAGCATTGACAGTTAATTTAATGTTAAAGAATTAATAATGAAATTAGTAAGGTCAAATTTAGATGTGAATAGTATTAAATATCTGCCACTGAACCCAGAAAGTATTAGAAAAATTTAAAAAGTATTTTGAAATCTTCCAAAATATCAATTCCAAGCATCATAGTCAGTGTACCTCTCTAACTTTTCAGATAAGTTATTCTATAAGCTTCACTGTTACAATTTCTCACCCTATTTGGGAAATTCCAGACAACTCTTACTTCCAGTTTTGTTGGGCTCTGACCTTTATTTCCTCTATTTCTCCCATGTCTTGTTTTGATTCTATGAACATCTTTATACTCCTCACCTCCCTATAACACTGTCTGTCCCACTAGACTATAAAATTGCACCTGCTTAGCCTCTGCCCTCTATCTGTACTGTTGTGTACAGCAGGACATTGCAAAGGCAGGATACACTCTGTGCTGAGTTAATACACTTTAAGTTTAAAATACATGTCATCCTCAGGCTATGTTGTACTCTGATATATTTCTCAAGTCAATTTCATCTCTTAATTTCAAATATGGAAATTTTTCATCTACTTGTCTTCTTAATTATTTCTGCATCCCATCTGTTGCCTTATACTATATAAATTCTTAAATATTGAATTCAGAAGGGTTTGAGGGATTTATGGAGAAAAATCAGGTTTCCATAAAGTTACATATGAAGTAAAATACTTTGACTAATATTTAACTAAAACTAATTTTCTCTTCAGCTAGGAATGTAGACAACAAACCATTGTTATCTTAATTGTCTAGGGACTTTATAGAAAATGCTTATATTTTAAAGCACATTAGTATCATTACAGATATGTCAAAATACATGAATCTTCTTCACTAGTTCAAAGTGACAAAAGTTTTAAAAGTTTTCACTGAATTCTGTGATTTAACATGGTAATTTTAAAAACATATTTATTACAAAAAACAAGTTGCTAGTAACATTTTGGAAATTCTTTAATAATTTGTGCTATACTTAGTTTCCTTTATATTCTTGTGTATTTTATATTAGGAATATGTGAGAAGTCTACCAACGTAAGATCCATGGCATAAGCACACACAACTTAAGATCCGATGGTCTTACTTCTTAATTTATAGGAGCAAACAGAACAGCAGAGAGGTTTTTCACCTTCACCCTATAACATCAATTCATCTATTCAGTCTTAATTTCCTAATTTTCTATTTTATTTTCGATCAGAATGAAGACTATGTACTAGCTCCCAAGGCTAAATATTCCATGTTTTCCTTTTACCTACTCAAGAAAGGTATTCATGGATGGATATTCTTTCTTCTGCATCATCACCATTATCTTTCTTACTTGCTGACTGCAGTACATCACCAATGAAAGAACCTTGAATATCACTTACATTTGAAATGAATAAATTTTCCGGTGGTCCCTGTTATATTCTGAGTTTCTTTTATTCTTTCTTCATAAGGCTACTACTTCTACATGCTATGTAACTCTTGCTTAAAATTTTACTTCTACGACAAAATAAAGTCCCTTGGAGCACCTTCCTTGTCTGATTTTTTTGATTGTTACTACTTAGCCTAGAACAGGGCAGGGGCTGCCCTGCATGGAGAACTTATTGTAAAAGGAACCAGACTCAGAAAGACAAGCATTGCATGTCTTTATGTGGAATCTAGGGGAAAGTGAGGGAGACAACCTGAAAATAGAAGGCAGACTAGAAGGAAAGAGGAAAGGAACCAGGTAAGGGGCACTATAGGGTAATGGAGAAGAATGGGGAGGTATATATGATCAAAGTAGCAAAGTATCATAAGCATTTATAAATGAGCCACAATGAAACCCAATATTCTGTATAACAAATATTCAGTAATAAAAATGGAACCTGAAATAGTATACAGGAAAGTATAATTTTCCCAGAATAAAATATATTCAGTAATTATAGGCTTGAGACAAAGGTAGCATCAGAAAATTACTTACTAAAATGTCTAAGATTCAGAATATATGCAAGAAAAATCCTGTTTTAAAGAAAATAGACTGTTTTATCAAATAATGAAATATTAATCTCTAGAAAAGAATGGTCATAAAATTGATAATAAATATCAATATGGAAAGACTATAAAAAATTTGGACATTATACTGGAACATAAATAGGGCCAGTCTCATTATCAGGAGCATGTGGCCTGTGAATTCAAAAGGCTTTCCCACTAGGAAGAGCCCCAGGCTTGATTTAATTTTCTGCTTCTATCATCTTTAAATTTTTAGTAATTTCTGAGCAAGGAACTCTGGGTCATTTTCACCCACAAATTATGTGACCAGTCATGATTGGAAATACAATCTTACACATTCAATTTATATATACACATATGTATTTTTATATATTTACATATAGACATATATATTAGCTAGAGAAATACAATGGAATAATTGTTCTTATATTTGTATTACACATGAGGTAGGTATAAGATTCCTTTACTACTTCTAAGTTTTATTTTTGAAATAAACTTCTGTAAAATTTTATTTTATGGAAAAATTAGCGAATTATTCAAGTAATAAAATATTAAATTAAACTAATGACCTATTTACTCAAATATTTTATGTTTGTATTAGAAATTGAGCTAATAATCAACATAAAAATTAGTTTTATTAAAAGTAAAAGTTTTTTATATAAAACAAATCTATTCAAAACGTGAATTCACTAAACCTAAATTTTTAAGTGAATTTTTTTCTTACAAAGGTAGTATTCCTGTTTATTAATTAAATAAATTTTCTTATACTTATGATTTTTGCTTTTTTTTGCCAAAGCTTTCCAGTTGACCACATACTTGTTATAGTAAAAGGTTTACCATAATTTCTAGGATATATAATATCCATCTTACTTTTAGAAGTTAACTTTTCACCAACTGTGATATACAAAAATCTGAACTATCTTAGTACCCCTATGTAACTCATTCCTAGTGTTCATTTTAAGCTTTTTAGTGAGAGTGACATCAAAGCCTCTATGACACTTCTATAAGAATCTGATCTGCGTTTCTTCCTTTATCTTAATTTTAAGGCTTTCCATTGGAACTAGAAAACACCTGTTCAGAAATATATCAGCATTAATCTCATATTATAATTCTCAGGCTTTAGAAAACTAAAGAAACTTTCGTTAACAAGTTATTTTAGAACCTACCCAGAACTACATATCAAGTCACTGGAAGTGAAAATGTATGATTTATCTTTTTGTATATATCAGAGTCATAGCTTAAGAAGTCAGCTATTCTCACATTCTTTTATAATTTCCTGGAATAGTATTCTATTCAGCCTGGGTAGGCATGGCCTCTGATTCAGCACTGATTTGCTGAGTATCTTCTTGACATTTTAAAAGTTCCCTCTAATGGGCTGGGACTGGTTGCATTATTAGTGCCATCTTGGTGTACTTCACTTAACTGAGATCAAGACCTGATTGGCTCTTTGCACCTTTTCTTCCTTTTGAGAGTCTCTGATTTTCTACTCTCCAAATGTGCAGCTTGGCCCACAGATTATCCTCCTAAAGCCATCCCAATATAGCATATTCTGGAATTAATATTATGTCGTTAATCTAGATACCTAAAATCCAACTACCAATCTTTGGCTTATGCAGAGATCTAAGCTGTCCATATTTCAGTCCTGGTACTATCTCTCCCAAAAAATACAGGCATGGTGGCCGGTAACTAAAACCTTATATGTCTTTTGCTTCTAGCTTTCCAGAATAATCCTATCCCTCTCTATACAAGTTTCAGCTGCATGTTAGCCAGTGACACAGCTATGATTCTTTATGGTTGGGATCCTATCTATCAAGGAATGTTTATCTGTCCTGTGGCACAGACTGAAGACAGACAGGGGATAAAGATCCATTAAAGTCAAGAGAGGTCATCTGTTGGAATGAGTTTGTTCTTCTCACTGGTCCCAAAGCCAGTCTTCTGAATTCTCTATGGGATAGCACATTTTAGAAGTGCTGATAAGACAACTTTAAAGTCTTTAAGAGAAGAGATGATAGAAAGATGTGTATTCTACGTTTATACTATCTAAGTACAGTCAACAGTCTTTGAGAAAGTCATTGGGAACATTCAGGCATTGTGTAATAGTCCACAGAGAGACATGAGTGTAATTGAAAGTATTAAAAAATAGGCCAGATATGATGGTTTGTAACTGGAAACTCAGTTACTTTGAAGGCTGAGGCAGGATTGCAACTTCAAGAGAACCTTGGTGACATAGATAGGGTCTCAAAGTAAGATAAAATAAAAATTTAAAAGGAACTTGGATGAGCTCAGTGATAGACATATCTGGGTTCAGTCCCCAGAAACACACACACACACTTATGTTTAAAAATGCCATTGCGAAATTTTATGACAAAAAAATATATATTGCTTCAATAATGTAGTTTTTATAAAATCAAGCAATGTGATTTAATTTTTTTAGTTTGTTTTGTGGTAGAAAATGTGTTATTAACCAGGAACCAAGTATTTGACAATAAAATATAAAAAGAGATGAAGCATGAGCCTTGTGAAGAGTATTCACACGCACTAATTAAGCAATAGGATAAGAGGTGTGTAAAGTACCTGTGATAGTTATTTTATGTGTTAACTTGAGTAGGTCAAGGGATACTCAGATAACTAATAAAAAATTATTTCTATGTGAAACTCTGTTGTTTCTGGAAGAGCTAGCATCTGAATCAGTAAACAGAATAAAGAAGATCTACCCTTATTAATTTGGATAGGCATCAACCATTCAATTGAGGGCCTTGATAGAAAATAAATGCAAAAGAAAGACAAATGTGCTCTCTCTTCTGTATCTGTGCCATCAGTCTCCTCCTGCTATGAACAGAGTTCCAGGTTCTCAGGCCCTTGGACTCCAAGATTTAGTGCAATTGGTCACCTGCTCTTAAGTCTTCATTCTTGGACTGAAAGTTGCACTACTGCCTCCTCTGTTTCTCAAACCTTCAGAATCACAAGTGTCCTGTTTCTCCAGCTTGCACAGAACACATCTGTATAATTTTGTGAGATAGTTCTAATAAATCCTCTCTTATTTATCTACATATTTCTTATTGCTTCTAATATACTCCCATTTTATTCTAAATATTATATAAATACATGTAGTTGATATTGACGCACAGATCTTGTAATACACGTGCTCATCAAATATTTTTATATGGAATTGTTCCCATAAAAAAAGAAAAATTCCCTTGGCCTTATCCAAGGCCCAAAAGGCAACCCAGGTTTGAGGACAAACTTCTCTAATTCTATGGCCAGCTGCATAAATTGCTAGGTCCATTGCAATACAAAAATGCAAGTTCTGTATCAAAACAGTGCTAAGAATTCCAGAATGGTAATACAAAAGACCATTGATGTAAACACTGGGCCTTTCTGAGGTCAGAGTTCTTTGCACCCTGTTTCAGAATGGTACTAGGCTGACCCTCGCCTGCTCAATCATACAGAAATTTGTTATTTTTTTTCTATATCCCTAGTCCATAATATGCTTGGGAATTATAAAAAAATATGATTTCTGGACATGGATTCAAATATGCTCTCCCTTATGCACATTGTACTTGCATTTCAAAATTCCTTATGAACATGGCTAAATCTAGGATATCTTTACTGATTGACTCAGTCACACAAATGTGTCTGGGTTTTATTTTAGATTTTGTTTGTTTGTTTGTTTTTACTTTTATGATTCATTTTATGGTATGGAGTAGATTCTGTTTGTGAGATTGAATTGAATTAGATATGATTCGTATCCTCAAGTTTTTATTAAGTTGGGAAGATAGGCATAGCTAAAAATATAAGTCAAATATGTTAGAGAATGATTTATCTTGATAATTTGATACAAACCTAAAATGCAATAAGAGTTCAAAGGAGGAAATGATTGAAATAGCCAGACTAGTGAAAATAATATTTAACTGGATCGTGGTGAAAAAGTAATCAATTGGAGACAGATCATGCAGGCGATTTAGAAATTCTGAGAAATAGGTGGAAGATTTAAGCCTGGACATGATAGGACATAGAAGGATACTGAAGACTTACTAGATTGTTGAGCAAGGAAATCGTCTGACAACAGTGAAGTGATAAGAAGAATCATTTGAGAGCCGAATCCAGTATGAGAGAAGTGATTGGATAAAGATGAAGGAAAATGAGTGTAAGGGGGCAGATACAATGTTCCAGATGAGAATGTCTTAGAGTTATGGATTAGGATGATTGAGAACAAAGGGAAAAATAAGTAGGCAAAGATAAAATCAAGTCAATCTCCAAGAACAATGGCAGATCTCAGTAAAATTTACATACGAGAAAATACAAAGATGTTTCAAAAGTGAGATTGAAGAAATGACTGGGCAGTGAATCCACAAACCAGCAAATGCACAGCTTCAGTACAGCTACACAGATTCTCAAATTTTCCAAACATAAGGAATTTTTGGTATTTCTCAAATATTATTAAAAGAGTTGGAATACTTCCTACTTTAGCATCCATGGTATTTAAGTATTTATAGACCATCTTAAAATTGTATATTTTAATATCAGTCTCATAAACCCGATTTTTAGTCTGAATACCAGTCCTTTGCAAATAATATTCCCTAAAGAGTATTGATTCAGTTTTAAAGTGCTCAAGACAGCTTATCATGCATTTTCAAAAATTAAATAAAGCAACAGGAATTTCAGTAGTGTAACTTAATTGCATATAGTTTGGGATATATATATGTATATATATATGAAAAAATATATATATATGAAAAAATCAATATAACTTCAGAGTAATTTATGGTTGTATGATTACATTTTGTGCTGTTAGGATATTCCAGTTGTTAAATTTGAACTCCAAAACTACCTGTCTCCTTTTAATTTCAATATTGATTCCTTAGAAAATATATTGAAATATAATGCATATGTGTAACAAAAAATAAACTCTATCTCATTAAATTATATTAGTTTCTTTCAGACAATTATATTCTAATTAAAATGTACTATTCACAGAAGAATCAAAAAATGTGTATATGCATTTTCTTGGCATATATCAAAAGATTCTCCAATTTATTCAGCCCTCAGTGATATGTTTTGATGACTCTTTACATTTCAGTCATAACATTTTTCTAAAACACAACTGCAATTACTTACCAAAAAAAAAGTTCTAAAATATTCTTTGCATGTGCTAAATCTTGCCATTATGCTGATTTTTGAAAGATTTTAAGGATGAGGAATTTAAATAACATTTAAATTATACCTTTTATCAAACTTGTTAAAATCAAAACATACAATATAATAATGCAAAATGGAAATATTGAATAATCAGGAAAGAGTTTGCAGAAGTATTGGAGAATAGTATTGTTAGCTATAACTATTTTAATTAAAGGTCATTAGAAAGAGTTGCCCTGAAGTTCAACATAATGACACTGTGTTAGGCTATTGCAGCCCAGGGTTTCTTAAGAAAGTCATGACCATGTGAAATTCACTTCTCTTTTAAATAAAGCTCCATATACCTTAAATTTGGAAACTCATCAAAACCTTACTGCCTAGCTTCAATGTCATTGTATAGCAGACAGAGAGAAGGGATTTCTGAGGGAGCCAGAGCCCATACTATTTACAGCTTTTTAGAGTAAAGTCAACATCTTTGAATCAGAATTTTAAGCAAATGGGTATGCAGTGCAGACTGTGGAAAATTGGTATTATGTACTCCCTGTGACTTGTACCACTTAGTCGCTGAGCCGCAGAATTTACCCAACGTAGTTCTTTCTGGGTGGTATCAAAGACTGGGACTACACTAAGGGAAATAAAACCGATGTTCATCCAAGCACACATTCATCCCAAACTTTACAATCATTTGGAGGAGAGCAGTGTAAAATATAAGGGGAAAGTTCAACAACTGTACTCAGAAAACAGAGAAAACATTGGAAGTTGAAGGCCTCACCATCAGCTTAATTCTGTTTTTACTACGTAGTTCTGGTATGAACAGTTGTCATAAACACATATGACAACATGCAGTTTTTGCCCCCATAGATGAAGAACCAATTCTTCCTTAGGAAAATGCCCTGTGTCTCAGAGGGCATTGTAAAATGACACTATGAACTACTGCTCTATGAAAAGTCTCAGTACAAATTCTCCATGTGGGATGGATAGATTTATTCCCAGAAAAAATCACATTGTATTTTTTATGACAAAGGGTACACAAAGAACCTTGAGCAAATTGTACAAACTTTGACATATTTCTACCTCTATGCCATCACTGCTTTATTCTTTCAGTGCTAAATCTGTATTTTCTAAAACATCTCTATTCTCAATCTACACTCCATGCCAACCCTTTGTATGAAACAGGTACTCTCCTCCACACAGAGATTTTTATTGGAGGAAATAAATGAAATCTTCATACTTAACAAGAATATTGACACTTTAAACACAAATAATTGTCTAGAATTATATTGGTTCATCAAGGCTTTCAGGGACTCAGATGTGCAATAATTCCTTGACACTCCATTTTGAAGAACCTGGACAGAATATTTAATCAGATCTTATTACATAGCTCAGCTAACTCTTGATAACAATTCTGCATCCTTTTTCCTGTATATTTTTAAATTTGTATCCAAATAAACAACTATAGTGGACAACTATAAGAAATGGCATGAAATTTGGAGTGGCCAGACCAAATTAGAAATCGATAATAATGAGGAGTGAGGTAAAGCTTCCATGTTTTACTAAAAGAACAAGCAGTGCAAAAGTACAACCAAGATTCAGTGTCAGTTCCACCTAATTGGGTAGCTTCCCACCATTGCTCCTATTCCTGATTAAAAGGCTTGCAAACACTATTTGTCAGCATTGTGTTCAGAATATGACAGATTAGAGAAATGTGGATGTATGGGATTGTGCTGAGAGGGAAGGAGATAATGTAGTCAATCCATCTAGCCACATACAAGAAAAATGGCACTTCCATAGTCTTTTTTGTATTATTATTATTATTATTATTATTATTATTATTTGTCATCAAGCATACATGATGCTTGATGCAGTAAATTCATTGCTTACTTCAGAAAGACTACAAAAAGCACACTATCAGTTCTTTTTTCTTGGAGGTCAATATTCTATTGTGGTTAAAATACTGTAGCCATATGAGTGGTTACTTGCTAATATTTAATTCATTTATTCTTTCATTAACTGAACTAAAATTTGAATATAACTAGTGTTTTTATTACCACTATTACTAGTACTACTGCTGTTGCTATGACTACCATTGTAATTTCTAATCTTAATATTGATAAATATTAAATTATATTAACATTCAATTATATTAAATAATTTAAAATTAATAATTAGGCATTCTGTTAGACACTTTACATTATCTCATTCATCTCTAGCAATGATGGCATAGAAATATAGCTTGGTAATACAGATAAATAGCTGAACTTAAAGAAGCTAAGTAGGGTGCCCAAGGATACAGATAAAGAAAGGTAATACAGGTAAAAATAAAGTGTGACTTCATATATTAACACAATTCCTAAGCCAATAAACCTCAATTCTACATTGTTCTTGTGCTACTCATAAATAAATTATTTCTTACTCTCAAAAAATCAGTTTGGGGCTGGAGATATAGCTCAGTTGGTTAGAGTGCTTGCCTTGCATGCACAAGGCCCTGGGTTCATCCTCAGCACTACATACACACAAACACACACACACACACACACACACACAAATCAGTTTGATCAGGGAGGTATATAGTTAAAATATGTAAATATAATCATACCAGTTAAGTAGTAAAGAAGATATAAACAAACTTAAAAATACTTCTTACTATGACACATGTTTAAAAAAAAAAAAAGGATAAATTATTCCAAAAGATAGGAAACACTTCCCTGAAAATTTGACCCTCAAGTAATAGCAAATCCAGGAATTGACTAAGTCCAAATATAGACAGTGTTAGGGCACTGTGGCACATGCCTATAATTTCAGTGGCTCAGGATTCTGAAGTAGGACCGCGAGTTCAAAGCCAGTCTCAGCAAAAGTGAGGTGCTAAGGAACTCAGCAAGACCCTGTCTCTAAATAAAATACAAAATAGAACCGGAGATGTGGATCAGTGGTCAAGTGCCCCTGAATTCAATCCCTGGTACCCACCTCCTCCCCCCAAATTATATATATACAATGTTATTATACCATATTGAGGAAAGCTTATAAAAATATAATGGAAAATGTAAAGACATTTCAAGGAAAGTAAGATATAGTTAAGAACTGGATTATGTAATACCTTATATATCATGTTCAAAAATTTAAGTGATATTCTTTTCTAAATATAATAGATAGTTCCTTAATCTCTCTTTTAGAAGAGTCATTAAATGGTGACCAAACATGGGAGGCAATGGAGGGAAATACTATATAGAGAGAGACACTGTCTTTCAAAAATAACAATAAAAAATCCTACAAGGAAAGACAAATTGAACAAACAAAATTTAAAAATACATTTAAATTGCTTATTAAAATTCAGCTGACCTCTGGGGTACTATTATTGATTCAATAAGGATATGAAGAATATGAAGTAGAAATCAGGTGAAGACTGAAGAAGGACAAACCTCAAGAATGAGCTCAAATTCAACAGGAAACAGCATTTCATTTATTTTTTCAAGCCAGGAAAAATCCATGAAAAGCCTGGAATCAGCTGGATGACCCTTAGCAGTCAACTACTATAAGTTAGTTGACTTAAAGGAGAGTGATGGTTAGGGATATACCTGACAAATGGGTCTGGTGGTGCTGTAGCAGAAGCTGTGGTGCCATGCCCTGAGGTCTTGCCTCTTCGAGCACTACTGCTCCTCAAATTACCGGAGGGATTTTTTTTTTTTAATTAGGATCAAAGCTGCTCTACCTTTGTACTTAGCAAGCTAGAATTAATTATAAGCCTGCCCCTTAAGCAACCCCCAGTAACAGGCTGCAAAAAGCTGGTTCATAAATTCTTTAACTCCCAATCACTGTGAGTAACCCCAGCAGGGTTACTTCCCAGTGTCCCACAGTAATTGACCTGATAACACACCTTTTATTGAATACTTTCCTTTAGTTTTCTCTCTTTCCTAACCTTTGGTGATACCTAGAATCTCCTCATTAGAAAATTCATACATTCAAATCCCTATCTCAGGCCCAAGAGAAGATAAACCAAGAAAATATGGAACATATATATGTTTATTTTTTTCTTTTTTTGGTACTGGGGATTGAATTCAGGGGTCCTTGACCTCTGAGCCACATCCCCAGCCCTACTTTGTGTTTTATGTAGAGACAGAGTCTCACTGAGTTGCTTAGTACCTCGCTGTTGCTGAGGCTGGCTTTGAACTTGTGAGTCTCCTGTCATAGCCTCCCAAATTGCTGGGATTATAGGCATGCACCACTATGCCTGGCGGAATATAAATTGAGGATGCAAATTTTAGCAGTTATAACTCAGGTTACAAGCCCTTTTGAAATCCTTAAAAAGTTTTGGATTTACTACTTCCCTATGATGTATGCGTGTGTGTGTGTGTGTGCATGTTCACACACACACTCATTTACATATCATTTTATCTCATAATTGTTTATTCATTTCTGGCAATAAACCAGGCACTGATAAGGTAGGTCACCTATATACAATGGAGAAGAAAGACACTCTTATAGAGCAGATGGGCTGACACATATTTAAAAAATATGATACCATTTGATTCACAGATACACTAACATGCAGACTCTTGGTATGTTTTGGACTACAGGTTCAAAATCCCTACAGAGAAGATATATTTGAAGTCCTAATTTCAAGAAACACGAGAGTAAGTGTAAAACCTGAGTAAAATCATAGGGCATCAAGAAAAACAGATGATACAATCATAGGTAATAGTCTCAATTAAAAGGTAAAATAATGTAAAGAATTGATAGCTAAAAGATAAAAAAGAATTGGGTAATTTACACTGTCGAGCTTATTGAATTTAAACATGTAATCGATAGCCTAAGTATCTAGCCAGTTTTAGTGATTGAAACTTTGTCATGACAGCACTTGAGGAGTCTGTGTTGGCTGTTCTTCAAATGAACCATATATTTTAGGAGCCATGATCAATGCTGTCCCCTCCTACTTCAAGTTGATTCTGGCCCTATAACTTCCACTAACCTATAGAATGTGGTTAAAATAATGCTGTCCCTGGATTAGTTCACTTCATGTCTTCCAGGTTCATCCATGTTGTCAAAAATGGGAGGATATCATTAATTTTAGGGTAAACAGTGTTCCATTAAATGTATTTACGTATATCACATTTTCTTTATCCATTAATCCATGAATGAACATTTAGTTTGACTCAGTATATTGAATGCTTGAAACAAATGTAAAAGAAGTAGAAGTTATGTGCTCTCACTACAAAAAATGATAAATACATGAGACAATGCATTTGTTAATTAGCTAAATTTAAACATTCCAAAATGTGTATGTATTTTTCACAAAATTCATACACTAGTGATAAAACATACAATGTTGTCAACTTGAAAATGGACAAATGTAAAGAAAAGAAAAAGAAAATGATATTGTACATGTTCAGGGTTTAAGTCCTAAGAATCTGACCACTTCCTAGTACTTCTCGGCTACCATAGTAAAAGCCACTTACCCTGCTAACTTTTACCATAGTAACTTTTACCTTCCACTTTTACTATAGTAAAAGCCGTTACCCTGCTAGAAAGACCAAAGAAGTGTGCTACTACAAACAAAAATAAATAAATAAATGAGGAGCTGGGATTGTAGCTCAGTGGTAGAGCTCTTGCCTTGCATGCGTGAGGCACTGGGTTCGATCCTCAGCACCACATAAAAACAAATAAATAAAGATATTGTGTCCATCTACAACTAAAAAAAATGTTTTTAAAAAAATAAATAACAATACCACATGGAGAGAGAGAGAGAGAGAGAGAGAGAGAGACTGACTTAAGTTTACAAGGAGAAAGACAGGTTTTGCCTTCCAGCTGTCCCTGACAAGGTATCAGATATGCCAATGAATATCTGGATGACCCTGCCTTACAGAACCCCCAGATAATTTTAGTCACAAATGACATCATGTGGAATATAAAATCTTCCTGGAGTTTTTGAGTGATAAAATATAGTTGTGTTAGGCCAAGTCAGGTGAGAAGGAAACAGAAAAAGCTGCTCATCTCTAATTGTGGACCATTTCTTGTAGAACAGGAAGGATGACACAAAGGATGGAGCCAATACAAAGGATTGGGGTATAACAACAGAGGTCTCTTACTCTAAAAGGTGGGAATTTGGGGGTATGTTACTATTGGGGGATTTAGAATCACTATTGATCAGTTGGGCGCAGGGGCGCACACCTGTAATCCCAGCACATTGAGAGGCTAGAATCATGAGTTCAAAGCCAGCCTCAGCAACAGCGAGGCACTAAGCAACTCAGTGAGACCCTGCCTCTAAATAAAACACAAAAAAGGGCTGGGGTTGTGGCTCCATGGGCCAGTGCCTCTGAGTTCAATCCCCGGTAGCAAAAAAGAAAAGAAAAGTGATAAGTGATAAGTGATCAGTGAAAAGTGATAAGTGATAAGTGATCAGTGATAAGTATGTTTTCCATACCTGTGCTATTTGTGTGTGCAAGTGTCTCTGTGGTTCTTGTATTCCCTGTGTTATCTCACTGTTGTACTTGTGCATGTCTGTCAGGAGCAGATAACTTGTCTCTTCATAGATGCTCAGACTGGCTTGATGTAGATAATGATATTTAAACTGGGCAGTTTAATGGAATCGGACTTCCATTGATGGTGAAGCGTACCTGGCATATATGAGTTATGGGAATTATTTGAGTTCAGAGGGAGGACAATGGTGACTAGCCCTCAAGATATCATACCTTCTGTATTAATACTTATATGTATTTCTCTAATACTGAATCTAAGTGGGTTATATGGCTTGTTTTAATTCATGCTATGGGGCAGAAATGTTGGTCTCTCAATTTTGTACTGGAACTTTAAAAAAGCCTGACACCTTTTTTTTTTTCCAATATTCTGTATAAAGTTCAGCAACCCAAAAATGGAAGCCACGTAAAGAAAGAGAGCTATGTAACTGGATGGAAAGTGGCCCAGCTCTCCCAGCTATGCAGCTGATTCTGGGCATCCCAGTGTCCCAGCTAAATTAATATTCCTAGCTAAACTAATAAACTTACCTCCCCAGCTTCCAGATTACACAGCCCCATCCAAGAAAAGCTGAGCTGTTACACCATACCTGATTGAGCACAATCAACCCAGAAAAATAAGACAGATGGGGGAAAGTTTATTGTTTTGCATTGTTACGTTCTGGGAGATTTTGTTTCATAGCAGTATAAAACTTATCTGCTTTAGAGATTATTTTACTTTGTTTGCTGAATATATCTTGTCCCACAATTGACTCTTGAGTTTCACTCCCTTCCAGTGTCTCTAACTTAGCACATATTTTAAAAATTGTGGAATCAAAAACATTACTCTCTCCTAACATCATTTTCTAAATCCAAGATGTTATACAGTGAGTGCCCTACATATGCTCTTTCAAGATTAGCTCAGATAGTTAAACTGCTTCCTCATCTTATGAATTCTTAAAGGAATCACTCATTTAATCAGCCAAAGTTCATCAAGATCAAACTCATCATTGAATAAAATCTTAGTTTTGGCTTGCTGAATTTTACCTATTTCCAGAGGAAATGGGGAATGTAATTCCATAAAGGAAAAACGAGAGTTTCTTTTTAAGGTCTTTGGTTTTATGTTGAAGAATTATGAGGAAGAACCAAGTGAGGTGGTTCTTCTCACCTTATTTCTGAGGTGAGTTCGAGAAAAATAGAGAATAACTAGGGATTGGATGCTGTTATAAAGCAAGGACAGTTTAACCATTGGATATTCTTAAGAAAATAGCTGCATAGGACACCACTGATAAAAAACAGCAATCGCTCTAAATGGAGTGGTGCAATTGCTGTATGAATTTAGGAATAAACAATGTTTTTTCTTAATTTTGCAAGTGATTTAGTCCGTGTTAGTCCTCCCAGCCTGATTAATAGCAGGCTTGCTTTTGTATTTTCATTCAAAGATGATTTTTATTCTTTTCATGTCTGTACTACTTAACTCTTTTTTATCTTAAAATTTTATATTTCAAAAAATGGTGAAAATAATTTTAATGTAGAAAATAATTTTAACATTCTACTTACGTACCCTCTCAAAAACTTATGAAATTAGAGAAAATGTACTGTTATGTATAACTATCATTAAACTACATACATTCCTTATTAGTAAGTACTATTTTAAATTAATAAATGTAGGGCTGCTATAACAGAATATCATATCCTGGGTGGACAAAGTAGCAAGCATTTATTTCTCACAGTTCTGGAAGCTGGAAGTATGATATCAGAATGCCAGCATGGCCAGGTTCCTAATAAGGACATTTCTTGGTATATATTGGTGGCCTTCTTGCCACATCCTCATCTAGTGAAAGCAAAGAACCATAGACTCCTTATCCTTATAAGGACATAGAATTCGTCATGGGTGCTTCCCTAAGACCTCATCTAAACTCAGTTACCTCCCAAAGGCCCCATCCCTTAATGCCATTACATTGGGGGTTAAGGTTTCAACATATTAATTTGGGGAGCAGTAGGGTAGACATATACATTCAGTCCATAGCAGTAAATAAATATGACAAATATATTTTTATTATCCACAGGATTGTGTTTAGAGGTTTTCAATTAACAGATAATGTTGATGACAGAAGTAAAACTTATCTCTCTATTCCAGTTCAATTCCTTTTTTAATTAACTAAGCTACTTACTCTAACTATATGATTGCTTAAAGTACAGGAGGTCAAATTGTGTGTACCAATTTAGAAAATCCTAAAACTAAAAGAATTTGGTGAATTACTTCTAAACACTCACAGCAGATGCAATGTAAATATGCATGTAATCATTCTCAAGTACTAGAACCTTTTTCACAGTCTTTGACTACAAAGTAGGAAATTATCACATGCCATCTGGTTTGTGTTATATCTATATGGCAGTTTCTCTAATGTAAATTGCTCAAGGTCAATATTTCTATAAGCTACATAATGTTCAAAATCTGATACAAGATTAACATTACTATATAAAGGCAATTATCATAGTTTATATTAGACAACTGAAAAGCAAAGTTCTAAATTTCAAACATGTTTTCCATAGGGCTTTTATCATTTAACATCAAAATGAGTATTTTACCAAAGTCTAAAATCTTGGAGAAAATAGAGATTTTGCTCAAGAATTAGTTTCCAAATGACATTGAACACATGTTTTTATTTTCTTAACTTACATTTCATACCTGAGATGAATTTCCATGTCCAAACAAGACTGGTTAAGTAATTCTTATATATTTTGGAAATAGACTATATTTGAAACAAGAAAGACATTTACGAGATGTCTTTTGTTTATGACTTAGGACTTAAATAAATGATTTTAGTTTGGAATTATTTTAATATAATATTACTGAAATTTTTAAAATTTTAAAATTTCTCATTATTCTCAAAATGATGGTTAACTAATTTGTTAAGTCTTTGTCTATAATACCGTTATAAAAGCTGAAAAATTCTATCAAATTATTGAGAATATAGTAGTTAATTCTAAATAGACAAGGATGTGATCTGGTTAACCTCAGGAAGACAAAATGATAGTTTGATTTCAAGGTTACTTTTTAAGTAATTGATTTTCCATCGTATAGAAAACATATAACATTATTAAAATCAGAGTATCAAAGCAAGGAATAGGACTTAAATAATTTTCTTGGTTAAAAAAACAGCAAGGGAATGAGAATCAGTCTGACATCAAACTTTTCATTAGCAACAATGTCTGTTAGATGATAATATAAGGATGCTTGAAATTTTTGATAGGATTTTTAGGCTGGTATTAATATTCAATTATTTATCAACTTTGAACTTTCAAACCTTATAAATATAACCTTTACAAGTATCTTCTGGTGTTTTGTAGTAGTAATTTCATCAAAATGAGGTGTTAGAGCAATAAACAAAGGTACAGAATTCAGAATACATATCGTCAGTGATAGAGACAGATAGTCAAGATGGCAGCTGCCCAGCAGGATGCCAGGAAAACATTTATTTCTGTTTGGACTTGGAAGAGAACCTCAGTAGATGAAAAGCTCTGGTGTAAGAAAGGTTGAGATTTAAATACTGTCTTCAGAATTCAGATCAACTTCATGAAGTGACAACATAAAAATAGAAAACAATCAAGTGTTTGAAGTACAGACATTTGGGTCAAGATTACTGAATTTGATGAAATCAAATCAACACAGAGTTAAGTAAAAATATAGACATTTATAAATTGGTAAGAAAAAAATAAAGGTAGTAATTAATGCTGATAAAAGAAATTGCAAGCATTAGATTTAGACAGAAGGATTTAACAGATGACTCCTCTAGCCTCTGGGATGTTGAAGGTTTGGTTCTTATTCTAATATTCCTTAATCTTCACTGGAGGTATGTATATAAATATTTTGCAAATACTTAGATTACTGTGCATTGACCTAGCACCTGTACCCACTAGCAATATTTGGTTTTTCAATTTTATGCTTACTTTATAATTGATTAGTAATTGATAATTGATTATTTGTTGCAGCATTAGAGAATGGAACCTAGTAACATACCCTTTAGGTTCTTAGTTGCCTAGGTAATTTAAAGACCTAAAGAAGCCTCATGGTTGATGATATCATTTAATTGCAGTAAGCAGGATAAGCACCTGGCCATATTCCTATGATGATATGTATCCCAGGTTTTTTACAATTTAGTAATATCACCAGCTGTATTTAAACTCAATGAGTCTTGGTTACCTCTATGGTATCCTGCTTTACAGTTAAGTAAAACTTTTTTTGGAGAAAACTCCATGTGTGAGTTCTTTGTCCAAGAAACAAATGCCAACAAAATTATATATTCAAGAGTTTTATTGTGTGGAAGAAAAGGGGGAAAATCTAGAAGAGGCTTGAAGAACCCTCACCCTGTACTACATATCAGACCTCCTAAAGGAGAGAGGGATTAGGTAGAAGACATTAGCTAAGAAAATTTCCCAATTGTATCACTATTTCCTAAGAAATTTGCGGCCATGTCAATGAGTCCTTGAGCTAAGATTTTATATTTAAAAAGTTCTGAATCTTGTAAAACTGGTCCTGCCTACTGCTACTATCTTGTTCAATCACAGGGAAATTGAGTAGACCTAAGAAAATGTGGTCTTAGTATAAAAGTGAATCCAGAAAAGCAGAATCTTGGCCATTATTCAATATGCTCCTTGTAGAAGATATGAGAATCTTATTTAATGGACAATACAGTCAACCAATTTTAACTTACAGTTTATCAATGTATATACCACATGGTTTCCAGGAAGCTCCTTCATAGTTCCTTTGGGCTACTTTTCCTAAGAGGGAACTTAAAAGAGGAAGTTCGGTACAATAAATTGGAGCCTTCTACTGTAATTGGTGTCAAGGCCACAGCTGGTACACATCTTCATGCTCTTCTATCCACCCTAAATTTCCTTCACTTTCATCAATCTTCTCTCTCGTCTTGCTGATTGCCTGATGATATGACTCATAGTTAAATTCTTGTGGAATACTACTACTTGGAAATAATACACTTTTCAGGTTTAGGTACTGCAAGTGTCCTTTTATCAATAACAGAACAAGTGAATATAAAGTAGGTGCCTAGATCACTGGAGTTCCATATCAATTACCTGAACTTATTAAGTAAAAACAGCTCTCCCTTAGCATACTTATTGTAGTCAACTGAATCTGTTGTTATCATGGATTTTCTATTAGTCTGGTGGTTATTGAACATAAGAAGTACAAAGTGATAGTTGTCATTCAGTGGAACAATTTCTGTGTTCCATGATAAAAATTTTAAAAGCCCCATTTGGGGAAAGAACACCCATATTTTGCAGAATGGAAGGAGAAAATGTCTCTGTATATCATAAGAAATAATGGTAAATAGGGCCACTCTTTCCTACTTCCATCATTGGGTTTGAGTCCCATTTATTCTTCCTATTAGAAATGCAGGGTTATGCACAAGTTTCTGATTTAAGCATATTATGAATTGTGAGAGATGAAATTCCGTATTTTCAAAGGATTCCTGTTAAGCTTGTACTTCATCTATTCTTTTAGAATGCAGCTCTAGCTTTCTATAATAGCTGCTTCTGAATACAGCACTGGGTGTTGCAAGCAGATGCCATGCTTTTGAGCCCATACATCACCTTTTCTATGAAGTGAGTCGTCTGGTTTCATTCAGTATTTTCTAGTGCCATCTAGTTGGCAGAATTCCAGGATAATACTCAAGGTTCTCTCTCCCTTATATGCACAGTATATATAATTCAGGATATACATAGCATTCTCATTTTATGACTGCCTATATGCCTTTGGAGAAACATCTCATGGCATATTGATCTCTACTACAGAAGTAATGTCCTTGCTGGGGAAGGAAATGGTTTTATACTTCCATTTGGTCTTCTGCACCATGGAAGCTTTTATTCCCCATAGGCAAAGAATCAATACAGAAGTGATTCCAAATGGTGATATTCTCCGCTTGCAAGTAGTAGACCTTACCTTTTCAGGTGAGCCTTTTATAAAGTGGGCCTGAAAATCAGAGACAAAATAAGTCAGAGAGATTTGAAGATGCATCAGATGCTTTTCTATTTGTCTTAAAGGAAATTATCTTATTAAAAAAGGCACATAGCAGAAAATAGCAGGTACCCTTTAAGAGCTGAGAATGACCCCCACGTGACAATTAGCAAGACCCTCCATCCTGTAATTTTTGTCACAAGAAATCTGAAAACATCAGGTTTGAGCTTCTATTAAAATCCATCACTAAGAGCTGAGGATGAATGCATTTTTATCTTGGATTGGGAACTGCCAATGTATGCAAGCACCACATTGGAACTAGGTATCTCACAATTTTATCTTGGCCAGCAATATGCTTTTTGCTAGCCATGCAACATATTTCTATTACATAATTGGCTTTAATGGCAGAATCCTCAAGGTTCTCACTGAGACCAGGTACAAATTATCAATCTCATTGTTATCAAAAAACATCATTACAAGTTGGAACAAATGGCACAGAAACTCTTTGAACCCATATTGATAAAGAAACACTATTATAACACTATTATATTACACTATTATATTATTACAACACTATTATGGTAAGCTTCAGACCTTGACTAGGGGTCATGGTCATGTACAGACTTCAGCAAAACAACCCAAGTTAAATCCAAACCTGCCATAACTAACCTTTACAACATGGCCATGGTAGTTCTATTGGTGTGCCTATCATGCCAGATCCAAAGTTGCATAGGAAAATATTTGGCTGGTGTCAACTGAACTGTTTGGTTATTTAGAGCTACTTCCATGGTAGTATTCCATGTAGAGCATCAGCATGCAATATAAATATCTTAACACTAGGGGGCACTTGGGGACAATTTCCATATGCCATTTAACAACGTGCCTCTACCAACATTGTTGGCAACTCTAAACACCGGTAAATATTTCATTTTCTTTGTTACTCATAGCCACTCTAAATTGTGATAGTAATACTGTTGCCATTCACTTTTGGTTTGTACTGAATCATACATGAATCTTAGGGTTATTTCTCCTTCATTTGAACATATGGGGATACATGTACAGAGAAGTGAGTTGAAAAGGGTTTTGTTTTTTTGTTTTTATTTCTTGTATTTTCTATTTATTTTTGTAACTATAGTGAGTACCTTGGAGATTTTTTAAAATAGCTTTATATTAGCACATATTATGTATAAAAATGTAAAATATAAAATTGTGGGTAATATAGGAAATTCTGAGAAAAGTTCTTGCTTGTTGAAGTCTCCTTCAAGATATAGACCAAAAGTGCAAGTTTACTTTTCTTGAATTTAAAAGCACTACCTTAATAAAATTGAGATTCAGGATTGCCCTGGGGCATCCTGTCATTTCATCCCCAGACTCTTCTTTACAAGAAAACAAGTAACGGAACTGAACACTTTTGGCAACAGATGGCAAAGTGGTTTTAAGTATAGCATTCATTTTTATTAAAAAATGTAAATTCTAAATATTATGAATAAGCAAGCAAAATATATTCTACATGATGTCTTTGATGATTTTTTTATGTCAAGCATTGTTGTCAAAAACTCTGTGTTTAAAAATATATCACAAAGAATTTAGACCTCTGATGAAACAGTTATCCAGGGATACACTAATTGAAAATCATAGCTACCTTTCTTCTTTAGTTGTTTAACAATTAATATTTGCATTTATTTTAGAGTTTATTATGTGCCAGACTTCAGGTGTAGCAGTTATCCAAAAAATTTTACTTGTTAATGTTCTATCCTCCATTTACAAAGTACCATGTATTTTTTACCAAGTTTGAAATTTAAAAAAAAAAAGCTGTCATTTTAGTTTGTGTTTTACTAAAATAATTCATTGATTTGTATAGTATGATCATTTACATTATACTAAGCAATTTCCTCTAATTTCATGGAAAATCTCTCATTTTTCTTTTTGAAATTGGTAGATCTTGTATTTATTTTTTTCTATTTTAGAGTGAAAATTATATAGTTATTTATAATTTTATTCTAGATTCTTGTAAATATTGCTGTATTTGCAGAAAATATTTTCTTACTACTACATTTTGCATTTTAATTTTTTGGTGAATATAGCACTCATATAAAACAAGTGACCCTAATTGTGTATTTGTAGGTAAATAAAATGTACTCTGATTTATAAATACTAAAGTTTGTCAAATAGAACAATACTTTATTATTCTTATTTTCTTTATCTCATTATAGTCTGATTAAGTAAATGACTCTCCAATATTATCAAACAGAGCTATTTTTTTTAGTTTTGTCATGATAAGTAGATATTCCTGAATTTTTAAACTTCTGTATTCTAAAATTTGAATGTATTTTCAACATGGTTATTGCAGAGAGAAATGTGCTTTTTCATCAAATTGTGTTAAAAATGCATCTTAACGAAGTATTATCTCTGTAATAGTTTTTACATGTTTGTCTTGGATATTTTACATAGAAAATACTTTCCATTTGCAAATAATTATAATTGTGTTTCCAAATTGATACTATTTCTTAGTGTCTCTTATTTTTACTATTTCAACTTTCCAAGAATAATGATGAAATATTGATGAGAGTGGGCATCTTACTGTTTCTTGATATTATTAATAATTATAAAGGAATACCAAAGATAAAAGATAGAGGAAGAGAGAAAGGAAATACTTGTGAAAACAAATGAGTTTTGTCTCTAAATGATTTTTCAGCACATATCATGATATTGCACACTTCTTTTTTTTTATTTAATATAATGAAATATATGAATATGTACCCTAGACAAAGCCAGCTCTTGATGGCCTATTCATCATTTCATCATACTTCACTTTCTATAATACTTAAAATATTTGCATCAATACATGCAAGTGAAATGATCTGTGTCAAAATGTGATCCCCATTAAGTTTTTGTTTTAGATAAGGCTAACTGTTTTTGTTGGGTTAGGGGAGGGCTACCAGGGATTCAGTCCAGGGGCACTTAATGACTGAGCCACATCCCCAGCCTTATTTTACATTTTATTTAAAGTCAGTGTCTTGCTGAGTTGCTGAGGGTCTCAATAAATTGCTGAGATTGGCTTAAAACTTGCAATCCTACTGCCTTGGCCTCCTGAACTGGTGGGATTACAGGTGTGTGCCATAGCACCCAGCAGATAAGGCTAATTTTGTACAACCCATTGGCAACTTTTCTTCTTAGTTTTTAACTTTGTTAGCAAAGTTAAAATGCCAGAAGTCATACCTATTCCGAGAAGTGTTCTTGGTAAACTTTCTTAATGTTTTAGCTATTCATCTCCATAGATATTTAAAAGTTTTTAAAATTATTTTTCTCATTAACTTTTACTAAATAATTAGAAAGAAATATTGAAAATTATTGAGACAAATTGTGAAAAATATCTCTCTCAAATAGTTAATTTATATGAAAAATGTGGTTCAATATCTTCCTCATAAATTGTGATTATTTGTGGGCATTGCTTCAGTAATCTTTTATCTTATTGTTTGTTTCAAAATGATAATTCATAAGTATATTTATCATAGCAGTTTTGAGTTAATTTTTTTGTCTTTGAATGTAATAATTCCATGTTTCTATGATTTGGGGTATCAAAGTTCTTTTCAACAAATAAAATTTTATATTTAGTTTAGTTTTATTATATTTTAGTTTTACTAATGGAAACATCATTATGCCCATAGTTTCTATGACAAACAATACTGAAATTATTCAAAGTTTTATAAGTATTTTTTTTAGTCAGCTTTGCACCACTGTGACCAAAAGACCTGATAAGAACAACATAATGGGGAAAGTTCATTTGGGCTTACAGTTTATAGATGGCTGACTCTATTTGGTTCAGTTCATAGATGGTTGACTATTGCTTTGGGAACAAGGTGAGGCAGAATATCATGGTGGAAGGGCATGGTGGAGGAAAACTGTTCAGGACATGATCACCAGCAAACAAAGAGAGAGCTCTCTGCTCACCAGGGACTAAATATAAACCCCAAAGGCAATCCCCAGTGACCCACCTCCTCTAGCCACACTCTACCTACCTGTTGTCACCACTCAGTCAATCCATATCAGTTACAACTCTCACAATCCAATCACTTCATCTCTGTATTTTCCTGTATTTTATAACACATGAGCTTTTGGAAGACCCTTCATATCTAAATAACAGTATAGCTTTTATTCCATATTTTATAATATAGTATAATCAAACTTTTACTTATCTATCATAAAGATATATTTATTATGCTTCATTTATGGTAAAATTATTTATTACATGTTTTATCATAATCAGCTATTAAGGTAAGAAATAAAAAGTTCTCGTTTAACTGAGTTAGAACTTATGTATAATAGCTGGGCACGGTGGCTCAAGCCTGTAATCCCAGCACTTAGGGAGGCTGAAACAGGAGAATCCTGAGTTCAAAGCCAGCCTCAGCAATAGCAAGGTGCTAAGCAACTCAGTGAAACCCTGTCTCTACATAAAACACAAAATAAGGCTGGGGATGTGGCTCAGTGGTTGAGTGCCCCTGAGTTCAATCTCCAGTACCAAAAAAAAAAAAGGATATTATTTTAATCAAACTCACTGGAATGTGGTGGGGCATTTCGGTCTGCAAAAGTGGACAAAACAACATACCTATTGAGAAATGACAGAGATAGAGTGAAACAAAAATTTGGTCAAGATTTGAATACATGAAGTCTGAAAAACTGTATGCTTACATAAATCAAGTTAAATTAGCTACGAACTAACAAAATAAATTGAAAATTGAAATATATGAAAAGGCAAATGAATGATAGTAAGTTGACTATAAGTCAGGTAAACTTCCATCCAAAGATGGAAAGGGAATAGACAATAGAAAAAATTATGAAGAAAGGAGTTTAAATTCATTTAGTATAGAATCACAGGACAGGTATTATTCAAAGAAATGCATACTTTTGTGAATATTTGAGATAACAATTTTTTTTCCTTAGAAAATGAGCTGAGAGCTATATCATTCTTTGATATTTATCACAAATAATTAAAGTCATCATACTATAGTAATACATGCACACCCATGATTATAGTAGCACTATGTATAATAGTCAAACTATGCAACTAGTCTAGATGTCCATCAATGAATGAATAAAGAACATGTGTTATGTAATATTTCTATATATATATATTTATTTATTTATTTATTTTATTTTGAGACAGGGTACTGCTCAGTTGCTGAGGCTAGGCTTTGAACTCGCAATCCCCCTTTCTCAGCCTCCTAAATTGTTGCCACCACACCTGGTCTTCTCATTGTAATTTTAATTTCTATCTGATGATTAATAACATTGAGCATTTTTTCATCTACTTTTCTTCTTTTAAATGTCTATTCAGATTATTTACCCATTTTTTAATTGTATTATTTGTTTTTGTTTCATTTTCTGTTGGGTGTCTTGGGTTCCTTATATATTCTGGATATTAATCTCTTGTTGGATAAATAGTTTGCAAATATTTTCTCCCATTCTGTAGCTTGCTTCTTTCTTCTATGATTCTTTCCTCTGCTGTGCAGATATCTCTAAATATTCTTGGTAGAAAAATAAGTGAAAACACACATACCTAATTGTATATAATTATAATGTAAACAAACACTAATTTGCAAATTCTAAAATTTATGTTATCCTGTGCATGTCAGAGTTTATTCAAAGAAATATTCTACTTAGGATATTTTTCAGTTGCTGGAATATCACAGAAAGGTAGATTTAGTGCAACTGCATGTTACTAGCCTAGTTTCAAAAAGAGCACCTCCTCCATTTTAACTATTCATAGTCATTGTGGTGCTTATGCATTCATTAGGCTATCTGAAGAAACAGAGGCTGAGTTGTGAAGAAGAAAAACAGTAAATATACTAAGCTTGGAAATAGAGCAAACAGATAAGGAGCAGATAAAACTGTCCTTATGTTAAAATTTTAAAAATAGCTTCACAAATTTACCAATTTTAAGTCTTTTAAGATATGGAAATTTATTAATACTGTGGTTTTTACCACAAATAACTTTAAGATGTTTATACACATTCACAAAGCATTTAATGGTTGGCAGAGTTTTTACCATAAATATACGTCCCTTTTACGCAGATTTAGATTTTCAACATTATTATATGAGAAGTTGCAAGGTGACAAATATGACTATACTTTCATCTTTATCCTTCATCAAAGCTATAGCGATCTTTCATTATATTTAATATAAGTTCAAAACATTCCATAGGAATATATAATATATATTTTAAATGACTTTATCTTTTTTGCCTAGAGAATAATTTTTTGAAAACTTGAAAATGTATTCTTTGTGTGAAAATGTCAAACTTCAAAGATATGTACTTTACTGCCTGAAACATAATGGTGTCATAAAAAGATCTCCACCTTTCCATCTCTCAGGAAGAAAAAATGAAATCTAAGTTTCCCCCATAGATATTACTCATTAACTATATTATATCTATGTGAATGAATCATGAATATATGGCAGACATTCTAATTTTAAAATGCAGATCTTCATTTTATGGGGCAGGTCTCCAGATTTTATTGTCTGTAGAAATGCTCTCTAAACATTTTTCCCCAAAATTTCTCGCATTTGTGACAAAGGAAAATAATACCTCTGCAGCATTCTCTGATCCATTTGTTCTCCCTCTGTCATATCTGTCAGTTACTATCTGCTCACATATATTTTCATATATATGAAAAAATTAGAAAGTGGGAGGAGGTCATTCAAAAATATTTTGAGGATGTTTTGAATTTAGAATATTACAACAAAATATTTCTAAAGCTTTAGTAAAGGATGAGGATGAAATTATAATTATATCTCTACTACCTAAATTCTCATAATAATGTCAATCACATTATTGTTCATATCCTTATTGTCTGGAAGCAATCACATTGACAACTCCAAATTTGATGGGAGAAAGAATGACTAGTCTTGCTTTGGCACCATATGCCTACCTAAAATTCAAAGGCATTCACTAACTAGAAAACCATCACAGATAACATAGTAATGATGGGGCTCTGACTCTGCCATCAAAATATTCATAAATATATTATTTTTTTCTATGTTTTGGCAAGTATTTATTCTTTGTTACATAAACTTAACTGCTCTTGTAATGAAGCAACTCAAGTTTGATATTGAATGTTTCCCCATCCAGTTCTAAGATTTCTAAGTATTGTGTAGACCTCCTCGTGAGCTTGAATGTAGCTATTTGTGCTTTGAAGACTAATAATCTAATGAATAAATATATTTTAAATCATAATATCCAATATCTAAACATGAAGTAGGACCAAGATGGGCCCAATAAAAAACATTCATTAAGATAACACAAGAATTTGAAAACTCCAAAAGTCCCCTATCAATAAGAATTCTGAAATTCCATTGGGCAAAAATTTTCAAAAGTCCTTAGAGCAAGCCATTTGTAGAAATATTGGTTTTGCTTTCTGGTTGTATTTGTCTCCTATGGTATTCTGTAGCCCCTGGATTTGCCCACTGGGAAAATTCTCCCAGTTCAATCTCTATTCCATAAACATTAGAAATATGAGCGTGCATAGCTTTCACAACAGGCTTCCATCTGGTACAGGTTTGGAGCCCAGGATTTGCTTTAGAAATTGAACAACTACTATGATTTTCAGGCCAGACTTGTGGGTTTTTTTGGCAATATATGACTCTAGAAACAGACTTGGCTTTGGATCCATTTTCTTTTACTTAGCTCCATGGGTAACTGAACACAGTTAAAGGCCTTGTCTAGACAAAACATTGAATGATGCTTCTCTATTGTCAAAGCCCTTTTGCTGAGCCATTTCTTCTCTCTTAATGTTGTGGCAAACTTGAGGGCATTTAATGGTACATGTTTTGATAAGAGGTAAGATTTTACATCTGGTATTTGGTTTTGGATTGCCTTTTATTTTATGATAGACTTATACCGAAGCTCTTGAAAAATTCTTGCAGCCTTATCTGTTGCTAAGCCTGCTTCTTCATAGCCACCTGTTACAGTGGGCTTAATTTAATCTTCCTCTTAGAGTAATTTGGTCAAAGCCAAAAACAGTAGCCAATACAGAGTAACATTTTGAAGTTTACAAACCAGTTCCAGTAATGTCCATCCTCTGAGTAACCTCAGTAGCCACTTAGAATAACATAGATTACAGTTTCAGTAAATATTTTGCCATGGACTGGCAAAAAACTAGGACTCCTTGTCTTTGCCACAGAGAACCAGACAATGCCATATATTGTATCCCACTTTTGATACCATCTATTGCACCAGTCTGAATGAGGAACAATAAATGAAAACAATTTAAGTGTTTTTAATCAGAGGATAATTTATAACAAAGTGCTGTGTATTTATAATGTTGTTGAAAGGGAGGAAAGGCTTTTGGCAGAGATTCTATGAACTTATCCTATAAAACATAATTACCCATTAAATAAGGTACCACCCGTCCAGCCAACAGAACTTTTTAAGATTGCTTCCATTATAGTAGCTATAAATGATCAAAAAGCAAAAATGAGAAGAAACCATTATCACTGTAACTGTTACGATTGAAACAAGGTCTGTAATAGGCATTGTGATGGTGTGCAGATACTTGATGTCACCAAACTCTTGCTTAACAGCAGAAAATTCAAACTATAGCCATGAAAAGTCTTAAGGAAATGTAGTTTTCAAACTTCAGAACCTCTGTAGTATAGGAAGGTATCCCAGACAATATGAGACAGAATCACAATGACCTCTACATCCTCTTTTCCTTTAACATTAGCTTAGGTGTCCCGAAAGCGGGAGGGAATCAATTCCAAGACTGCTATGGATTTTCTTCTTCCCAGGTACCATGCCTTGGGGAAAACAAATAGCAAACTAATTAATTCCACTAGAGATTTTCCAAAATGGTGGGAGCAGCATATTTAGACATATTCTACATTGGACACATTGTTCAGCCTATTATTTTCCTGTTATTGGTTTCATTCACATTTTCCCTATAATTGTTAAACCTCATTAAACCATACAAATTTGCTTTTGTGGAAAAACTTTTTTTTCAATAAAAGAAGTAAAAGAGTTAATATCACATGATTTACTTCTTTTATATGCTACATCACTAAGAAATGATAACCTTCTGTTCTATAGCTCACAAGACCAAAAGTTCTATTTCTCATAATATTTTATGTTTTATTACTTAATAATCAAAATGGGTGTGGTTATTCTTATTTTAAGGTTTTATTTATTTGAGACCCACTCTGATCTAAATGTGTGTTCCCTTAAGCATCCATATATTGAAATCTGATTCCCCAAATTGATGATATTTGGAGGTAGGGCCTCTTGGGAAGTGATTAGGTGTAATGGTGGCTCCCTCATTAATGGGATATATGGGATAAGTGCAGTTATAAATGAGACCCCAGAAAGCTAACTCATCTGTCTACCATGTGAAGTCACAGTGAGAAGGCATTGTATATGAGTTAGAAATAAGGACCTTACTGGACATCCTGTTAGTGCCTAAATCTTGGATTCCCAGTCTCCAAAACTTTGAGAAAACACCTAGTTTATAGTATTTGCTTATACCAGCCCAGATAGGAAAGAAAAAATTACTGGAATGAGGGATGATTTCTTTATCAAGTACACCTTATTAAATATTATTATTTTATTTATAACATTCTTCACTGTAGAAAGTCTGCTGTGGATACGATGTCCAAACCCAAACAAAAATATTTTCAATATGGATCAAAATAATGGTCCCATCATTGTTGGAAATTGAACCTGCTGCTTGGCTATTTTGAGATCTTTTTGAATGAGTCAATAGGCAAAATATTCAATGGTATCATTGAAATGACTAATTCTACAGACCAAAGAGGAACAAACAGTTTTGCTATATACTGATGTGGTGACAGTTGAAAAGAAGACAGGGATTCCTGAGTTTCTGTATCATATCACATCAAGTGTGCTACTGATTGATGTTTTTGTTCCTCAATTCAATTACGGAAGCCCAATTATGGACAAGGGGTCTTGGAGAAGCAATTAGGTTTAGATGAGATCAGGAATGTAAAGTCTCCATGAGGAACTAATGCCCATATAAAATGAAGAAAAGACATGAGATCCTTATCTTTTTTCATGCAATATGGAAAGGCCATGCAAGGACATAACCTAGAATAGATCCATCATCAAGAACCTGACCATGTTGGCACTCTGATCTCAGACTCACAGCTTCCATACTAGTGAGAAAATAAACATCCATTATTTAAGCCAGCGTATGGTAACCTGTTGAATCATCCTGAACTGGTAAAGTGATAAAATCTATGGTAATGTTTAATATTTCTGTCGATTACATCAGTAGGAGTATCATACTGATGTTCCTTCTTGTCAGCTGGAATTTAAGTGTTGATGTGGAAGCATCAGAAGTAACATCAACTCATTGCATTTGTCTTCCTAGGATATTGAGGCTCAAGAAAGAGAAGTGTGGGATGGAGTGGCACTCTCAGTTAACAGCTACCAGTGGTGACAGAAGTAACCAGAAAATATTGTGGCAATTTTCTGATCAAAGTGTCTCTATGAATATTAAGCAAAGTATCTTTTTTTTCCTACTTCTAAACATACACTGGCATTAGTTACATGATCTTCCTTTCTCACTCCAATAAAACTCATATTTAGTTAAGAAAAACAATATATATAAATCTATATTATATGAAAAAGTCTTTTTGTGCAATGTTGCTTTTGGAAATTTATTGCTAATCAGATTCTTATTCCTTTGTAGATAACTATTTTCATTTTTGGAAGCATTTCTATACTTGCTTGCTTTTTAAAATTTGATTTTTTTTTTCTGCTTTGGTACTATTTTTTTTACAATTTAGTGTAATTTAATTTTTACTTAATTATTTTTTAGGTGGTATGGAATTGAACATAGGGCTTCACATATGATATGCAAATACTCTACCATAGAGATACAACCACAGTCCTATAATTTTATATTATTTTGATATCTTCTAATTACTTCATTCTCCCCTCTATGACTCATGTTAGGAGGGTAAAAGAAATTTTGGATCATTGAACAATCTTTCATCCACATTTTCTATATTTTTGCTCCTATCATTTGCATTTTGGAATAAAAATCAATTTCTGTTCTGAAACACATTATTTTTGTCATCCATGTCCTTATTGCTATTCAGTCCATTAATTTAATTGTTTTTGCCCAAATTTGAAAAAATGCCTTAAAGTGTTAAAAATTTAGTTACTTATACTATGTAATAACAATTGGTTTATGTTATGACTATTAGATAAAACATTTTAACATTAAAATTTTTAATTTCTCACATGAAACTTTTTTAAGAGTTAAAATTCCTGCTCTATTATTTTTAAAGTTTTGGAGCTCAAATTTTCCTAAATGTGTTATTTTCTATTTTTTTCTTCATTTGAAAATCACTACTTGCTTGTTCATAAATAGGATTTGATTATAAAAGTATGTTTACCAATATATTTATATACTAATCATAGTATATATACAAAAAGTGCATAATAATATATTAGGATACCAATTACATACCTATTTTTGGACCCAAGACTTTTAAATTCAATTCTATTATACACTTAAATTTTCTCTCCCTGGTCACAATGTCACTTGAAATCTTAGTTTGAAAATATCTATTATAATTCATTTGTAACGTAGTATGTTTATAATTTGGGTATGAAAGTACATTTGAATAGGAATGAAGGTGTTTGGTTTAATTAACTTGTCTTAAAAAAATATTTATAGATGGTTTTACAATGGAGTAACCTAGCTCCTAACTCATAGGCATTCTAGACCAATGCCTCTCATACTTCGATGTATATGCAAACTATCTGGAATTGGTATTAACTTGCACATATTTATGCAGTGGTTCTGTTGTGGGTCTGACATCATCATTTCTAGAACACTTTTAGGTGATCCTGACTCCGGGAATGGAAATCACGCTTAGAATGATGGAATATACTAGGGATCATGATGACTATTATATAGGCCTTTGAGAATATCACCACTGTGCATCTCTGATGCACTTGAGCTAACATGCAGGATCTCTTGTCAATGAAGTTGCCATTACACCCTCTGTGAATGTAGATACCTCTCTGGTTAGAGGAAATCAAGTCCATTCTTTAGGGACTTGCAGGATCCACCTCTGATCTGAAAACTACACTAGTGCTTGTCAAGTCTGTCAGTGAAACATCATCACTCTTTAGCTCCTCTCAGCCTGGTGGTCCTCCAATTTCTCATTTAGAAGGTCATAGTATATCTGGAAAATATTGTTAATTCTTGGTATTTTTTCTTTACTTGTATGGATAATTTGTGTATATGCTATGAAAAATGGAACCTACACTTGATTTAACTTTTGGAGAAATGTGGTCTTCGTAAGACTAAGATATGTAGCCCCCACTACTCACTGTGGCACAGTGGGTGGATATATGGTAGTTGGGCAGCACAGATCCCTTGCTTCTGCTTTTTGAGGTGGTTAGATTACACTTTCCTTTTAAGAAATTTAATTCAGCTGGTAGCACTGTCATGAATCTGGCCTCAAGGACACCATTATTTCTTTCTCAATCCCAATTTCTGTGACCTATGCCTAGGAATTCAACCTAGGACATCCCATGGAGTTCTTGATTTCATTTATATTTGTAACTTCTCGTGGACTCTTGCAGATATCTGAAGATACTTCAGCACACATTCAATAACACATGGATCTCAGGTAAGAGCACTAGCCAGACTGATAGTTAATTAGTTGTAAAGCAGTTTTTTAAAATACATTACAAACAGACTGGAAAATATCATTGCTACTGCCACTCGCAATAGAAAGTTCAAGGGGGATGCTTACTGTATTGAATAAATAAATTTTATTTTTTCTTTACTCCAGCTTTTGCAGTTGCTCTTTTTGTTTTCAAGTGTGCTATTAGCTTAAGCACTTCTGGTATTAAACCTATTTTGTATTTGTTTTCTCTAGTATGTATTTTGAACTGTGACCATCTGTTCTCTCTGCCAACCTATTTCTATCATTTCAGATGTTTACCTGTACATCTGTCTATATTTATGTGTTCATTAACTTTGAAATCTTATAATATCAAAGGTGAGAGAATAGTAAAATGAATCTCCAAACACTTTATCAGTTGTATTGACTGTAATAACTTGAACTGTAGTTTTTACCCTTCAAGTATTTGCTATCTTTTGACCCCTAAAATATTTTAGATGAAATCCCCTTCACCCTGCCATTGACTTATTTATCAGTCTACATCTCTGAAAACAAAATGGCAACCTTATTACATAACAGAAATATTATCACTCAACAAAATTTTAAATAATTCATTGATGTAATTTGACATTAATTTTGTTAAATTTCCTCATGTCTGCAAAATATATTTTCATATATCAATTTGCATGAATCAGCATTTAAATTGCTTGTTTCTTGGTGATGTTATTTAACTTGAAATTCTAGTCTTGGTATTGCTTTGAGAAGGAATAAAAAGTTTCTTCTAAAGGTTGCATAAATTTATAATTAAATGTTTTACTTAGGAACACTTTAAAAGTACCACTATGTATGGTATTTCATATTTTGTAACATCACAGATAATTGATTGTCTCATTCTTAGTGATGTTAAGCATAATTATTAGATATGTAAAGATTTCTTTAAGCATTTTATAAAACTTTCATTTTACAAAGATTTTCTTGAATTCATTTTTATTAGAGCTTCCAAAATTATGATTTTCTAATTCTTTCGACAATTACCAATTCTGCAGAGAATTTCTCTTATCAACTAGGGTTAGGTATTCTGAAATGCAGTCATTCCACAAAACATAATATAAATGTTTTATTATTTTCTTTTGCCATTTTTACAATTACAGTTTTGTTGACCTAGTTGACTGCCCATGGTGAAAATGGATTTTTACATATTCAATCTATTGAATCAATTTTAGTCATTTTTAATGTTTAAATTACTCTATCTTTAGGAAGAAAGAACTCCTTCAACACATCTTTGATAGGTTGCTTTCTATTAAATGGTACAAGATATTATATGTTCATTTTATATATCCTGACCAAGAACCACAATTTGTCATTTCTTTAACTATCTTTGACTCTTTTAAGTGAGAAATATATCTAGAGACTATATTTGGTCATTAGTCATTTACTGTTTTTACTGAACAACTATTATATTTTGGTCTCTACATGAGCTGAGCTATAATTTTTTAAAATAATATGAGTTTATAAAGATTTTTTTAATTTCAAATATAAGATAATTATTTTATCTCATACTTCTTTTTATTTTAAGGTCAACTGCTGGTCCTGAAGAACATTAATAAAATTATGTGTTGGTTTACTTTTCTATTTATATATACATACATATAATATCTGAAACATATCTTTTTCTAGATAAGTATATAATTATAAACAATAAGACTATAAATTGAATTTGATGATTTTCTTGCAGGTTTTATCCTGGATTATTTGACATTTTGCATGTGATTAAATAATTCTTTGGATGTTTATGCCAGATATTAATTTCAAAGATTAGTGTTTTAAATTTTTTAAATTATTTTGTATTATGTAAGTTATATATACAGATCAAATTCAGATCTGTATATTGAATTATATTCCTAAAATTTTTACCCTTTGTTCTCTCCATTTCATTGTCTATTCATTAAGATAAACTCTCTTTATTCTTAAAATTACTGTTCCTATGATCTTCCTTCAAGAATATCCTAAAGAATACTTTCTACAATAAGCCTGAAAGTCTCTGTTTCATTTTATTGATGCAAAAAATTCCACAATGCAGATGCATCATAGTTTATTCAACCAAATTTAATTGACATTTTAGATACTTTTAATATTTTACTATTAAAATTATGCCAAAAATAATAATGTCCATAAAATATTTTGCATTTATTCTAGTATGTCTTTGGGATTGATTTATATATTTGAAATTGCTTAGGCAAAAGGTAAATAAAATGCTATTTGAAAAAAAATATTTCATAGAGCTTAGGTTTTAGGTTCACTTAAAAAATGAGTGAAAAGTACTGAGAGTTCCCAAATCGAGCTTGTGTTACATTTTTATCCCATTGAGAGGTGTCTTTTGGAGAGCAAAAATTTTAATTTTATTCAAGCTCATCTTTTCAGTTTTTTCCTTCACTGACTATGCTTTGTTGTTGCATCTAAAAAGTCATTTCTAATTCGTAGGTCATCTATATTTTCTTTTGTAGAATTTTTCAGTAGTATTGGAGTTTTGTTACATTGAAATCTGTCATCCATTTGAAGTTTCTCTTTATATATAGCATACATTCTGTGTCTACACACTTTTTTTCTTTTTCAGTATGTGAATGCTTACTTCATCCAGCACCATTAGTTGAAAAGAGTAACGTTTTCTCTATTATCACTTTTGCCAAATCCGCGTTCACTCTATTTATGTAGTTCTATTTCTGGGCTCTATATTCAGTTCCATTAATCTGTTCAAATATATTTTGTCGATACTATAATATGATGATAATCGTGGCTTTTTGTTGTATCTTGAAGTCACATAATATCACTTTTTCAACTTCTTTCTTCTTCAATATAGAATGATCTAATCTTTTGCCTCTTCATATAAATGCTAGAATCAGTTTGACAATACTCATAAAATAGTTTGGTAGGTTTCAATAGAGATTGTATTGAATGGTAAAACTTTCGATACATTTTTGAATTTCTGTTTCATGATAATTGAAAATCTTTTCATTCCCAGAAGCTGCAAAGACCTCTTTTCTATTGTTTTGCCTACAATCTACAAAGAAGAATATCTAGATATTCATAAACTTCTATGGTTTAAAAATATCAGTTTGCTGTACTTTCAGTTAAAATAATTATTATGAAGAAATTTAGCAAAATTTAACAAAAATTTCTTCCTTTTTCCTTTATTTACTTATATATTTTTCTGATGTTTTAAACGTTTTATGGGATTATTTTTTATTTTTACTTATATAATACACTTATTGGATTTTGTTTGCAGTATCTATTGTACTTATTCTGACTCTGCTCCATTTTTGTTTGTTTCTAATGATTCTGGAGGGTCTTGGGTCTTTTATTTTGCTTGTGAAGTATTTTCTCCTATCTTTTTTTGTTTCAATCTTCCTTTTTTTAACTGACAGGTAAAATTATATTATTTACCATGTACAACAGGAGGTTTTTAAGTATACCTAAGTAGTGGAATGACTAAACCTAGTTAATTATCATAGGCATTACCTCACATAGCTATCATTCTTGTGGTAAGAACACTTTATATCTACTGTCTGCATTTTTCAAGAAGAAATACATCATTAATGATGGTCACCATGTCATATAATACATATTTTGAATATATTTTTCTACTTAACATTTTCAAACTGACCATTTTGAAATCCTTTTCTAAACACTTCGCACCCTGGTAACCTCATTCTACTCTCTACTTCCATCTCCAAATGAGATCTTGTAGGATGTCTTTCTACCCCTGGATTATTTTATTACCTTATTAACATAAAGTCTTCCAAGTTCATCCCTGTTGTCACAGGTGACAGTATTTCATTTCATTTTATGGCTGAATAGTGTTCAGTTTGATTTAATGTTTTATTAATCCATTTATCAGTGAATGAGCCCTTAGCTTAATTCCCTGTCTTGGTTATTGTGAATAATGCTGGAGTAAATACAGGGATCAATGCATCTTTTCAACATACTAATTTCATTTCCCTTGGAATAGCTAGATCATATAGTAGTTCTATTTTTAATTTTTTGAGAAATCTTTATAACGCTTTCCATAATAGCTGTACTCATTTACATTACCACCAACAATATATATGGGTTCTCTTTTCTCTAAGTCCTTGCAAACACTTGTTTTATTTTATGATAAAAGTCATTCTAACTGGGGTTAGGTGGTATCTCATAGTGGTTTTAATTGGCATTTCCCTGATGTTCTGTTATGCTGAACATTTTTTCATATGATTTTTATCCATTTGTATATCTTCTGAGAAATATCCTTTCAGGTCCTTTGCTCATTTAAAGTCTGGTTACTTGTTTTCCTGCTAATGAGTTTGTGTTCCTTATACGTTTTGCATATTAATTCTTTATTCCATATATAGCTTACAGATGTTTTCTACTATACATAAGATTGTCAGTTTAGTATGTTGATTGTTTCTTTTGCTGTACAACTTTTTAATTGATGTAATCCCATTTTCTATTTTCCTTTTGTTACATACATGTTTACAGTCAATCATATCCAAAAAATTTTTGCTTGTACCAGTGTCATGCATATTTCCTTCAATGTTTTCTTTTTATGATTTTAGAGTTCTGAGTCTTATATGTAAGTATTTAATCCATTTTGTGTTGTTTTAGTGTATGGTGTGGGATACGCATCTATTTTCATTTATGTGCATATGGATATCCAGTTTCCCCAACACTACTTGTTGAATAGACTGTTCTTCATTGTGTCTTTTTGGTACCTTTCTAGACAATTGGTTGGGTAAGTATGTACTGATTTTTATCTGGGATTTCTGTTATGTTCTATTTACCAATGAGTCTGTTTTATGGCAGTGCCATGCTATTTGCATTACCATAACTTTGTAGAATATTTTGAAGTAAGGAAGCATGATACTTCCATCTTTTTATTTTTGGTCAAAATTATTTTGACTATTGGGCTCTTTGTGATGCCATACAATTTTATTATTGTTATTTCTAAAATACTCTCCCTTATCTTCAAGAGATATCTTTCAAGAATACCAGTGGTTCTTCAAAATACCAGATCACACTCAACTGTATGAGTTGATACTTTTTAGATCTTACTAAGCACTTATCATGCACTGTGACTGTAACTTTTGCAGGTTGAAGTATGACAGCAAAATTAGCATGGATTCTTTTTTCCTTGTTAGCTATTTCATAAATCAGTTTGTTCTTACCAGAGATCCTGGTAGTGTCCATATACAATTTTTTATTTCTTTATTGCTGTGTTTGAATGTGTCCTTGATATTTCATGTATTAGAATCTTAATTCCTAAAGTCTTATGTTGATTGTATTTTTACAAGGAGACTTTGGCAAACCATTAGGAATGGATGACTCCATGAAGGTGAGACCACCTTCCAATAGTGCTGAGCTGGGGACTAAGTATTTTAATACATGGGTTTTTGGCTAACATTTGGAATCCAAATTATAATACTCTCATCTTTGTAACATTCATTTTCACATGTTGATTTTATATCCTCCTATTTAATTTCTTTTAGATTTATCATCATTTATTCATGTATTTTAGGTTTCTTAAAAGAGGAAAACAGATGAGCTTATACCCTTTATTTTTCTCACCATATGATGCCCTGTGCCACCTTTGGACACTACAAAGTCTCCACTACCAAGAGCACTCTCACAAGATATGGTACCTTTACCTTGAGTTTTCCATACTCTAGGATTGTAAGAAATAAATTTATTTTCTCCATGAATCACATAATCTGCGGCACTCATTTAGCACTAGAACACAGACTGAAACAAAATATTGGTACCAAGAATGTGATGCTGTAGCTAGTAACAAATACATGAAAATGTGAAAGTGGTCTTCAAACTGCTAGTGAGCAAAGGCTGGAAGAATTTAGAGGAACAGTCTAGAAAAAAAGCTTACATTACCATGAATGAAGCATTATCGATGATTCTGGTGGAGGCCCTAAAAATAAAGACTGGAAAAGTATGAACCTTGGAACCTATTTATGTGACCACAGCCTATAGAAATATGAATAGTAAAAGCCATTTTGTGGAGGTCTCAGATGGAACTGAGAAAAAAGAGATTGAAAATTGGAGTGTAGCCATCCTTAATATAAATTGGCAAAGAATTTGACTGAATTGTGTCCATGCTGGTGACCTTAGTTGAAAGTAGAATATATGAATGATGATTTAGTATTATTGGCAGAAGAAATATCTAAACAGCAAAGCCCTTGAGGGTGCTGTATGGCTACATTTAACAGATTACATTAAGCATAAAGAGACAAAATATGACTATAAGTGAAAATTATAATCAAAAGAGAAACAAAGTAGAAAGATTTGGAATATTCATAGTCTAGCTGAGCTTGTTGCAGAGGATGTCCTTTCAGGTTATGACCAGGAATGAAGGAGAGGAAGAGGTAGCTGAAGTCCAATTATCTCTTTAAGGGCACACCCAATTACTGGAAGAGCTCTCACCTCTTGAAGTTTCTACCACCATCCAATAGTGCTGAGCTGGGGACTAAGTATTTTAATACATGGGTCTTTGGCTAACATTTGGAATCCAAATTATAATACTCTCATCTTTGTAACATTCATTTTCACATGTTGATTTTATATCCTCCTATTTAAGTTCTTTCAGATTTATTATCATTTATTCATGTATTTTAGATTTCTCTAAAAATTTCAATTTGGTCATTTTCAGAGATCTTCATACTTTTCATTCCAATTGTTAATCTGCCCTATTGCCGTTGTATGGTTGCAGCATCTAAAATTCTCAATAGTACTTCAAATTATATTTGCACAGAAAGGCATTTGCTATATTGCTTCACTTTTGAAGATTAGTAAGTTCCTGTTAACAAATAATGGGAATATACCAACCCTTATATTACTTTTTTTTTTTCACAAATCATCCAGACTCATCTTCTATCTTTTTTTTTCCTGGTATTTCTTTCTTTTTTTGGGTACTGGAGATTGAACTCAGGGGCACTCAACCACTGAGCCACATCCCCAGCCCTATTTTGTGTTTTATGTAGAGACAGGGTCTCATTGAGTTGCTTACTGCCTCGCCATTGCTGAGGCTGGCTTTGAACTCGCGATTCTCCTGTCTCAGCCTCCCTAAGTGCTGGGATTACAAGCATGAGCCACCACGCCCGGCTCTTTTCCTGGTATTTCTAACATTTTGTTCACAATCCCTTTTCTTTCTCCTGTCCTCTTCAAACTGTGAATTTGAGTTTTTTGAGCTTGCTTGTTTGCTTGTTCATTTGATATTTTAGTATACCTTTTAACTATTTTTGCTGTTGTTGAAAGTGAAATATGATGTACTGGGAAAAAGGAACTGAGGTAATAAATCTTTGGTGTGAGATTTTATATTTCTCTGGATAGGCATAGGACCGTGCTTACTATTTCCTGTAGTTTTGGTATGAGACAATAAAATTTTTTTCTAGTGTTATGTTTTTGTCCTCCTTCTTTTGGGGTATTTTTAGGAATTTCATATAATGTTAGGGGTGTGTTTTTCATTAAATTATATTATCCCATTATGATACAATAACTCTATTGCTATAGTGTTAAGGGTTAGGGTTAGGAAGTATTTTGCAGTCCTATGATTTGGTCCCACTCTTACTGAGCTACACTTTTGGGTTTTAACTTTTACAAGTACTTCTAAATTTTTTGTTTGTTTATTTGTCTTACCTTACATGATCTGGGAAGGCTAGAGCACACTAGTTTTTGATATTTCCCTTATATAAGGTCTGATAGTCTTTGGGAAAACAGTTTTTCTGGATAGAAAATCTTGTTTAACAAAATAGAATGCTCTGGGTATGTTTCAAAATAACTGTTTTTATCAACTCCCTGCTTGGAGATCTTCAATCTTCACTGTGAGAATCTGGTGGGACTAATGGGGGTTAAATTCACAAAAGTGTAGTGTTTTAGTCAGCTTTTTCACTGCTATGACCAAAAGACCTGACAAAAACAATTACAAGAGAAAAAGTATTTTTGGCTCAGGATTTCTGAGGTCTAAGTCCATAGATGGCTGATTACACTGCTCTGTGTCTGAGGTAAAGCAGAGCATCAGAGGAAAATGAGAAAAGCAGCTCAAGACAGGGCATAAAGAATCAGAGAGAGAGCTCTACTTGCCAAGTACATACTACAACTCCAAAGGCACACCTCTAGTGACCACCTCCTCTATGATTACTATCCAGTTAATTCCTGTCAGTGGATTAATGAAATAAAACCTAAAGGCTTTCATAATCTAATCATCTCACTTCTAAACTTTCTTTATAATGTCTCACACATTAGCCTTAGGGGACGGACATCACATTCACACCATAACATGTAGACACCACTTTAAAACACATCCAGAGCTGGGTCATAGTGGAAGTTTACATTACAAGAGGCATCACCCTCAGTAAAAATTAATTATTTATCTTGGAATCTCAGTTAGTTCTCTGCTACAGTTTGAATCTGAATTGTTCCCAAAAAGCCCATGTTTTCAAGCTCAGTACTCTTGGGAGGTGATGGAACCTTTAAGAGGTGGAGCCTATTGGGAGGAAGTTAGATCATTGGGCTCATGCTCTCAAGGGGGTACTGGGACCCTGGCACTCTTTTTTCTCTCTTCTGGTAGGCTACCATGAGTCCATGAGCTGAGCAGCTTTCTCTATCACATGCTCCTCACCATGATATGTTGTCTTACCACAGGTCTGAGAGAAATGGAGCCTGCTGAGCTTGGGCAAAACCTCTGAACTGTGAGCCAAAATAAATCTTTCCTCTTCATAAGATGATTATCTCAGATGTCTGTTACAATAACAGAAAGCTGACTAGCACATTCTCAAAGAAGTGAGGTGAGTGAGACTACCATAGACACTTAACCAATTCTGCATATGGCTGATTCTCTTTATGCTTCTTCAAATTGTGAGTTATCAAAGGAAGTGCTCATCAGACTCTGAACAGAAGAAGCCACTCCATCCTGGGTTTTCAACCTCCAAAGCTGTGAGCTAAACAAATCTCTTTTATTTATAAAGCAGCCAGTTCAGATATTTTGTTATAGCAACAGAAAAACGGCCTAGTATATTCTCTGTCTCTCCAATTGGGGGGTCTCAGTTTGCTTGTGATGTCAAATTTATTCTTTTTTTTTTGGAAACTATTAAAGGTTGTTAATTTTTCACTTGGTTCAGCATTTGTGTCATGGTGTTTGGGTTAACTTTCAAGATACTTACATGCCAGAGAAGAAACCAAAGTTAGCCCTGTTTTTTTATCCCCTCCTCCTACTGAGACCAAATGATCTGACAAGAACAATTTAAGTGATGCTCATGATTTCAGAGAACTCCATTCCTCAGAGCCCCAAGTAAGGTAACACATCAAGGCAGAAGAGCATGGTGGAGGAAAGTAACTCAGGACATCACACCAAGAAGCAGAGAGAGAGATAAATCATTTCACTTGCCAGGGACAAAATATACACTTCAAAGCTATACCTCCAGTGACTCACTTCCTCTAGCCACACCTTACCTGTCTATGCTTACCACCAAGTTAATCCCCAATCAGCAGATTAATCCGCTGGTTAGGTTAAGTCTCTCATAACCCAATTACTTCACCTCTAAGCATTCTTGCATTGTCTCCCACATGAGCTTCTGGGAGACAACTCATATCTAAACCATAACATATGGTAATATCAATCTGAAAAATATATACTGTACATGATTAGAAATGATTCTTTAAAGGGCTTTAAGAAAAAAAGGCATTTAACATTTTTTCTAGTGTATTTTATTTTGTATGTCCAATATTATACATCACAGTTTTCAAAGATGTCATTTAAGAAAAAAAATGAAGAGCAGGAATAGAGATAATAAAGAGGACAGAGTGAGAAAAACAAGGAAGGAGATAGAATGAAAGGAGGAAAATTTTTAAAGTACACATATGGCCTTTAAGAGGTCAGGAGAAACTTCCATTAGATAAACTTCAAAATGACATAGGGAGCTATTCTAATACAGAAAAATGTCAAAGAATGAGAAAATTAATAAACATATATGCTATATATTTAAACTATATGTTAATTTCATTTTTGAAAGAATAGAAGGAAATAATATAATATAGACAGATTAAATGATGGAAACTTTAATAGTTATTTTGTTCAGAATAGATCATTGCTTTGTTAAAAATAGGACCAAAAGCTGAGGGTCAGAAGACTGATTGATGGCAGGAGAAAGAGATTAGACATTTGATAATGCATTCTCCTGTAGGATATGAAGAAGGTTGGATCTAAAACACCAGTATTTTTTAAAATGATGCTATTAAACTGTTTTCCCTCCTGGGAAAAGTTTAGTTGTCTATTATAAAGGACACTTTTTCCTTTGGGCAAAATAACTAAAGCAAAGAGGTAGTATTGCTAGACCAGACATCTGAAACTATGGAGAAAGGTGCTTGCACAAATTTTATAGCTATAACCTTGGAAAGTCCTTTAGTGCTCACTGTGTTACTTACCTCATCAGTAATATAAATATAATAGGGATTTGGGGAAGCTTAGTGAGATAATGTCTCTAATGTGGATTTAGAAATAAATTAGAGAAATTAGTTTCTTGCATGTACAGCCACTGGCAAGAGTGATAAAGTGAACATTTGCAGCAGGTGCTGTGTCAGAGGACCTTTCAACCAGGAAAACACTTTCACACCTTTAAACGTGTGAATAAGCCAACATAGCACACTGATTATGGCTTTTAAATGAACTCCAAATTTGCTGTTTAGACATTGTTAGCAAACTCAAAATCCCTGCATGGAAATAGTACTCTGGGATTAATTTATATTTATTAATGCAGATCTCAAGTTCTATCTTGTAAACCAGGCCAAATAATGAAAATATTTTCAGTTTCTATATGTATCATCTTGAAATCTCATTTAACTTGGAAATAAGTGGTCAGAAGGGAGTTTTTAGATCTAGTGTATTAAAGCAGAGATTTTTTTTATCATAAAGAACATTTTAGTATAAGAAAACCTGTGTTTCACCACTCAGGAATCATAGTCCAAGAATAAATGGCTCCAAACTTTCTTTTGTACCCATTTCCTATGTGAAATGTGTTTTAATTAGTACAGTATATGTTCATGCGGGTTTTATTTTGTTTTGTTTTAATCAGAACAGCCTCCTTCCTGTGATATTAATATTATAGCCTAATTTTTTATACTTCCATTTCTCTCATCTTCCCATTCTCTCATTTCTTCACCATACTATTACTTTGGCAAAGCGAAGAAATATCTCTCTGGTAAGAGAATGGTTTCAGATAGAAAGAAAATCCAAAGATAATAAACTTAACATAAATAGCTTTGACAGGCAGTAAAATGATGTATGGTAAAACAAGATTATATATGTATATATTTTTTTTGGTACCGGGAATTGAACTCAGGGGGTACTCAACCATTGAGCCACATCCCCAGCCCTATTTTGTGTTTTACTTAGAGAAAGGGCCTCACTGAGTGGCTTAGTGCCACCGGTGCTGAGGCTGACTTTGAACTTGCTATTCTCCTGTCTCAGCCTCCCAAAGTGCTGGGATTATAGGCGTGTGCCACTACACCCAGCTGATAATATTTTATTAGTATAAGAAACAACATTATGTTTGGTAAACTATCATTTTCTTCTTGGGCTCAAAGGAAGATTACATATCCTAGTACTTTGAGGTGATCAGATAATTTAAAAACAATGAAAATCCAGTGAAGCTGGTGTGACCACACCTATGTCAGACATAAAATACATATTTAATATATGATTCTTCTCTTCTTTTGTCTTCCATAACAATTGTGGTAGGCTTCTATTGAGAACAGTGAGTCCAAGATGGAGAGAAATTGGATCTATGAAAAATTAAATTCAATATAGTGTATTTTAACCACAGACCTTCTTCACCCATTAATTTGTACTGAGTTATTATGCATTAAATTTCCATTATGTTTGGCTTCATATCAGGTACTTGTTGCCATAAAATAATCTGGTTATAAGGTTTTGGAAGATAACTTACCTGGCTTTTTGACTATGAACCTCAGAGTTAAATTTAATTTTTAATAATTAGTATTTAGTTACTTCTACAAGGGAAATCATTTAATTCCTTTAAATACAGCATTTTATAAATAATAACACAGGTAAAATTTTAAGCAATTACTGAATATTTAGGATCAAACATATTGTGTAACTATATATTATAATCTATAAACAACAAATTCATAAAGTTACAGTAGAATATCTTTAGTTTTTTAATTATATGAACAATTTCTCTGAAAGTATAGAGAAAATTGAATAGTATATTTAAACAAAACTACTATTTTCATTCATTTACATGTAAAGTTTTTAACACTGAGATACCCATACTTCCTTTTGAAAATATAATAATTTTGAAGATTGTGGAAATTTATTTTTGTGGAGAAAAGAGATAATATCTCCAGGGACATTTTTCAGGAGCTCAGCATCAATATTAAAAACTATTAAACAGGAAACTTCAATTTGCAAGCAGGGCTATGATTGAAAAAGACATAAAATTTTGTTTTTTTTCTTTCAGCCAAACTTTGGTGTAATGAAAATTTACAAATTAAAAAAATACTTGAAGGCAAAAGCATGGCTTCTATTATATGGTTGCCACAGAATGAGACAGAAATCGATTCATGCTAGATGAATCAAATTTTAAATTTGACTGCATTATTAGTATGCTTTTCATCTCTATTCTCTTTTCTCCCTTTCTCTCCCTCCCTTCCTCTCCCCCACCTCCATCTTTCCTTCTCTCTCAGGTGCACTGAGAAATCCTTAAATGTTTGCCACAGAAAGAAACACTTTAGGAGAGAAGAATGGTTACTACTTTGGAAAAAAGAATGACAAAATCATTTATGAAAATCACCCAATGAAGAAATACTTAAACACTAAAGTTATACATAGATATTTATGAGCTTAGAAGTCATCTTCTATCTCTGGTGAGTTTTAAATATTTTAGTTTATCTTAATACTATTGTATACTCAATTTTTTCTCAAACTTGCATATAATAGAATAAAGAAAGAAAAGTGTTCCTTAAGTAAAAGATATATGATATACGCAGCACTAGAAACTAGCCAGATTTCACAAGCCAAGAGTAATTTACTAAAACAAGAGTCAGAGCAATTGATTCTCAGGTCCAGCTACCAGATAATTTTGCCACATTAAACATTACCGTTTGTTTTGCATTGAGAAATTATAATTTCTTATTATAGTTCTTCAGTGCAGCAATCAACAGTGAAACTGAATTTCTTAGTCAATTTTATAAGGACTATTTTCCAAGGAAAGAAAAAAAACTGTAATATTAATGGAACCAATTCTTAATAACCAATGATCAAGGGTAAAAGAAGCAAGTATGCCTTCTCTAAGAGTTTGTTTCATAAAAGTAAAATCTTAGCCAGTTAATATATTTCTTTGAAAATAGAAAAGTTGTCTCCAGAATAACCAATAAAAATGGATTTGGGAGACTTTACAAAAAAGCAGTATGAAGGTACTGTGTAGGTAGTTCTATGGAGTTACAGATAGTAAAATGGCCAAATGAAGCATAAAGGATAATTAAGCTTAGAGACTTTATGAGAATTCAGCCAGAATTTCTTTATGTAGAAATCAGGAGGAACTTTAAGTACAAAGATGACTATCTGGAAAATGAGTAAAGAAAATGAAAAATATAATAGAGGAATACCTTGCATGTAGCAAATCCAATACCTTAAGAGGAAATAAAAAGAGGTCTCCATAAAGGTGAGACTCTTAGACAGGATTTGCATAAGTATAGCATTTGTAGAAATCACTAATAAATTGGCAGAAGATTGACAGAGCAGGGAAATTACTTTCTGTGTGTCTTTTAGCTTCAAAGAAGAAAGGAAATTGTCTACTCTGGCTACATTGGATATTTGCTGGTTTCACTTCAGCCTAGTTAGAATTATGACTGCCAATGTGACAGAGAGTGGGCAAAAACAGAATAAAGGATAGATATATTATGATCTGAGAACTACCTTTAACCTTCAAATATTAAGGAGCATGTATGTGTTAGAGTTTCAGATGGTTTACATATGACCCAAAGTCTTCAACTTCATATATTCAAACTCAACACCATGTATTCATTAGTGAATTACAATCATAACTTTGGAGATGTCACTGTAAATCATAACTGGAGTTTTGGTCCAAAGAAACTTCTGGTTTTAGATTTCTTGAGTTAACTTTATTTACTTGGAAAAAATAATAATTTCACTGGGTTAGATCACAGTGTTTTGGAATATTGGTGTCTATTATTGTATTTTGGATACGAACATAACTGTACCTCTGTAAACTTTCTGTTCCTTTAGAAGGAATCTGAGTTACTTCCAAGAATCACAAATTTCCTATGTACATGTATGAATACACCACAGTGAATCTCAACATTGTGAACATCCACAAGAATGGGATTCTAATTAAAATAAAATATACTTCATGTTTGTATAAGTATATATGTGTGTGTGTGTGTGTTTGTGTGTGTGTGTATAAGGTTCTACTGTCATGTAAAACAAAAATGAACCAATTAAAATTTTAAAACAAGATAGGTCTTTGAATTTTGGCACTCAAGTTAAGACATTCAGAATAATTGAAGTATGGTCTAAAATAGTAATATTTAGGTTCAAATTTCTAAGTGACAGAACTATCATATGTACAATGATATTTATTTCTAAATTTCTTAGACCTTTAGTCCTCTTTCTTTCTTTTTTAATGATTTGGAGAGTGATGTACCAATGTACAATAATCCTATTAATGTGTGTCATTGGGTGAAATTTTGGCTAAGTATTTTTTATTAAGTTATTATTATCACTTAAGTCTGACTACTGTGAGTAAAACATGATCAATTCAAAAAGGAAAAACAGTCCTTTGTCCATTATGTTAAGTGGTTACTTTTCTATCAGAAACAAAAACTTGGAAGAAGGAATGTGGAGCGAGGTAGAGGAAGTTTCTTTTTCTTTCTGTGGGCAAAAACAGACAGAAAAAGTTTAATTATAAACTTTAAACTACACCATCTGACCTCACATTATTATTAAAAGAGGGTATTTTGGTCTTGACACTATGCCATTCAAGATCAGCTAATTCTTTGTTTAGGGGGCTTTCTCATGGACTTAAGGATATTTAGCCACATCTATGGCCACTATTCAAAGAAATAAGAAATACCTACCTCCCACAATGCAGTGCCTGCAACTAAAAACATCTCCTACTAAAACACCTCCAAATACCAAATGTTTCTGGGGACAAAATCAACCCCAGATGAGGATAAAAGTGTTGGAAGTTTGGTTCAGGCTAAGTAAGCTCCTACAGGATGGTAGGGGAGTCTTAGACATATGAATCTAGGGGTTGAAGATAAGTTATCCTTGAAGTTTGTTATGGCCTGAAGATGATTAAATTACATTCTATATGCCAATTAAATGTTATTTTCTATTTATTTCCTTTTTATTATGGTCTTATTTCTTATTAAGAAAGAGGCATACATTTAAATTTTTATGGGAATTTTTAAAGAGAGATGCTCTAAGTATGGGTTAAGTTGGAAGTGTAAATTATCATGAAATCTTTAAGAGAGTGAACCTCATAAGATGCAGAACATTGTCTTAAAATTATACTAACTGTAGTCTATATCTCAGAAAATTGCTTGAAAAGAAAGACTCTTACCTCATTTAAAAAAAAAGAAAGAAAAAGAAACAAGATCAAAGCCAGGCATGGTGGCACATGCCTGCAATCCCAGCACTTTGGGAAGCTGAGACAGGAGAATAGCAAGTTCAAAGCCAGCCTCAGCAATGGCAAGACACTAAGCAACTCAGTGAGACCCTGTCTCTACATAAAAACACAAAATAGGGCTGGGGATGTGGCTCAGTGGTCAAGTATCCCTGTGTTCAATCCTTGGTACCAAAAGAAAAAGAAGAAGAAAAGAAAGAGAATCAAAGTTTGATTGACATATTTCATTAACATGTCATATATTTTATTAGTACTTGGTAGGACTTATGTAATTATATCTGAATTTTGAAGACAGGAGAAGAAATGGTCTAGATCTCCAACAACAATGTCTGGCACTGTTATTTTTTTTTTTTATTTTTATTTTTTGGTACCGGGGATTGAACTCAGGGGGACTCGACCACTGAGCCACATCCCCAGCCCTATTTTGTGTTTTATGTAGAGACAGGGTCTCATTGAGTTGCTTAGTGCCTTGCCCTTGCTGAGGCTGGCTTTGAACTAGCAATTCTCCTGTCTCAGCCTCCCTAAGTGCTGGGATTACAAGCGTGAGCCACCACGCCCGGCCGGCACTGTTATTTTTGCTGTGAGAGTGGACTTTACATTTCTCCTTATTCTCTAATAATGCTAAACTTTTATACTTGAAAAAAAACTCTGCTTTGTTCTACTCATGACCTTTAAGAGAAATTGCATGTGTGGGCAGATGAGTGGCAAGTATGTATCTTTGCAGTGATTTATTATATGGAAAGCATAGTTCAGTGGTATAAAACAGTAAAGACTATGTAACAGATAAGAGTGACTTCAAAAATTAAATTTAATGCATGTAAAAACAAAAATTTAGACACTGACTTGGACAAGTAAAAAAGATATAAATATGTGCAGTTGGTATCAATGAGGGGAAAATAAACTTTTTGAAGGTATAACTTTGAAAATGGTTTCAAATGAAATTAATGTCATTAATTAACATTGTAAACTCACTAAAGTTTGTAATTAAAATTTACACATTCTTTTAATTTTCCACATTGCTCAATGTTATTGATTGAATGAGAAATTGAAAAATGTTGACTGAAAACATTCCAGAGACTGCAGAGGGGAAAAAAATGTCTACAAACTTGTGACATTCTCTGATCATTTCAGGGAAATTAAAAATCTTACTTTTTATGTTTTTTTAAAATGATGCATCAACATTCTATAAAATTATTTGAAACCCTCACCAGTACTTTTTAGGAAGATATATAATTTCAGAACTATCTAGAGAAAATAAATAAAATATTTAGATGGGTTTGAAGGACATAACTTCCTATATAAACACAGCACTCAATTGAAACTTAGGGGACATGAAGTCTTAGACAATGTGTGATATTGAGAAACTGTATCTAATTAATATTTATAAATTAATGAAAGCTATAAATGTGAAAAAATATATTTCAACATACTCACTTCTCATTTTTCTTACCTATGTCCAGAGTCACATTCATGCTATTCTTTGAAGCTACCTTAAAACCCATTATTTCTTTTAATCTGATTTACAGTTGTTAAATAGTATGTCACCACCTCAGATAATCACTAATTTTAAAGTTGAAAAGAAAGGAAATTAGTGTCATAATGAAAGAGCAATATATTCATTTTTTACTCACTTACTAAAATCATCAGTATTATATAGTCTATCCCTTTTTCTATGCTGTTATAAAATTGTTTCAGGTAACTTAGAGTTATAACTCTAAGTTTCATACAATTCTATACTGATTTTTTCCAAATGACTTTCTGATGTTCATTCATGGTTGATAATTGACAGTCTCTCAAATTACACACTGAATTAAACCATTAATATCTCTTCACAAATTGTAATGAAAAATTACTTATTGGGATTTAAGTACTACTAAGATATGACCATACTAGTTCCTAGGCATAATCCTCACTTCAAGGAACCATGTTATTTTTCAGCATATCATTTGCTTCAAGCCAAAGAATGACTTCTATTTTAACATTTGTAAATTTATTAAGTTATATTTGTATTTTTATCTACATCTCCATGTCACTGCAAAAACTGTCTTAAAATAACCACTATTGTCCTAAATAAATAATGAAATATTAAATGCATGAATTTATCTATAATGCCAGTTTATTAAATTCATAATTGAATAAGTTAATTTCTTAAAATGAACTGTTGAAAAAATACATATTAGTCATTGTACTACCTCTTGTATTTGCAAAGTGGAATTAATAAATGGAAGAAATAATCAAGTCATGATACTCTGATTTTAAGAAAAATAATAATCTTAGATTATTGTTTAAATTTGGATGGAGAATTCTTGTCATAATGAAGGAACTCCAACTGATACAGTAAACTAGTCATGAGATGAGTTAGAAGAAAAGAATACTCTCTCTTTAAAGGTTTAAATTATTGAAAAAATCAAAGTTACTAAAAAATGTGCCTGTGGCAACTAGGTAAATTATTTTAAATTTACCTAGTTTTAAATTATTTTTATTATCCGTCATACATAAAACAAATATGAATTCCAGACTTTTTTTTTGGTACCTGGGATTGAACTTAGGGGTACTCTACCACTGAGCCACATTCCCAGCCCTTTTTTGTGTTTTATGTAGAGACAGAGTCTCACTGAGTTGCTTAGTGCCTCGCCTTTTGCTTAGGCTGGCTTTGAATTTGTGATTCTCCTGTCTCAGCCTCCCAAAGTGCTGGGATTAAAGGCATGAGCCACCACACCCAGCTAAATTCCGGATTATGTGTTGTGTGAAATGTTGTGTGAAAAAATAAGAGACAAGAAGATAAAGATGTGCATTTATGGAATTCTATGTTAAGCAATATTTTTAAATTAAAACAAAATTATGTAAATATACAAGTGCATGAAATCTCTTCAGCAGTGAATAATGCAAAATGGCAATTATATTAGATGTTTAAACTGTCTTATAGATGATCATTTTTGAATATAGCATTGGCAAATGTAATATGATCTATTGCCAATAAAGGTGAGATCAAATTTACTTTTCAAATAGTTCTAGATGAAAATTTAGAAATTTGGATATATTTAAATAATTTTGTCAGATACTGGTAGAAGACAATTATGCATGGATCTGCCATGGCTATATCTTGTGAGTGAAGCCACTGGTTGCTTCTCTTCTGGATTATCTGTCATGGGCATTTATAGAATGAATAGCTTGGAAAATACACTGTCTTCCTTTGAGCAAAAACAAATTTGTTTGATTCTAGTATGAGAAATATAATAGTCCCCATTCAAGCCAAAATTTATATAAATTTACTTCCTATTAAGAAAAATTTTAGTGCCAGACATGGTGAGGCATGTCTGTAATTCCAGCTACCCAGGAGGCTGTGGCAGGAGGATCACAACTTTAAGCAACATAGAACTTGTCTCAAAATAAAATAAAAAGGAGGGAATAGGTATAGCACACCTTTGCTCAATCCCTAGTACCAGGAAAAACAAAATAAACAAATAAAAAAAATTTAATCAGATTAATAGTCAATAGTAACAATAATAATAATAATAATAATAATAACAAATTATTTAATTAATTTAACGTGTTGAGATTTCCTAAACCAAATGTTCCTCTCCCCTGTGTGAAGGTATCTTGTACTCTTATGTTACTCAGTGGGAATTTGTTCTAAGGAAAATAATGGAAATGCTGAAACCGCCTATTTCTATTACTTTAAATAATAAGCTTGCTTTTCTCTCTGACTTGAATTCTTTTATCTTCTACAAGCGTCTAACAAATATGACAAGCTAACTTGAAATCTCAAGTGCTTCATAATTGTTGACAGATTCATAGTAGGTCCTCCCTCTGTGTTTAATAAGAGAATGAAGTTTATAGTTTTTCATTTTACTTGGGGCTGAAAGTAATCCATTTGGCAAACAGACCCCAGTTTTGAAATATAAGTAGGAATAATCTCTTACACCATAAAGATTATTTATAAGTATATGGCAGAATGACAAAATATTTTCAAGTGTTTCACTGAAAAATACAGACTGAATTAAAAAGAAATTATGTAACTTTTTTGTGTTGGTTTTAGCCAAAGTAGAGTGTGTGTGTGTATGTATGCATTTGTATATAACAAATTCAAATGTGACAAGTGTGTGTGTGTGTGTGTACACCAATTTGAGAGTTTTGAAAAACACCATACTCACATTAAAACAATTGAAACTTCTAATCAACAGGGGTTTGGCTGCTGGAAGCTGCTTGAAAATGGCTGAGAATAATTCCTCATGTTTAAACATTTGAGAAATAAAAGACATTTGGGAGTTCTATTTCTTACTAACATGTATTTGCTTTGTTCCCCTTAGACACGTTCTTATGATTATGGCTTCTTCTTTTTTTCTTTGTAATATGCAGGAAATACAAGAACTTAAGTAAATATGTTGCTGTGGAGCACTCTCTGCCTGAGTGATTTTCTTTCTCCTTTATGTGACTTAATCAGGTGACTTGCTGCCCAAAGGTGGCTTTATGTTTAAGGTTTCATATGTATTATTTATATGTAAAGTCTCAATGTGGACAAGTTTAGGTTGATTTTCTTCAGAACATGGTTTATTCTATCAATATGTAAATACAAGCTTTGGGGATTTTTTAGAAAGTTTTTTAAAATCATATTCTAAAGCATTATGTATCATTATCCATCATTTCTCATGTTCTTCAAGTATGTGTGAGTATGTGTGTAGTTACTTAGTTTCTAAAAGCTATCACTTTCCTTAAATCAATCCTCTCTGCTCATCACATTCTTAACTGTTTCATTATTTTTGGTGTATACATTTTTCATATATATAATCTGTAATTTATGTAAGATGATTTTGGTATTTGGTACAAAAGTACAAATATAAGCTGGGCGCAGTGGTGCACGTCTTTAATCCCAGCACTTTGGGAGGCTGAGACAGGAGAACCAAGAGTTCAAAGCCAGCCTCAGCAATGGCGAGACGCTAAGCAACTCAGTGAGACCCTCTCTAAACAAAACACAAAATAGAGCTGGGGATGTGGCTCAGTGGTCGAGTACCCTTGAGTTCAATCTCAGTACCAAAAAAAAGAAGTACAAATATATATTTTTATATATGTAAATATATTAAGGAACACAAAAATATGCATATGTATTTTTATTTTTAAAAATTATTGTTATTTTGATTATTTTGATAAGGATTTATGGAGTACATTGTGATATCCTTGTGTGTGAATATACATGTGTGTGTGTGTGTAAGTATATATACACACATATATATATAAAACTACTGGTATATATTCATATGTATTCTATGACTTGACTTTTCCTTTTTTACTACTTACACCAATTTCTACTTAGGATGAATTTCTCACTTTCTGAAAACAGGTGTTTCTGCTAGTTTCTGGCTTCTAATATTTTAAATCCAGATCTTAGTTTGAAAGTTCTAAACTATTATAGCATTTTATACCAGTTCTGCATGTGTGGGCTATGTTTGTTCATAT
>CM053404.1:92660852-92808993 GCA_028644305.1 Xerus rutilus | reverse complement strand
AGCACTAGAAAGATTAAGCAAAATTCTCAAGTTTAAGCAAAGTGACTTTGATTTGGAGCTTAATCTCCCACTAGAACACTGGATCCTTGCTTGAGAGCAGGTAGTCAAAAACAGATAACTAAAGGTGTTGTTTTAAGAGTTTTCTTACAAAGAGCAATCTGACATATCATGAACAATTTCCCAGTCACACTAAGGGTGATGGTGTTGCTGAAACCCTTCTTGTTATTCATGTTCGTATATATCTTTAAATAAAGTTTTATTAATACAATATATCTGAGTGAGTTTCTGTTTTCAAAATCTGAGATTTTATTGGGAGGGAAAAAAAAAACTGTCCCACATATCTGTAATCCCAGGGGCTCCAGAGGCAGAGGCAGGAGGATCACCAGTCTCAGCAGTTTAGCAATGCCCTAAACTTAGCAAGAACTTCTCTCTCAAACAAAGTAATACAAAACAAAATAAAAAATGGACTGGGGATGTGGCTCAGTATTTAAGCCTCCCTGGGTTCAATTCCCAATAACAAAACAACCACACTACCAAAACCAAAAAAACAGGGAAATAGCCTTACTTATACTTTCTCAAAATGCTGATACTTTTCTCTGATAGACTGCATATTCCTCATAATAAGATCCACTATTTCTCATTTTCTAAGACGAGTCTTTTTTTTTCACCCGAGGAGTCACACCTATGTCTAATTTAAAACTTTAGATAAGTGAATTCAGTCTTCATTCTACACAATTTGAAATAATTACATTAATTCTTTGTAATTTTATTTTGTTTTTAATTTTTAATTCTCAGTTTTTAAAAGTTTTTACAGGGTTATATCATTTAGTTTTTACTTATTTTGTACTATCTCAGTACATTTATAAATGCATGTTATCACAGAGAACCTAACTCATTCATAAATGTAAGCATTAAAATATGGAAAACTGAGCATTTTCATTAAAATATACTGAATTTAAGATTATTTTTCTCTCCATAATCTCTTGCTTCATTTCAACCGTGTACTAGAAATCACATTTCTCTCACTATATTTTTGTGTACTGTGCATTAATATGACATAAATGTTTAATGAGGGATTCTGCTTCTGGGTAGAATGTGTAAGATATGTTCAATTGTTCAATCTATCTATATACACAAATAATCATATTTTTAAAGCGTCATCATAAACTTTACTCCTGCTTAACGATATACATGCTCCAAACACTTGCCATTTTTCAGAACTGAATTAGGCAAGAAAATGGTACAGATATAAAACACTTGTCTCTCCTACTCTATCCAATACCAAAAAAATGTCCTGCATATAATGCCTTTGAAATAATTACACTATTGGAGTTTTTCTACAAGAATTACACCACAATACCTGCCTCATTCTTACTACATTCTGTATGTGTCTTCTAACATTGTTGAAATGGTGTCAATATTGATTATAGATTGAGTTAAAAAATCTTTTATAAAAATGCACTGGGCTACTGAAGGAAAAATCAGGGCTTTGAAGTTCAAAATGACAAAATGAGACTTTCTTTTGCATGTACTTATGTTTTATCTAGCTGAGTGATCTAGGTATCAAGTCTCATTATCTCACAAATTATCCTCTGATGGTATACATAAAATGCTTACAAATCTTTGGGAGAAAGGTGATGTAATACACACTCTTCCAGCATCAAATCTGAGGCAACATGGATTATAATATCTGGATTCCCAAACTGGGTTCTTCAAACTCAATCCTGAAGCATTGTTTCAGAGTGGAATAGAGAATGCTATTTTGATTCTATATAAAAACAGGAGACTTGTCAACTTAAGTTGTCTTCTTACCATTTTCTCTAAAGGCTGAATTCACTTTCAAAATAGGAGAACTACAAAAGTTGGACAGCTAACTAGTACTAGAAGACTATTTTGTATACCCTCATGATAAGGTTGGAAATTTTATGTAGTCACAGTACCAATTACTTTCCAAATTAATTTGTTTTCAAGCTTTTTTTTTTCTTTTGCAATACTGGAGATTGAACTCAGGGGCACTCTGTCACTAAACTATATCTCAAGCCCTTTTTGTTTTTTGTTTTATTTCAAGACAGGGTCTTGCTGAGTTGCTGAGATTGGCCTTAAATTTGTGATACTTCTGCCTCAGCTTTCCAAGTATCTGGGAGGATTCCAGGCCTGCACCACCACACCATAAGTGCTAAGCTTTTGTGTAGCTCCAAAGGATATAAGATATAAGAGAGAAAAGTTAGGATGTTTGAAACAAAGAAACCTATTAAGGACACTTCCTACATGGGTTTCTCATGGTCTAAGTTCTTGGATTCTGGTAAAAAGTTATTAAACCACATGGTGGAGAAAGTACCATTTACATGGACTTTAGATCCCCAAAGTTTCATATGATTTCTTGCAAATGGAGTAGGCCATGATCACCAGTTGAAAATGATATCTTAATAAACATTTGCTAAACATTATAGGGGAAAAAAACAATCTAAAGCTAAGTATCTCAAAAGCAGTCTAATCCTGTTAAACTTTTAAAATTTTGGGATCATAACCTTTTTGAATTAGCTCAATTATAGCAAAAGATCCTGTTTTAGACTGTTTTTAGCTAGTGCTGATGTGCCACATGATAATTTTACAGGTATATTTTTCTAGCTGTTACTTAAAATTCTGCATCTAAGAGCAATTTTTTTATTTACTCTTTAAAATTTAATGTTGATAGAGTATGTAAAATAATTATAAGCAATTATACCAACATTTATCAAAATACATTACAAATGGCAATTAATTAACAAAACCCCATATTTCACTATTTTTATGAGTCTAATATATTATTCAGACTGAGGATATCAGTAATTAATGACGAGAAACTTTCATTAATTTATTAAACCTAGAGTATTTACTATTTTTATCACAATGAGATGTAGAAAGTATTCACAGCATAGAATTTAAATTCCGACAAAGTTCATCTTCTGTTTCAGATTTTGAAGAATGGTAATAGCAGTATGAGTAGTAAATAGAATTAAAGATTTTCAAGGACCAATCGAAAACTTCATCACAATTTTGTATAGATCCTTCACAAAATAAGATGGCTTCAATATAGTATCTCAAATGTGAAAGGTACAGTGTATGCCAATTCTGTGAAGAGTATATTTTAATCATTTTTTGGAATCTGACCCAAGCAGATCAATATATTTATCCCGAATGTTTCCACTGTCATATGAACTCAGACTTTCCACTTGGATAAAGTAATTTTGAGTTTTATGTTGTTTTTTTACATGGTATTCATGGATATAAATGGAACATTAGTCACTTGCATCACTTTCTTAGTATTTGAAAAAAGCTCATTTTGAATGTATACAACATGGTATTTCAAATGTGGATAAAACTTCCTAGTTTCCTATAATGTCTTTCCCTTCAACAAAAAGAACTTGATGTTGGTATTCTCAGCTGCACACTCCTGACAAGCCGATTACTGCTCTGTCCTTGTAGCAGTCACAGCCTGTTACAAGTAAGAGGTTGTAAATTCCAGCCATTCATTTTCCCATTTCACTGTCCATAGGAGCTAGTGAAAGATGGAACTCTTCAAATTCTCTCCTTTTATGTCAGTTAAAATAATAGACAAATTCATTTTCCCCACAGAATATAATTGAGATATAGGCAATGATTCCAAGAAACACTGAGCATTTTGTACAAGAGTCAAATTGGTTTCACATTCTGCACTCCCACTAAAGACAAAACTTTATGATTTTGCTACTTGCATGGGGAATGTTCACAGAGCTCTGCCAAGCACAAGTGCACTCCTATTTCCCAGCAGTCCACTGTCACAATCTTTCAGTTTACTATACTGTTACCATGACATTTTGCTTTACCACACTTTGTTAAAGGACACATAAACCAAAAGTTAAAAGCAAAAACATATGAGCATTTTTCTTAATAATAGCTACTATAATATGTATATCAATGGCAAATATATGTAAAATCAAGGCCTCCAAATATAAATAAAATAGTAAATCAAACAAATGCCTTCATTTTTAGAATTTCAAATATGGGAAGATATTTGGTTTATTTTTTGTCTAAATAGAATATACCTCCTTTCTTCAAATACTTGAGATATTGAATATAATTTTAGAGTTGGATATAGCATTTTAATCAAAATACATGTGATGATGACTATATGTTTTAAAAATGAAGAGATATTAGGAGATGATTTGGCCAAATAATTTCCTTCATTAATTTTAGTATCACCTTTAGTTTTACATTATGATAAAGGTTATTATTCTTACTTCTTAGGGGAAAACAAGAAGATTTCTGAAACACAGAAGATTTTCTAGCTGTGTATCATTTAGGAGCCAGACATATGAAAAAATTCAAAAAGCCACACACAAGTCAGATTTCACTAAATAAAACACTTAGGATCTGTTACTATATTATCTTGGGTCTATACAGAGACTCCTACAATTAACACTTAACAAAAGTAATATATTCAGAAAACTGAAGCTCCCCAGGAAACATTTGGTTATCAACAGAGAACACTGACTCTAATATGTTTGGGGAAAGATAAATATAGTCTAGGAACAGCAACACAAGCATTAGTTATACCTACTGGGAGCAAGTCTTAAGATTCTTCACAGTGGAAGGTGTTTATAATTCACAGTTAAGTATCTGAAGATTAAAAAGATACATTACATATATTCTCAGAATTTTTGATGCAGAAAATAAAGTGACTTAATTAGATTACATTAGTTTGTATTATATTTGCATAAGTTCTTGAAACAAAAATGAAAGAAATTAGCTAAAATTTTTAAGAAAAATTTATATAATTCAATACCTATCTTATCTAGATCCTAAAGATGAAATTCATGTTCGTTTTATACTTTGGAATTAGGAATCATAAAATAACATTAGAAAAATGTAGGCATTCAGTCAAACTTTACATATGATTTGGAATCTCTTCTATAATATTTCTTATAAGTCATAATCTTACGCTTCAAACTTCTGATAAAAATTTAGCCAAAATGTTTTAGAGACTCATATTTTTGTTGTTGTTTGAAATCTGGTTCTCTGATTTGATAATAATTATTATTTTATGTACTTATATATCTACTTCATTGCCTATTACAAGTTATATGGTTTTAAGTAACTGAAATAACTTCATAATGTTATCACAAAAATTCTCTTTCCAAACTAAATATCTATGATTCTTCCCTCAGTACAATGATATCAGCTGTTTCACAATTTTATTCAGCTTTCCTTATATATGTAGTTTATAAGTTTTGATCAGAAAGAGTTTTCCTAAAAAAAGGAAGTGGAAATGTTATTATATTATTTGTTTAAAAAAATGATACTTAAATATTTCTCAAATTAAAGTTTTATAGAATTATAGTCTACAAGTGACATTTGGGTGCATTTTTGAAAAAATAGTTTTTTGATAACTATATAGGGACGTGCTGTGATAACAGGTTTCTATAAAGCAGAATTCGTAGAAAATCGTCAAATATTCATAATTTAAGGAGTCAAATTTACAAAGACAGAAAACAGAATGATGTTTATCAGGGACTACGGTGAGGGTAAGACCAGTTGTTTAATGGGTATAGCATTTTAAATTTGTGAGATAAAAAGTTCTACAGACATTTTATAACATTTTCAACATCTAGATACTTACTGAGTTGTGAGAGTTATGTCATAATAAAACCATTTCAAGTTAAAAATATCCTAATTAAAATACATTTAGTACAACTAATTACTGAGCACTATGGCTTAGCTTTATATACTTTAAACATGCTCAGAACACTTACATTAGGCTACAATTGGGCAGAATCAAAATCATCTACATATGTACTATATATTATTAGCCTGGGAAAATATCAAAATTCAAAATTAGAAGAACAATCTCCATTGAATACCTATTGCTTTTGCACCACTGAAAAGTGAAAAGTGGTAATGTGAACAAAGAAATCATCTTTATTAATATTACTGAATTTTTTTATTATTGAAAAAAATTTAAGGGAAATTTTTGCCACAAAATAACATGAAAGTATACAAATGTACTATGTGATGTACAATCTCCATATATGTTTTAAAGCATTGCCCAAACCAATTTGAGTATAATACTTTTGTTTTGAGATCCATATATTAACAGCTAGCCGGGCGCCCTGGCACAAGCCTGTAATCCCAGCACTTAGGGAGGCTGAGACAGGAGAATTGCGAGTTCAAAGCCAGCCTCAGCAATGGCGAGGTGCTAAGCAACTCAGTGAGACCCTGTCTCTACATAAAAAACACAAAATAGGGCTGGGAATGTGGCTCAGTGGTCGAGTGCCCCTGAGTTCAATCTCCAGTACCAAAAAAAAAAAAAAAAACACAACATATATTAACAGCTTAGAGCAGTGTTACATAAAATATATTTTGAGAAAATACTTCTAAGTTCTTTATTTTTAGACTTTTAAAGAGTTCTTGTGAAAGCTTTTTTTTTTTTTTTTTCCATTAAAGTACCATTCTCTCATGGAAAGAAACTTAATTCTATACTTCAGAAAGTATTTAGACTTGTGCTATCAGGAAGGTAAAGAATGTGCCAATTATATTTTCTACAAAATACTTAAAAATACATGTTTAATAGAACCAAAAGAAAAAGAAAATTCTGTGCATCTTTCACAAGACTTTCTCTTTAATTACTTTTATTTTATAAAATAACCATTATATTGCTACTTTTATACAAAATGGTAAACTTTTACATTAATACACTTTGATTCATAGTATATTTTCCCATACATTCTATGAGTAAAAGGGCAGATTGTGTCAAATGCAGGACTGAAATCACATTATGACGTATTAAAGCTATCTCTTGCTTTAATGGCCAAATATAAAATTATTATGATTTGTTTTGCTAACATTTTTATACTAATTAAATAAATATCTGTTAGTATCTGATCATCTGTAGATTCTTCAAAAGCAAAGATAGTGGGAAACTAATAATGTATTGCCCACTCATGTGGTCTCAAAAATTAGTGATTTTTAAGCCAATTAAAAGTAAGTGAAACTGGAGGATTTATTTAGTTTTTATTTCCTGTAACAAATGAACATGTTTTTGAGTAATGCTTCTCTGTTGATAAGAATTATGGAGTTACTTTCTTACTGTTCACTGGTATTGCAGCCATTTCTTGGATTAAACTTCCCCCCACCTCCACCCAGCAAAGTTTAATATCATTCTTCATTTTTTTCTCAATTATCTTTATTAAACAAACATGAATTTCTGTTCAATTTTTTTCTCCATGTACTGAAACATTACTGACCTTTACTTTTATAGCTTGTAAGCAACAACTGCGTAAGATACCTGTAAAATTAATCAATCTGTCAATCATCACCAAATGATTGCTTTGTTTTTAGAACTCTGCTAAAAATATAATTAAAATGTTCTGCTTTATCAATCACCATTAGGAATAATCACTGTGAAAGATACAGCAACTAAGAATTTTCCATTGTCAATGAATGTCCTAAAATATCAGAGAAAAACATTTTGCTTTTTGCATTTTTTAAGATCCCTGTGGAAAAGTATCTAAGTTTTCTTCACTTAACAACTAAATTCAAATGAATAAATTTATCAAGACAGGATTGAAATGAGTAAATGTTAAACTGAATAAGGTGAAATCAGAGTGTAAATTGCAGGATAGATTCCATTTTATATGCACTATTAATAAGTGAGCAAAGAACACGGCAATTTCAGTTTATGTTATGATTATCTACTGTTATGACACAAGTCGCAACAGTAAGCCTTTGTTGAGTTAAAAGAACGTTTGCTTAGGAATCTATAATTTGGGCCAGGAACTGAAGTTGAAGAAGCTAATCCATGTACAGGAAAGATCCCACAGACTTTTAACTTGGCTGAATAGAAAAGCAAGATTATGGAAAGATACAGTGTTGCAAACTAAGCCTCAGAGTTACCCTGGGCTCTCTTAGGCCTTTCGATACACATCACTATCAACCTCTGAATCTGACCTAGTATCCCGATGACTGTTAGATAAAACTCTTGGTATACATCCCTAGGCTGCACACACTTCTAGTCTCCAAAAAGTGTAAGTTAGAATTCCATAAAGATACTATCTAATCCTGTGGAATAGACTGCCCCACCATGATAAAAATATGAGCTAACTCCTATAGAGGAGGTTCCATTGAATTGCCATACCCCCATTACCTGATGATCCCACCTATGTATTTTTAAAAAATATTGATTCATGACTTTGTTTTGTTCTGGCTGTAAAAATTTGTGTAACCTCTATGATGGTAGAACATGTTATTTAGGGTAATTTGAATCCATGAGCTCAGGTCTTTATCATTTATATTTACTCAGAATAAACTATTTTCTTATGTCCTTTAAAGCATACTTGTTATTTTTTGTCCACAGACAATGAAAACCTTCGCATCTTTACATATCTCCATGGTGTTAGATGGAGCAGTCAACAAGGGCTACAAAATCTATTTCCAAGATGGCTCACTCACAAATGGCAAGTGTCATTGCTAGTTGGCTGTTTTTTCCCAGTTAGGCTTCTCCATAGGGTCACTTGATTTTTTTTAAAATATGCTTTCAGAAGCAAGCATCCAAACAGAGAGAATGCATTAAACGCCTGTTACTTAGGATCTAATCTCAAAAATTGGCCTAGATTGTTATAGGAATAAAATGTTCACACTGCCTACCACATGACCAAATATTTGGGAAATAGAATTTTGTGGAAGAAATTAGATTCATTATTCAAAGCTGGCCCTGAAGAAGTTAAAGTTGGGGTTCTGAAGAAGGTAAGAACCCTCAATTCTTTATTTAAAGAATCAGGGAATGGAAGCAAAGGGCAAAAGAGCAGGTAAAAGCAGTGTTGAAAAATTCTTTGTCACAGACTCTTCTGTGTTTTATAATGCATTTTAAAGTCAAAAGGCCCAGTTTCAGAGTTTGAATCATAAACCCTAGTCTTGGTGAACAGAGTATGGAAAAATAAAAATAAAAAAGCAGGAGCATGTTTTAAAACTGCCACTTCAATTTAGTCATCAAAAAAATCTTAACATCCATTTGAAATTTTAGAATAGAAGCTTTGAACCTCTGTTAGTAGATGCATTGAAAGTATATTGCTGAAAGTTTCTATAATTCTTAGGGATAGTTCCCTGTTAGGTTGGTAACACAAGATTTTGATTACTAACTACATATACTACTTTGTCAATGAGTAAATACTAACCAAAAAGAAATTCGTCAGATTCTTTATTCTAAGAAGTTATAATTGGGTCTACAAAACCGTCCATTTTTCAAAGTGGATTGATTTCAGATAGGCAAATACAGGAATTTTTTTAGAGACTATTTCAGGCTATGTGAATGTAGGAGAAGAGAAATCAGAGACAAATAAGGACATGAATCAAATAGGGATTAATGAAGATATAATACATGAGAGAGAAGCTTCTAAGATATTTTATTAATGACTATTTCCAGAGTCATTTCCTCACTCATTTGAGTATTAATTCATACTTAATCTTTCTTGTGGGCCAGAACCAGGAGTTACAGTGATAAACAAAAAGATTATGGTCCTGTCTTAAGAATTCTACACAAAAATGAGGAAACTAATAGTAAGATGAATAGATTGAGAAACTTTCAGGGAAAGGTTACTCTTAAGATTGAAGGTAAGTTCAAAGATGATCATTGATTTCATGGTTGAAAAAAAGGTCTACACAGATGTCATGCCTTCTAAATAATCATCATGAGACAGTCAGGAATGATCGTGGATGGACAACAGGCTAGGACAACCCATGTGTGCAATAAAATATTGTCCTTTGAAGCATAGTGTGTCACTTCTCTACCTTTGTATTTTTTTTCAGCAGATATCGAGAGACTGATAAAACAATAGAGGCAAAATATTTGTACAAAATGAAATTGTTAAAGCAGAAAAGCTTAATTAAACCTCTAGATTGACTTGTTTTTAGTCAACTTAAAAATCACTAATTTTTGAGGTCACACAGCTGGGAAATTCATTATCAGTTTCTTACTAGCTTTGTTCTATGTAGCTAACATCTCTGACAAGTGAATTAATGGTTGCCTGGGTTAATTTTCAGGGATCTGAGGCCCATTTTTTACTGAAAACTCTGTAGATGTTTGATGAGTGAATGGAATGTATTCAAAAGTCATAGCATCTCTGTCTTCCCATCTATTCCATTTGTTGCCTTACCTCTTGAATCAGATTATTTTTATCTATACCTATTGATATCTTGATTGCTTTTTGGAGCTGGTATGTTTTCTTCTTCCACACCCTGGTGCTTTTTCAGCAGCTACAGTACCCCAGGTACCCAATGTCCTTCAGCCCTATCATAAAGTTCACATTGAGTGGCAAGACCAGAATGTTTGCACAGCGTGATGGTGATACTACCAGTTGCCTTTGATGAGTTCTGCTTCCTCATGTGCTGATATATAACATTAGAGAAGCATACCAAGGCAAGCCCTTAAGCAGAGTTTATTTAAAAGGGGTAACATAGACTTCTCCCAGGAGAGAGAAGGTGGCCATAGCTGGTATCCTGGTATCTCCAGAAGTACACATGTTTTGCCTTTTTATATGTCCTAGGCTTCCTTTGTTCTCCTGCTGTCTTCCCCTTATCTCTCCTTCCTGTGTACATGACTAGGCCCAGGAGATGCTTGGTGGAATGGCCAAAAAGTTGAAAAGCACATGCACAGAGGGAAGGACCCAGATGCAGTGATTTGGGCAGGAAGGGGGGGTGTAATTAACAAGTCCCTGAAGGGAGGGATAATCTCTGGGACAGGTTACCTTAGCAACAGGTTGGAGCAGGGGCAGGTGATCTTGATAAGGGTGAAGGAAGAACTCTGAAGGCATTAGCATTTCAATGTCTCTCCAAATTCCCAGATGCAAATTAGCCTCCTTGGTCCAAACTGACTTGATTTACCTATCTACATTGACTGCCTATCTAATTTTTGCATCATCCCCCCCTCTAATTTTAGGAACTCCTTACTCCTATAAGGAAATGAGACAATGACCACTCTGGCTTCTTCAGGGTCAGAGTGGGTGATGTGAGGTGGGGCAAGCAGCCTGGAGTTCCATTTTAGAAGTTGGTAAAGTCTGGAAGTTTAGAAGTCTGATTGGGAAGAACAGGTTGTAAAGTCATTTGGGGTGGGTGCTTCTATAAGAGAGAAATAGAAATACATGATTGCTGGAATTAAGATAAAATAAATGTTGCAGCATCTGGAACATGTCAGTGAATATCATGGAGATGATAGAAGGCAATAATCTCTCACTAAAAGAGGTGAGAGCTGAGAAATTGTCCCCATAACAAGGCTGCAGAGGACAAGACATGTAAACACAATATTTAATATAACAGATATCCATCCTCATAAGATGTAGTTAAGCTATTTAATGTCATTTAATTTTATAAAAGATCTTTTTATTGGTATGACCTCTCTGTTTAGTAGAGATCCCTTTATTATGGTACTTAGGGCTAAATAATTATACTAGCAAACATTACGTCTATCTATGTAGGTTAGGGAGATCTGTAGGCCATAAACTGACTAAAAACTTCTGTCTCTGGCAGTTTCTCTTGATAGTTATCAGACATTCTTACCTCAGTCTCTTCTTTGTAGCCTTCAGTCTTATTTATTCTTGGGGGCTAATACAAGTGTATATCTTAAGTTACATTTATCTATTTTTTAAATGCCCAGGAATGGTTGTGTTTTGGTTTAACTGTTTTTGCAGATGTTTAAGATGAAGCAGGTCAAACTGAGTTTTATTCCTATCTATTGTTAAGAGTCAGCTGAGTTCCCATGGGAGTCAGTCTTAGGGAACTTGAGAGTAGCTTCTTAGCTCTGCTAGTGCCATTTGTGCTAGGATGAGTTGAGGTCTCACTGACATGTGGCTTCCCATGGAAGCATCAGAATGTCTTCCTTATCCAATGACTCACCTCTTCATAGCAAGGGCACTGATTGGCTTTCTGTTCTCCAGTGGTCTCATTAATCTCCCTAATTGGGAGATTATGTGGCCCATAGTTGTAAAGCTCTTTAGAGAAGTTCTCTTGTTCCCTGGATTCAGGCTGACTCAGAGGGCAAGAGCCAACTATTGGTTTTCTTGGCCTTTTTAATTTAACTTTAATTTTTAAGTCTTCATCTTAAACACCAAGAAAGCCAGTCTCACCACTCTTAAATTAAGGGTACTGGGTTTTAACTTCAATGTCTATCTGTCCTGTAGGTGATGCCTTATTTATCTTAAAATAACCTAGGTTGTGTGTGTGTTACTGAAACAGTACCTCTGCAAAACATTAACAGGCAATAGTCATAGAGTTTAAAGAAATTACTAAATAAAATTAATAAGAGTAAAAACATATTTAGTTTTTGTAATAGCTATCTTAAATTTTGGCTGAGTTAGACATTATATCCCTGGTTTAAGATCACAGTAATCCTTACAACAAAATCAATCTTTTGATCACAACTTTAAATGAACTGAGATCTGGCCTACTTTGAAGCCATTTTAACATGTAGTAAGGTGGGAGACTCAGCCTTATCTCAGGTGGGGGTTCTCAAAAATCTTAAATGTTCTAGTTCTAAAGTTGATCTTTGTTTCTTAAATATTGTTTTACAAAGCTTACATGTATTGTTTCTTGAGTCCACATGAATGCTAGCTAGCATAATATAATATTGTATCTAAAACATGAATTAAAGAAAGGTTGAGAGGGCTTTTAACTTTCCTTTTGTGTGGAAAAGTAGCAAAACAGTTTTTATGTTTTATAATATTAAGCTTTAAATAGATTAGGCCTTCATTTACTTAAAAATACATTTAGAATTTACCTCAGTGTAAAAAGTAACATAAAACTTTATATATCTTTTTGATAACAGTTCTAGTTATAGAACATTAAATGATATAAATAAATAAATCCTCAATAAAATGTGTTATCCTTGTAAGCCTGAAATTACCATACAACTTTAGTTTGGAGAACACCAGCTTGATATAATGCTCTTTAAAACTTCTACTTTAAAGACTTCTAAAACTGGAAGATATGAACACATTTAATATACAAATAGGAGTAATAGCACCATAATTGCATTGATGTTCTTATATTAACCAAGTTTAGCTCTTAAAAAATCTATACTGTGTAACATCATACAATACTCCAAAATAACAGTTGTTGCTTAACTACAGTTGTATAAACTTTAATTCCTTCATGACTACTTGCTCTAAACAAATAAAACAATGGTAAATTAATGTTTTAAGAAATCCTTGCCATTTTAACATATAGATTAAACAGTTCACTTATACCGGTAAATTAATATTTTACCTTAGGGAAAAGCCTTAAATAGCTTCGACTGACTGTTCCACGTGTGTGTGTGTGTGTGGGAGGGGGTGTTTATAAAACCAATCTATTACATACAAACTTGAAATTTGTTCTTATACATTCTTCATCACTTATTTAAACTCTCTTATTCATTTCATCATAATGACTTTCTTACCCAAAACACTTTCTTTTCCTTCTATTAAATATAGTTTTCATACCTAGAACCTTCTAATTTTTTTCCCATCTGTTAACCCCTTCTTCTCTTCATATTCTGAAGCAATCTTTGTAAATATCTGAATTTAGACAGATTACTCTTTTTTTTTTTTTTCTTACTGGGAAATGAATTCAGGAGTACTTGACTGTTGAGCCACATTCCCAGCCCTGTTTTGTGTTTTATTTAGAGTCAGGGTCTCACTGAGTTGCTTAGTGCCTCACAGTTGCTAAGGCTGGCTTTGAACTTGCGATTCTCCTGTCTCAGCCTCCCAAAGTGCTGGGATTACAGGCGTGTGCCACTGCGCCTGGCCAGACTACTCCATTTAAATGAGAAGAAATACTTTATGTTATTTATAGTACTCTAATTGAAGCAGTTAAAACTTTTGGGTCTTCATATATAGAAATCATCTATAAACCTTTGTATATAGAATCCCATCTGTTTACCATTTCATGAAAACACAATGTTCCGGTATATAGAATTATACCCGTTGGGACTTTAAACTTAGTAACTTTGTTTTTAGTGGTGACAAAGCAATTTTAAGATCCTCTCCCTTTAAATTTTCCATTTTTGAAAATACCAATAATGTTACTCTATGGAACCTTTGGAATTTACATGAGAGTGGCTCAGGCCAGAATTGTGTACTTGCTCCAGTCCTTTTACCCATCTCCCCGCATTCAAGGTAGACTGAGAGACTAGAGACACTGTATACTTATGCCAATTGCTCTCTGGGCCTGGACAGAAAAAGTAGGAAATGGTTTTGGCAGGACCCAGCCATGCTTGCTCTACACAGAAGAGGTAATTGGGAATCACCTAGGCTGGGAAACCTTTCACCCAAGTCTTGAATAATGACAGCTGACCTGCTGCATTTACATAGCTGCTGGGTGCCCATTATCATCCTCCAGAAAGAAAGAGACAGAAAGATCCACCTCAAACAGATGTGGAGTGCGTGGAGAGGAGCTTACATCAGTGTATATCTCAGTAGGACCTCTAAATCTGATATTGCTGGTTACCTGCAATGAAGTCTGCTTCCTCACATGCTTAAGTATAACATTAGAGAAGCACACCAAGGCAAGCACTTAAGCAGGGTTTATTTAAAAGGGGTAACATAGACTTCTCCCAGGAGAGAGAAGGGGGACATAGCTGGTATCCTGGTATCCTCAGAAGTACACATGTTTTGCCTTTTTATGTGTCCTAGGCTTCCTTTGTTTTCCTGCTCTCTTCCTCTTATCTCTCCTTCCTGTGTACATGACTAGGCCCAGGAGATGCTTGGTGGAATGGCCAAAAAGGTGAAAAGCACATGCACAGAGGGAAGGACCCAGGAGCAGTGATTTGGGCCGGAAGTGAGGCATAATTGTAACTAACAACTGAAGGGAGGGATAATCCCTGGGTTACCCTAACAACAGGTTGGAGCAGGGGCAGGTTATCTTGATGAAGGTGGAGGAAGAGCTCTGAAAGCATTAGCATTTCAATGCCTCTCCAACTTCCCAGACCCAAATTGGCTCCCTGATTCAACCTGACTTGATTTAGGATCTATATTGACTCCCGTCTAATCCAGGCTTCAATAGGAGCAGCTGAAAGATAAACCATCAGTTCCTGGGACAAGTTGACCATAAATGCCTGGTAGTCTTGGTAATGAATAAGAGCATACCTGAGATGAGATCTTAATTAGGCACCTTGTGTTCTCAGCTCTTAGGGTCTTCACATAAATGAATTTCAAGAAAGACATGGGACTTAGTAAAAGTATAGCAAAATCTATTAGAGTAGAAAGAAGAAGGGAGGAAGTTCTCTCAAGGGAAAGAGTTAATGCTTTCAGAGAGAGCAACAACAATTTATCTATTTATGTTCAACTCTTATTGGGGTATGAGGGAGATGGTTAGAAAGTCCTCTTGCCCAAGTACCACCTCTTTGCTCTGTACTGACTGACCACATTATCTATCAACCATTAGCAACTCTGGGTCATCTTGACCTGAATGGCAGATACTAATTGGAACTGATTTTGCAGAATTTATGGTCAGTTGGCTCCAGTTTTAATCATCCTGATTTCTTAGGTCTGAGAATCTCTGGTCTACGTTGTGTAGGGTCTTGCTTAAAATATCTTAGCAATTAGGCCCTTCTGTCCTCTCCTGAATTTATCAATCTTCCTCCTGTTGTAAGAGGAACAGTTTGTAGGGCTGAGATCAGGCAAGGGGCTTGAAATAGCTCTCTTGTGAGACCATGTGGCACCACTGAGGCATGGCTGTTGATTTATCTATTTGTTCTGTACTAAATATTTTCTTAAACTCCTAGCCCACTGCTCATGTCTCACTGCTACCTAATAGTCTGAGTATCATGCAATAAAAGCATCTTTTGTAATTATGCACCTGACCAATGGAAAATTTTATCAGAATTTATTCCACCCCAGCAAACAATAAAAACTTGCATCTTTCTTCAGAGAGCAGCCTGGTCCCTCAATCAGTATTTTCTTACTTTATAACAATGGTCTACTTTATGCTTTGAATATAACCCTTGCTGCTCTGCCACCATAACTTATTTTTTAAAATGAACATGTTTCTTTTTCTTTCTTTCCCTCTGCTCCTCCTTAATCAGACCCCTTCCCTAATCTCAGAGTAAACAGGATTAACCTTTTTACCCATTTTAGGAAAATTTATCTGTCCTGGAGTACACACCCACCATAGAAATACAGTAATCCAGACTTTGAGGATGATATCAGAAGATGTCAGAAATGACTGTCTCCCAAATTTACAAGTGAATTATAACTTCAACAAAGAATACTTGGAATGTAGCCTTTGAATCACCTCTTTAAAAGCCCTGTGTTCCTGTTGATGGCAGAATCACAGACTTTGGGAAGGAATCCTCTCTGCTTCTCCTTTGCTATCAAAGCAATAAACCTTCTTTTTCCTTTTTCTCATAACCATATTCTCATTATTGGATTGATATTGGGGGCAAGGACTGAGTTTTGGCAACAACTTCAGCTAAAGCCCCAATTACCACCTTTGACTTAAGTCCAAAGATTTACTCATACATTCACACTCATTTTATTCAATTTTATTTCTCTGATGAGTCAAAAATCCCTGTCTCTTGTATCAAGAAATTTTTTTGTAGTCTCCTGATAAAATTTGTCATTAATTCTACAATACAGATCAGAAGTAATTATTCTTATTAAGTATAAATTTTGAAATGAAGGGCTAATAATATTAAAACAGAGCTTTAGTTAAGAAGTTCTCCTAGTATTTATGGCATAATAATATCTTTTTTGCTTTTTCCTTTATTTTCATTAAAAAAAATGGTAAAACAAAAACCAAGTGTTGAAGAGATGGAATGAAATAATTATACACCATCTGTGATTACCAGTTTGGCTTATCCAAAGGAAAAGTAGCCATTCATAACTTTGTGCAGGAGGTAGTTTCATATTTTTGAGAAAGTTGCCTGAAATCAGGCTTTTTCCCTCCCACAGAAATTGGGATATCAGGGTTCTATCTTTTTTTATGATTTCATTTCAAAGGAATGGTTCCCAGAACTGTGAAAAAGACAATCATGTGTTGTAAAATTAGCAAGAAGCTTTTAAAATAATTTGCATCAGAAAGGGGTAGAGAAAAAATTTGCAGCTACTAGACTTGCTAGAGTAAATGCTATGAGAAAAGGGAGGTCAAGAACCTGTCTTTTTGTATCATCTAGATTCTGTAGTTGGAGGGGATAATTAGATCAGGGGCCTACATGTAGGAAGAAGCATGTCTGAAGGTTGGTCAAGCATGGGGAAATGTTAAGCCCACCTTGATCAATATATTATTATAAAATAAGAATAGTTAAGATTTCATGAATGGGATCATTCACAAGTTATGATATTATGAATATCAATATAGATTTTAATATAAATGGCATATATGCATGTATTAAATAGTATTTATATGTAACACAAATAGTATAGTTATTATAATACAATATGTATAAGCATATATATATATAGTTAAACAGTAATCAGTGTGTAGGAAAGTTTGCAGTGGCAAAAATGCAATAAAAAAAGGAAATGGAGAACAGAAGCTGTCTAGTTTCCTTATCTTTGATTGTTAGAAGAGGATTTAAACAGTGACCCTGGTTGTAAGTAAAGGAATATACTCATAAAACATCTTAGGATATCCACTATGCAGTGGCCATGCAATCTATCCTATATATTCCTCCTGCGTGTAGGCACAGTGTAGCCCTCAATTGTATCCCAACCTGCTACCATGGAGGAATGAGTGTGTAATAAAATTGTCCACAACTTCATTTGGTCCTCCAAATTATTTATTTAGGATCACTAAACAGTGTGCTTGGAGCATTTGAAGCCCTGGAGTTGAACAATACATGTGAGCACAATTGAGTATACATAGTTCATAACAGTATTATAAATATATATATATGAAATATTAATGAAAGTGACACTTGTGAACTATTCACATCATTTGTCAGTCATTATTATAAATGTTTTACATAGCCTAATTATTTATTACTCTCCATCATCCTATAAAGTAAATACTATTCCATCCATCTTAAAGAAAGGAAACCTTAGATTAGAAAGGTTAATGTTTGTTGTGAGCGATGCTATTAATAATTACTCAGAAGCAGATTGTCTTTAAATGCAAGCATATATTCTATCACACCAATCATCAAATATAAACAATTCAAAAAGTATTGAGCATGTTGGAGCACCCCAACTAGCATTCAATGTGCACTAATTAAACACTATAAACAATTCACACAATCCTAGGACAACCACAAGTCCCAAAATACCTTTGATGCCACATGACTTCTCTTAACCAAAGAGCAGATGTTGTCTTTGGTGGTTCTTTTCAGCTGACAGCTGGATGTCAGGGAATGGTGGAGTTGATCCAGGGACAGACAGCAAGGTAGTCAGTCTCACTGATTTCCTTGGAGCAAAAGCCTCCAATGTGGCAGGACAAGCAGTTTAAATACAGTTCCAAGTTGATGGTATATGCTGGTGATTGGTTACATCCAGTGAAAGTCAATGTCCATTGGTTATGTCTGGTGAGATGATGTAATTGCAAGTGGATATGTTCTTTGTGCATGCTCATGGAGATGTGTTGTCTACCAATGTAACCAGTTACTGGAAGACTTTTGAAGACGATCAGATGTGTTATAATTTAGATCTGGATCATGCCCAAAAAAACTCATGGGTTGAAAGATTGGTCCCCAGATGATGGTATAAAGACATGGCAGAAATTTCAGGAGGCAATGCTTTCTTGGAGGAATGAGTTTACTGGTAGCATGTTTTGAAGAGTGTATCTTTACCCTGGATACTCCTTGTATTTTTCCTGGTTCTCATGAGTTGAGCAGCTTGGCTCTGTCACATGTTTTGCCTCATCTCACACCCAGAATTAACAGAGCAAAATAACCATGGACTAAAACTTCTGAAACAATAAGCCAAAACATATCTTTATTCCTCTAAGTTGATTTTATCAGGTATTTTGTCACAGAAACAGAAAGCTGAGTCACTTTCACTCTGCTCTCTAGTCCACTTCAAAAAGCACTAATTTTCTCCTTCTACTTAATGGACTTTCATCTTTCTCCCTCCCTACAATTTTATTTCCTCTTCCTTTTCCTCTGTAACCACCACCATTTTGTCTAATTTTTAATAGGATAAAATGGCCCCAAGAATTTGAAAAAGCCTGAAATGCCTTAGACTATTAATTTTTCCTTTATTTCTCACAGACAATAGAGATAAAAATATGATTGTTTTCCTTAGTAAAATTATGATTGAGAAAGGGAAGAGAATATGTTAAAATAATCATATTAATATTTTGATATATAACCTAGCCAGCCACAAATGCATACTTTTTCCCTACTGAAGCATGTATTTTTCAGATTTTGAGATAGTAAATCCTAATTGTCCAACAGTGGATAGCAATCCATGGTCACAATCTGTGTGTCCAAAAAAATACAATTAAGTGTTTGGAAACACAAAATGTTACCATTTATTTCACTGAAGCTGTAATGTCTCAATTAAGTAAAGGAGATATCTGTCAAGCAATTTAGACCAGTTTTCTTATATTCAGTTAGTGATTGAAAAATATAGTATAATTGTCAAAACAGGTGTTTCACAATTGCAGACCATGATAAAACTTTACTACAGAAGAGATAATTTCTTTCATGTTCTAGTATCCTCTAAGGATGACAATATGACTTAGGGAATAAGATTATTATGTTGGTGAGTTATAAACATTGTATAGAAAATCATGTATGTTAATAGAATATATGATTACAAAATAAATTCATTTACAAAACAAGTTAAATAAAAACAGAAAAAAGTGTATTAAAACACAAGTACTGTAACTTTGAAAAGCTTATCATGTAGGTATGAGTTGTAATATCTGCTTTGATTTAATTAAATGTGGTTCCCTTACTACATCCAGGAATTACTGATGACAGTGTTCAAAATAAATATTTTCTATGTGGGTAAAAGAAAAAACCAATTAGATATAATTTAACAAACTCTTGAAACTTTTAAAAAATAATAAGAAATATTATGCATTAGTTAATGCAAAAAGAACTATTTTATTCAAAACTAATGAATAACAATTTTATTAATCTAAAGGATTTCTATTTACTATATCATCTGAAAATATTAAAAAGTGAATGAATCAGTAATAAGGTCTTTTTTTCATCCTTACATTTCATGTCATGAGAATCTGCATCACTTTATTATAACTAGTAATAAATATAATTTATTAAATATATTCTATATATTACTTATACTATTAAATGCTTCATATGCATAATTTTAAAAAATAATTAAACTATCAGTGGTTTCCATACAAGAAACTAATTTTTTGAAAATGGTTAAATAATTGTCCTAGAGTAATAAAAATGGTAAGTGTAAAGCTGGAATTTACAAATGATCTAATTTTAAAACACATATAATGGTTTGGGTATTGCTTTTTAATACAAGTTAATATTGCTAGAATTATGTGTTAAAACAAATACAGCTAATATGGATAAAGCAAATTATACAACAAATTTATTATATTAGTTTTCTGAATACTCCACTATTGACAATTGCCTTTTAATGTTGCAGCCCCCTCAATACTGTTTTGTGAATTTTGACCGAAAATGTTAGTACTTATATAAAAATATTGTTCCACAAGTGTGACAATAAACATATCACTCCAAAATTTAGTGTATTTCTCTCTCTCTTTCTCTCTTCTGTGTGTGTGTGGGTGTGTGTGTGTGTGTTTGTGTGTGTGTCCTACTAGAATTGAACACTGAAAGGGCTGCTCTAACACTGAGCTACATCCTCAACCCATTTAATGTTTTCTTTGGTGTGGGGGTGAGATCTTGCTAAATTGCTTAGGCTGGCCCCAGATTTTTGGTTCTCTTTGCTTCAGCCTTCTAAGTTTCTGCTACTATGAGTATGTGCAACTACATATGGCATGAAATTTAATATCTTCAAACAATGTTTTTATTTTGTTTCAGCTTTCAAGAATGGCTCAGTGGCCAATTCTACCTTGGGAGTCTCCAATGAGGATTTCAGAAATGTTCACTTTATCTAAAAATATCCAAATGTTTCATTAATAACAGACTTTCTGCTATAATGAGAGGACATTTGAGGAGATCAACTTAGTTTCAAAAGCCTGTGTAGCAGGACAATATCAAGGTGTTTAGATTTCTTAAGTAATGGCTGCTATCTACAGAATAAGTATAGAAGAAGTCACAGAATATAACTTATGCTTCTAAAAACAAACCACCAAAATGCAAAGGGGACATAAACCTCATATCAATGGGAATTGTGTAAATAAATTTAAACACATTTTATAACTGCCAAAACTATATTGATGATATACATATAGCAGAAAATTATTACCAATCCAAATGTGATAAAAAATCTGTAATTTAAAAACATACTTTATCTTGCCAGGCACAGTGGTGTACACCTGTAATCCTAGCAGTTCGGAGTCTGAGACAGGAGAATAGCCAGTTCAAAGCCAGCTTCAGCAAAAAAGTGAGGCCCTAAGCAACTGAGTGAGACCCTGTCTCTAAATAAAATACAAAATATGGCTGGGAATGTGGCTCAGTGGTCAAGTGTCCCTGAGTTCAATCCCTAGTACGCCACTTCAAGAACAAAATAACATACTTTACCTTAAATATCAATTTATTTTTTTCTTTATTTTTTCTTTTTCCTATTTAAATATATTATATGTTTATTAATATTTAAAACTACTAAAAGGAAAAATGAATTTTTAAAAGCATTAAATCCTAAATACAAGAAAACTGTGATATTATTTTACAGTCTTTATAGTCTTACTTTGATCAGAAAGATGTCTCACCAAAATTGGATCATATAATAATATTATTTACTATGTTTTCTATTTTATTAGAAAGCATTAAAAATATATTGTATCAGTTATACAATATTTATCTAGTAAAAATGGCCTCTTTTTAACCATTGATCACTGAATAATAACAAAAAAATGATTGTCAGGAATATAAAATTTCAATGTTGATAGAGAAGTAAATCTATTTTATAATGTAACATAATTATATAGAAGTAAATTTGATGATTAGATAGAAGGTTTCTGATGAATACTTTCAATTTTCCCCTTCATAATGTTAAGAAATATTTATTTCTGCATCAGAAATAATAGTTCCTATTCTACTAGAGTTTTCTGTTCTAAGTTTTCTCCAAATAGCTTTTGTGTTTCATGCTATTTAATTTTCTAATTTTAGAGCTCTTACTATTATTTTTTGCAAATTATTTCCAATCTCTTGTATAGTAATTGCTTATAGTACACTTTAAGTTGAATAATTATTAATTTCCATGGAGACTTTCTATCTCTCCACTTTTCAAAATAGTAACTTTCTAAAAAATTTTGATTAAATCATTATCATAACTCAAGCTTTCAATAAGAGGATTTTCAGTATCATTCTCCACCAATATCTGGATTTTATTTTTTCATTATAACATGTATGAAAATAGTTGTCCTCTTCTTTCTTTAGAAATTTCTTGGATATTTTTCTTTGGATGGTGTTTGAGTCAGACTTTTTGCCTGTATGATCAAAAGACATAACAAGAACAATTTCAGAGGAGGATACATTTATTTGGTGCTCACCATTTCAGAGATCTCAGTCCATAGACCAACTCCATTGCTCTGGGCTGGAGGTGAGTCAGAACCGCATAGTGGAAGAAGTAGTGAAGAGCAGCTCAGGGTATGGCCACCAGGAAGTACAAGGAAAAAGAGAGACTTCTCTCACCAAGGAGAAATATATACCCCAAAGGAAAACCCCAATGACCCACCTCCTCCAGCCACACCCTACATGCCTACAGTTACCACCCAGTTAATCCTTATCAAGAGAATGGTGAACTGATTAAGTTAAAAACTCTCATAACTCAATCATTTCACTTTTAAACTTTCTTGCTTTGTCTCACACATGAGCTTTTAGAGAACACATAATATTTAAATCAGAACAGATGGAAACATGGATACAGTGACAATTTATTTGTTTGGTCATCACACATTATTTTCTGCAAGTAGGTATTGAAGTGTTGTTTTTCACAGTGAATGCATGAGCATATTATGATAGAATATCAGAATTTTTTTATTTGGAATATCTTCAATCTTTGTCTCCTAACTTCCTAACATAAAATTGCAACATATGTGTAAGAGACATCATTTTGTCTCTCTAATTACTTGGATTCATTCTCTAGTTTCTATTGTTTGTATATGGGTTGTCCTCCAATAATTCATATATTTGAAGCTTGGTCCAGTGTAGCAATGTGAGAGCTCAGCTGGCATAAATTTTAAGAGGAGGAGCACAGTGATATATATGGGAAGTGCTGGCCTTGGAAAAGATTGAGGTGGTTTTCCTGGGACCTTGAATGTGTTCTTGTGAGATTATCAATTAAAAAATATATAACTCCTTTGATCACTAAATCACTTTCTATAGCTTTCTGTCTCATAATATTATCTTTCCTTCCAGCACATGTTCCTATTATTGTAATTCCATTCACTACAGAAATCTAGGTGAATTCATCTAGGCCTATACCTGAGCCAAGTAGAAATCATCATCATATCTTTGAACCTCCAGAATTGTAAGCTGTATAAACCTCATTAATGGAACATGAACTAATGAAGTTTCTAACCATGTGGAGTTACATAATTATATATATATGTATGTATGTATATATGTAAGTATGTATATATGTATGTAAATACATGAATGTATGTGTGTGTATATATATATATGTGTATATATATATATGTGTATATATATATATATATGTGTGTATATATATATATATGTATATATATATATGTGTATATATATATATATTCCTGACATTCATGCAACAAACTATGCTTTTCCCGGGAAGTTTGATATAAATTTGGAACATACGTTCAAGGCTTAGAAGGTCAATTTTCCAGGAAAATAATTCACATGTTTATAGCAATTATTCTGAGAACTTCTTATTAAACTTTTTATAAATCACAAAATATACTCTAGTGTCTTTACCATCATTTACATTTAAACTAATAAACCAGTTAGGATTGATTCATTTATTTTCAATCAAAGTGTTTTTATTGAATGCATTCAACTTGTGTGTCCAGATCAACACTATTCATTCCAGTAATCTCAGAATAGTTTGCCAGATCGCAATTTATTTTTCTAACTCAGCAGTATTTGAAAGAAAAGTCTTTTCTTCTACAGTGTTGTGTGTGCTGTGTATGTATGTATCTGTGTAAAATTCACCTTTTCTCCAAGTTGTGCCAGTTGATTTTGGTGTTATAGATTTGGTATTATAGATCTTAGATGGAGAGAATTGATGTTAGTTTTTTGAATGCTCTAACATTGTTAATATATAATTTGATACATGATATGTTTTAATTATTTTAATTAGTTTTTGGGAAGAATTTTGTATTGTCCCTCTCAGTTTTTATGATGCTTTTACTTCTTTCTCTTATGTACTTGTTTATTTTGTAATTGAAGATAGTGTTGCAGTGTACTGATTTGCCTGAACTCTTTACATATTAAATAATTTTCATTTTTGTCCCATATGTATGTACTAATTATGTTACAGATCTTTCTTTTCCTTCTGCCATAATTGTTTTTACTTTCTAATTTAATTTAATTTAATTATTTTTGACATCTAAGTTTACTCAAATGTGTTATTATTACCCTTTGGAATTTTTGTCCATCTTTGAAGTTTAAAGATGTATTGCCCTATAATTTTTCTTTTTAGTTTGCACAATACATGTATGATAGCTACATTGTTAAAAACATTTAAATGCACAGCTCGGTGTTGTTAATTGTGATCATATTGTTATACAGCAGATTCTTCAAACTTTTCATGTTGCATACCTGAGACTTCACTTACATTGAGTAGCACTCACTTCTCCTTCTCCGACTTCCCAAAACCACAGTTCTACTTTCTGTTTTGATGATTTTGATGTCTAATACCTCATATTCATGAAATTGTGCAGTATTTGCTTTTTCTGCTACTGCGATATTTCAAAGAAACTAGAAGTTTCGTTCATGTTGTAGTACATAAAATTCCCTTTTGTTTTATTACTTAATGATCTTCTACTTAATGTGTAAAATATGTTTTTCCTTATTGATTCATCCATCTAGAGACATTTAGGCAGTTTCTTCCTCTGGACTATTGTGAATAATGGTACAATAAATTCAAGGGCAAATATATCCTCAATAATTTTCTTTTAATACTTTTGGATAAATAGTATTATTAGATCATATGGAATTTCTATTTTTTATGGTATTAGGACACTCCATACCATTTTCTTTAATGGCTTAATATTACATTCTCAAAAAGGGTACTATTTCCTACAGATTCTTCTCAGTAATTAGTTTCTGCTTATTTATTTGTTTGCTTGTTTTGATAATGGGAATTCTAACAGGTGCAAAGTAATATCTCATTATGATTTTAATTTCATTTCCCTAAACATTAGTGATTTTGAAATTTCTATAAAAAACTAACACTGATATATATAATATTTGTACAACAGTACAGTTACTTATGTTTTCATCCTTATCAAAGATTTCTATACTTTCACATAGTTTTGTGTTTCTGTTTACTTTTTTAAAAAAATATTTTATTTAGTTATAGATGAACACAATACCTTTATTTATTTTATATGGTGCTGAGGATCGAACCCAGTGCCTCACACATATGAGGCAAGCGCTCTACCGCTGAGCCACAACTCCAGCCCCTACTTGTTTTTATTTCACCTGGAAGAATTAACTCCCTTTTGCATTTTATATAAGACAGACTTAGTGATGATGAACTCCTTCAGTATTTGTTTATCTGGGAAAATTATTATTTCACCTTCACTTTTGAAGAAAAGTCTCACTGGATATGTTATTCTTGACTGGTACTTTTTTTTTTGTCTTTTTTTTTTAGTGTTTTGAATTATTATCCCACTCTCTTTCGGTCTCTAAGATTTTTGCTGAGAAATTCACTAACACTCTTTGTAAATGACATGTTCTGCTACTTTAAAAATTCTCTCTTTGTCCTTGTTCTTTGACAATTTGATTATGTGTCTTGCTGGACTTCTTTAGGGTTGCTCTATTTTTAAAATATTAATTATTTTTTAATCTTCCCTTTTTAATTTTTTTACCCTTTTTTGTTCACTGTAGCCTCAGGGCCTCTGGAGTAATCTGGCTCCCATCAGTACTTTAAAATAGCCACTTTGTGCAACAAGTCATGAGGTCAAACATGGTCTAGTATTTTCTTTTTCAGGAAGAATCCAGTAGCTGAGAATCTTCTCCTGATCACATAGTTCTTTGCCAGTGAATACTATGGCAGGAGAGTGTCACACATTCTTCATGGCTCTGATGCAGCTGGCTTGACACCTGCTGGGGTGCAGGATCTTATTCACTGAGTTTTGCATATCTCATAAACACAGTTCATAAGTGTGCTGTTGTTGGACCAAAGTCACTGCAGGAGGAAGGAGGATCTAATTTGCTATCTTTCTCATGTCATTCTCTTGCCCTTCAAATTTTTAATTACTATTTAAAATATTTTAATAGATGACTTTTTAAAATTTTTCAATCTTGTTTAATATAATGTACCAGAATAACAGTGTTTTTTATTTGAAGGTATTTATAATCTCTCTCTGTCTAAATACAGAATTTCACTCATTTACCCTCTTAATTGATCAGCAATCCATTATTTAATGTAATTCTTGATATGGTGTGAAATATCATGGTTTTTCTGGTCTATTTCATTATTTCACCTTTTCTATGCTAGTTCCTCACCTTTTAAACTATTTAATGCTATAATATATTTAATAGTTGATGAAACCAGTCCTAATTCCTTTTTTTTTACCCACTATATTTTCTTACTTATCTATTTCTCATGAAATGAACTTAGATAAGTAAATTCTCAACTCTATTCTTTTTACATTTTTTTCCACAGAATCTCAATACTGCTAATATACAAACATAAAAGCTTTTCATATTAGTACAGTTTTATTTCATGACTTTGAAGTTTTATCTGTGGGTTATCAGCAAAGAATTTATCTTATTCTTTCCCACTTAGATTATCTCTGTAGAAGCAGGGTGTTTATATTCATGGAAGTAATATTTTTTATTCACATTTCTTAATATGGTATTTAGGAGACTATTCCTCTGAATATCTAGTGATAGAATTTTTGTGCTTGCTTACTGGTGATGCATTGTGTTCTCTTTGATGTGTGTTAGTGTGTGCAAAAAATGATTAAAATGTGATAAAATATTGTTTTTTTCTCACAGAAATCATCCTTTACTGAAGTACTGATAGCATTAGAAAACAAAATAGATAGAACACAATACACAAATTTTATATAAATTGCCAGTTTTAAATAGCTACATTGATATTTTTGAGTAAATCAACTTTACCTTTGAGCCAGAAGTGTGATTCACTCTTAGAAAATGTTGTAAAATAGGAAGCCAGAAGAACTGACTGCAAGGGAAGGATGTCTAGAAATCCTAGCATATGACAGTTGCTGCAAATTCCTAAATATATATATAGTATCATGAACACACATATAAATGTGAGCTATATTAAAAGTGGTTTTTCAATGACATAAAAAGAAAAAATCATTTACATAAATAATAAATTTAGAAAAAAATGTGCAAATTAAAAATCATGTTATGCTAATAAGTTTATAAATAAAAACCTTTTACTTATTTTCATATTTTAAAATGCCAGGGTGATAGTGGTATACTTTAAAGATAATTTTAGTTACATATTTTGTCATTTAAGGGCTTTTACTTTAAAAATATATTCTGGAAATGATTTTACCATAAAATAATTATGTACAAGCAAGATAAATTAGCTAAAAATCAGTCATCTCAAGTTGATAATAAGAACATCTTTCTGATAATAAAAATATCAAAGCATATCTTTGGGAGATAAATAAATACCATAGTTTTATTTAGAATATAATTTGAAATTAGTAGTCCTAATATATTTCTTCAATATTTCCTATAATTTAATTAAATGAAATTTTTAAAAAGTTGACTTTTTGTATCTGTGAATTCCACATCTGTGTACCCAACTAATCACACACTTAATTAATTTTGTCCTGAGTGTGTACATAATTTTTTCTTGTCATTACTGACTAAACAACACAGTATAACAACTATTTGCATTTCATTTACATTATGTTATGTATTATAAGTTATCCAGAAATGATTTAAAGTATACAGCAAGTTGTGCGTGGGTTGTAATCAAATACGATGCCACTTTACATAAGAGACTTGAGCATCTGCAGATTTGCATATCTGCAAGGAGGTCCTGGAATCAATTCTCCATGGACACTAAGGGATTGCTATATAATTGAATGAATACTATTATATTTATATGCTATTTCAATGCTATGTAAGTAATATAATGTAGAGTATGTTGTTATTATTAACATGATTGCAGAACAAATATGATGATAAAATTTTATGTTGGGAAGTCAACTTATTTGGGACAGAAACTTTTATACATTATATATGGGCAAAATGTAGTGGAAAACCCTATAAACAATAAATAATTCAACTTCTAAACTCATGTATATGGCATAAAAATCAGAAATTTTATTTGGCTAGCAATATCTTCTTCCTCATACAAAAATATTAGAGATTCTATGGATTCCTAAAAATTTTATACTGAAAACCATTTAGGTTATCTAAATTAATCTTCTTATCATAGAGCAAAATAAAACTCAAAATGATAGAAAACATCACACAAATTATGGGCCTCATATTCTCTGGTTCTGGTCCTAGATGTGAAAAATTTGAAATCATTTTTCTGAACAAATTCACCACCAAGACATTATAAAATTCATTAACTTGTACCCTTTACTACATACATTATATGATTAATTATATCTTAATTTCAATGTGAACATTATTTAAATATTGCACACATCCTATAAAACATTTTGTATATGGGCTAGTGGTAGAGTACTTGCCTCACATATATGAAGCACTGGGTTTGATGTTCAGCACCACATTAAAAAAATGAATAAAGGTATTGTGTCCATCCACAACTAAAAATATTTTTTAAAATAAAAATACAACATCTTGTATATATTTAATTTCTAGACATAAGTATATATTAATCTCCACATAAATTTCCATATTAATTGTTTCAGAATATATATGTAACTCAAACAATTCAATAAGAAAATAACAAATACTCTGATTAAAAATTGAGGAATGACCTGAATAGAAATTTCTGAAATGGGACATACAAATTGCAAACAAATGAAAAAGTGCTGAACATCACTTATACCCATGAAAATTTAAATTTAAGCAACTATGAGAAATGACTTTACATTTGTTAGATTGGTTATTATCAAAAAATAAAAGAATGCTGGTAAGGATACAGAGAAAGTAGAACTCTCATATACTGTTGGTAGGAATTTATATTAGTACAGTCCTTATAAAAACCCTATGAATATTCACCAAATACTTGAAATAAGATTAGCATACAATTCAGCAATTTCACTACTGGATGTATACCCCAAAGAATTTAAATCAGTATGTCAAAGAAACATCTGTACTCATGTTTATTGCAGCTCTGCTCACAATAGTCAAGCTATAGCATTGACCAAGGATAAATGGAAAAAGAAAATGGCATGTGTGTTGAGAGTGATGTTATTTGTCTGCAAAGCAGAATAAATTATATCATTTGTATCAACACAAATATGGCTGGAGAACATTACATTAAGCAAAATAAGTATGACACAGAAAAACAAATACCACATATTCTCACTTATACATACATATTAAAATTTAACCTCAGAGAAGGAGAGTATAGACAGACCTGTGGTTACCAGAGGATAGGAAAGATGCTGAAGGAAGGATGGAAAGACAACAGTTAATGAGTACAAGGAGAAAGGAGCCATAATTTCTAATATTTTATACGATGTTAGAATAAATATGGTTGACATCTGTTAATTGAACATTTTAAAATAGCTAGCAGGAAGGAATTTCAATGTGTCCAACACACACACAAAATGACATATACATGTCTAAGATAACAGATGTGCCAATTGCTCCAAATGATTATTACATATTACATACATGTATAGAAATGTCAGATTGTACCTCACATGTGGACAAATACTATTATTTTATTAAAAATATATTTTAAAAACTTGAAACAAGCTTACTGCTATTCAATTTATAAGCATATGTCTCAACCAGTATTTTAATGGAATGCTCAAAACAGTATTTTATGTATTATTTAAATTGATTAATTTTTAATTGATAAAATTATATATTTTAATGATACATAGAATATTTCAAATTATGTGAACATAATGGAATTACTGTACTGAGCTATTTGACCTATGTATTGCTTCACATATTTATTTCTTGTTGTAAGAAAATCTACTTAAAATCAATTAGAAATTTTCAAGAATACAGTACATTGTTATTAATCATAGACATCATGTTATACAATAGATCTCATGAGCCTTTTATGTAACTGAAATTTTGTATAAAACAGTACTTTAAGATGAAAACATAAAATAGCAAAATTTGTCCAATAGTTCTTAGATCTTAACTAAAGTTTAAGTTTTATTACACTAAAATATCCCAAAGTAAAGAGATTAGAAAACCATACTAATTCTTAGTAATAAAATAAATATTACACCTCCTTTCACTGTTTTTGTCAGTTTCTGTTTTTTCAGTGCTGTGACTAAAATACCTAACCAGAACAATTTTAGAGGAGGAAAAGTATTTTAGGGCTCACAGTTTTAGATATCTCAATCCATAGACAGTAGGTTCCATTCCTTGGGGCTCACGGTGAGGAAGAATATCATAGTGGAAGAGTGTGGTGGAAGGAATAGGCTCACATGATGATCAGAAGCAGAGAGAGAGATTCGGCTTACCAAATACAAAATATATACCCAAAAAGCATGCCCCCAATAATCCATCTCCTCCAGCCACACCCTCCCCACCTTCAATTACCACTCAGTTAATCTCACTAAAAGATTAATTCACTGATTGGACTAAGGCTTTCATAACCCAATCATTTATCTCTAAACCTTCTTTCATTGTCTCACGCATGACCTTTTGTGGGACACCTTACATTCAAACCACAACAACACCAAATCACAGAACAAAACAAAGCACAGAAAATATCTGTAGACAACATAATAGTAGCAGAACAATTGCTGCATTTAAGGTAAGATACTACACATCAAGTGTTCAAATTCATGAAATGTTATTGAATAATGTTGCCTTTTCTTCTTCTGCTTTTGTTTGTTTGTATTTGTTTTGTCTGTTATGTTGGAGATTTAAACCAGGTCTTTTTTGAGCTATCTCTATCACTGAGCTACACCCCGATCTTTCATCTATTTCATTTCTTTTCTTATTGAAAACAGTTCTTGCATTGTATGAGTAATTTATGTCACTAACCACACATTCTTGATTTTTCTTTAGATAGGCTATCATTTAAATGAAATGTTTTCCCAAAGAGAAGAATGATCCCTGCAATGAAATTTTACCTGGGTAAGTTGATATTTATTTTTCAAAATATAGGACAACAGCTGCTATATAGTAGATGCTTTATTTGTGATTGAACTAGTTAAATGGGTGATGAGTAATACTTTATATGTTTCCATTTCTGGAATGTTCTCCTTTGTAGAAAATAAGGCAGTGTTTATATTTTCAGGTGTGTGCATTTAGCATCAATTATGACAGGAAGATGGAGAATTTAAAACACATGTGATAGACTGGTTCTGCCTGAAGGTAGTGTCAAGAAGAGGATGATAGGTGGTTGTTGGGACCATTTTGTGCCTTCAAGGTCCATGTTGACAACAATCATGAATTTTTTTCATAGAAAATGGAAGAAGGAACTCTGGACACCACTGTGTATATTTTGGGGCATTCTTCTACCCTTATAAATGAAATTGTATTATTTTGCACAGTTGTCCTTAAGTGAAAATTCAATGTAAGCAAGGATCATAGGGAACTTCCAGTCATCAATTTGCTCTCTTAGCATTGTTTCTATAAACGAAAGGACAGGTTTTGGAGTCTGACATCCCTTGGGCCATGAATTACCAGAGCAGAAGAGGGCTTATATTTTTAGAGGTTAATTGTCTCTTGAAGCACAGAAATGCATGCCTCTCCCTTTTTCTCCTCATTCTTTTTGCTTTGTGGATTAACAAGAATCAAGAACCAAATTAGGATCACATGCTCTCTGTTCCTTCTTCTGTCACACCCAAACATGGACAGGGACTGCTGCCCAGGTTCTGAGATTGGCAATCAAGTCCAGGTAGAAGATAATGAGGGGGATGGAGCATTCTACCTTTCTTATGCTAAGGTCAGAGTTACCGAGTTGCTGTAACCTATGGTCATCTGAACAAACTTGGAATATATTCTGTAGACCCAGTTGTCTAATTCTTTCCCTCTAAGTACAGAAGAAGGTACACAGATTCTAAGTTTCCAATTTTGTAGAATCATGAAAGTGCACTTGACATTTGTCTACATCACATTATCCTGTATATTTCATGTCATATCTTTTCCTGTATCTTCAGAAGTGGAAGGAAAGAGAAGGGGTAAGTTTGCCACAAAATATCAGCAAATTTCATTACAAATAATTCTTATTTTATTATTGCATCATAATAAGTTAGATACATTTTATTTAATTCATGCAACATCATCATAAATTAGCCTTTATATGTGACCACATTTGTTGGATGAGATAAAAGAGCCTTGGCATAGTAAAATCACTCACTGATATCTGAAAGGTGGTAAATGGCAGAGTCAGATTTTGAGCTGTGGTCATTCTGACTCTAGAACTTGAATTCTTCCACTATATTGAATGTAGGCCAGTGATTTTTGGCTTAGTGACTCCAAGAAAGTAGCTACTAAGTGAAGATTAGAGAAGTTTCTCACTGTGATTCAAAAAAGGCAACTGCTATTCCTGCTGTTCTTTCCTTGCTTGCATGTGGGGCCACAGACACCAGCACAGATCTGAAGGAGTTAGCTTTTGATTGTAACCATCATCTCCATGGGTGGATGGAGGGGATGGATGGTGAAGCAGTAGATAACAGACATGCTAGGGGCACAGGTGTGTTTCCAGATTAGACAGGAGGCATAACAGGCACAAAGAAGACCTGACTAAAAGAGAAGTATAACAGATTGCTTCCTTATAGCCCAGACAGTGGGGCTCCTCTTATCTTCAGGTTCTGGCAACACAGACTAGTTTCCTTGGATACAAGAGCTTCCCTGCTTACAGGGACTGAATCATCAAATGTGTTTGAGTTTGTTCAGACAATCTCAGAAAGGACAAACGAACCCCCCAAAAAGACCAGAAGTTCTATTTTTAGGAAAGTGAGTACAAATAAGTTGATTCATAGAACACTGTATATGGCCAATGTACCTAGAGGTCTTAGTTTTTATAGTGATATTCAGTTCAATCATTAGGAAGTCGTAGTAACACTCCTTTTTACTATACAGTGAGTATTTGAAACACATTTTGTTCAGTAAATTATGTTATGATATTAGATATTTTTTACTATATCTCTGGAGTCGCCCCAAAATATCACCACATATTCTTTCTATGCACATGCTATACCATTGAGCTATACACCGCAGCCCTATTTGTCTTTGTAATGAACAAATGTAAATCTGGACCTCAAGGAACACTGCAATTGTTATTTTCAAGGTATCATAATGGGAACCACGTTTTTCATTATATCCATCTCTCATAGCACCTAGAATAATGTCTCACACATATTTTTCAGTGTTTTTCAAGGTAAAATGTCTTTCCCCAACCCTTGAACAAACTAAGCAACATGAATAGTTAACTGGATACTGTATTCGCCATCCTGACTCAGATAGAATTCATTAATTCTGTTTGTTTAATTTGGCTTAATCATGTCTGGAATTTATGATGAAAGCACTTCCAATTTTGGATATATAAATATAGTTGACTAACTACATTAAGCTGGCAATTCCAAGATAGGATATGATACAAGCAAGGAAAGAATAAATAAAATGTCAGCTCCAGAAAAATTGTCAGTAATAAATCTGGTCCCTGATAAAAATTGTCAGTATCCCAAAACAGTGTTCAGGGGTCATGAAAAACAAGCTTGGCCTGGCTTGCTGTAATGACTTTCTGGAGCATCTGAACTTCAGGAGTAAGGATGGAGAGGTAATGTTGGCAGAAACTTCCTGTAAAAGCCATTTCTCAGGTGGGTGAAAACATTGTGCTTCTTTAATTATTTTCTTAGAAGGGATTGAACCTCCATGTGAAGTAGAGCAGGAAAGTCGCTCAAAACCCACTGTCCTGGATGGATGAAGTGACACATCAACCTCACACAAAGACTTTATTTCTGTGGGAAAGAGAACATATGTCTAAGGTGGGAAAAAAAAAAAAAAAAATGGACCTGGGAAATTTCATTACACAACTCAGCATCTCCTGCTTCATCCTATGACCTTTTATTGTATGTATGCTTGTGATTATGAGTAATGCTTGATACTTAAGAAAAGCCTGATTTCTGAGATTGTGAGTTCACAATTTGATGTGTTATGTTAGTTTAAGAGAGCATGCAATTGCTAGATAAAGGAGCAACTCTTCAATTACCTGCATGAGGAAGCATACATAGCGCTTTAATTTCTTTATAATCATTCCATGGCTTATATTTACCTTTATCTCCAGTTCCATTGCTGGGGTAGATATATTACCCATGTTTAATCTCTGTCATGACAGAAAAGAAGCATTATATCAAATTTTGCATGGTATAAACCAAGTAATAAAGATTTTTTAAAAATTTTTTTTAGTTGTCAATGGACCTTTATTTTATTTATTTATATGCAGTGCTAAGTATCAAACCCAGGGTCTCACACATGCTAGGCAAGCGCTCTACCACTAAGCCACAACCCCAGTGCAAAATTTTTATGAATTGTGTAATCCTATGTATTATATGATTACAGTTATATGACACTTGGAAAAAATACAAAATTAGATAGATAGTAAAAAGATTACCAGTTGCCAAGTGCTTGGGGGTACGAGTGGATGAATATGTCAAATATAGGGGATTTTAAGGCAGTGAAGTCATTCTGTATGGATATATGTCATAGTATATTTGTGAAAATTCATAATCTGAAACAACTATAGTGAACTAATGTAAACTATAGGATTTGGTGATTATAATGTATCACTGTTGGTTAATCTATTTTAACAAATGTACCACTCTGGAATTGGATATTGATGGCAGGGGAGATTTGTGTTGAAACAAAGGGAATATTAGAACTAACTTTTTGTAAACCTAAAACCTTAACAACAAAGGAAGCACAAATATCAGCTAACACGTTTTAACCTTCACAGTAGAAAAATTTAATGAGCTAATGTTTAGAAATGAGTAATGCAGATTACTTATATTCAAATAACAACATACATGGCTTAATATTTTCATATTGTTATGGCTTAGGTATTAGGTGTCCCCCAAAAGCTCATGTGTGAAACAGTTCAAAAGCATTTATAGGTGAAATAATTGGGTTATGGGAGCCTTTACCTAGTCAATGAATTAACTCCCTGATGGAGATTAACTGGTAGCTGAAAGCAGGTAGGGTGTGGCTGGAGGAGATGGTCATTGGGGGCATGTCTTTATGGTATATATTTTGTATCTGGCAAGTGGAAATCTCTCTGCTCGCTGATCATCATATGAGCCTCTTCTCTCTACCACACCCTTCCACCATGATATTCTGCCCCACATCCAGCCCTGAGGAATGAAATGTATGGACTGAGACCTCTGAAATTATGAACCCCCAAATAAATTTTTCCTCCTTAAAATTGTTCTCATCATGTCTTTTAGTCACAGAAGCAAAAAAGCTGACTAAAGCTTATATATCATATATTTTTTAAAATCAAGTATCATTGAGGGGAATGTAAACTAAAACACAAATGACTTTTTACCATAAAGCCCTCAATGAGCTATATATATCTTGGTAAAAACATAATAAACAATATTTTTAAGTTAAAAACAAAAATCAACGCAAAGAACCAGTAGTAGAGATGTTAACGAAGACACTTGCCTGAAATTACTGGAATATTCAAATATCTTATAGGGAAAAAACTAGTGAAAACTCTGTAGTGTTGTGAAGCATTGAGCAGCCCTCCTACATCTCCTTAGATAAGCCCTGATTTTATGATCATTTATTTTATGGATCTAAGGATTTCAATGACTTAATTATGTGATTATTAGACTATAAACTAGTAGCAATTTTTTTAATCTATACATGTGGATATTATTGGAACCAATATTATTCCTTTGTGAGAAACGAGGAAAAATGTCACTTTTAAAATAGGAATCACTCAAACTCACTTACCTGTAAAATGGTAAGTAGACATTCCTGACTCACTTATTTAACAAGAATCTTTGATGAAAAGGAATAATCATTTTTTTTGCAATTGCATTACTTTTTATATTACCTTATTAAATAACTTAAAACAAGATATTATATTGTTGTGGCACTGGGAGCATATATGAAACCTGTTTTTCTCCTCTTTTTAAATTCCAAAGTTTAGTTCTTGTCTCTTCCATATAGTTGCAATGCCTCAGAGATTTCCAGAAATGTAAACAGGCACATCAGGAGGAAATTTATGCGAACATCTTCCTTCTTCCAGCTCAGCAACACTGCGTGAAACCCTCTCCTGGTGTGTTTGCACAAAGAAATCTCATCATTTTCAGAATCCTGTCCCTGATACAAAAGTTATATAAACTAACTCCACCCTTCTTATCCAATTCTCAGTTTCCTATTTACAAACTTTGATTTTTAGTTTATATTTTAAAAGTGTAATGCTATAATCTATAATTTTTAGTTTTATGTTATATTAACATATATTAGGATTTTATACTCTTGCTTTGTTTAATATTGTGTACTATTATTATATTTAAATAAATGTAAATATAATACATACATTGAATTTATTAAAATATCAATATATTCAAATGACATGAATCAGAGCTTCCTGCATCAACATCCAGTAAATTGTTTAAACTTATAAAATCTTAGTTCCATCATCTATAAATTGGTCTAATAAGGATTATTGTGTGGATTTAATGACATTTTATATAAAAAACCTCTATCATGATATCAGACACTTTTATATTCTAGTAGGTTTTGCTAATGCTGGGATTGTCCATTATTTAAATATTGCAGCAAACTTGTAGCTCATAGGCAGTGTGCAATTCATATTAACACACTGAACTTGTACAATGAATCTGGTGTCCTAAGTATGTCTTCAAGAAATGTACATGGAGTAAGCATTTGGAAAACTAAATAAAACTTGCTTTTTCTGAAGCACATTTCTTTTTACTTTTTAAGTTTTATTTTATTTTTAATTAATAAATGTGTATAATTTATAGGGTAAAATGTGATTAGATTTTTTGTTTGTTAGTAATTTGCAGTACTGGGTGCTGAACCCAGGGGTACTTTACTACTGAACTACATCCCCAGCCCTTTTTATATTTATTTTGAGTCAGTATCTCACTAAATTTCCAAGGATGGCCTTGAACTGACAATCCTTCCTCAGTCTTCTGAGTCACTGTGGTTACAGTTGTGCACCACCATGCCCAAAGATATTTCTGTGTATGTATATACTTGTAAAATAATCAAATCAGGCTAATTAACATGTCATTGTCTCAAATATTCCTGATTTTTTTAGTGCAAATATTTTAAAACCATTCTTTTAGACATTTTGAAACATACATTATTAGTAACTGGATTCACCATTCTGTATAATAGGTACACAGAAATCTATTATTCCTGTTTAACTGAAATTTGTACACTTTGACCAGTATCTCCCATAGGCCTGACAAACTTTCCTTTGGCCTCTTTCTACACACTGCATCTAAGACATAAACTTTTTTGTATTTATATATGAATGAGATCATGTGCTGTTTCTCATTGTGTGCCTGGCTTATTTCACTTAGCATAATTTCCTTTAGGTCTACCATGTTTTTACAAATGACAGAATATTCTGCATTGTAGCAGCTGAATAGTATTCTTTTACTTTATTTTTTAGAAGTTGTATATATAACCAAGCATAGTTGCTCATACCTGGGATTCCAGCCACTTTGGAGGCTGAGGCAAAGGGATCACAAGTTCCAGGCTACCCTGGGCATTCAGTAAATCCCTGCCTCAAGATTTGAAACAGATAAATAAATTGAAAGGTCTGGGTATGAATCTCAGCGATGAGAGTGCTCAGTGGTAGAGAGCTCCTAGGTTAAATTCCCAGTAATACTAAATAAATAAATAAATAAATAAATAAATAAATAAATAGATTAAATTTATACATACATACCATATTTTTAAAATCCATTGTTCCTGCATGTTGCCTATTGCAAATAATACTACAGTGAACATGGCAGCACAAGTATTTCTTTGACATACTGATTTTGAATTCTTTGAGCATCTATTCAGAATGAAATATTGAATCATATGGTAAATTCTGGTTTTATTTTATTTTTATTTTTATTTTTCGGTATCTTCATACTCTTTTCCACAATGGCTGTATGAGTTTACAATACCAACATTGCTGTACTGATACTCTCATCTGCACATTCTCACTACGTGTTTTCTTTGGTCTTTTTGATAATAGCCCATCTAACAGGGATAATGTGATATTTCATTGTGGTTTTTTTATAGTATTTTTCCTGTTTTTATTTTTTTAATTTTTTATTTGTTCTAATTAGTTATACATAATTAGAAGTTCTGTGCTCTTTTATACACCTACTGAGAATTTGTATGAATTATTTTCAGAAAAGTCAGTTCAAGTTCTTGCCCAGTTTTTAATAGTTATTTGTTTTCCTTTATTGACTAGTCTGAGTAGTGCATTTATTTGGGATATTATTCACTTATTCAATGTATTATATGCAAGTATTTCTCCATGTCTGTGTGTTGTTTCTTCACTCCGTTGTATTCTTTTTATCATCCAGTGCATGCCTCTTCAATACTCATGACAGAAAAATAGCAACTCTAAACAAATATATAAAGCATTAACATTGAATAAAGAGATATCAAAGCATTTGATGTTATAAAAAATACTACTAGTATTTTTTAAACACCAGTTATTAAAATTCTACAATTCTATCCCCCAAGAAAAAAATTAATATTTTGAAATCATAAAAGATGTGATTCATAAATGAGAAAGTGATATTTCTGTACTTTATCAGGTGATTAAAATTTTTTATCAATTGAGATATAAAGAGTGATTAATAATTTAAGGGATAAAGCTGAGGAAAATGAGATTTGCTTAATTGAATTCAATTATACTGCCATTTTACAAATATGATTCTTTGCCTGAATAAAATTTATATTTCAGGAATGAGTAATGAACTTTTTAATGCTTAACAGTAAACAATGTGACCATTATTTTATATTATGCCAAAATTTCTAAACAACTCAAGGTGAAGACCATTATATAGGCCTCACTTATGGGAAATCTAGATTACAGGGTGTCAGTGTTTTTCCATAAGGAGGTGACTGAGGTGGGGCCTAACAGTAAGTCTTAGAATTTGATTCCCCAAAATTATTATTGCATTGGAGAAAAAAGATCCTAGAAATGCAACAAAGGTCTTTAAATTGTCTGTTCCCTAATACTTAAATCAAGAAGTATTCAAATGATTTAGTATTAAATAAAAATGTTAAAGCATTGGCTAACAAATTTTCAAATATGTATGTTGTATATAAATAAAAAATTACTTTGAAATATGTGTTATTTCTAATTTTTATAAAAAAATGTCATTTTCTAAAGTTTCCTCTATACAGTTTTCACATTCCTTATATATAGGACTTATGTGAATCTTTCTTATCGGCATAATATTTAATAATCTTAAGTACATTATGCTTTTATTTGAGAAGTGAACCTATATATGTTTGCAATCAAGAAAATTTTTAAAAAAACCCGTATTCACAACTTCTAATGTTTTATTTAAACAATATTTATTTATTGGCAAAGTTTGATAAATCATTTCATAAAATTTTGTTTTCTCTAAAATTATGCAAAAACCCAATATCATAATGTATGTTACATATATGATATATCATGCATGTATGATATTTGGCCATTTTGACTTCCAAAAACACATTATATTTTAGCATATGTGTGTTTATATAAACGAATGTTTTAAATGGAAGTAATCTTTTAAAATTGGATGTAGAAATTATATAAACAAAATTTTTAGTATCCATTTCCAAACACAGAACCCAAATTAATTATTACACATTTTAGTAAATAAAAAATTTGAGGAAATGTTAAAGATGTCTATGCATCATAAATATCTAATTATATGATAAGCCCAACAATCATTTTTCAAAAATACTGATCAAAATCCTGTCACCTTATAATTTATGTATCTGAGAAGTCAGCATTTGTTTGAATTCTTAAAACGCTTAGGAAATATTCAAGTAATGGTAATATGCATAGTGATGCTCAAGGTTTCTGCCAAATAACAATAGCTGCTTTTAAAGTGTGTCCTTTTTGGGAAGAAAACCCCAAGTTACTTTGTTTGCATAATTTAAATCTAAATTGGCACTATATCCAGAAGAAAATTTTAATTTCAATTATTTGTTTTAAAACTTTTGTGGATATCCTTGGTAAATAATATTGTACTAGGAAAATATTTAAGTTAATTTCTTTTTTTTAAATATTTTATTTAGTTATAGATGAACACAATACCTTTGTTTATTTTATGTGGTGCTGAGGATCGAACCCAGTGCCTCACACATACGAGGCAAGCGCTCTACCGCTGAGCCACAACCCCAGCCCCTTAAGTTAATTTCTTTAAATTTCTATGTAAGGCTCTACACAATAGTCTATGCAACTTTATGCTGTATGGTAAATTTAATTTTCTTTGTTATTTGACATACACAACTTCCTCATAAGTCTTATAAATAAATTAGAATTTGAAAGCACTCAATTTAAAACAATACATTCTGTGGGGTCTTTAAATGCCATAAACTTAAAATTTCTAGCAATGATGTACATATTTAACAAATTGAACTATGCATTATGAATTATTTTGGGTGAAATAGACTGCAATTTCTTGTCATTGAAGAAAAATAATAAGCACAAATTATCATAGTCCTTACTAAAAATAATTTTTCCATCATTGTTTTCCATTTGAATATGAATAGATTATGTAATTTTAAATTAATATGTCAATCCATGAGAAATAATAGTGTCAATTTTTATTTTGACGGTGACCATGTTAAAGATTAGGGTGAGTGACTAATTTTAAAATACATTTTTTTGTGCAATGATTTAGGTTAAATTGAAAAGTAAACTATAAAAGAATATAAATCCATGTTGCCCCATATAATATATCATTTTAAAATTAGAAATGTAAAATTCTTCTAGTTTAAAGTTGTCACATTTTGGTGAAATAATAAATATAGACATGCTTGAGTTCTTAGTGATACTTATTTTCATATTACTTAAAGTAGCATTTGGGGAAGGCATGTATTTAATGGGTTCATAAGCATAAGGAGATATTTAAGTGCCTATGTCTCAAAGACATAGAGAACATTAAATCATTTTATAGCATTCTACTCACTTTATAGTATATGCTGACCACCTAATAGAATTAGAAAAGAATGGCAATAGGTACTGATTATCTTCAAATCTCAGTTCTTCTATTTTTTAGCATGAGATAATATACATGTGATCAAGTGTTCAGATTCCAGAGTCATATACCTGAATGTGAATGCCAGCTTTACAATTTATTAGTTCTATAGCCTTGAGCAAGTTATAAAATTCAGTATAGTAAAGTTTTCTCCTTTGACAAAGTGAAAAATATGATAGTACTCTCTTCATATAGTTTGTTGTTCAGATAAAATGAATTAATGTATCTAAAGCATTTACAACATCTGACCATTTCTGCCTCTTTCTGTCTATATGAATGTATACTAATGCCAACAATATCAATAACAACTGCATGGTACTTAACACAGTGTAGGACAAATATGAAGTGCTCAATATACATTATTTTTCTTTTTTGTATGATAAATGTAGCATTTGTTTATTTCTTCATTTAACTTGTATTTACTGAGTGCCTACATATGTCATACTCTCTTTAGTCACAGGGATACAGCAGTGAGCAAGAAAGCAAAGAAATCCCTGCCTTCCCAGAGCTCGCATTCTAGTAGCAAGTGAAAAATAAAAGCAAAATAAATGATGTGGCATATTAAGTGTTATTTAGGTTATGGTATCATTTTTTCTTTTTTCTTTTTAATTTATTTATTCTACTTAAATATACATGATATTAGAATGCATTTTGATTGCTTGTACAGAAATGGAGCACAACTTTTCATTTCTCTGGTTGCACATGATGTAGAGTTGCACCATATATCCAGTCATACATGAACCTAGGGCAATGATGTCTATTTCATTCTACCATCTTTCCTGCCCCCATGATTCCTTCCCTTTCCTCTATCTCCTTTGACTAAAGTTCCTCTTTGGGGGCATTTTTCCCATGCTCCCTCTCCCATTATGGATCAGTATCCACTTATCAGAGAAAACATTCAGCCTTTGGTTTGGGGGATTGAATTACTTCATTTAGCATGATATTCTCCAACTCCTTTCATTTACTGGTAAATGCCATAATTTTATTATTTTTATTGCTAAGTAATATTCCAATGTATATATATACAACAATTTCTTTATCTATTCATCTATTGAAGGGCACTTAGGCTGATGCCACAGTTTATTGTGAATTGAGCTACTATAAACAGTAAAGTGGCTGTGTCACTGTAGTATGCTTTGTAGGCATTATATGTCCTCCTGGTTCAGTTTGGGTAGGTCATATGCCACTAGAAATTTGTTGGTGTCTTCAGAGTTTTCTATTTTACTGAAAATTAAATTTTTTCAAAATAGTTTCTAATTATCCACTGTATTTTAATAGTGTCTGTTGTGATATTTCCTTTTTCATCACGAATTTTAGTAATTTGGGTTTTCTCTCCTCTTTTTGTTAGGGTGGCTAAGGGTTGTCAATTTTATTTATTTTTTCAAGGAACCATCTTTATGTTTTGTCAATTTTTTGAATTGTTTCTTTTGTTTCAATTTCATTGATTTCAGCCCTGATATTAATTAGTTCCTGTTTTCTACTTTTGGTTTTGGCTTCTTCCTCTTTTTCTAGGGCTTTGAGAAACAGTGTCAGGCTGTTTATTTGTTGACTTTTTCTTCTTTTAATGAATGAGCTTAATGCAATAAACTTTCCTCTTAGCACTGCATGCATAGTATCCCAGAGATTTTGATATGTTGTATCGAAGTTCTCATTTATCTCTAAGAACTTTTTTATCTCCTGTCTGATGTCTTCTGTTATCCATGTGTCATTCAACAGCGTATTATTTAGTCTCCAGATGTTTAAGTAGTTTCTATTTTTTAATCATTCTATTTCTAATTTTATTCTATTATGGTCAGATAGAATGAAGGGTAGTATCTATTTTTTTTTTTTTGTATTTTCTAAGACTTGCTTTGGAGCATAACATATAATCTATTTTGGAGTAGGATCTATATGCTGTTGAGAAAAAAGTGTATTCGCTCATTGATGGATGGGATATTCTATGTATGTCTGTTAAGTCTAAAAAATTGTTGATTGTTTTATTGAGTTTTAGGGTTTCTTTGTTTAGTTTTTGTTTGAAATATCTATCTAGTGGTGAGAGAGGAATGTTAAAGTTGCCCAGTATTATTGTTTTGTGGTCCATTTGATTCTTGTAGTTTAGAAGGATTTTCGTGATATAAATAGATGCCCCATTATTTGGGGCATAGATATTTACAATTGTTATGTCTTGTTGAGGTATTATTCCCTTAAGCAGTATAAAATGTCTTTATCCCTTTTCACTAAATTTAGTTTGAAGTCCACTTTGTCTAATGTAAGGATGGAGACTCTTGCTTTTTTACATGGCCCATATGAGTAAAATGTTTTTTTCCCACCCTTTTACTTAGTATATAAACGTCTTTTCCTGTGAGATGAGTCCCTTGAAGTTAGCATGTGGTTGGGTTTTTTTTTTTTTTTTTGATCCCGTGAGATGAGTCCATTGAAGGCAGCATATTTTTAGGTCTTTTTTTTTTTTTTTTTTTTTTTTTGATTCAGACTATCAGTCTATGTCTTTTAATTGATGAGTTTAAGCTATTCACATTCAGGGTTATTATTGAAATATGATTTGTAATCCTGCTCATTTTGATTTATTTTTGGTATTTAACTTGGATTGGTTTCTCTTTGATTGGCCTTTATTTTAGTATAGTTCCTCTCTTTGCAGATTTTCATTGTTGGTTATCATTTCTTCCTCATGGAATACTTTGACAAGAATGTCTGTAGTGCAGGCTTTCTCACTGTAAATTCTTTTAACTTTTGTTTATCATGGAAAGTTTTTATTTCATCATCAAATCTGAAGCTTAATTTTGCTGGATGTAAGATTCTTGGTTGATATTCATTTTCTCTAAGAGCTAGGTATATGTTGTTCCATGATCTCCTGGCTTTTAGGGTCTGGGTTGAAAAATCTGCTGAGATCCATGGTGGTTGTCCCCTATATGTAATCTGATTTCTCTCTATTGCAACCTCTAAAATTCTATCCTTATTCTGTGTGCTAGGCAATGTTATTATAATGTTCCTTGGTGTAAATCTGTCATAATTTTGTTCATTTGGTGTCCTGTAAGCCTCTTGTATTTAATTTTTCAATTCATTCTTCATGTTTGGGAAATTTTCTGATATTATTTCATTGAAGAGATTGTAGATTCCTTTTGTTTGAAAGTTGGAGCCTTCTTCTATCCCAATAAATCTTAGATTTGGTCTTTTGATGCTATCCCATAATCCTTGGATGCTCTGTTAATGGTTTTTTTTACCATCTTCACTGTGTGGTGAACTAGGTTTTCAAGATTGTATATTTTGTCTTCATTATCTGAGGTCTGTCTTCCAAGTGATCTAGTCTGTTGGTGATGCTTTCTATTGAGTTTTTTATTCAGTTTATTTTTTTTTCCTTTCAAGAATTTCTGATTTTTTTTCACAATCTCTTTCTTTCTTGAAGTAATCTTTTGTTTTCTGTATTTGCTCCCTTATATTTTTGTTGGAGTGGTCAATAGTTGCCTTTACTTGCTCTCTTATCTTTTTGTTTTAGTGATCAATTTTTGCCTATATTTGCTCACTTAAGTCATTCTTTAATTGCAGATCATTGTAATTATGTACATTCTGAATTCTTTCCTCTGACATTTCATCAAATGTGCTGTCAATGAATTCTATTATTGTGTATCTTGGTTTGTTTGGAGTACTTTCTTCCCTTGTTTTTTCATATTGCTTATGTGCCTTCCATTCTGCAGTGCTGATCTGAGATAGTGTGGTTTCTATCCTATAATCCTGTAGTGACTCTACAGATTACTTGTACCTCATCTTGGAGTTCACTTCCAGTCCCCAGTAGGTGTCCCCAGATGGACAATACTCCAACTAAAGATGATGGCAGTGGTAGTGGAGGTAATTCAAGATAGCGGTGGAGATGGCCCAAGATGGATGCAAACATTTTCAGAGATGAGGCTGAAAGGGTGGGACTTACAATGGTTTTGGCGTGATTTATTGGAGATGCAGTGCTGTGTGGTGCTGAGCTGTGAGAGGCCACTTTCTCCAGGGCTTATGTGTTGTCCCAAGGTGGAGGCGACTACATAGGGAGGGCTATGGCGATGGTTGCAGTGTCCCAAGATGGGTTTGGGAAGGTAGCAACAGTGTGGACCTTGACTCTATGTAGGGGCGGTGCTGGGTCTAGGCTCTCACACAGATGTGCGGGGATGGTCCTAGGCCTGACCTTGGCCAGGGCTCCCACAGGAGTCCCCAGAGGCAGTCCTGGGCCTGAATCTGGGTTTTCTCATGGGTCAGCTGATTAGCAGGGGATGAGTCCTGGGCCTGACCTTGGCTGGGCTCCTGTAGATGTCCCTGAAGGTGGTCCTGGCCCCTGGCCTGGGCTCCCACAGGTCAGCAGGAGCTCTGCCCCAGAACAAGGGTTTGGGGGAGTGGTGCTAGGCCTTACTTAGGCCCCAGGCTCCCACAGGGTTCCCCAGAGGCACTTTGGGCTTGGGTCAGGGTTTCCACATGGGTCGATGGATTGGCTGCAGGAAGCAGTCCTGGGCCTGACTTTGGCTGGATGTTGCAGCATTTCCCGCCATCATCTTTTTTTTTTTTTTTTTTTTAATATTTTTTATTAGTTGTTGATGGATCTTATTTTATTTATTTATACGTGGTGCTGAGAATCAAACCCAGTGCCTCACGCATGCGAGGCAAGTGCTCTACCACTGAGCCACGACCCCAGCCCCCCCTATCATCTTTTATTGTTTCCTTTGGTTAAAAAAATAAGTGTTTGCCATGTGTCAAGAAATCTTATATATACTTGGAACATGTTAGTCAATCAAATACTCTTGCTTATTTGTTAACATATTAGGGAAGATATAAATTACACAAAACTATCATGTAAAAGCAAATAATAAGTAAATTTGAAGATGAAAAGCATCATGAGGAAAATATGTGAAGAGGGGTCATGTATAGTACAAGTTACAATTTTAAATACACTGTTAAGGGAAGCTAAATGACATATGGACAATAACCAAATGTAAATCAAACAGATATTTGGGTAAAAGCGTTTCAGAAAGAAGAGACAATCTACAAAAAAGCTTATACCTGTTGTGTTCAAGTCATTGTTTGTAGAGTAGATTAGGATGGAAAGTACTAAAAAATCTATTATAAGATATGTCTGAAGGAAATCAATAGAGTTTTAATAGACATATGAGTTTATTTTTGTGCTATGGGGAATCACTGCATAGTTTTGAACAGTGTGGTGATATGATCTGAATTATATTTTAAATCATTCATTCTGCTTGTTATACAAAAAAGAGATTTGAGGTATTCAAGATTAAGAGTAGAGAGACCTGTTTAGAGGCTATTGCAATAATCTAGCTGAGGAACAATGGTTGCTCAGGTCATGGAGGTCAGATTCTAGATAATTCTGAAGGTAAAAAACCTTAAGATTTTCTAACAAAATGGATGCAGGAAAAGCATGATATGAAGAAGAACTCCATAGTTTGGTTTATATGCTTTATTGATGTGGTTGTACTTGAGAAAGGAAAGACTTTGGAAAGAGAAAGTTTTTAGGGGAGATAAGAAACTCAATTTGGAGTTGTAGAGTTTGAAATGTCTAGTAGACATTCACGTGTTGATGCCAGGCCAGATGCTATGATATACATAAGTCTGGGACTCAGGAGAGAGTGCTGAGTTACAAGTTATAGCTGATAAAAAGCAAGAGAACAAACAAAATCAAAAAAGTCTTATAGCTATTGAAAAACAAAAGAAACCAAACTCTGAGCCCTAGGACATTTTAAATTGAAGAAGTTAAGAAGAAAAAAAAAAAAAGAACCACCAGGACAGCAGGAAAGATTAAGAATGAGAGGCCAACATAAGGGGCTAAAAGATTTTTGTTGCTCTAAAAGCCAAAAGGAAGAATGAATTTTACAGATTCTAAGGATAAATGGGTCAACCATGTTAAATCCTGTCAATATAAATAGAGTATCAATCATTTTAAGTACTGACAGTCAGAAATATGTTTAGCAGCATGACAAGCATGAGGTGAATTAAAAAAATAATTTCACTGAAATTGTTTGAACTAGAATACAGCTAGTGATCATGGACAATTCTTTTGAGTTGTTTGCTATAAAGGAAGCAAAGAAGTGGAACATTAGCTGATCATAGAGGTGTAAAAGATGTACTTGTAAGACTGGAGAAATAATTCAATATATTTATGCTGAGGAGAATGATAGTGTAGATAGAAAAGATAGGGGACATTGCAGAGTAGATTGAGTTTGGATCTTGTGTATGAAGAATTATCCCTAGATAACAGTAGTTGCACACATACAGTTTATGAATGAAAATATGAGCAGGTGGGTAAGCAGTGATTTTTAGAAAATTTCTCCAAATTTCAATTTTCCCAATTAATAAAGACATAAGATTAATACCTATGAATGCAGATTAGCTGAGGAGATATTGAGATTTCAAGAAAAATAAAAACATAGTCATCTCAGGGAATAAACAAATTAAGAGGGAGTATAGAGGATAAATATAATTAGCAGAAATTAAGCCCCATTTTCCCTCAATCATACTCAGCTGAATGAGCATAGTACACAGGACAACGGGAACCATATGGAACCACCTTGTCTATGATCTTCACCAAACGAGTATAACAAAGAGTAACGAGGGCAAGGAGAGTCAAGTATTGGAGCTGGAATATGATAGTCATTGACAATGAATTATAACATGGACAAAGAGAGATTCTAGACTTGAAGATGTTCAAAAGATGAAAACATGGCAATCTCAGTGGTCCTGGTGCTCAGTGGTTCAGGAAGAAAAATTGCTAGATTCAAGGCATTTGAAGACTAATGCTAAAAAGATAAAAAGATGGCCCAGAGAATGAAATGCATGACAGTAACATTATAATGTGTGCCTAAAATTATGGACAAAACCAAGATATTGGTAATGACCATGGGAATTGGAGGATGGTGGGAAACAAATCATAGGAAAAAATTTCAAGGAATTGAAAGAACATGGAATTTAAAGGTTTATATATTTACATTGAAAGCAAGTCTTATTAAAGTAATACTAAAAGAAACCCAGCAACTGAAATCTTAACATCAGTATTATTGTTTAAGACTTCAACATTTTTCTATGTAATATGAATCTGAAACAAGTGATCATGATTTGTAATTCATTGTCATATGTTTAAATGACAGTAATCAGATTTAAATAAAATTAAAGTACTAAGACTAGACATACTGAATACACAATACAATATTTTGTTAGTTAATGAAAATACTGATGAAATTCTGCCCAGAAGGAAAAGCTTACTAAAATCTACATGTACTGAAAAAAATATATAGACACATATTTTCATTGAAATTGGAAATTATGATTATTAGCATACCTTTCTCTTTGAGGTAATGAAATTTTCTAGGAGAACATGTCAATCTTTTGAAGTGGACCATTAATAAATAAAAGTAATTCAAAGTAAGGCTTGATAATGTTAGTTAAATCTCATTGAAATCTACATTCACAAATGGCCTAAGGAGCAAAGTCTTATGTGAACGTCCTGTAGCATAAATGGATTCATTTTGTGTAGGATCTGTTAAGAGATTTATACTGACATGAGTATAGAACTAAAGGAATTCTCCTTGGATGTTTCCACATCAGATAATCATCTTCCTCTGAAGCATAAATTTCAAAAACAGCTCGCTCGGAGCCTGTGTGTTGCATTTTAGAGATGAAAATGTTTGTGTTATGTCAAGTGAAGCAATAGATATAACAACAGTGTTTGGAATATGCATTTTTATTTTGGTAAATTGTTTGAACTCTATAATCCATTTGCAATATTTTGACCAAATGCAGCTTAAAACTTGCTGTACTTAATTGAGTTTTTACAAAATGTTGTGCATACTTTTCATTTTATAATTTTGTTATCATCATAAACAATGAAAAAATTCAGTATCACAAGTAACTGATTATAGATGTATGTGTCTTAATGAAATGTTTTAATGATCTCCTTACTGTTCAATATCTGCCAGTTTCCCCAAAACTCACCACAAGGTTGACTTGTGTTTTTTGAATATTGAGGAAAGAGAAATTCTTTTTAGCTACATATATAGGACACATATAAATATAATATTACATATTACATATGTTATATATATATGTCATACAATATATTTATTATATATTATACATATACACATAACATATTGTGAGATATAATTTAATACAAATATAATATATATGTATAAATATATTCTTTTCTGATGCCTTTTTCATAGTCCTGCATTTACCTTTGTCCTTTGAATGGACTGAAATGATTCAACCCCTATTAAATTAATGGATGTCTCCATTAACTCTCAGATATCATCTCTGCATCTGTCTTTTTCTCTGCTGCAGGCATGTTCATATCTTGAGCACACCGAGACTCTTCAAGTATTTGTCCACATGTCATCTCTTAAAGGAGGTCCTTTGGACACAACCATTTGGTATTTGACAGTATTTTTGAACATTTCTTAATCTTTTTTCTTGTTTATTTTTCTACTTAATGCCAATTAGTTTTACAGCCAATTTTACATATTTATCTTTACTTTCTGTTCTCTACTAAAATATATTGTGAGATATTATAATTTAATGTAAATATAATATATATGCATAAATATATATATATTCTTTCTGAAGTTCCATGAGGTTGAAAGTGTTTATTGTTTATATTCACTGACCACTCAGATTTTAAATCCAGGTCTCTCACATAATACTGCAAATGTTGAATTACTGAATTAAATTCTATAATTACTCTAAATCTAAGTTTTCAGAGTCATAGTATTTTGAAGGACCATAGGAGAATATTATCCTATCTTTAAATTTCTAAAGATGAGGTACCTGAGGTCCAGGGAATTTAAGAAATTCTCCTTGGTCAACCAGAAACTTAAAGACCTGTCAAGTCCAGATAATACCTCCCATTTTCTCCAAGTAAAATTGATTTCATGCTCTTCTCTTGTTTTGGTGGTATACACTAATATGTTTAAACTAATTGACATAACACACTCTCCTGGACAGAGCTGTTGTTTCAGCGGAGGGTGTAGGCAAATCCACAAGTATTTTATGCAGGCTGTAGGGAGTTGATAGACAAATATCCTGTCTCCCATGAATGTTTATATAGTAGCATGTAGACTTGATTGCTACAGGTTGCCAAACTACAACTCTGTAATAATTGCTCTAACACCTCATATGGTATAGCAGAGGAAGGTTACCCCTGAGGTAACAATGAGTCAATGAATCACACCTTGACTTAGGTGCCATATGCTTGCACTTCCACTTAATTAGCTTATAGATGTTCTTTTTATTGAGAGAAAAGGAAGTTTTCCCCCCCTATATTCTGGATAATTTTTGAGTTTCCTTCCCTGACTCAATTTCTGTAAGTCTCAGATACATTGAGAATGAAGAGAACAACCAATACAAAAGATAAAGAAGGCAAAACTGTCATTCTAGCAGCTCCAATTCCTGGTCACTAACACAGTAAAACAGCAAGGAAGGAGACTTATTCCAGTTAAAGTAGTTAGAGTGTGTATTTGTGTGTGTTTGTGTGTGTGTGTGTGTGTGTGTGTGTGTGTGTGTGTTCATTTATTTCTTGACCTGGGAAGCATATTAATTATTTATGTTGTGTTCTTAGATTACCTAATAGTAACTAGAAAACTCATAAGACTTCTTTAGATTTATAGCCACATGCATTAGAAGGCACTGAACACTGAATTTAGAGGCCTGGGAAGTAATATGGAAGCAAAAAGTTCACTAATTGTACATAATTATTGTTTTCCTATTACTATGTTTAAATGCAGATCTCATTCTTTGCACTCAAACAATGCTTATGCCTTCACTGTACATTGAAATATGTAGAAATCTCTTTTGACTTATTTGTTGTTCTCATTCAGTACTTTGGTATAGTCTCTCATCTTTTGAGAGTCACTTGTATTTGGTAACAAAAATATTTTGGCTTTCAGCTCTGAGTCTATGCAATCCTCCTGATTAGTCTTATTCCATGGATTTGCAATTTGGATATCTTTTCTCTCGTCCCCTATACTCCCTTTGAAATCCTGAAGTAATACTAAAAGTTACCCATTCTCTTATAAATTTAGAGGAAATATTTTATACTTCTGAAGCTTTTCCTCGAGGAGATAGTTACTTATAATGAAAAAACAGTTATTCATTCTGGCAAGATATAAATTCAGAAACATACAGAATATGGACAATTCAGATTAATCTTAATATATACATTATGCCTTTGAGATCAAGGCAGATATGCATTCTTACAGTCTTCATTTACAAACTTGAATATCTTCAAGAAAGTATTTAGTGAATAATGCATTTTAAACTGGTTTCCTGGTAATTTGCTTCCCTTTATGCCCTTTTTTATTTTTTAAATCATTTCCTTATTTCATTTGTTTTGCTAATATTCTCTCCTTATTTATTATAAAATTAGACAGTAACAATAAGTGTGTTTCTACTTACCCTTTGCTCATTTTCCCCTAAGGTTTACATCTTAAAAAACTATGGTGTCTTATTATTACTTAAAATTAACCTTATCAGGGCTGGAGACTGAGAGTGCAGCTCAGTGGTAGAGCACTTGCCTGACATGTGCACTGAGGCCCTACGTTCAATCCCCAATACAGAAAAAAAAATATACAATACAATATAGTTAAAAATATTTAACTACAGACTTCATTTAAGTTTTACTAGTTTTTACATTAATGTCCTTTCATCTTTCTTTTACTGCATGTGATTCATGACACTATGCTATGTTTTATGCTCAGTGTTTTCAATTTGCAAAAGTTCTCATTCCTTGTGTATTTTTCATAGATTGTCCTTCAATTCATGTTTCTCTATTGCTCTCATGTTAACTGAGTACTAAATTAGAATATCACAGAAATAAAGTGCCATTTTCATTCCCTCATACCTTTCCCTTATTATTATTTTTTAAATCCTACTTGTCCTTTGCTTTAATCTCAACAGTCCCAATTTCTGAATTTTTTATAAGATTATCATGCATTTTCCAGCTTAAATAGGTTTGTTTTCTATGGATTAGACCTGTGTCTGAAATTAAAATATACTACTGTTTATCATCATGATGTTTAATTGACCAGCATGTTTTTAAACTCCATAAAATAAAACAGTGATTTCCAATAATGTCTTCTAAGGATGCATGGTAGTCTCTGATGTAATGTAACTAAGACTTGGTTTCCTCTTTTCCCATAACAGAAAATTGAAAACTGTATATAAAGATCTCAAAAGAAGAATTGTGCTTAGTTATGAAGCCAAATGATTGACAAAAATTGGTATATTTCCTTGATAATCTAGATGAATCTTAGTTAACATAAAACTTTTAAAATAAAAATGGTCCTAATACCACATATTTTAATAATTACTTTCCAAAAAATTTTTATGTGAAATTAAAAAACAATTATCCATCAGGCAAATTGTGAAGGACCATAATTCCAACCTTATGAGATTTCTCTAAACTTTATTTTGAATACTGTGCTATATTGAGATTCAACATAAAGAATTACTGCTCATTGAGTCAAATTAGAGGTAATGAGAAACTTATCCCTCTAAACTTGTACCTTTTTTGAGATTTTGCACAAGCTAAGCATATATTTCTTTTCTTTTCTGACTTATACAAGAAGTATTTTGTAAATGAATTAAATTATAACAACATACATGTTCATCACTTTAGTTAAATGATGAAATATTTAAACTATTAGTGTGTAGAAGATTTTAGAAAACATGAACATGTACAAAACTAAAATTATTTATTTATATAAAATCCGAAGAAACTTTTCCAACTTCCTATAATACATATGCTCTATCAAGACAAAGAAATATTACTCTGTAAAAAGATAATTCATATTTAATTATTTTTACAATAAATTGCCACTTTCATTTTGTAATTCATATATTTAATATACATGATATATTTGACATTTCTTTAATCTTATTGGAGATCTCATTTTAGACTTCTATGTTAATAGTTTTCTTAACAAAGATTCATATTTTTAATTTCTTACTCTAGTATTGTCATTCACATTACATTTTTCAAATTTTTTTCTTATAGAAACACTTAAATTTATATTGCTTAATTATGATAATGATAGTTGTGGGGATTATTCTAGTAGTTTTTTTGTTTGTTTGTTTTCTTCTTGCCTATTTGTTATTTTTACCTATTTGTTATTTTTTCCCCCCAGTACTGAGGATTGAAACCAGAGCTTCCTAAATGCTACGCAAGCACTTTACCACAGACTTATTTCCCAAGCCGTTTTAACCTTTTTTGGTAATGATTCTGATTATGATGATTAAATGTTCTATCATGTTCTATTATTGCTGCGGCAGTTGTAATAAAAGAAAAAGAACTAAAGAGTAGAAGGTAAAGAAGAGAAGAAGGAAAAAGAGAAGAGCTGTTTTAGACGTGTTTTACTATCGTAGCCAATCATTTGATATATTGCAAAAATAATAAATATTCAGGTAAATGACACTCTCTATAAAACAAATATTAACAACAGTATACTTGATAACTATTGTCAAATTTCAAAAAGAAAGATTTTCTTTCTTCTTCTTGTAGTACAGGTTATTATAGAAATGTACATTTTCTTTTTCCCTACTTTTTACATCTTTAACTATTTGTAATGCTCTAAATTTTAGAGTCAACATTAAATTAAAAATAATGATTATCTTATCAATATGGTCAGTAAACATACATAATTTATGTTTCTGGGAATATCTTATTATCATAAACTGAATGATTCCCAAATGCTTCCAAGTAATTATAATTCAACATTTTTTTGTGCCTTTCCTCAATAGAATACTAATCAATAACAAATTTATTACAGAGCAAAAAATTGTGAATTCAAGATTTTGTTGTGTTGGACAATATAAATAAAATTTTATAAAGGAAAGTTGAACGGCTTATTTGCATAATTTATTAACAATATGACTACTCATGATTTCATCAAATGTAATTATTTGAACAGTTCAATTAGAGTGTCTGTAACAGTTTCCAGAAGACTTAAAACGAAAACCAAACCAAACCTTAGGAAGTGGTGTATCATCAGTATCTGCACAGAGCCACTTTACTCCATATATAAACCCAATAAAACCCCAAAGTACATATATGCATTTGTTCATTAATATTTTGTCACATCCTATGGCATATTTTAATCACCATATAAAAATTCAAATTAGCCATTATGCCTTGCCAAAAAATTTATCTTCTTTTTAGCTTTTTTTTTTTTTTTAAATAAGAGTAAGTCACAATCAATATTATAATCAACTCAAATTTCTTTACTTTTTTGGTCCATAGGACCAATGTACTTGGTCCTTCTCTACATTTATTAAATACACTTTAGGATAGTTGGATGAAAGAACTCAATAGTTAAAGTGAATATAGTTCTCTGACAAAAGAAAATTGTTCTTCAGTGCTTAATATAGTCTATCTTTCCACATAAAGTTTATGTATTAATTGCTGAATTTTTGTTCTTTGTCTTACAGAGCATAACTTTTGTTAGAAAGTAGTTCCTGTTAGCAGTTAATTTTACATCTTAGCTCAAAACAGAATTTTATTCTATCAAGTTTTATCACAGTGGATTTTCTTATTGATCAGTGATTTTAGTAGAAATAAAGCCACCAGCTGACCAATAAAGAGAATAGGAGAATAGTAAACCAGTTGAACTAAATAAAGAAGAATACAACTAGAAGCCACATTAATAAAACTACAATGATATGTCTCTTTTATATAACCAAATACAAATTATATAGAATATAAATGTCTGGACTTTTAACTTTTGCTGTTGTTATTTTGTCTGAGTTTGTTTAATAAGAAATGTCTGTAGCAGATGTATTTGGTATATTCGATGGTTATTTCAATTCTATTTAATTGTCAGCCTCAATTGGAAATTGGGATTTTTTGCTTTATAAACTGTTTAAACACTTTAGCATAATTAAAGAGACTGTTTATATAATTTTAAACTAAAGCAATAAAGACATTTTGCAGTCACATACTAAAAAATATTCAACATTTTCTTGTAGTTCTAACCCAATCTGATATTTAAACCAGAAAACTTGGGCTCATTATAGCTGAAGATAATGATTCTCTATGACTGATGTAGAAAATAGACATTTTCTGCACATATGTTGAATGTAGAAACCACTTATGAACATTGTAAAAATAAAAAAAATTCAAAGCATTTTAGGGGATTTGGATCATAAAAAATAAGTCTTTTAAAACCTTCATTAGTTGTTTCAACAATTCACTATTTTTCAATTGCCGCCCTTGCTTACTTTCTTCACTGATATTAGCAAATGTCCTCTTCAGACAAATGACTTCTGGGGTGGGGCAAAATTACATTTAATATAAGCACAAGTACTTTTCATTTTCAAAGTGCTTTAAATTTATAAATCAAAATTCTTAGCAACTGGGAGAGGGAAATTAACATTATCTCCATTTTACAGACAGAGATACCAAACATATAAAATGATTGTGTGCTGACACCAAGGTACAGGGAACAAAGTTCTATTACAAAGGCAAAATTTTTTCTAGGTTATATTAAAAGCATTCAATTCCCTAAAACATCGAAATATTCTGAGTGACAATGGAAACTGTTTCTGGCAAAGTCATATATCCTTAGAAGAACACATAACATGCATTAAGATTTAACAATTGTTGATATCTTGGTCTTATATATACCCATATGTATATTCCTCCAGAGAAGTTTCTCTAATTAAACTGAATATATATTTACCTGTGTATTTGATCTCACAAGTGTTTTGTGACCAATTGATGCATGCCAAAATGTATTGTGTGAGTTGTATATTTGCTTTTTGTCATGTTTTTCTATGTAACTGTGTCTTTTATTTTCATTCTTTAATGTTGTTCTATGTAACTACATATCTTTTATTAAATTTTTTGATTCCTTGATGAGATAGGCTACCCTCAATCATTTTATTTCAGTGCATTCCACAAAAAAGCATAGGCTTTCACTCTGAGCACTCTTAAGTAGAACAGAGTTGGGAGTACATTCACAGACCACCAGGGTTTAATAACTGTAAAACAGAATGGAGAGAAGTCTGTCAAAGCAGGCCAAGGAATCTATGCATAGATTATGTTGCATCACTGCTCCTTGTATTCTTTAGGTATTATCTCAAAGGAAAAAAACATTGTCTCAATGCATGAGTCAATAAAATGATATTTGCTTATGAGAAATGAGTCACGTAAAATATGAAACCTTTGATGTAGCTCCTAGTTCAATATAAATACTACTTGAATGAAAAAATTTAATCTTTCCAGTTCTATTAAATTCTAGAAATTATTTAAAGTATTATCCAGTAAAGAATGTTATAATATTGTTCCAAAAGAAGCTCCTTTAAATTTTTATCTTCTCTATGATAGAATCTGTTTTAATAAGTGAATAAACTTGCTTTTTGTGTGTTGCTTTTTATCTATCCCTTTTTGCCCTAACATACTTCCAACTCTAATAGATCTCATTCATCTCATCCAATTTTCAAAGTCAAGAATATTCTATTTTATATGAAGTTCTACAAACTATTGACCAGGAATCAAATCTGCCTCACATAATGTTTTTGTGCAGCTTATGAGCTAAAAATATATTTTAGCTTTTGTGGGACTCTAAAAGAACAATGTAGAATATTTGGCAGAGATTTTATATGCCTCTTAAAGCGTCAAATGATTTCTTATCTGGCCTCTTATATAAGAAGTTTGCCAGGCTTGCTGATTAAGCCAACTCATCAGGTACAATATACATCAGAATCATATTCCATGATATGACTTTAATGGAGAGCATAATTTCTACCATGTGTCCTGCACTAGACTTAAAACTCATTGAACCTCAATCTAGAGATGTGAGCCAGCCATAAACCAAGAGCATAGATTCATACAATGTCAAGACCATTCATGGTATCTTGGTTAAATTCCATTTTTTTCTAGTTAGAGGGAAGCAAAGTGAGGTGAGCGTCTTGTCCTAAATCACATAGCATCTCTCACATAGCAGCTGGTTCATCCTGATCCCTAGTGTAGTGATATTTTGTTGTACTTTAGATCTCTAGGAAATAAATAACTGAGAATAGATATTTACATTATGTTTTTAACCTTAATAGATACCTCAAAGAACTACTACCATTCCCAGTATCATACATGTACTTGCTAAGTTAATGAATGAAAGAATGAAATATTTTTGACACTCTAAGTGACTGAAACCATTGAGTGTAAAGCAATACATTAATGTTCTATTGGGCTTCATAGGAACAAGTAGGGTAATGATTCTTATCATTTCTACATATGTACAAGGACATACAGAACTTAACTGAAAGAATTAGCCAGAAACCCCACTAAAGGTAGTTAATATCTTCCAGGGTATGAGAACAGATGAGCATCTGATATTTAACTGGAATATATACCAATCCATGTATTTAACAAATACTGTATTTATTTTCATCAAATTCAAAGGTTTGTAAACTGTGGCCCAGAGAACAAATAAAGCATGTATCCCTTTTTGATTAAAAAATGTACTGTTAGAATCCAAAGATGGTTATTCATCTATTTTTGTCTATTACTACTTTAGCATTGCAATGGTAAAACTGTACTTACAACAGAAATCATATGGACTGCAAAATCTAAAATATTTGCTCTCTAAAATATTTCCTTTACAAGAAAAAGTAAATATAAATTAAAAAAAAATGAAGTTGTGTAATTAAAGACTGTGGAGAATTGAGTGAAAGAGATAGGAAGGAAATGATACTTTTCTGAATATACTATTTTATATAGTGATGACATTTGGAGTCATAACATTCTCCATATTAAAAAGCTAAATTAAAAAGATAAACATAAATATATTAAAATGAAAGCACACTGAAACAAATCACCATAAGTTCTTTAAATTAACACTAAGACATTACTGATGAAATAGAAGAAAAAAAAGAATAAAATTATTCCAAGTATTAACAACAAAAACATAAATTATACCAAGGAATGAGATATCTGAGTCATATGGTGGTCCATCCCTAGTTTTTTGATGAATGTCCACACTATTTCCAAGAAGGTTTGTACTGCCGGGATTTTTAGCCCTGTATTCCCCCCGAGCCTGCAGGGGAAGGAGAGGGCCTTACCCCTGCGAGGTTGAACCAGGAAAGGCAGGAGCCGACTGACCACCCTCTTGCCAGAGGACAATCAGACGCCTCAGGGAGACTAGTCAGCACAGGAACTTGTTTATTGAGGAAATGGGGAGGAATATATAGTCCCTTTCGACCAATCAACTTAAAGGTCAATCTGCAATGTCCTGTTCATGCAAGCAAGCACCCTATACCAAATACAAGCAGTCATGCCTTGTCCACGAGCAAGCAAGCAGGAGGTAACCAATGAGGTAGGTTTCCTTTTCTGGGGAGCTGGAGTATAAATCACCCCTAGGAATACCCTACAGTTGTACCAGTTTGCAGTCTCACCAAAAATGAATAAATATTCCTTTCTCCCAAAAAAAGAACTAAAATCAGCATATTATAGTGATACAGAACAATTTGCCATAGCTAAATTATGGAATCAACCTAGATGCCCATCAATAGATGAATGGTTTAACAAACCATAGTACATACATACACAATGCAATTCTACTCAGCTATAAAGAATGAAATTATAGCCTTTGCTGATAAATTGATGGAAATGGAGATTATGCTGAGTGAAAGAAGCCAAACTCAGAAACTCAAAGATCGAATGTTTCCTCTCATACGCAGAAGCTAGGGGAAAATAAAGGAAAAGTGGGAGGGAAGGATAGGATAACATAAAGATAAAGGGAAGATTAGTAACATAGAAAAAGAATATCAAGAGGCAGACTGGAGGAATGGATTAGGGGAGGTGATGCAGAGTGAATTCTTAAAAACTCATGTTATATACATACATAAATGTATGACAGGTAACTTCGCCTTTATGAATAGGTAGAAAGAACCAATCAAATATAAACCAATAGACAAGCAGAAGGATGTCTAGTACAGTAGAGGAAGCAGAATGGGAGAGGGGAGGGATGAGACAGAAAAGGAGAGATCACAAACAAATCAAATTTCATGCATGTATGAATTTGTTGGAATGAACCCAAATAAATATGTATAACTATAAAACTCTAATTTAAAAAATAATAAATTATCCCTTTAGTCTTTGGCTGAGTGGGATATTTAAAAACTTCACATAAACCAGGACTCTCAGTTTGGAAGAAATTTGTGCACATGTAGTGAAGAATGACCAAGAAAAGCCTGGACTAGAACTGATGACATTGATATGAACTTCAGTTATGTAAAGTATCTATTTCTGAGAGCATATATATCTTTACATACACATGTTCAGTTTTCATTATTCACAGTAGTTATTCTATATAAATTGCCAGAAACAATTAGTCCATTTCCCAGAGAAAAAAAATGCAGTTAATTTCCTAACAAAAATGGGTCATAATGTTTCTAACAAGTCAATTCCAAACCTTTTTAAATGTGTGTTTTTATGTAAAGAAATCTTGTTGAATACATAATGTTGAATGTTGATTCATTACTTTTAAACTCATGACCAATACCTGAATCAAGTTTTTTTTAAATTTAGAAGTACTAAGCAATATTTCAACACTTTGTTGGGGGGAGGGGGCTCTTTCAAACAATGAAATCAACAATAAATGCTACAAAAATATATTTATGTGTACATGTGTATGTTTAAAACCAAGCCAAGAAAGAAAAAAATATATATATGTACATATAATGAACCCAACAATACAAAGAACAACAGAAATATATGAGTTACAAGCCGGGCGTGGTGGTGCAAGCCTGTAATCCTAGCACTTAGGGAGGCTGAGACAGGAGAATGGCGAGTTCAAAGCCAGCCTCAGCAATGGTGAGGTGCTAAGCAACTCAGTGAGACCCTGTCTCTACATAAAGCACACACAAAAAAAATAGGGCTGGGGAACTGGCTCAGTGGTTGAGTGCCCCTGTGTTCAATCTCCAGTACCAAAAAAAAAAAAAAGAAAAAAGAAATATATGGATTACAGTAGGATACCTTTAAACACGAATGCAAAGCCAAACTGATCTCAATTTGGGAACATGTGTCATGTGACTAAAAATGCTGGCCTATGTGCTGTTCTGTGAATGTCTACAACTACAAAACTCCATGAAACATTGCCTTTGGGGCTTCAGACACATTTTAATGAGTATATAGGCTCATAAACATGGAATTTATGAGGAATGAGGAATGACTAAATATGTGTGCACATGTGTATACTTATCTGTATGTTTATATACACTTTATTATTCATGCATATAAATGTATGAGTAGGCATACACACACACACACACACACACATATATATATATATATTTAGCTGTGTCTGCTAAAAGGACCTGAAGGAAAACATTCTCCAATAGCAAGGAATATATCTAATACTCAATATTTGTTTCCTAAGAAACATTTGCCACTTAAGAAACCACAACTCCTGTGAGAAATAACTGAGAGTGGAACAAAAAGACAACTTGGGACAGCTTATTATGCTAGAATAGAAAGAAATATTCTATATAGTAATCCAGGATGTCACAAAGATATAAGAACCAACTTCAAACATCTTATGCTTGTCAATTTGGGGAAATTTTAAGCACTAACAATGCTTAAAATATCTTCTATTAACATAGATTGTGAACATTTTTGTGGAAGTGGATATCAATGTCACTCATCACTAATTTTTTAGCAAATACGATTATTTTCATTATACATTAATTATACAATCATGTGAATGCTTTATTATTGATATTTGAAAATGAACATACACATATTTTACAAATTTCTGAATAATTATGATAAACTCTAATATACATTACTTATATAAACAAAAGTTCCTTAGAGTCCTCAATTCTTTAAAAGTGTAAAGAGATCTTGAGATTGAAAAACATTGAAAGCTCAATTTTTTTTTTTTTTTTTTTTGGTACCAGGAATTCAACTTAGGGGCACTTGAGCACTGAGCCACATCCCCAGCCTTATTTTGTGTTTTATTTAGAGACAGCGTCTCACTGAGTTGCTTAATGCCTCCCCGTTGCTAAGGCTGACTTTGAACTTGTGATTTTCTGGTCTCAGCCTCCCAAAGTGCTGAGATTACAGTCCTGCGCCACTGTGCCCAGCTGAGAGCTTCTAATCTTGATCATAGAAATCCATTGGTAATTATACTATTGCTATTATTATTATAGTTGCAAAATATAAAGGGAGTTACCAACTCTTTCTCAGAGTGAAGGTGTCAAATTGTTTTTTCAAATAGTTTATTATTCACCTAAACTATAATTAAAAAATAATTAGGTGAAAAAATATAAGAAGACTTTTCTGAAAGAATAAGGCAAAAACACTTATAAGTATTAAATACTGTGTCATTTTGTGAAAAATTCAAGTACCATACTTCTTTATAATTTCTTGGTCTTTAACAAAGACTGCAAGAAGTAATGTAAGTATTCTATATAATAAAAATTATAACAGACCCAAGTAGTTACTTGCTTAAAATTTTTTAATAAAAGAAAATCCTGAATAAGTAAGAAAAATGTAGAACATGAATTTCCACTTAACAACTTAATGTTTCAGGCAAATTAATTTTTGAAATTAGGAAATCTTCCAGTAAAGAAATGTGTTCTATTTTGTTTACTCAACATTAGTCACTCATTTAGCCCATAAAGAATTGTTGTGGCACATACTTATTATTTGGGGAATGCAAATTCATGACATCTTATGATATTACTGTTTAAAAAATGAGGAGTAATTTTTTAAAAAATCAGTCCTGATATCATAAGTCACTTTGCATTTCATAAAAATCTATATAATGTCAATAAATATGTTGTATTTGAAAGAATCATAGCTAGGGTGGTACTTCTCAAGCTAACATAATGAGAGCCTCATTGGAAAATGAAACTGTGTTCAAGATGATGAGACGTATCTGAAGATTAAGACAGTAGATGTATAAACGATCTGACATGGGTTGGATGAAGTTGTGTCTAAAGGGCATAGGACAATGGTCAGGTGTGTCCTGGGAATAAGATAAACTGTATAATTCACCAAAATAAATAATATGATATAATTAGGTAAAATATGTTTAATTTAGACATATTTATTTGATATACAGGTAAACTTTTGAGTTAAAAGTTCTACTTAAAATCTATTTTGAAATGTATTTTAGGGAGTCATCATCCTAAAGAGAGATACTGAAGTGATATAAGAAAATGTGATTATGGAGGTTAAGTCATGTAAAGTTATGAAAGAAAACTAAGATTGGAATTTTGGAGAAATTATAATATTCAAGATATAAGCTGAGAATGAAACTCTATAAAGTAAATTTTTAAAATAATCAAAGAGTTTGGAGAACAAATAAGAATATTTTTATTATGGAACTAAAAAATTTGGTAATTGGTAAATTAATGTGTCAAAAATGTCTAATTACAGAGAGATGAAAAGCAGCTTCTCAAACTCAATTTGATTCTGCAAATTACAATGTAGTTTGTGGGTGACTTTGGTTCAAGCCTGACTCCACAATGAAATGACTGGGTATGGCGGCTCATGCCTATAATCCCAGCAACAGGTAGGATTTTCCCTTCCCTTCCCACCTCTTTCCCTTTCCCTTTCCCCTTCCCTTCACTTCTTCCCTTCCCTACCCTTCCTTCCTTCCTTTTTTTTTTTTCCTTTTTTGATACTTAGGATTGAACTAAGGGGCATTTTACTACCAAGCTACATCTCAGACCTTTTCGCCTTTTATTTGGGGACAGGGACTTGCTAAGTTGCTGAGTCTCTCACTAAATTGCTGAGACTGGCATCAAACTTGTGATCCTCCTGTCTTGGCACCTGAGTCACTGGGATTCCAGATTTCAGACATGATGCCCTCCAATTCATGGATTTTTGACCCCACGTTAGAATGCACAAAAAAATTCTGTGCCATGTGGAATATGAAAATTCTCAAAATCTGAAGATTTGAAAAAAGTTGATATATGCTGAAACAAGTAAACAATTATTTTAGGGTATGCTGGATGCTATAATAATGATGATCCAGAGGAAGGTAATCATCTGACCTCTGTGAATCTTAAGAGATTTCCACCATGGCAATCACACTAGCAGTAAGCTCATGTAATATGATTTAGGAAAAACATCAATGGTGGAAGAAATAAAATGTGCAAAGACATTTTAGTTGGATAAACTCAATTGGTTTGCTAGGGCTGGAGTATAATGAACAGGGTGTAGCACTGGATAAGAGTCTGGAATGTAGGTTGAGTCAGTGAGGTTATGAAATTCTGTACAAATTATTGCCATTTCTTTATCCAGATCTCTTTATATTTCCCTTTTCGTGGGAAGAAGTTAAAATAATTGGTCCATGAACCATTCACTTGAAGGGACAACCCTGGGGTAGAGAAACAAAAAAAAGGAAACCCCGTCTGTAGCCCTCCAAGTAATTAGGCCAGTGGTATTTCCTAGGAGGAAAATAACTTATCAGTAAAATGCCAATGGATAAAGGTAATTGATGGTAAATGAGCCTATGATACACAGGGCAGAGTTTTCTTGGTGTCACACAAGCTACTCACTCTCAGGGTATAATATTAAATGATTTGTAACTTAACCATTTCCCTCATTATGTAAAGCAACTCCAAAGTTTTCACTTAGAGACTCACACATTTATTCTGGGCCAGTGGTATAGGCTTTATGGGTATCAAGGGGAGCTGTTCATGATATCCAGATTTGTGTCTGATTGAAGGCTCTTAATGTTCTGTATCTTTAAACTTCTTACTAAAGCCTAAAACTGGAAGAGATCTGACTGGTGTTCAATGGATTTGATGATCTGACTGTGTGTGTGTCAATCACTCTGATTTAAGCACCGATCACACAAGCCCAGTACCTTGCTTCATGTAGGACAAACCACTGGAGTATGTGTTACAGTCCAGAATCCACTGCGTGATCCAGCTGTGATAAGGGTTTCTCAGTGAAGTTGCATCTTCCCTTGGTTTCTTCCCTTTCTTTGCTCCAATTCATCCTCTCCCTTGTCATTTGCTTTTGGTAGAATTTCTTCAATAATTTACTTGCATTTGAACCTTTGTCTCAGCATCTATTTCTCAAAACCTTAACTGTATATACTGAGTTATTCGGATTTTTAATGTGACTTTAATATACACTAAAATTGAAATCATTGAAAAGTTTGGAATAAAGAAACATGAGAGAAATGTAGCAAAACTGAACCGTGATACGGGTCATTGAAGAAGAAATTTCTGCTTTTCTTCCAATTACTAACTTCTTTCTTTTTTTACTCGTTGCAAGTTTTCTGAAGTTCAGTGACATAGTGAATTTGAAGGACAATTTAGTTTCCATAAGGAGTAGCACTTTAAAGCTGTTGAAGCCAAACAAAGAAAGTGTTATACCAGTAAATATTTCTTGGGTAGCATTGGACAAATGCCAATATAGAAATGAAATTTTAAATCCTATGAAGCACCAATTGAAAAAGCAATTTTGCTTGGGAAAGTGTGAAGAGTATAGAACCAATAAAAGTACAATAAGGATTGTTAGAATATCAGTTCATTGTTCCAAATACTTGAAAGACCTCTCAGGCTTCATTCAGTCTGAATAATTTCCCAATTCAAAATGCCCTAATATACAGCTTGTTATTCCTTATTAAGTGGCAACAAAGGGCATGATTAAGAAAATAAATGAAAGAAATTGAAATAAACAAAAATCCTGGAACTAATTTTATGTTAATAAATTTTAAAAATCTAATTTATATATAATCAATGAAATTAAAATATAAAATTCATTTCAATCCAAGTTGTAAAAACTGATAAACTATTCCTATATTGTAGATTCATAATAAGATTTTAAATCTTTAGTTATAAATGTTTGAGCCAAGACTTGCCATTTAGAAAATAAAATAAAATAAATTTTCATGTATTAACAGTTGTTTAATGTATTAAGTTGCTATAATTAACTCTTGAATTTATCTGATAAGAACTGATAAGCTAATTTAGTTAACTTCCACAAAAAAAAATGTGAGCTTGAAAGCATAAGAAAATATATGCCTATCTGGAATAATAAAGATGGAATTAAGAAAGAAACATGGACTAACGTGAGACTTAAACTAGTTCGGCAAAGGCAATATGGCTTTAAGGGCACAGAGCCTGATTTACTCTGCCTAGATTTGAATCTTGGCTTTCATATTTATTAGCAGTATGATGTGGGCAAGTGACTTAACTATTCTGCAATTTTTCATTCTCTAAGTTAAATATAACATTGGTACCTACCTCAGAGTGTTGTTGAAGATTATGTGTTGTGTGTATGTGCATATATACATATATCATATACATGTATGTATGTGTAAATATATACATAATCTCACATAGAACATTGTAAGGATTATATGTAAGGCACTTCAAGTAGTGCTTATAAATACCATATAAATGCTATATTCTGTTGTTATTATTGCTATTAGTTGATGTTTATGCCTTAATAATAACTGAGGAATAAAATAAGATGCAAAACAGCACTTGTAAAATGTTAAATTAAAAAATGCCTAAATTACACATAGGCAAAAAATGAAAAGACTTAATTTAGGAAACTAAAAATGTCAGACCTTTAATGTCAGCTTCTTATTAAGCAAATAAATGCACTTAAAAATACTGAATTTTCTTCTTTGGATCTGTTTTCTCTTTCAGCACTGGCATTTTTAAATGCTTGTGTAGGAATATTGCTTGGAAAAATTTTTATGGGAAAATATGTTCACCTAAGCAAACAAATTGATTAATATGTATGAGAAATATCAAAATCACATCACTTAATGTCTAATAATACATTAATTAAGGTACTAATTATTGAGCCTCCGTTATGGTTCAGAAACTAGCATGCTCAAAGGTACCGTGCAAATGAGCATGACAAAGTCCTGCTGTGATGCAGGCTCACAGTCTGTTAGCCAAAGACAATTCCTGGTTCCCGCATGTTCCTGAGGGTTATAGTGATAGTTTCTGTAAGTTCAGAAAAACAGGAAGATAAGACCCTTCATCTGACCAATGAAACCACATACGGCTTTCCAGAACCGAAAATCATTACACTGAATTTGAATCAGGTCTTTATAGTAAGTGTTATTTACCATAACTAGAATATATTTAAAAGTCTTGTAAACAATGCCCATCTTACTTGTTGTAGATGTTCTTATTTAGAACCAGCAAGTTTGGACAAAATATTGATCTGACATCATACTGGCCTTGCTTTTTAATGCCAAACTTCATTCTACAATACTTCTTAAAATGAAACTTCAATGAAAGCGGGAACCAAATTACTGAACATAAGCTTGTAGGGTACCTAACCTCTCTGAGTTTTGACATTTGTGTGATGGGGTAGTTGCATGAGTTTAACTACCAAGATTATAGCACAGGCTACGATCCCTGGAACATAGTGGGAATTCAATACATGGTAGCTAATATCTTTATTGTTACGTTCTTATTGTTAGGAAGAGCATGACTCACATCATCTTTTATGATTATAATATAACTGATATTTTAGGGTAAATTTTAAAATAAAACTTGATATAGGAGATAAAGGATTTCTTCATTCCTTATGTATTATAAATGGATTTGACAATAAGACAATCTACTTTTTTTCTTTTTAAATATTTATTTATTAGTTGTAGGTGGACACAATAGCTTTATTTTATTTTTATGTGGTGCTGACGATCGAACTCAGTGCTTCCCCCGTGTTAAGCGAGCATGCTACCACTGCGCCATAACCCCAGCCCGACATAATCTACTTTTAATGGGCTTTTTAGGTCTGAGAAACATACAACAATCTTGGCACTTTGCCTCTTATATTAAGACATAATATTTGGACATATTTTGGGCCACAGTACATTAATTTGATACAAATGTGTAATGATTAATTAAGATAATAAGCACTTCAGTCTTCTCAAGCAATAATCAATCATATGTGCTCTGAGCCTTTGTTCTCTCCCAGCCATTTTTAAATATACTATAGATCATCATATTCAATAGTCAGCTTACTGTGAAATAGAAACAAGAATCAACTCCTCTGGACTGTGTTTTGGTGTTCTCTTTATCTAACTTGTTTCCATTCCTTTTTCTCTGACTCCTCCCAGTTTCTAGGTGTTCCTTTTTTTTTGGTGCTGGAGATTGAACCCATGGCCTTGTGTATGTGAGGCAAGCACTCTACCAACTGAGCTATATCCTTAACCCACTTCCCAGTTTCTAGTGATCACTATTCCACCCCATTTTTCTGTGAGATTGGCCTGTGTCCACAAATGAGTGAGAATATGCAGAAATTGTCTTTATGTGTGTAGCGGCTTGTTTCAGACAACACAATGACCTTCAGTTTCATCCTGTTGTTGCAAAGGATTTCCTTTTTTTTTGTGGCTGAATAATATCTCACTGTGTATATACATCACATTTAGATATCTCTTCTTTGACTTCACATATATATCTGGAACAAAATGTTTTTTCTGTCAAGAATATTAAAAAAATAAGTTGATGAGTCAGGGCACTTATATATTTTGAAGCCTTCTAATTACACATACATATTAGGAGGCTTCAAAATATATATTAAAAATTATATACATGTATATATATGTGTGTATATGTATGTATGTGTGTGTGTGCGTGTGTGTGTGTGTGTGTGTGTGTATATATATATATATATATATATATATATATATATATTATCAGAAATTGAACACCCAGGGGCACTTAACCACTGAGCCACATTCTCAGACCTTTCTTAACTTATTTTTTTAAAATTTTGAGACAGGGTCTCACTAGGTTGCTTACAATCTCGTTAAATTGATGAGGCTAGTTTTGAACCTGCAATCCTCCTGACTGGGCCACCAAGCCGCTGGGATTACAGGCATGTGCCACCACACTTGGTGCTTCCTAATATGTTTACGAATTTAGACATATCAAATCAAACTATGAAATCAGCATATTTAAAATACTCACATTAAGAAATATGATTGCACTGAGCATCTAAACAAGATAAACAAAAGAAATATGAAAATGAAAGGAATGATAGTGACTTTATAAAATTGGTAATCTATGATCTTAAATCTAGCTTCATATCATAATCACATCATTGGAATTGTGTCCTTTTAATGCAGATTTTAAAGAAAGAGAATTATCTATACTTTAAAAATAATGAATTATTTTTCAATTGTGTTGCTGGCCTCTGAGAAATATTAACCTAGACATGGCTCTTTTAGTGTACAGTGAGGAGATTTATGGGTGATTGAACAGTCAACTTAAGTCATACCCACTGAGTTAAACTTAGATAACCAAACATCAGTCACAAAGTCTAATTCTTGAACTTAGAATTTTCACATTGTTGTTTTCCAATCTCTTTATGATGCTTAATATCTATCAATCTCTTGACTCTATCCAATCTTCCTCATGCAGTTCTTATTTTCTAGTAAAGCATAAATTTTCTCTGATTTTGACTGATTTAATTAAGTGGCAAATGTCTTCATTATCATCCTGGTATTTCAACAATGGACAAAGGTGTTCAGAGGCATGTTGCTACCTAATCAGAAATTTTAATGTCATAAGCATATATCACTTTTGTGTGCTTCATAGGGCAATTTAAGATAATTAATATATGTAAGTACTCAAGAATTTAAGAGAAGTCCCTTTTTATTTTAAAAATGTACATTTTATCAATGATGAGTTTTCTTTAATATAAATAAAAACTTTGTGATATGTAGACTGAAAGAAAGTCATGTGGATTTCTTTAGTTCACTTCTTGTACCCACTGATTCATGAGAATTTCTAGTTAAAGAAAATAAAATGACTAAAGCAAAACCGAAAACATTAATATACACAAAAAAAATTGAGAAGAGCGAAACTTTCAGCCTACTAAGAACAAAAGTTAAAAGGAATAAGGTACAAAGTACAATATTTTTTCTATATAATTGAAAAAGAAAAATAAAAACTAAAGAGGCTGAAGTTTACTTATTTACTCATTAGATGTATATTGAGTGTATGCTATGTAAAATCATTTGAAATTTTAGTGGTGCATATGCAACTTTGATGAAATACTTGTTTTCATAGAATTTATGTTCTGGTGAGAGGATTCAGGAAATAAACACCAAAATAAGCAATGAGCACAATAAATTTAAAAATATACAGATTTTTATGAAAAAAATACAGTGATAAGATCAAGAATAAGTAAGTTGGCAGGAGTTATTTTTGGTGGAATACTTGGTAAAAACTTCCCTGAGTAGATAACATTTTATCTGTGGTAACATTTTATCTAAGGCAAAAATGCTGCCACACACATCACTGAGGAAAGTGAGTTTTTGTTTTGTTGTTTCCTTATTTTGTTTATTTGTTTGTTTTGTGGATGTATCTTTTGTTTTTGATTTTTTATTTACTATTTTTTTTCCCAAGCACAGAAAGTAGCTAGAGCTATAACATAGAATTTAAGCTAGGACCAATGTAAGCATCCCTAGAAATAAAACTAGTGTGGCTGAAGCCTAGCATGAAAGAGGAGGTCAGAAAAAAGGAATTATGTAGGACCTATTGGCTTTTACTTAAATGTAGAGGAAAGGTTTGAAAAAAAGAAAGAAATATAATCTCTTTATACTGAAGACCAGAACGGACAAACTAATGATAATGGAGAGAAGTGAAAGGATTTGAGTGAAAGTAGAGCCAAGGACTGCCAAAATAGCAAATACAAGTGGAGAACATATGGAAGGATGGAATCACAGAGATGATAATTTGGGGAATAATAATTTGCATATTCTGGGTATTAAGATTATGTGTTGAGACTGATAAGACTGTGAGAGAAAAATAGATAATCAACCATTCCACTTTTAAGAGTGTTGTGAGTTACTTAATACTCTATTGATAGGTAGGATCAAAACAGGAACAGCCAAGAAGGTTGCCAAATATGAGGCAGTGGGTAAACAGCATTAGAGAGTTGTTTAGGGTAACATAAAATAAGACAAAGTACCTCAAAAAGTAAGGAGTAATCATTTAGGGTGAATATGGCTGAGAGGTAAAAGAAGAACAGAAAGTCATCTTTGCATTTAGCAAACTGAACATCACTTCATTTGAATAGGCAAATAAACAAACAAACAAAAATTTCTTTCATAGAAGAAATATAACCCAAGTCTGATAACATTTTAGAAAGGGAGATGAGGTGAAGTATAGCCAACATTTTATTATTCTTTCATTCTGATCAAGAGGAGTAGGAAAAGATTAGAAAAAGAGAGAGAGATGCAGATAAATGTCAGTAGATGCAAATGCTTTTTAAAGTCAAGGATTTGTAACAAGAAGACAGGGGGGAATGACTGCATTTGGAACAGCATTTTCTGTAGTCTGAAATTAAAGATAAAAAAAGAGAGAAAGGGAGTTGGGCCATTATGATGAATAATTTATATAATTTTTGCCAAATGCAATTAGTTTATGTTTGAAGTTCTTAAAATTTTTCTTCACTTTGAGAAGTTAATCTCATTTCAGGGAATATATCCCAAAAACTTATCTAGTAGAATACTATTTGCTATAATTTTTATTTATTTTATTTATTTATTTATTTTTTGGTACTGGAGATTGAACTCAGGGTACTCGACCACTGAGCCACATCCCAGCCCTATTTTGTGTTTTATGTAGAGACAGGGTCTCACTGAGTTGCTTAGCACCTCGCTGTTGCTGAGGCTGGCTTCGAACTCGCGATTCTCCTGTCTCAGCCTCCCTACGTGCTGGGATTACAGGCTTGAGCCACCGGGCCCGGCTTGCTATAATTTTTAAAACATCAAAATGCAGATAATATGAAAATATCCTACTATCTATATAATAGCATATTAAATAAATTTTATAAAATCATAATTTTGTATGACATTAAATAAAATACATAAAATGATTTTATGTATTAAAGAAGCATAAAAATAATATTAAAAATGCTCATATATGTGCATACGCACATTTGTTTTTATATTCTATGCACATAAATACAGGTTTATACACCAAAGTATCAGTTTATATATCTGGTTGCTAAAGTAAATTTTATATTTTCTCCAAATTATCTATATATTTTGGAAAAATTTCATAGAAATAGGTTTCAAAATTGTTATAATGAGAAAAATATGCAAATAAAATTTTAAATTTATTTGAGAGAACAAAATTCAGAAAAACTACAGCAATTGAGAGGCATTTAAAAGAAATTTGAAAACACTTGTGAAGAACAGTCCATGGGAATGGACTCTTCAATAACACTCAATATAAAGACTATATTTTTCTCCACTTACAGTATAAACTTCTATAAGTAACCTCTAACTCAACCTGAAGTGGATATTTCTTAGAGGAAAATTTATATAGAGGAATACATTTTTAAAGAGCAGCAATAGAAAAAATTGTCTTTAGAAGTTGCAGTATCTACACAGTTTCAGCAATCAAGAATAACTAGAGTTAATCTTCAGAGAAATATAATTTTTTGTAATGCTAGTTGAGTTAGAAACACTAAAAATTTTAGAGATAAAACTTTAGTGTTATAGAAGCAAATATTAAATTTAGTTTTCTAAAAAGTGAAGTGCCAAGGTCTAGCCCTAGCTGGTCTAGTGGTCCTGAAGGAGGTGTAGAGTTGGCGCAATGGAGAGACAAGACAAACTCAATTACTGCATCAGAAGGTCTCTGTCGAGTGACCATGAGGTTTATTTTTTACATCTTTCTACAAGGAAGTCCAGAACATTGTTTTTCCATATCTAGCTGTGTTTACTCTATTACAAAGAATTTTGTTTTTGTACATGTTCTTTCACTTTTCTTATTGGTGTCCTACACAATTTCCTCATAACTCTATTGACCTTATACAATCTTAAAGTTATACAAAGGTGAGAGACAAAAGTGTCTGCATAAATAAAGGTTAAAATGCCAAATAAAGAAGAAAAGGTAGAGAATTCTATTTTTTGTCTCTCACTATGTCTATTGTCATGAGTGGCATACGTAATTAATAATTACTTGGAGGCAGATTGTCTTTAAATGCAAGTGTATGTTCAATCACAACAATCATCAAATATAATTAATTAATGTAAAAAGTGTTGGGTGTCCTGGAGCACCCCAAATAGCATTTAATGTGCACTAATTAAACACTATAGGTAAATTACACTATCCTCTGGCAACTAAACACTACTTGCAATTCACAGAATCCTAGGGCAACTAAACATTACAATTAATTCACACAATCCTAGGGCAACTAGAGCCCCAAAGTACCTCCAATGCCAGATGACTTCTCTTAGCCAAAGAGCAGATGTTGTCCTTGTCTGGTGGTTCTCTTCAGCCAGTGACTGGACATCAGGGAATGGTGGAGCTGATCCAGGGATGGACAGCATGGTGGCCATTCTTACTGATGTTCTTGGAGAAAGCCTAAAAATGTGGCAGGACAAGCAGTTTTAAAAGCAGTTCCACGTTGGTAGTGTGGGCTGGTGATTGGTTATACCCAGTAAAAGCCAATGTCCATTGGTTATGTCCAGTGAGATAGTATAAATGCAACTGGGTCTTTATTTGTGCATGTGCATGGGCTGAGCTCCCTACCAATTGTAACAAGTAGACCTGTGGTTAGGTGCCCCTTACATCCCATTATCAATTGCATGGGCTGAGCTCCCTATCAGTTGAAGGCCTATGGTTAGGTGCCTCTTACAGCCCCCATCAATTGCAAGCAGGCATGACTAAGCAAGTCAGTGGCTGCTGTTCCTTAGGGCCAGCAATCCAGTGAGTCCCCGGCATGTCCAGGCATGTCCATGGCATATGCTCCTTACACTATCAAGTGGTAGGAATAACTTTTATTCATATTTTCTTAGGCAATGCCTGCAAGGTAATTTTCTATAATATCTATTTAGCTGCTTAGGTCATTTCTATTTTTCTTATTTTTGAAACACCAGGGTTGATATCATCCCAATCTCTTGAGAAAGGGAAAGCTTTGTAGGTCAACCCATTTACCATTAATATTTACCACGTCTGCCATTTTCATCATAAATTCCAGTATAAGGTAAAGGAGGGTCAGTGGGAGGTCTAAAATTATCTTGTTTACTTCAGGTCCTCTGGGGGAGGACCATAATTGTCTTCCAATTTTGTAAGCCACATATGACAGTCCCTGGATCCTAGGAACCACTCTCTAATGGGAATTTCTGTTTTTGAGTAATCTTAAAGTTTTTGATTTAGGTGGGGAAGTTAATGAAGCATTTTCATGAACTCCCTGTTTGCCTTAACTATTTCAGTAGAATTAATTTTATTTTTGTAAGGCCAGTTAGGACATAATTGTGTACCTTTGGTTATATATTTATAATCCTTTTCTGTTTTTCAGCATTTCTCATAATGGGCCAGTTGTTTATTTCCCCAGATAATTATTCTCAGCATTATTATTGTTCTTAGGAGAAGTAACCTGAGATTTGTCTGGGAGCATAGGCCTTGCTGGGTTCCCCTCCAGGTTTGGACCTTGTCAAACACCTAGAGTGACATTGCTCATGCAAGTGAAGCATTAAATACAAACAAGTTAATATTTAAATTTAAGTGAAATATCCCAGGAACAGAAAGAAAAGTACCAAATGATCTTACTAATAGGTGGAATGTAAAAAAAACTGATCTTATAGAAGTCGAGAGGTTGGACATCACCAGTGGCTGGCTGGGAGAGTAGCAAGAATTAGATGGGTAAACACTTGGATTAAATTATCATTAGTTAGGAGTACAAAGCTCTATTGTGTCTCTACATAGTATGGCAACTGTTGACAAAAATTAGTACTGCATATCTCAAAAGTCTTTGGTAAATGTTTTCACCATGAAGAAATGATAGATGCTTGAGGAGATGGATGTGCCCAAACTGATTTAAATATTACACAGTGTGTACATGCACAAAAATATTGCATGGCACCACATAAATATTTGCAATTATTATGTTTTTATGATTACTTAAAAATTAAAACAAACAGTATAAAATTTTTAAAATTAAATCTTTAATAATATAAGTACACTATAGACTAAAAGGAACAAAGGGGGGTTAGAAAATAGCTTAGATATTTAATTCTAACACTGAGATCCTCCCTGAGCTCATAATCCCTATTTAACCATGAGGAGCGCATCGCCCAAACCAGCACTGAAGGACATTCTGTATTAAGCCTGGTGAGTAATCCTCTAATTTATCAAGTTCATCAAAAACAAGGAAACCTGATAAACTGTCACAGCCAAGAGCAGACTATGGGTTCTTCTGCTGATTGTAATATGGCATCATGAACTGATTTCCAAAAAAGAGATTTGTTCATGAGCTAAGGAAATTGGATAAATCCTGGATATTATTTCATACCAATGTATCAGTATTGATTCACTAATTGCTGTTAAAATTGCAGTATCAGGCTAGTGCAATGATTTAGATACTGGGAAAATAGGGTATGGATCATATGAAAACTCTTTACAAATTATATTTTTTTATTAATCTAAGATAGTTCTAGAAGAATGGGAGAAAAATACCCTGGGATCATCATAAATCCAAAGACTCACATTAAGGTACCAAGGATGAACAACTGCACAGAATAATATAACATTGCTCTTTAAGTTTTCCCAAAATATTCATGAGAGGGAAATGTGTGTTTTGAATGTGAGTTGCATTAAAAATGGAAACATCTATTTGAAGATAGTGAGATGAAGACACACAATTGCCTTCCCTTCTGGAAGGCCATTGAAATGGCAGTGCTAGATTAGAAATGCAAATATATTCACAAAAATATTGCTGACTGAGTGAAGATTTCCCTGAACTAAGTAATTCAATTAAATGCTCAGAAAGTAAAAGCAGTTGGAATCATACTGGTATTGCAGACAAATACCTCAGGTATAATACAGCCATAGTTTAGAAACATGTAGACAAAATTTTCAGAGTAATTTCCTGTTTATTGCTAAGCCTTTACTGCTTAGTTACTAAAAAATCAAAGAATCAGAAGGTACCTGAACAAAAAATCTGCAAAGTATACTTTATTATTTGTCCACCTTACACCAACTTCTCAATTCTTAATTTTGGTTTCTCTAATCTGGAAATGAACAAAAAATTTTTTCTGTACTCTTTAAAGCGTACAGAAAGGGTACAAAATTCTTTCTGTACTCTTTAATACTGCCAAGGCTTAAGTTGGCATCATCAGACAAAGACCTTGTATGTTTAGCTATTGCTAGCAGAATGGCCATGTGGGAAAAAGAACCTGCCTCCTTAATTGTCATCTGTTCACTATAAATTTAAAATTCCTATTCAAAATATGACAAATACATAAAAAATTAAAAAGGGAAATGGTAAAAACAGAGGAGATCCATTGATAAAACTCAATCTCTGATTTTATTTATAAATAAACATGAGTGGTGTCAAAACAAAATAAAAGTAGACTTATGATGCAAATAAAAGATTTTTGCAAACATTATTTATGAGGAAAGGACAAATGGATTTTTATAATTTAGATCTTGATTGTTAACCAAAGACCATGTGTTAAAAGTATGGTTCCAGCCTATGACAGCATTGGAAGTGGTATAATCTTTAGGAGGTAGGAGCCAGTGGAAGAGAGTTAGGTCATTTGGTATGTGCCTTCCAGGGGGATATTGGAACCCTGACCAATATTCTGTCTCCCTCCTTGCTTCCTGGAGGCCATGAGGTTAAAGTTTTGCTTCACTATATGCTCCTCACCATGATGTTCTAAAACCTTTCCACAGACCAAAAAAAAAAAAAAAAAAAAAAATGAAATCAATTGATGAGAGACTGAAACCTCTGTAACCATGAGCAAAATATACAATGGTTCCTAATATATTGTTTATGTCAGTATTTTACTACAGTCACAGCTGACTAATAAATGGCTAGAAAGGAAGGGCTATAAAATTTATAATACACCAAAGAAAAAATTACACAGTAAGAACTTTAGAAGAAATTACAGCATGTTAAAATCTTCCAAGATGACTTTCTTAAAATGAGGAGGGAAAGGGAAAATATGAGAGAAAAGTTAATACTCAAGTAGATCATTTCAAGAGGGTCCATATACAGCAAATAATCATGGAAGGTAGAAAATCAAAATATTAAAAATTTATAAAAACCTTGATAAACAGCAAACATATGTTGGGTTATATGGATGTTATGTTCCAACTAGACATTTACATGCTATTTCTAAACACAAGAGTTAAAGAGAAATCTGAATAATTATCCTGAGTGCAATTTTTAATTATGAAGAAATACAAATCACACTAACATCAAGTTTCTCATTGGAAGCAATAACTATAAATCAGGTAAAGTCTTCAATGATCTGAGAACATAGTTTTGAGCATAGAATTTGTTATCCTCAGCAAATCAAGCAAGTGTGAGAACAGGATAGAGGAAAGCAAGAACTCATTTTTCTCACACATTTATTTGGAAAGAATTAGTTGAGGTTAGACTTAACAAAATGGAAAAGTAAAATTTCTGTTTCTCCCAGGAAAAAGAGCGAAGAAGAAAGATAAAAACTAAAAAGATAATGTAAAGAAATAGATAATGCTGCTGAAACAGATCATAGAATTCAAATCAGTTTTAAAAGTTTGTAAACTTGCTAGGCATGATGGAACATGCCTGTAATCCCATTGATTTGGGAGGCTAACGCAGGAGGAGGACACGTTTGAGACTAGCCTCAGCAATTAAGCAAGTCCCTGTCTCAAAATTTAAAAAAATAAATTTTAATTTTAAAAAAGTGCTGGTTAAAAAAGTGGCTCAGTGGTAAAACACCCCTGGGTTCAATCTTCAGTGCCAAAATAAATTAAATAAAATAATTAATTAATTTGTTTAAAAGTTTTTAAGCTAGTAAACAGATATTTTTAAAAAGACAAAATATTTTTTCAGTAATAAATACTGCAATTAGGAGTTAGCTGATGCAGAAAAGGATATAAAACCAAATAAACCTATTCAAATTTACTAACCCTTTCACACACACTGTTAAATCATTTTTCTATTTCCTCATATGTCATTCTATGTTTAGTGATACAGGACAGAAGAATATTTTTTATGTATTCTGTGTAGGTCTAAGCAAATGCCTCACCCTAACTCCTAGCTTTCAGTTTCCCATGGGCCTTGACTTTTGACTCCTCATAGTGACATCAGATCTATGCGATATTGGGCGGGTTGTCGGGACCAGTCCATAACCAACAGGATGCAAACCCAAAGATACCTTACCAACCTCTTCTTCCCCCTTCCTAAGGTATATAAAAGGCCATTGCCCAGTGAGCTCTCTCTCTCTGCCATTGCACTTCTTTGAATAAAGATCTCTTGGTTACATGGAGTGTGTTGTGTCCAGTTCAGGTGAAATTTATACTGTATTTGAATATGTATTTTGGTACATTTGGTAGTAATATTGATATAATCACATGTTTATAATAACTATTCATATTCTTTCAACTTGTATAATGTAAATTTCACTAACTATTTGCATCCAAATATTGAAATAGAAAATTATGGGTGTAGTATAGGAGCACTTTCCATACCTTCCAACCCTTCCCTTCCATCCTTCCCCATTCTATGCTAATAGACTGTGCTCTTGCCAGAATGCACCCCTTTGTTTGTGACCTTTGGATCTGATTGGTCCAAGAGTGTATTTAAGCTTCTATACTTGCTGGAATAAACGGTGTTTTCTGCATCTTACTCCAGTGTTTCTGCGTCTCACTGGGGCAGAACAGATTCTTTACCTACACCCCGGGGCCTGGGGAATTTGGCTCCACGGACTGCCACCATCCAGAAAGACCCCATATCATCTTCCTCCCTGAAGACCCTTCCCTCATCTTTTATGGACCCCAACTCATTGAGCAGGACCCACGTGGCACCACCAAACCCCTGCTTTTAGCAATAGTCTAGAAAGTATTTGACAAGTTAAATTTAAGTGGAATGAATGCTATCTTTGGCAGTATTTTGAAGTGACTAATACAGTACAGAGTGTAATCAAAACTAAGGAACTGCCAAATTCTTCATACGTGAGGGACATAAGGAAAATTCATTTTTGTTAATTAAAAGGAACACTGTAATTTTTAATGTCAGGGTTTTGTTTGTTTTGGTACCATCAATTAAACCCAGGGACACTCAGTCGCTGAGCCACATCCACGGCCCTTCTTATTTTTATTTTAAGACAGGGTCTTGCTAAGCTGCTGAGGCTGGCTTTGAAATTGGGATCCTCCTGCCTCAGCCTCCCAAATTGCTAGAATTATAGGCATGTGCCGCCATACCTGGCTAGTTATTTTTTAAATTATCTTTTCTGTTTTCCTTTTTTTCTTAATTTGTTCTAATTAGTTATACATGATAGTAGAATGCAGTTTGACACATCATAGAAAAATGGAGTATAACTTCTCATTCTTCTGGCTGTACATAATGTAGAATCATACCAGTCATGTAGTCATATATGCACATAGAGTAATAATGGTTGATTTATTCTACAATCCTTCCTAACCTCATACTCCCTCCCCTCCCTTCACTCCCCTCTGCTTAAACCAAAGTAACTCTATTTTTTCCAAATCTCCCCATTCCTGCCTTATTCTGAATTAGCATCTGCATATAAGAGAAACATTCAAGCTTTTGTTTTGGGGTATTGGTTTATTTCACTTAGCATTGATGCTGCTGGTGATGTTGACAAGTTCTCCTACACCACATGTTGAAGTTTGAACATTAGAGAAGCACACCAAGGCAAGCATTTAAGTGGGATTTATTTTTAAAAGGGGGTAACATAGACTTCTCCCGGGAGGGAGAAGGGGGCCATAGTTGGTATCCTGGTATCCCACAAAGTACACGTGTTTTGCCTTTTTATATATCTTAGGCTTCCTTTGTTCTCCTGCTCTCTTCCCCTTATCTTTCTCCTTCTTGTGTACATGACTAGGCCCAGGATGTTCGGTGGGATGGCCAAAAAGCAAATGGATAGGGGGAAGGGCCCAGGTATAATTAACAACTCCTTGGGACAGGTTACCTTAGCAACTGATTGGAGCAGGGGTGATAAGGGTGGAGGGCTCTGGAGGCATTAGTATTTCAATACTTCTCCAAATTGACCTCCCTGATCTGATCTGACTTAATTTACCTATGTACACTGACTGCCTTTCTAATTTTGGCTTCAGCATGATATTCTCCAGCTCCATCAATTTACCAGCAATTGCCATCATTTCATTCTTCTTTAAGCTTGAGTAATATTCCATTGTGTATATATACCACATTTTCTTTATGCATGCATCTGTTGAAGGATGCTTAGTTTGGTTCCATAGTTCAGCTATTGTGAGTTGAGCTGCTATAAACACTGATATGGCTGCATCATGGTAGTATGCTGATTTTAATTCCTTTTTATATTAGCAGAGGAGTAAGTTAACTGGGCCAAATGGTGGTTTCATTCCAGGTTTTCTGAGAAACCAGTTATTTTTTTAAGAAAACCTAGTTTCAGAAAAGTGAGTAACTCAATATTTTCTCAGTAATTATCAAGGATGATGGAATAAAAATTTCCCTTGACAATGATTAATGATTACAGTGAATATTTTATATTAGAACATATATACACATATGGATTAAATTTTTCAATTTTATTGACATCAACAATAGAATAGTAGAGTTCCAAGCAATTTTACATTTTTGGAAATGTCTCTCAATCCATATCTGTTTTAGTCAGCTTTTTCAATACTGTGACTAAAGTATCCAACAAGCACAATAATAGGGGAGGAAGAGTTTATTTGAGGACTCAGTGTTTCAGAGGTTTTAGTATACAGAAGGCTGGCTCCATTCCTCAGAGCTTCAGATGAGGCTGAACATAATGGTGAGAAAGGGTGACAGAGGGAAAGCAGCTCTCATCAAAGTGATCAGGAAAAAAAGAGAGAGACTCTACTGGCCAGATACAAATATATGCCCCAAACCACATCCAAATCCCCACCTCCTCCAGCCACACCTTACCACATCAGTTACCACTCAGTAATCCCTACTATGGAATTAACTCATTGATTGGATTAAGAGTCTCTTAATCGGGGCTGGGGTTGTGGCTCAGCGGTTGAGCGCTTGCCTCGCATACGTGAGGCACTGGGTTCGATCCTCAGCACCACATAAAATGAATAAAGATATAAAAAAAATAATAGCACATTAATAAAAAAAAAGATTTAAAAAAAAAAAAAAATTAAAAAGAGTCTCTTAATCGTTCTTCTCTGGACCTTTTTGCATTGTCTCACACGTGAGCTTTTGAGGGACACCTTACATCCAAACCATAACAAGATCTATGATGTATTCTGGAAAAACACTGATGTAATTACTTCTCGTCAAAGGAATCTAAGACCTCAGTAAATTTATTTAAGACCAGTCCATGATTGTGGTAAAACTGCAGCTTCTTTAATTTGAGCAAACATATGGACATTATATCTTTATGTATACACTTAATTATTAAAGTATTTAATGAAGATAGAAGGTAAATTGATTGTATAAAATATGATATATAAATATATTACAATCATTATATAAAATATAACATCATACATGGAAACAAAAGTTGTTTTATTTCATAACACATACTTTATAGCTTAATTTGATTCACCCAGCTTTGTAATCATAAAGCCTTTTGTGATTATAAACTGTTTATCTAAGAAAGCAACATTCTGCTCTAGTATTGGTGGGCACACTCGAGTATTGATCATACCACCTACAATTATAGTTATGAGGCAACTTACAGTAATGGCATTATTTTGTTACAGAATTCTGTGAAGAGTTCACAAATCTGAAATGATCCTTTCCTAGTTATTCAATAAAGATTCCTTTAAATATACAAAGGTTTTAAAAGGTCAGTCTATATTGTCATATTTCTGTATCCTAATTTAAATCATCAAACAAAAATTGTATTTAAGACACTACTTTCATTGTTATCACTTCGTAATATTAAATTATTTTATATATTTTCTCTGTAAAACCCAATAGTGACTGTGTTTTAAGCATTTTCCTGCAGAATCTTATGTATTTGTTAATTTGGGCTTCATTTATATACCTGTGCCTTTGTAAGTTTATGCTGAGGAAATATTTTTCCATGATTTCATCATATTTTCACAGAAACAAAGTAAACTGATAATCAGTATAACATTTTCCTTAATTATGTCTACCCACACTTTATTACAATGAACACTTACTTTCTATGTAAAGTGAAGGTAAAATCTCTAAAAATGATTTGAAAAGTATTGTGTTGGGCTTTTTATTTATGTTTTCCATTATCAATCTTAGTATGCATGTTTTATCTTCAAAGTTTCTATATAGCACAAAGCATCTATTGTGTTAGTCTATTTGTACCATTTTATGAAACTCTTGCTAAGCTAAACTTGGCAAAATTGCATTGACTGTTGAGACTGATAAAGCTACATATGCACTAAGAGAATGTGAGTAGATTTATTACTTATTTAATGAGGTTTCTGGAGAGAATAAGGAAGCTCCCAAGCAAATCTGAAAATAGCTTAAGAAAGCAGGAAAAGGAACTGACTTAGCTGTGTGAAGTTCCAGAATGCATTGGGGCTTGGGTGATGTAGTGTATTTGGAATTTTCCAAAGATCAGTAGGACAATCTGAGCTGCTTCTCAACTTGTCCTGATTTGGTGGAAGACAATGGAGTAGGTTGAGGTTTCGAAGCTATTAACACCCCAAAACAAAACAAAATGTCAACAGACTTTTATAGCTGGAGATGACAAATATGCATACTCTGAAGTCTAGAAAAAATAACTTTATCTTTCTAGCAATTATGATTCTGACCTAATTTGTAATATTTTATATATCCAGTTACATACACCTTACTAACTTCATGTTATTACTTAAGAAAACCAAATATCATCATATCTAGGTTATCATATTCTATTTGTTACTATTTGTTCGCCATTGTTTGGTTTCATGCTGAAATGCTTTGATCATACAAGAATAGAATTCATGACATGGATAGGCTCCTAGCTAGCTATTTTTGTTCACATTTATTCAGCATTTCACACTTTACCTCTGTAAAGTGACAACTTTACCATTTGTGGGAGCAGGTTATTTGTATGTTGTCCTAGAATAAAAGCTTAATGAAAATTATATAACCTACTTAAATTTTGCTATACCAAGAATTCCAACATAAATATTCGTATAGCAGCTAAATAAATTATCATACATTCCATTTTACAAAATGATTGTATGCTCTTGTTGGCAATTGCATCCAATGATGGCCATTATCATTACACATTATTTTATTATTTCAAATTCCTACAATATACACTGTTAAGATTTAGAATAATTTAGATTTATTATATTTTTAATAAACAGCTAAAGAAGAGCTTGACCTTTTATGATTAATATTATTGCTGTCTGATGCAACACAGGGATAAAACATAAAATGACTATATTTCAATGTGATTTTCTTAATGTTTTTTTTCCACCTTTGATGTAGCTGGGAAAAATGAGCAATAAGGAGTGGTAGAAGTTTGGAGGTGAAGAGTAAAGTGGAAAAAAATAGTAAGTTTCTAAAGAAAAATTAACCAATTTATGTTTACTGTCTGGGTTTACTTTGACTCTAAATCAGTTGTTCTCAAACAACACTATAAAATCCCATGTATATTCATTTTAATAAATTTTTAATGTTTAAAAGAATTCTTGGCCAAATATTAGATAATTAGATCTTCTTTGTCACTATTTGAATTAATTAATTGGTTATTTTATAGAGTACAAAGAGATAATTTCAGAAATTCATGTGATATGAATCTGTCAGAAAGGTTTATCAGTAGGTTCTCCTTATTTGTCTATTCAGGTAACATTGAGACAATCAAATATTATCTGTTCTTGTTTCTCAACCCCTCTGAGTTCAGGTCTCACTTTTCAAAATTGTTCAAAAATGCAAATAGAACTGAAGATACCTGTTTAAAATACACAGATCTTACAAATACAACTAAAACTAGAGGCTCACTGCCCACAGTGAGTCTCCAGGAGCCTAAGATGAGCTGATTTAAAGTACTTATGTGGATATTTTCATTCTTCCAATTGAATGTTGTAGACCAGAAGATTATGGCAGAATTTGGTACCTGAAATGATTAAAAGTTATAAAACCTGCTATGTAGAGTTTGATGAATTTATAAAATACAATGTTAATGAATGAATAGCCATCCCCAAATCAAAACTGATATCTAGTTTTATGTGGTAAAAAAGCATCTTGTGAAATTATTACTGCTACATCTTGGTTCTTAGAACATAGGCACATAAAGCCTTTCCTACTACTGCACACAACAGGGTAAAAATAAAAAGTCTGTAGGCGTAACACCCCTTTCACAGAGTCACACAAGAGACATATGATCTCAGATATGATTAATCTGTAATCCTGGATTAAAGAAAATGAAGTCCTCTGTAATAGTCAATTTCTGCTTACAACCTTCCATCTAAAAAGACTAAGAATTCCAAAACTTGGTGATTTATGGAGTTAAAAAATCCACATTTTCTAAACAAGGCAGAGGATAGTAAATGCCTCAGCAGAAAATAAATATGGATTTAAGTTTTGTTAAATAACTGACATGAAAAGATTTTTCCAAGCAAATGTCAGATTAGGAACTTTGCCGGAAATTGTGCCACAAGACTATTGTTTTGACATACTTTGAGGTAGTGACCATTAGGCTAAACTAAAACTGATTCAAGAGCAGAATGCAGAAGATGATAGACAAACTAACAAAACAACCAAGCAAACAAAATAAAGAAACAAAGCAGGGAGAAAAAAATTCTCCAGGCATCAAAATGTGCCTAAAAACTCATTGATTATGAAGTATTGGAAGGAACTGTAATGATAAGATAAACAAAGGGCAAGAAAACAAAAAACAAACAAGTATAACACAAGCACAAAACCAAGACCAGCTAGGTACTTTCTGTGACTTTTCAACTCAAAGCATTTCCTGGACCTATGAATTTTCACTAGCAGAAAATGCACTGTGAAAGTTATGAATCCCTAAAAAAGGTCAAACTCAGCTGGAGCCATGAAAGATAATAGACAGGAGAGATGATTGCAGAGGACAGAACCAAGAAAATAAGTTCACTGCTGTAACAAGGAGCTTTTGTAAATCTTATCAATCAGGATTTGAAATGTATTCCTGTGTACTTCTCAGGTCCTCCATTCTCAACAAGTAAGTTTACAGCAGTTATCATGTTCCATCTCTATCATTATTTACTGGTAATGTTTAGAGGAGATAGCATGCTCTTTCGGCTATATTATGTTATACAGTCACATATGCCTTGATGTGATCAAGTATTTCTGAAGATACTAGAATTAAAAGAAAAACTAGGTAAGACTTATTTTACACTGGAGGTGAATGGAGGCCAATGCATTTCCAATAAATTGTTATGTATGGAATAAAACATGTAGATGTATCTTGGACAGAATAGAATACAATACATTGTGTTGACTGCCTATGTAATAAATATTGTTAATATTTTATAAATAATATTGCAACTTTGTTCAAGAAGACACTAAGACCAATTTGAGGAGTTAGGTCACAATTTAATTTTACCAAATCATTTTAGTAAATCTCTTACTGCTGTTTTGGTTTTGTTTGTTCATTTGTTTTGTTCAGGAATGGCGGTAAATCTATTAAAAAAAAAAAAAACTGGTGAAGCAAGGTGGGAGTTTTGGTCTTTCTGAGAAGCTTCAATGTTCCAATCAAGTAGAATAAGGTCCTTACCCAATTGTGCTAACTTTTTTTTGTAGTATTGATGTAATCTTTTTACAAGAATGTTAGTTTATACATTATATTGAAAATTAAACAATATATTGACAATATATTTGGGCTATGAATATAGCTAGAGTGACTGTAGAACCCATCATGTTAACTGTATTTAACTAAACCCTGGCATATATACTCATGACCAGGAATATATATGCCTTATGATACATAGCATTTCAAAAGGTAAATAATGAGTGCTGGGATGAATTTGTTAAATAATACCCCAGAACAGCATGAAAATATATATGATTGACCTTTTGGAGAAATATTTTTAAAATACATGTTTTAAATATGTTTTTCTTAACTATATCCCCACTTAAATAATAATAATCTCCAAATATACTATATATGTAAGAGATTCACATTCTTGATCATATAAAAGCACTTTACTTTTTATATATAAACTAATAATTTATATAGATACAGTCCAGGATATTAAGTAAAAAAATCCTTAACAATGCCATATTGAACAATTCCTAAAGTCAGAAAATTAATGTCTGTGCAAAAATTTCATTATGAATATATAGTTGAACTTTTACTATCCTCTATTATTTACTCCTCTTTCCTGTTATTAAGGACAGCTTCCTCCTCAAAAACAAACCATCTTCATGAATTCATTTCTTATTAACTACTAATGCCAAGCACATAGTTACTTCTTCAAAGTCATGAAAGTGTTTGTTAGGCAAAAGAACAAATAAATAACTAATGAAAAAATCCAGCTGAACTGATTATTTTGAAAGTAAAAAAAAATGGAGATATTCTTATTCTTCTTAATTCCATATCAAAGAGTCTTATTTTGTAGACAATAGACCTGGAGAAAGAACTAAAATGGAATGTACCTTAATTTAAAAAACAAGAATATATGCCGAATGCAAAATGAAAAATATTTCATATTTTAATTTTTGGAAAACAAAATAAATAATAAGAGATAAATACTTTAGATTCTCAATATGTCAAAATTGTAAATAATGAAATAAAGCAAAAATTAAAGAAAAGCTAGTTTAACCTCAACTTTCTATATACTATTCCCATAAAATCAAGAAATAATTAATGTAGCAGACTTATGCTAACAAAACTACTTAGATCAGTCAACTTTCTGAAATAAATCTTTACTCTAATTAAGCATATGTATTTCTAAATTCTGACACACTTTGATTTTAATCTATTGTCCCCAAACATTTTCAAGGAATTCATTAACATGTAATTTCATAGCTGGGAAATATTTACTCATATGGTACATATATCCTACAAAGTCAACTTCCTTGATACATCTAATTAAAGAAATTATACTTTCAAAATTATTTTATCAAAGATTGAAAATGTTAACTTTATGTGTTAAAAATTCTTAATGGTATATAGAGTTCAACGCAACCAAAGATTCTTTGATACTGTTCTCCTTTCTTAAGACAAAAGCTTAGCACGGTTCTCATCCTGCTCCTCTATAAAATTTACTTAAAGATAAATGAGAAAATCACATGTAACTGCCTGATCTAATTCAATGTACATTAGAATCAGGAAAAATAGAAGAGCCCTCTTTAATAAGGTGTTAAAAATAGATTTTCAGTTTTCTCCCAAACATTAAGAATCCTATTTACTGCTTATTTTACATAAGTGAAGGAAGAAAAGAAACTACTCTATGTTTAATCCGATTTTGGTTAATAAACAAGAACAATGTAAAGTTTTCAATTTCACATTACTCATCTATTTCTCGTTTGCAATTAAGAAAAAGCTCTAAGTTATTGTTTTTAAATGTACAACCAAAATATTGCATTTATTGCTAAAAATATTTCTTGTTATGGCAACATCAACATCTCTTGACCTCTTTTGAAAAGAAATGTAAACAATCTTTACTTTGGAAAATATGCCTTTAACGTACCAAGTAATATGGGCACAATATAGCTCTCAGTAAGATGGAATAGAATTTCTAACTCAATCCCCTGCAGAAATATTAATTTGAATAATTATCAATGCACAAATATGTCTTTGCAAGAAGAATGACAGCAGATGAGAGATTACAAAAATTACACATAGCACAGAAATAAGAATAAATGCACTGAAGAAAGAAGGAAGAAAAATTTAAAATTATCCACACTTTCCCTCCCCGACCTCCAGGCAGGGCAGTGTGGAAAGGGAGTCCATCTGCATGGTGGAAAGAAGAGAAGTGAACATGGAATTTTGTTCCAGTGCTCAAAACTAGGCTTGTTCTGAACTCCAGAATGGTAAAGCAGACTGGGCCTCCACGCCCAAAATTTTCCCTGGTGCCCAGGCCAGCCCTTGAAGCCCCAGGCTTAGGCCTGCTCTGGATTTCAGACTAGTTCAGTGCCAACTCAGCCCACACAATTCCAAGCTTCAGGCCTGTCTCAACAATAAATAGTAATACTTGGCCTCAGATACTAAGTCAGGTCAGCACCTTTGAACAAAGGTCCAGGCCTGCCTAATGTCATTCCAGTAATGCAGGCCTTAACTTGCAAGCCATCACTGTGGCCCTAAAGACCAGCAGAACTATGATTCATGACTATCCCATGAGACTCTCAGATTGTAATACCCCTCAAATACCCAGACTCCATGCCCTGTTCACCCAGATTTCAGTGTGGCTCCTGTAACCTCGGGACACAGGCCAGCTCTTACAGACATGGATCCAAAAGGAACTTTCACACACAGCCTCCAGATTTGCTCTATTTAACCTAAGCTCCAGCCAAGACCCACATACCCTGGCTCCAGAACAACTTCCACAGACTCAGATTCCTCATCTTCTCCAACCTGAGGCTGTTTCCAAACCAGCACTCATGACACCAAATTCTAGAAGATAATGAGACCTGGGTCAGTTCCATCAGACCTAGGGTTCAGGCCCAACCCAGTAGATTCTAGGGCCAGTTTGGCTTCCGTGGAAGGCAAATCCAGAGCTATACCTGAAGACTCAGGGTCTAGGCCAGCCCTACAGATACAAGCAGCAGGATCATTCTTGTGGAGTCAAGTTCCAGGACAGACCATGGCCAAGTCATCCCTTCTGATCAGGTTCCACATTATTTCCAGTACACCAAGTTGCCATGCCAATCCTAGCATCTTGCCATTCTCTGAATACTGCTTTAAGTGATAGTGGTCGAGGAAGGAGAAGAAAAAGACAAAGAGTTAGAAAACTCAGTGAAAAAAATAACAAAAATTTACCAAATCTGAGGAAGATATATATGTCAAGGTACATGAATGTCAAAGTTTTCCAATTAGATTCTTTCCAAATAAAACTACACCATGTTACAATGTAATCACAATGTCAAAAAATCTAGAGAAAATTCTTAAAGAAGAGTGAAAAAGAAAATAAGGAAGTTCTAATAAGTCTACTAGTGAATTTCTCAGCAAAAACCTTAAAAGCCCAGAAAAAGTGGAATGATATATTTAATATGTTGAAGGAAAATACTGCTACATAAAATATTTGCGAATCAATCTAACAAAATAGATGAAAGACCTCTACAATGAAAACTACAGAATACTAAAGAGAGAAATTGAAGAAAATCTTAGAAGTTGGAGAGATCTCCCATGTTCTTAAATAGACAGAAATAATATTGTCAGAATGGCCATAATACCAAAAGCCCTATGCAGATTTAATGCAATTCCTATCAAGGTCCTGATGACATTCTTCATAGAAATAAAAAAAGCAGTAATGAAATTCATTTGGTAAAACAAGAAGCCAAGAATAGCTAAAGCAATACTTAGCAAGAAGAGTGAAGCAGGAGAGATCACAATTCCAGACCCTAAATTATACTAGAGAGTCATAGTAACAAAAATGGCTTAATATTGGCACCAAAACAGACATAAAGACCAATGGTACAAAACAGAAGACACAGAGACAAACTCACATAAATATAATTATCTCTTACTAGACAAAGGCACCAAAAACATACATTGAAGAAAAGATAGCGTCTTCAACAAACAGTCCTGGGGAAACTGGAAATCTATTATGTAGCAGAATGAAATTAAACTTCTCTCACCTTGCATGAAACTCAACTCAAAGCAGATCAAAGACTTAGATACTAGAACAGAAATCATATGCTTTACAAAAGAAAAAGTAGGCCCAAATCTTCACCATGTTGGCTTAGAAACTGACTTCCTTAAACAACACTCCCACAATGCAAGAAGTAAAAATCAAGAGTCAATAAGTAGAATGTAATAAAATTAAAAAGCTTCCTCACAGCAAAGGAAACAATCAATAATGTGAAGAGAGAGCCTACAGAATGGGAGAAAAATCTTTACCACATGCACCTCAGATAGAGCATTAATCTCCAGGGAATATAAAGAACTCAAAAAACTTAACACTAAAAAAAAAATTAACCCAATCAATAAATGGGCTAAGTAACTGAACAGACACTTCACAAAAGAAGAAATACAATCCATCAATAAATATATGAAAAAATGTTCAACATCTCTAGCAATTAGAGAAATGAAAATTAAAACCATACTGAGATTTCACCTCACTCCAGTCAGAATGGCAATTATCAAGAATACAAGCAACCAAAAAAAAAAGAATACAAGCGACCATAAATGTTGGCAAGGATGTGGGGAAAAAATTACACTTATACATTGCTGGTGAGACTGCAAATTGGTACAACAACTCTGGAAAGCAGTATGAAAATTCCTCAGAAAATTTGGAATGGAACCACCATTTAACCCAGTTATCCCACTTCTCGGCATATAACCAAAGGACTTAAAATCAGCATACTAAGTGATGTGGCCACCTCAATATTCATAGCAGTTCACTCACAATAAACTATGGAACCAACTTAGGTGCCTTTCAAGAGATGAATGGATGAAGGAATGTGGTACATATAGACAATGGAATATTACTCAGCCATAAAAAGAATTTAATTATGACATTTGCTGGTAAATAGATGGAGCTGGAGACTATCATGCTAAGTGAAATAAGTCAATCACAAAAAACCAAAGGCTTAATGATCTCTCTGATATGTGGATGATGACTCACAATAGGTGGGCGGGCGTGGAATGGAGGTTCACCAGATTGGACAGGGGGGAATGGGGTAAAAGGGGGGGTGGGAATTGGAAAGACAATAGAATGATTTGGACATAACTTTTGTATGTTCATATATGAATACATGACCTGTGTAACTCCACATCATGTACAACCACAAGAATTGGAAGTTATACCCATGTAAGTATAATATGTCAAAATATATTCTACTGTCATATATAACTAAAAAGAATTTTAAAATACTGCTATATATCATATTTTAATCATTGAATACTTTTGCCCTAAACTCTAGAGATAGAAAGGAACTCTAACCCTATATGCATAATTTAGGACATTAAGCAAATACTCTGTGGTTGTGATAAGGCATAGTAACACTTGAAAATCAAGGCTCAGATGGATGTTTATTATTGGAGGATGATTCTTACAATATTTTTTTGCTGAAGAAGCTGTAAGCAACAAAAATATCAAACTTAGAAATGTTGCCTAATATGTCTGATCACATATCAAGGTTTTGGCTTTTTGATCAAAACAAATATATGTTACTAGTTCAGTATCAAAATATATTTAAACAGGCTAAAGTTTTTCCATAACAGATACTACGTAAGACAAAAATATTGTTTTTCCATAGCCAGGCATTTGCAGACCTCCATGTAATGCAAAGGCAAACAAATTGTGCTATATGTGTGTGTGTGTGTGTGTGTGTGTTTTAAATTCTGAGAAAAATGCCAGTTGGTGAAAGTTTTTCCTAATGTTGCCAGATTCCAAATTATTAAATAACTGATGCTCTCACTCGATAAAGGAAGTACATAATTTTGTGTTGTGTGTTTTTGGAATGCCATAAGTAAACATTAAACCTGTGTGTAATAATTGACTTTGGAGATCTAAAGCAGATATATATGTATAAGTAGATAGATAACAATTTATATCAGAAATTATAATTATATATATAATTATATCATAGTTTCTGATATAAACTATATCTATCTACTTATACTTATGTATTCTGATATAAATTATATCTACTTATTTGGAGGATAAGTATGACAAAGGTCACTGGGTTCTAGGTACTAAAAGGACATATGTTTGCCCTTCTTTACATTTTTATTTCTTATGAGATAGTGAAGATTGAACCTAGGGTTGCTCTGCCACTGAGTTATACTACTAACACTTTTTTCTTCAAATATTTATTTTATTTGAGAAAGAGTTTCACTAAATTGACCACACCGACTTCGAACTTGTGATCTTTCTGCCTTGGCATCCCAAGTAGCTGATTGCAGTAGTGCTCCACCCTGCCTAGATCCAGTTTTCTGTTTTTTTTTTTTTGTTGTTGTTGTTTTTGGTTGTTGTTTTTGGTACCAGGGATTAAACTCAGGGGTGCTTAACCACTGAGAAACGTCTCCAGCCCTTTTTATTTTTTTCATTTTGAGATAGGGTCTTGCTTCATTGCTGAGGCTGAGACTGACTTTGAACTTGCCATCATTCTGCCTCAGTCTCCCAAGCTCTGGGATTACAGGTGTGTGCCTCTTTGCCCATCCTATTTCCTTTTTTTAAAACATGCCTCAAACAAGATAAAAACAAACAAACAAACAGGCAGCTATATTATATTTGTTTTTCTGTATAATAAGTCACTACAAGTTTATCAGTTTTAAGCAACTAAAAATAGTTGTTTTTTTTTTTTTAATAATGTATGTGGCTTGTGTTCTTGAACACAGATAGGTGATTGCTTTACTGAGGGTCTCATCAGGATGAAATCAAGGAGCATCTGGAACTATAGTCTTATCTAAGGATTATTTATTTATTTATTTGTTTATTTGTTCTATTTAGGTTTACATGATAGCAGAGTGCAATTTGATTCATTGTACACAGATGGAGGATAACAAACTGTTTTGAAAATTTATACTCCAGTAAAATAGAAAGCCCTGAAGACACCTACAAATTTCTAGAGGCTTATTTAAGGATTTGAGTCCTTCCAAATTCACTGTTGGCAGAGTTCAGTTCTCTAAGATTTTAATACTAAAGTTCTCAAATCCTAAAGACCACCTTCTGTTCCTAGCCTCGTGGCCTGTTCACAGCAAAGCCGTGTTTCTTCAAAGCCAATCAGAGATTGTGTCGCCTGCATTGAGTATGACTTCTGATACCTCTGACATAGAGCCTTGAGCCAAAGCTCTGGAATGTTCTATTCTAAATTAATCATTAATAAAGCAATGAAGTAATTTTTGCTAAAAGGATGTGATGAGTTTTCCTAGATAAACTTTCAAGGAAAAGTGAGACAGAATCAGTAAGTGAATTTATATGAAACCCTCTTAGATACAGAAATTTAATCTTGTGACACATATGATTTATGGTTAATGTGTGTGCTCAGACACATGCTTCCACCCATTGGGACCAATTGGCTCTAATACTGCTGTGAACTGCATACAACATTTCCTTCCAATGGTGATCTTTGATAATGTTAACTTTGCAACTGGTGTCAGAGGCAGCACAATAAGGTTCTGAGTAGACCAAGTTTTTGTGAAGGTCTCAATCATCTCCTGGAAATAAGACTATAAATTCTGTCTTGGAATAACTGTATATTCAGTAGGATGATTCCCAGCTTAAATTGTGAAGGAAAAATATGGCAATTGAAGTAGGTGGTATCACCTCTCCTCTCTGATACCTGAAATATTTAGTCCTTCTGAATGAAAGAATTATTGTAAGATATTAGTTTGATTAACATGACATCCAAAGTTCAGACACTGTCATTTGTTTTACTTCTTCTGTACTATTAAAGCAAAACTCAATCTATTTAATAACAAATATTTGGAGAAAACTGCAGTATTAATAAAATTTTCAGAGAAAACAACATAGAAAAATATTGACCAACTTCCAGAAAGCCTATTTTCTAGCAATTAAAAATGATCTATCATTATAGCCATATAATTAGAAGTTTTATGCATGTTTCATTTGTGAAAATATTCCATATTATATTTTGTTACTTTATAAAAGGTTGAATTATTTGATGGTTATTTATAACCATTAATACTTCCAGTATTAATAACCATTAAATCTATGAATACTATATCCAAATAGCTTCTTTTGTAATATTTTGTTGAAATAACTGATTCACTAAATTTACAATAATTGTATGATCCAAGTAATATAACCTTACCAATAAATTTTTGTGATTACTTTTTATTTCCATTGAATTTTACCAGTACCCTTTAACTCATGTTCAAAAAGTTGAGGATTTATTTGCTATCTTCAAAAATCGAGGATTAAGTTATCATTTCTCAACATTATTTGTATTTTTATTTTAGAATTATTTTACAACTTATTTGAATTATAGATACTAAAACTAAAATTTAGTTTATTGCCTTACATCAATGTTGTACCATAAATTTATTTTTAAACGTGAGCATTAGCTGATAAGTAATTCTTCAGACATATACTTAGAGTAACAAATGTACAATAGAATTAATTTGAAAATAATACAAAAGTATTCTTTTCCATTCTCCATGGAAAACAGGCTAGATTAGAAAAGGGTTGACATTGTGGTCAGAAAGTATTGACATTTGTTTTAGGACTCTGACAGACACTCAGTTCTGGAAAGTTTTTTTCCTAGCTTGAATGACAATATAATTCACCCCAATGAACATGCTACCCTGTATCTCTAGACAAAACTCTGTAGTAAGTTTGTGGGTTATGCCCTTTTAACCTGTGTGCTGTCACATACCTCTACACTGACAGCTGGTAAAATTGAGTCCATAGCAGTCATTCCTACCTAATACTTTATATTTTAGAACACAATACAAATACGTGATGCAAATACACACAAAAGCCTTATTTGTCAATCAGTTAGAAATTATTGTTTTATGGTTCCATACTCATAAGTGGCCTAAGATCTAGAGATATGTCAGCATTATAAAATATACTCTTCTTTAATGAGGTTTTATTTAAGAGGTTGGAAGGAAGACGACTTTGCAAACTAACTTTTTCAGTGGAGAGACTGAATCTGAACATCACTGTTGATCCTAATTAGACCACACATTCCTTCCCTGGTCTCCCCACTGCCTTAGATTTGGACTTGCCAAGATATTATTTTAGGAGATATCTCAGATACTTTGCTTATATTAATGCTCAACATCTTATTCCTTCTCAGAATCTGAACTATTTCAGGGAAAACTGGAAATGCCAGATGACCACAGCAGTGACTGTATCTGAAGTGATGCAGTGCCAGAGTGTAATGCGATTACTCCCCATTACAGCTGGGTCATTAGAAACAGCCCTGAGGAGTTAGAGACAAATTACCTTCATCAGAAATTATCCTTAACTCTGGGTAAAAATACTAGGTTATATTAAATTCATCACATTAGCTGCAATTTATTTTTTAAACTTCAGTAAAGACATTAATATTTCCTAAGGCAGAAGCTTGCTAAATGGAAAGATGGTTACAAACCTCCTCTAGTTCTTGATCATTTTCAAGAGAGGTATAAGAAACGTCTAACTTTGTTTTGTTTTCTAAAAACATCTTAGTCTTTTGTGATGCCTACTTCAATAGTATAAGAGGCCTCGTTCAGCAATCTTTCTTAGAACTATTTCCTAGCCTATTGATATATTCTGTTTTGACTATGTTGTGTTCTAGATCTTCCTGCCAGACAACTTGTTACTCGTAAAAACTATTACTATGTGAATTTTGGGTTGGAGCAGGTAATTTTCAGATGGGAGAGCTCATGAGGGTCAGCCATCTGTATCACAATAGGAAAATGCCAGCTGTCCAAATTAATCAGAAGAACTGTTTCTAATTTGAACATCTAGAAGCCTTGATTGCTCATTCTGTGCGAGATTGAGCTGTAACAGTCTGTGGTAGATAACCTTTTTTCTCATTTATATAGAGAAAGAGTAATCGACTTGGACAGTGCCTAAAGCATCCCCAGAGTCATTTCTAGATTAGATGAATAGCAGCTTTCTTTCTCAGAGTAGGGTCAAGGCTTCAGATAAGAATTACTTTACTAATTGAACAAGCATTTGGTTGATGTTGGTTAAAAAAAGTGTTTTGGCTACTTTGGTAGTCATTTGATTAGGACAAAATTTAGTTTCTCCCTGGAAACTAAAAAAGAGAAATATGTAGATTGTATTTTAGATACTAATTTCTTCATATTTTACACATACTTATTAATACATGTTTATAGAATTTAAAACATTTTATGGCAGTACTAATTTTGCAACTACCTTTACAATCTTCTTGTTTTTGCTTTTAAATATATTTGTAACCAGAAGAAACCATACCATTTATAGAATACACCACATCATGTAAAAGGTGAAGAAGATCATTTAACATAATTAAATATAACTGAATTTTATCATCTTTTAAATGTGACTATATATTCATATTTAGTATATATTCCTTAACATGAATTTGTAAATTATTTAGTTGACATAATATCACACAAACTTATGTTGAAATTAATACAATATAATATCATATTTTTCTGGGGAAAGTATCTAGCTTTCTGCTAGGAATTCAAATAATCAGAAGAAAAAAAGTTTTTTTTTAGATTTTTTAGACTTTTTTCTAAAACCTCTACTATTTTGTTTTCCAACTCATTTTTTTCAGTTATTCAATTTTTAATTAATAAACACAATTATTCCCTTGCCAGAAAATGTTGATGACATTTAAATATTGCATGTATGAAAATGTTTTATGAGGGACACATAATTGAACTGCACCCCAAATTGTGGTCTTTGGAGCCACATTATAAGAATACCTGAAAGCATGTTAGAAATCTAGAATTTTTGCCCCACCATTGAATCTACTAAATCAGAACTGGCATCCTAGTGAAATTCTCAAGTGACCAGGGATAACATTAACCTAGAAGAATTTTGGATGAAAACATTGCCCAAATAAAAACAATAAAGGTAATAATGTCTAATATTTACTAAATAATCATTATGCCTCAGCCACAGTTTATTTATTTATTTGTTTCTTTGTTTGTTTATTTATTTGGTACTAGGGATTAATCTCAGAGATGCTTAACCATTGAGTCACATCCCCAGCCTTTTAAAAAATATTTTATTGAGAGACATGGTCTCACTAAGTTGCTTAGGGCCTTGCTAAGATGCTGAGGATGGCTTTGAACTCACTATCCTCTTGTCTCAGCCTCTGGGCATGCATCACTCCTCTGGGGCTTGGCCATGGTTTAGAGAACTATATACATAATCTTTTTCTTGGAGGTGATCCTGGATAAACTCCTACAAAGTTATCATTGTTACTTTTAGTATTATTCCATTGTTATATGAGAGAAAGAGATAGAGAAAGAGAGAGAATAGTTTTTTGCTTAAAACCTCAGAAAACTCATCAAATTGGCAATAATGGAGGGGGGTAGGAATAGGAAAGGCAGTGGAATGAATAGGGCATAACTTTCCTATGTTCAAATATGAATACACAAGCAGTGGGACTCCACATGATGTATAACCACAAAAATGAGATCCTAATTAAAATAAGTTCTTTTCCAAGCATATATAATGTGTTAAAATACACTCCACTGTCATGTATATCTAAAAAGAACAACAACGAAAAACCTCAGCGGGTCTTGAGTAGCTAAATTAAAAACTATTTAAAATCATATAGTTAATTAATAAATCTATTTCTTCTTTCATTTGTTAAAAGGGTACATAGTTTAAAAGGATGAAGAAAAATTAAAGATGATATTTCTGATATAAGAACATTAAGATTTCCCACTTAAAATGTGGAGTTTAGACTAGTCACATGGGTATCATTTATGAGCATGTTTAGAAATGTAAATTCTTCCTTTTTCATACTGACAACAGGTATGTATCATTAGAACACCAGAAGGATAGGAGAGAGAAAAATGAAAAGAAAAAAATATTAGGAAAAATAATAATAATTATTATTTATAATAATAATAATAATTCAAAAACTTTCTAAATTTGATTAAAAATATTAATGTTTATCAAAAATCAATGAACTTCAAATAGAATAAACATAAAGAGATCCCATACCCAGAGATTTTGTACGCAAAATTCTGAAAACACAAAGTTCTAAAGGCAAAAAGGCAATGATGTGACATATTCTAACTTCTGAGAGAGAAAAGAGCCAATCAAGTAAAAATTCTGTATCCATCAAAACCTTCAAATATACAGGCAAAGACATTACATAACCAAAAACTGAGAGTTGTTTTCCTTTTTTTTGCTCGCACATCTGCCTTAGAACAAAGACTAAAATAAATTATTCAAGATCAAACTATTGCCACATGCATTTATTTAAATCAGTAGGCACCAAGCAAAAGCATCAGTAAATAATAAATTATAAGTAAATAGCAAAATTCAGATTTCTTCATTCTTCTGTTAAGTGATTTACAAAATGAATGAATTTTAAAAATACATTTGGTTGTGTTGCTAAGTCTGTAACATTCATAAATAGAACGTATTTGTTAATAACAGCGCAAAGGAGGTGAAAAAAAAGTCATATTTGAGTGAGGAAAAGACACCAGATGGTAATTTGAATCCACAGTAACAAATAAAGACAACTATAAACAGTAAATAGAAATATTAATATAGTAAACTTTATAAATATGAACTCTCTTCTTTCAATTTCATTAAGACACAAAATTATGTATTTATATGTTCATAAGCATAACAAAATAGCATTCATTATATAATATTAATATATGTAATATGTGTAGGAATAATAGCACCAAAAATTGGAAATGAAATAGAGCTATGTATGAATATTTTGTGTGTGAGTGTGTGTGTGTATCACTGGACTTACATTCTTACAATTTTATAGTATATTCTGACAATTTCAGATGTATAATGTATGCTCTAAGAAATTGGTAAGAAAATGATTTAAAAACATAGTGGAAATATTATTAAACAAATTAAAATGTTACTTAAGAAAATAGATAATACAAAGGAAAAAAAAAGTCAGCAAAGTAGAAATAAAGCAACAAGAAAGGCCTGAGAATCTAGGAAGCAAAGAGTAAAGGGGCGGACCTAAGTCCATCCAACTATGTTAACAGTATCATTTAATGAGAATGGACTAATAATCTAATCAAAGCACAAATTTTTCTAGCTGCACTGAAAGAAAATTAATGGGATTCAGCTTTAAAAGAGAAAAAAATTCTGTCATTTTTAGCAACACAAATGAACCTGCAAGTTATGGTGTTAAATGAAACAAGCCAGGTTGAGAAAGACTAACAATACATGTTCTCACTTATAGGTAAATCTAGAATTGTCAATTTCATAAAGTTGAGAGTAGAAGAGTGGTTACCAGAGTCTAAGGAGAATGGGGTGGGGAGTGAGTGGAGGGGAGAGTTTAGACACTTTAATGTTAATATATTTATCCTATTGACAATGTTCTATAAATGTTCCATTTGAGTTGGTAATATATTCTGATCATTAAATACAGTTTTTTATGTTTTTTATAACAATGCTGTATCAAGGCAGGCATTATCATGTTATGGATTATTACAGTGGTCATCTTAAAATTGCATTGATATCTTTATAAAATTGATATCATCTGCTGTAGACACTATAATCTCAGTTCTCAGTGACATTAATTCATATTTTTTCTTCGTTTGAGTCTTTACATGTCAGTACGCACTTTCTTCCAAACTTGAGATAATTTTATAGTTAAGTTCTGTTCCCTCCATGAAAGGCCCATACCTAAACATAAACTCAGTATGTGTTTTAGATCTTCTTGCTATGTAACAAATTACCTCCAAAATATCAGTTTAAAACCAAGAGTATTTGTTATCTTCCGCATTTTCTTAGGGTCAGTTAGGAAATCTGGTAGTGCCTTATCATAGTGGGATATGGCAGAAATTCTCCTGAGTTTGCAATAGAGATTTCTGGAAGAACTACATGCAAAGCCTTGACTATGAGAGGATTTTCTTCCAGGTTCACTCACATGGCTGCTACAATAGGCTTCAATTTTTCACCCATAAACCATTTTTAGGAAACCCAAGGTCATGCTTCCCAGAAAGATAGAGGGAAGGAGACAGAACAAAGCAGAAATATCAATTCTTTATAACTTAACATCTAATCTGGAAGACACATATCATCCCTTGTGCATATTTTGTTAGTTACTTAGACAATTCCTGGTAAAATATAGGTAGACTGGCCATAAGAGAGTGAATAGTATCAGACAGCTGTCATAATTGGCCATCATCTTAGAAGTTGCTGAAAATATTCTCTGGTCTTCCTATTTTTACTTTTTTGGTTATTGTTGTTGTTATTCCTTCTCTTTTCTGTAAAAATCTATGGTTTCTTTGTGCTTTATGATCCCATCAGCAAAAATGCAATATTCTATCTCATTCATTTTAGTAGAAAACAAGTAATAACATCTCAGTCCATAATAATTATTAACTGTTTAATACTTGACACAGCCCATCTTCTATAATTATTCACCTTCACGGATTAAAGAACATCACAAATTAGTTGCCAATTTAAATTGGCTTTATTTGTTAATACTATATTCTTTTATTAATCCACTACAATGAGATATCTACTAAAACATGGATTTTGCAAACATTATTAGATTTTTTCTGATGCCAAACCCAGTGAACATCTTTATGTTTGTGTCCTCAGGTTACTAAACTGCTCAGCAGCATTTTTGACAGTATACTGCCCCTCTCTTCTTTAAACATTGTCTATTTTCCCTCTCCTTGTTTTTGTACTAGTCTATGATAAATTTGTGTTTCACTTGGTGGTCTTAATAAAATTCAGTATTTGGAGTTTTTTAAAATTTGGTACTTATTCAAACTTTTTACCCTTTTCCTTTACAATCTCCTCCCATGTGACCTCATCTACTTATATATGTTTAAACACTATACAGATTCTACATGTTAGGTCAGGCTAAAGACAAACAAAATGCCAGGCAGCCCACATGCATGAGAGTACAGTCAATCTGTCACCAGCAGACAGTGACAACAATTTGTGACTTCATGACTACCATCAATCAGCCAGTCCCCTGACCAACCCCAGGAGGACACGGGACTCCCCAAAACTGCCCTTTCCTGTCCTAATCTCTACCCTTCCTACCCCAAACCCATAAAACTTCCAAACCAGCTGAGCCTGCCCGTGATTCTCCCAGACCTGCTTTGTTGGACGGGGGAGTCTCGCCCAGGAGCATATATCAATAAAGCCTTGCTCAGTGGTTTTAATTGGCCTCCTTTTGGTCATCATTATCTGACCTTACACTATACAGGTGATTCAAGAATATATATTACTCTGATCTCAATTCTTAGTCTTAGCTGTGTACTCTCTATAAACAATTCCCTTCTTTACAACTGTATAAGAACAGTGAAGTAATATTTATTATTTATATAATGAGCATTATCTTTTTACTTTGTTAATCTGTTTTACTCATGACTTTGAGAAAATAAGACATAAACAAATATTAGTAGACTTCATTCAGTGACCCAAACCAAACATTTATCTGTTATTTAAGCAAATCTGTCACCAATTTCTCAAAATTCTATATTCAAAATATATGTTAAATTAGCTGGATGCAGTGGTGCAAGCCTGTAATCACAGCACTTATGGAGGCTGAGACAGGAGAATCCTGAATTGAAAGCCAGCCTTGGCAACGGGAAGGTGCTAAGCAATTCAGTGAGACCCTGTCTCTACATAAAAACACAAAATAGGGCTGGGGATGTGGCTCAGTGGTCGAGTGCTCCTGAGTTCAATTTCCAGTACCAAAACAAAACAAAACAAAACAAAAGCTCCATTGCTAGTAGAAATCAAGGCATATACATTCTGAGTCTGACTAGAACCATACATTCTTTTCCTTCATTTATCTTCATGTCTAAATAATTATTTTAATGTATGATTTGAATCTCTCTCTTTTAATTTGCTCATAATTAAAACAAATGGGCTCATGTTTTCCAAATCTTTAGATCAATTAAATCAATGACTATTCTGATTTCTGATTCTAACTTCCAAATTTAGAGGACGGAGTAATAAAGAACTCTAATATGGAATTATCGTTCATTCCAGCTTTGGTCAGCAGTGACTGGTGGGAAGAATCATATATGAAACTCACATGGAGCCAAAGTTTTCCTTGTAAGGGTACTGTTATAGAAAGATATCCTCTGATGATCAAATATGCTTAAAATAAATTATGATAAATCTTCCTAAATGGTTCAAATATACAATTTACCTATTATAATAAATACTTTTCCTAATGCTATCATCAAAAGTCTGCTGAAGATCATTTATTGATAATTGATGTTTGATAATTGATGTAGTTAAAATTTCACATTTAAGATTGTCAGTGCTAACGTACTCAAAAACACATGAATTTATTTTTTATTTTCATTTAATAAATGTTTATGAAGTTACTGATTTTGTTTTTAAATTTATTCACTTAGGTATACATGATAGCAGAAAGCATTTTTGATTCATTGTACACAGATGGACCACAAATTTTCATTTCTCTGGCTGTACATGATGTAGAATCACATCATATATGCAGTCATACATGAAGCTTAGGGCTATGATGTCCATCTTATTCCACCATCTTTACTGTCCCCATGCCCCCTCCCTGCTCCCTCCCCTTTGACCAAAATTCCTCCATTCTTCCCATGTTCTCTTCTTCATTATGGATCAGCATCCACTTATGAAAGAATATTCAGTATTTTGTTTTTAGGGTTGACTTACTTCGCTTAGCATGATATTCTCCAACTCCATCCATTTACCTGCAAATGCCATAATTTTATTCTCTTTTATTGCTAAGTAATATTCCATTGTGTATGTATACCACAGTTTCTTTATCCATTCATCTATTGAAGGGCATCTAGGTTGGTTCCACAGTTTAGCTATTGTGAATTGAGCTGCTATAAACATTGAAGTGGCTGTCTCACTGTAGTATGCTGTTTTTAAGTCCTTTGGGTATGGACTGAGGAGTGGGATAGCTGGGTCAAATGGTGGTTCCATTCCAAGTTTTCTAAGGAATTTCCATACTGCTTTCCACATTGGTTGTACAAATTTGCAGACCCACAAGCAATGTATGAGCATGACTTTGTCCCCACAACCTTGCCAACACTTATTGTTGTTTGTATTCTTAATAATTGCCATTCTCACCAGTGTAAGATAAAATCGTAGAGTAGTTTTGAATTGCATTTCTCTAATTGCTAGAGATGTTGAACATTTTTTCATATGTCTGTTGATCAATTGTATATCTTCTTCTGAGAAGTGTCTATTCAACCCCTTAGCCCATTTATAGATTGGGTTGTTTGTTTTTATGGTGTTAAGTTTTTTGAGTTCTTTATATATCCTGGAGATTAGTGCTCTATCAGATGTGCGTGTGGCAAATTTATTTTTCCAGAATGTAAGCTCTCTGTTCACTTCATTCATTGTTTCTTTTGCTTAGAAGCAGCTTATTAGTTTGAATCCATAGCATTTATTGATTCTTGCTTTTACTTCTTGCACTATAGGGGTCTTGCTAAAGAAGTAAGGTCCTAATTCGACATAATGAAGATTTGGGCCTATTTTTTCTTCTATCAGGCGTAGGGTCTCTGGTCTAATTCCCAGGTCCTTGATCAACTTTCAGTTTAATTTTGGGCATGGTGAGAGAGAGGGGTTTAGTTTCATTTTGCTGCATATGGCTTTCCAGTTTTCCTAGCACCATTTCTTGAAGAGGCTATCTTTTTCTCCAATGTACATGTTTGGCATCTTTGTCTAATATAAGATAACTGTATTTAAGTGGGTTTGTCTGTGTGTCTTCTATTCTTTACCACTGGTCTACATGTGTATTTTGGTGCCAGTACCATGCTATTTTTGTTACTATAACTTTGTAGTATAATCTGAGGTCTGGTATTGTGATGCCTCCTGCTTCACTCTTCTTGCTAAGGATTGTTTTGGCTATTCTGGGTCTCTTATTATTCCAAATGAATTTCATTATTGCCTTTTCTATTTCTATAAAGAATGCCATTGGGATTTTACTTGTAATTACATTGAATCTATATAGCTCTTTGGGCAGTATGGCCATTTTGACAATATTGATTCTGCCTATCCAAGAGCATGGGATATTTTTCCATCTTCTAATGTCTTCTTTTTTTAGTGTCCTATAGTTTTCATTGTACAGGTCTTTCACCTCTTTTGTTACATTGATTCCCAAGTATTTTATTTTTTTTTTGATGCTATCGTAAATGGGATAGTTTTCCTAATTTCTCTTTCACAGAGTTCATCACTGATGCATAAAAACGCAATTGTTTTATGAGTATTGATTTTATATTTTGCTGCTTTGCTGAATTCATTTATTAATTCTAAAAGTTTTCTGGTGGAATTTTTTGGAACCTTTAAGTATAGAATCATGTCATCTGCAAATAATGATAATTTGAGTTCTCCTTTTCCTATTTGTATCCCTTTAATTTCTTTCTTTTTTTTTGTTTCAATTTCATTGATTTTAGCCCTGATTTTAATTATGTCCTAATTCTACTTCTTTTGGTGTGGTTTTGTTTTCCTCTTTTTCTAGGGATTTGAGATGTAGTGTCAAGTCATTTATTTGTTGGCTTTTTTTTCTTTTAATAAATGACCTTAATGCAATGAACTTTCCTGTTACCACTGCCTTCATAGTGTCCCAGAGATTTTGATATGTTGTGTTGGAGTTTTCATTTGCCTCTAAGAATTTTATCTCTTCCCTGATGTCTTTTGTTATCCATGCATTATTCAATAGCATATTACTTAGTATCCAGGTGTTGAAGTAGTTTCTATTTTTTAATTTGTCATTGATTTCTAATTTTATTCCATTATGTTCAGATAGGATGCAGGGTAATATGTCTATTTTTTGTATTTGCTAAGACTTGGTTTGTGGTACAACATATCATCTCTTTTGGAGAGAAATCCATGTGCTGCTGAGAAAAAAATTATATTCACTCATTGATGGATGGAACACTCTATATATGTCAGTTAAGTCTAAATTATTGATTTTTTTATTGAATTCTATGGTTTCTTTGTTTAGTTTTTGTTTGAAAGATCTATCCAGTGGTAAGAGAGCTGTGTTAAAGTTACCAAGTATTATTGTGTTGTGGTCTATTTTATTCTTGTAGTTGAGAAGGATTTCTTTGATATACGTAGATGCTCCATTGTTTGGGGCATAAATATTTATGATTATTATGTCTTGTTGATGTATGAATCCCTTAAGCAGTATCAAATGTCCTTCTTTATCCCTTTTCACTAACTTTGGTTTGAAGTTTACTTTATCTGATATGAGGATGGAAACTCCTACTTGTTTATGTGGTCCATGTGAGAGATATGTTTTTTCCCCACCCTTTTACTTTTATTCTCTGGATGTCTTTTCAGGTGAGATGAGTCTCTTGAAGGCAGCATATTGTTGGGTCTTTTTTTTTTTTTCCATCCAGTTTGTCAGTCTAAGTCTTTTAATTGATGCATTTAGGCCATTCACATTCAAGGTTATTATTGAAATATGTTTTGTAATCCTGGTCATTTTGGTTTATTTTTGGGTTTTACCTTGACTTGGTTTCTCCTTTGATTGATCATTCCTTTAGTGAGTTCCTCTCTTTTTATATTCTCATTGTTGGTTATCATTTTTTCCTCATGGAATATTTTGCCAAGAATGCTGTGTAGTACAGGCTTTAACACTGTAAATTTTTTTAACTTTTGTTTATTATGGAAGGTTCCTATTTCATGATTAAATCTGAAGCTTAATTTTGCTGGATATGAGATTCTTGGTTGGCATCTATTTTCTTTCAGAGCTTGATATATGTTGCTCCATGATCTGACTTTAGGGTCTGGGTTGAAAAATCTGTTGAGATTCAAATTGTCTCCTCCAATAGTAATCTGATTCCTCTTTCTTGCAATCTTTAAAATTCTATCTTTATTCTCTATGCTGGAAATTTTCATTATAATGTGTCTTGGTTTAGATCTATTTTAATTTTGTACATTTGGTGTCCTATTGTATTTGATTTTCCAATTCATTTTTCATGTTTGGAAAATTTTCTGATGCCATTTTATTGAAGAGATTATGCATTCCTTTGGTTTGAAATTCTGTGCCTTCTATCGTGATAAATCTTAGATTTGGTATTTTGATTCTATGCCATAATTTTTGCATATTCTGTTCATGATTTCTTACCATCTTCACTCTATGGTCAACTTCATTTTCAAGATTGTATATTTTGTCTTCATTATTTGAGGTTCTGCTTCCAAGTGATCTAGTCTGCTGGCGATGCTTTCTACCTGCTTTGCTACCTGCATTTGCTGTCTTATCTCTTTGTTGAAGTGATCAATGGTTGCATTTATTTGTTCTCTTATTCTTTTGTTGCTGTGATCAATTTTTGCCTGTATTTTCTCACTTAAGTCATTCTTTAATTCACAGATCATTTTAATTATGTACATTCTGAATTCTTTCTCTGATATTTCATCAACTGTGCTGTAAATTGATTCTATTATTGTAGTATCTTGGTTTATTTGGAGCACTTTCTTCCTTTGTTTTTTCATGTTGACTATGTATCTTCTTTTCTTGCAATGCCAATCTGAGGTATTGAGGTTTCTATCCTATAATCTTTTTTTGGGGTGGGTGTGGGTACCAGGGATCTAGCCCTATTGTTTGTGTTTTATTTAGAGACAGGTTCTCACTGAGTTACTTAGTGCCTTGCCATTGCTGAGACTGGCTTTGAACTTGAGATTTTCCTGTCTCAGCCTCCCTAAGTGCTGGGATTACAGGCATGCACCACCACACCCAGCTCTATCCTATAATTTTGTAGTGACACTACAGATAACCTGTAACTCACCTCATACAGGAAATACATTATAAAACTCCATTTATGTGGATTTAGAAATGTAGTAAAAAAGAATAATTAGTATGATGAGAAGACAGTTGAAAAGTGTAAATAATCTTGAAGAAAACCCTTCACCATGTTTTTTAAAGTAAGATGACTAAATACTAAAAATTCTGGCTTATTTCATTTACAAGATGCTTTGAAAAGGATAACCAGATAATAAATTTTCAAATGCTGAGAAGTCATAGAAAACAAATCAAAACCATCATGGTTTTATGAGAAAAATTTGTGAAAAAAAATCTAAAGTTCATCAATGACAGAATAACAAGTTTTCAGTTTAGGAGGAAGCACTAATAATATATTTGACTTCAATAAAACTTTCTTCTTTCCTGTATGATATATGTATTTTGAAACTAGAAAATGCAGAAGTAATTATAATGTTAAAATAGAAGATTTCACTTAACATATCACCATTCCAGATTCAGTTCTGGGTTAAGAGAATGATATCTAGAAGCTATCACATGGTGATACGCAAGCTAATGATTTCAGGTCAACATCACCTAAGTACTCATTAATCTCTTTCTATAAGTTTTAAAGGAAGAGGAAGGTGGAAGTGAGAAGAATAATAATAGTAAGAATAAATTTAAACACTTGTTATTTTGGAATAGTTTGTACAGCCCACAAACTTGCATTTACTCATTTATCTTTGCATAATATTCTTGAAAGTTTGATATTATCATTTCCATTTTTGCAGGAGAAAACTTGAATTTCTGAAAGAAAAATAAATTCTCAAAGTCCATATCAATAGTACATGTCAGAACTGGATTTGAAACAGGACAGTTGATCCAGCCACAAAAGACTTTAACCTTATATCTCTATTGTCTTCTTGAAGAAAACAAAATAACACAATAGAGCTGGTTTTATTCTTGCTTCATTTGCGGCATCAATTACTCATTACTCTGAATTCTTGTCAATACTATCATTTTATTTGTACTAATTTTTTTCTTATTATTTTTAGGGGAAAAAGGAGATAATAACAGAGTAGTTGTCTTGTATCAGACTATCTCTCAAATACTTCACCAAATCAGCCGGGCACGGTGGCGCAAGCCTGTAATCCCATCACTTAGGGAGGCTGAGACAGGAGAATCACAAGTTCAAAGCCAGCCTCAGCAACGGCGAGGTGCTAAGTGACTCAGTGAGACCCTGTCTCTACATAAAACACAAAATAGGGCTGGGAATGTGGCTCAGTGGTCAAGTGCCCCTGAGTTCAATTTCCAAAAAAAAAAACAAAACAAAACCAAAAAAAAAACTTCTTCACCAAATCAGAGGCCAAATGATGTGGTTGAAAAACAAGAATAATAACAGAGAAGTTAGCATTTTGGATAGATTTTCATTATTTCAATTCAGTCAAGTTTAAGTTGTGTTTTCCAGAATTCTTCCCTGCAGAGTCAAGGTTAGGTCTAGACTACATTTTGTGTGAGATTTGGAGGGAGAGGTGAAGTAGCAGCATGATTCTTTTTCCACTCATCTAGTTTCAACACAGCATGAGGTTCTGTTGTCCTTCATGTTTTTGTAGTGTATGTGCCATCTCACATTTTTGCCTGGGACAACAACTGAGACTATAAAAAATCCAGCTCTTATTATATCTTCTGACTAGCTTTGTACATTTAGCACCATGAGGAAGGGACCAAATTTTCCTGAAGGATGCTGGGAACATCTAGTCTAGAGGCCTGGAAGTAATGAAAAAATTACAGGGATAACATGCATCCATAGAAGTACCAATTTGTCCTTCCTTCTCAACTTCCTTAATTATCTCTATTTTCCAACTACCTGTTGTACTCATTCAGGCTGCCACACACACAAAAGTAAAAGCTATAGATTGCTTAACCAGGTGCCACAATTGTTTAAAACAATTCTTAACAAATCCTTACCATATGTAACTTCTTTGAGGTTTTAATTCTCTGATCAAACAGTGACTGATGAAACATTCTTGACTAAATTTGATAATAGAAAATCTTTACAATTCCATGACATGGTCTAGAGTCATCAGTTTACGAACTAGAGTGTGACTGGAAAAAGATAAGCAGATAAACGGCAATATGAAAAAAGTTTTTATAATCAAATTCCAGCTAGTAAATTTTGAATGAAAGAATAAGAAAATTATCATTTTGCAATGATTTTGAAATAATTGATTTGCCAATAAATAATCACTTATTGGTGACAATACAAGATTAATTATTAAGGAGAAGTTGGGAGAAGAAGTAGGAGCTGGCTATCTTGACCTTAACCTGCAGATTATTTTTCATATCATTGACAGAGGAAAAGCTAGACATATATATACATGCATATATCTCTCTATATATTTTAGTACATTTATATTGCTATAACAAAATGCATTAGAGTGGGGGATTTATAAACAATAAAATATGTTGCTTATAGTTCTGGAATCTGGGAAGTCCAGGATCAAGATGCTAGCAGATTTGGTGTCTGTCAAGAGCTTGTTCTCTTCTTCAAAGACAGTGCTTTCTATCTATATTCTCACATGGTAGAAGCAGAATACAGTCTCCCTAAGGACTCTTTTATAAGGGCACTGATTTCATCTGTGAGTCCTAATCACCTCCCAGTAACCCCAGATCTTAATATCACTATGTTGGGGATTGGGTTACAATACATGATTTTTTAAAGGACGCAAATACTCAGATTATAGAAAACTGCCTACTTAGCCGGGCACAGTGGCGCAAGGCTGTAATCCCAGCACTTAGGGAAGCTGAGACAGGAGAATCGCAAATTCAAAGCCAGCCTCAGCAATGGTGAGGCGCTAAGCAACTCAGTGAGATCCTGTCTCTACATAAAACACAAAATAGGGCTGGGGATGTGGCTCAGTGGTCAGAGTGCCCCTGAGTTCAATCTCCAGTACCAAAAAAAAAAACAACAACAACAAAAAAAACTTCCTACTTAATTGGATAGGATATGAGATTCACAAGACTAACTCCATTCTTAGAAAAAACTTAAATCTGAATCTGGGCAAAACTTTAGATTCAAATTTTATGAAACCACACATAAAATAGCATCATAAAGGGGAAAAATGTCTGGAATGTGAGACAATATCTAGGACAACTGGTAACATTTCTTTAGCAAGAAAATGTCATAAAAAAACACTTAAGATGCATAATAATCAAATTCATTGTGTGGACCTCATTTAGATCCTGATTTGAATAAACAAACTATAATATAATAACAGAATTGAGATTAGCAGAGAAATTTGCTGTGTAATGGATAATGAAGGAATATTGTTAATTTTTTGTTGTAATATTATCATTGTAAGCAAATAATTATTTTAATAGATGCATAATGAGGTATGTAAGGAGAAAAATATGAAGTCTAGGACTAAGATTTTCTTAAAGCACATAGTAAACAACAATAAAAATAAAAAGTAGATTAGATAAGTTTTAAAAATGTTACAAATTATTGAATCTGGATAAATAAATGAACACTCATTGTGCTATTTCCTTTACCTTTGTTCTATTGTAAAAATTTCCTAATAAAAAATTTGAACCTCTAAGTTGCTGTATGTTATCTTCAGAATCAGACATATTAGAGGAAATAGGAGACTATGTCTGGTTATAATTTAGAGTGGAAGAATTTTAAGAAAAAATGGATAATTCTGAAATAATAGGAGTGGTTCACACAGTAGACACTATAAAAAAGTAGTTTTGGCCTCCATGTCTTCCAAAAGTAACAGGATAAATATAATAAAAGTAGCATTTATGAAACATATTCAGAAACAGAGAGGAGGGAAATTGAGAGAGAAATTTGCTTTTCCCATATGTATTGGGTGTTGGTTTCTGTGAGTTACACTGACTTCTCTTAGGCTTAAAGACTTTGGAAGACTGCAGAGATGGAAAATAGGGTAGGAAAAGATGGGACTTAGTATGGAGCAGTAAGTAAAATTAGTTAAAAAAATGAAGAGAAGGGAAAAGAAAGCATAATTAAAGTTAATACCATTATGTAAATGAGTTATGAGAATGGGATATTAAAGATCATGGAAAGAGAAAGTGGTGGCTCTGAAAGCCTTTAGGCAAAGGGACAGGAAAAAGGAGGATCACGGAAATAAAAGAGAAGGAGAACAAATAAAAAATAGAAAATACAACTGATTATTTTAGAAGGCGAATTATAATTTTAATTCGTATCATTTTAAATCCCCCATACTAAATAATATACTAAGTATAACAGGTATATAATATGATATACATAACGTATATATATGATATATATCATTTATTAATAACATCGTATAGTCTACACACATATATATTATGTGTGCACATATGTACATTTATGTTATATATAAATAAATATATGTAACATTACCCAATTAAATAAACATATCCTTATATTCACAATATAAGGATATTATAACATTGAAATAACATTGAAATGTTTTGCAGATACCTTTAGCTCCTGTTAATGAATGATTGAAGGTGTGAAGTAACATAAAAGACTAGAGTTTACATGGAAGAAAATTGCTTGTTTTTTTTTTCCTTTGCTAGTTTGGTGTGTCATTGTCTGTGCTACTCTTCTATAATATTTTTCTAGGTCCACAGTTCCACTAGGTGTTTTTGTACAACATAACCGTATTTTATTAACTTCTTAAATTATGGAAACAGAAAGAAGATATAAGTTGTCTCATAGCTCTTTGTGGCTTACTCACTGCTACAAACTATGTCATGATGGTGACATATAGAGGGATCATAAAAGAGTGGAGAAATGAAGTCATCCAAGTAGTTTCAAAACATCCTTGAAAATATTCCTGGAAAACAATTTGTGTAGCAAATTCATGAATCTGTGCCCTAGGCCATTTAAAATCAGTCAACCATAGAACATGCATTTTGTTAATTTGATAGAATAAAGAAAAAATAATGTTTAAATTTTTTACCTAGCTTTTCTTTTGTGATGATAAGACCTTTTCATATATCAAATATATGAATAGCATTCTGCCGACTGCTATTCATGCCTTGGTACAGCTTCTGCCTGGTAATATGTAACATTCACTACACTATTCACTCAATTCTAATGAATAGAATATTTCAAACATGATATCTACTCAGAAGTCATATCACTTCTGAGATCAGGATATGAATGGGAGTGTGGTTTCAATCTTGGGCATCTTTTTTGTTCTCTTCCTTGTTTTCTGAAGGCTTCTCTGGGTCAGTCTGTCATCTAATCCCTGACTCTATCTGACTTATGCCAAAGGTTTGATCCCACTATACAATCTGTAAGACAGCTTCCACAATAAACTTCTCCAGTATCAAACCATGTCAAAGATGCGTCTTTGACCTGTTATGATTTGGATGTGAGGTGTGAGACAATGCGAAAGAGAGTTCAGAGGGGAAATGATTGGATTGCAAAAGCCTTAACCCGATCAGTAAACTAATAACCTGATGGGATTAATTGAGTGGTAATTGAAGGCAGGTAGGGTGTGGCTGGAGGAGGTGGGGCATTGGGGGTTTGGCTTTGGAGTATATACTTGTATCTGGCAAGTGGAGTCTCTGTCTCTCTCTGCTGCCTGATCATCATGTGAGCTGTTACCCTCTGCCACACTCTTCTGCCATGATGTTCTGCCTCACCTTGAGCCCCGAGGAATAAAGCTGGCTGTCCCTGAACTGACCCCTCTAAAACCATGAATCCTTCAATAAACTTTTCCTCCACTACAATTGTTTTGCTTGTGTCTTTATTGTCACAGTAGTGAAAAATCTGACTAAAACAGCATTCATACAACTGAAAGGGAGAAGTCATCCCTGGGGAAACTAGATAACTATGGCCACTTAAAATCCCCAAACTGGACATGTGTCATAAAGTTATTGAGTGCTCATTTTCATTTGGCAAAGACTAAGTAATTATTCACAAAGATTGTTTTCCTTTTCTCCTGAGAATATAGCTCCAGCTAGACCTTACTTCCCTAACGTTTCTGATAGTTAGGTGTGGTCTTATTTCATTTAATTGAATTCTAATCCTTGATTGATTTTTTTTCATACTGAGAATTGCTGTTTCCAAAAGGAAAACTAACAGATAAAATGAACTTTGCATTTTTGTTTCTCTTCTTCAAATGATCGAGGTGAGCACAAATTCTTTGACCCTCTTCCTATTTAGAGTTTGGGTCCTTTTAGTCTGGGCTACGCTTTGTGACATGCTTGATAAATAAAAGGCGAGAGAAGTGACATTTTTGAAAGTATAGAGTCTAGATAATAGACATTTTTGAAGTCTATACCAGTCTTCCTTAATAGGTTCTCTCTAGGAGAAGCAGGTACATATGTAATACATTTTGACTATCATGAGTTGGAGATTCTATAAGTAAGCCCAAGCTACTCAGGTCAATTAAAAACTCCTACTAGCCTCACTTTTTCCAAACATCTCAGCCTAAATGTGAGAATGAAGATGCCTTCATATGACTCCAGCCACAGCCATCAGAAATGTTACAGAAAACAATAAATAATCACTGAGTTCACTAAATTTTGGGATCGTTTGTTTCATTGGGAGAAAAACGCTGAAGTTCCACTCTAGGAGAAAGCAAAGTCATCAGCTGAAAAGAAAATAGTCCCTTTATACCACAGCAGCATTGATTTTATATGGCATGATTGAGAAATAAACTTAAGTTTTGAAAAAGCACAAAGAATTCAAGGATTACTTGCTTGTGCAGTGAACATTCACCTTTATCATCATCTTCCTTATAAATGAATCTCTAAATTTTCAGCGGATTCTTCTAGCATAAAAATTATATACAACAAAACTGTTTTCATTTTAAGTAGTTCCCATTTTCATATTGATCCTCAGTATATTTAACTTATCAACATTTCTGCTAGTTATCTTTTCTTTGATCCTAGGTCAAGAAATTTGAACACAAAAGCACGCCACTAATACAAGTAATAGCCTGCAGGTGCTGGCCTTTCTATTATTTAAAATATGAAAACCGCCTTAGGACATTTTCCTGTGGGTACAATACCCCTAATTCTTTAGACTTCTTTGTCATTGCCTACTGTAAATGATTCATCTTCTTATTGGGTTCCAATATTAAATATAATACCTACTAATATCTAAAGAAAGGTAAAACAATTTATATTCACTCTATGGTTTTATCCATATCCTGGAGAAGAAATTCTACTTCCTTTAGTCTCATCATTACATGTATATTGTCTGTCACTGTATTTAGGGTTGTTATGTCCATGACCCATGATGTGCTTCCTCTGAAAAATCTTAACATGTCTTAGTTATAATAACAATTTTTCTTCAGTTCTAGCTCAGATTCATATTCAAGTGAAAGTTTTTTATTTACTTTAAATTTGTTCTTTTAGATGCGACTCATTTGCATAATACATTCTTAAATAGTAATATTTTGTTCAATTGGTTAATCTTTCATCACTTTTTATTGTACATTAAAGCATTTTTTCAGCCGGGTGCAGTGGCGCACACCTGTAATCCCAGCACTTTGGGAGGCTGAGAAGGGAGAATTGTGAGTTCAAAGCCAGCCTCAGCAATAGCGAGGCACTAAGCAACTCAGTGAGACCCTGTCTAGATAAAACACAAAATAAGGCTGGGCATGTGGCTCAGTGGTCAAGTATCCCTGAGTTCAATCCCTAGTACCAAAAAAAAAGCATTTTTTCTAAGATTTTAATCCTAATTTTTATCATACACATAATCTTCAATTTACAATGGTTGGACTTGTGATTTTTTCACTTTACAATAATGTGGAAGTGATGCACATTCAGAAGAAAATAATTTCAAATCTTAAGCCTTTGATCTTTTTCTAGGCTAGTGATAAGCAGTTTGATACTCTACTGCAATCTTAAACAACAGTAGCTCCAGGTCCCTGTTAGCTACAAGTTCAGGATGTTAAAAAACCAATACTCTACAGTTGGTTGTCTTGCTAAGCTATGATGTTCTGTAAGCTAGGTGTATTAAATGTATGTTCAATCTACTAAATCTCCATCTTGTGAAGAGTTTATTGGGACATAACTCCATCATAATTTGAGAATGATGAGTACTATTGAATAAGATAGGACCAAGGACTCCCATTCGAGATCTACTTCTGAAGACATCAATATAGTTTGATGATAATCATTGAGAAACAATATTTGAATATAATTCTTCAAAAATTAATAATTAAAAAATAATGTGACTAAAATGAAAGTTGAAATATGAATTGACAAAAATAAATACCTGACTTTCACTATGTACAAGAATTATTACTATTTTCATTAGAAAAGTGTTTCCTCTTTGTAACATGATTCTAATCTTCTACCATGAATTCCAATTTGGAAGACAAAACAATTCCCCTAGAAGTCTGTAGCACTTAAATTATTTAAATTAACTTTAAATTGTGCTTTACTTCACAAGCCTAGAATCATAGCCACAACCTTACTGGAAAGCTTATAAAATTTTGAAATGCTCCAATAATTTTGAATCTTGTAGAAGCCTGGTACCTTCCAAATTAAAGTGCTAATAAAAAAATTAGCACTGAAATTTAAATCTCCATGAGCAATACAGAATGATTTAAAATTATTGAAGCCTTTCAATTTTTTATGAGTTTTCTATGTGGAAGTGAATCAAGCAGCTTCTTTGGTGGTAAAGTAGTCACTTAAAAAGACACAAACAAAATCTGAAAAAAACTACCTGGAACAGACACCTGTCCTGTTTGTCAAATGTGACATGGAAAAAAACAATCAACAGCACACATTTAAAGATATCATTTAGGAATTCCTCCTCAGACTCCAGCAGCTCCAATCCAACAAATTACCTGAAGTTCTTTTGAAGTCAGACCTTGAACTTCAGAGAAATATGAATGGAGGGGCTAGACTGAGACTTAATTGCAAATATACAGACTCTTAGGGCATGGGAATCTGTCTTCTTTTCTTAGATTCATCCATCTATCTTGAGCATGAAGCTTGCTGTACAAATATCCTAACATTCAGCATATTTTCAGGGAAAACAATTTACTCTTTCTTGCTATTAGAGGAATAAGTGCTCAATTCTCTGTGAGTACATTCTCATTAGGATGGTATGTTTTGGTTTTAATTGTAGAAGTTTTTATTTTGAGTTACTCTTCTTTTCTTACTACTTCACAACATATCTCTTCCCTTTCTGAAGGTGTGAAACACCAGACGTAATCTTCTGCGTTCAGGTCTATGTATGTTCTGAACTACCAGACAAGCAGTGAGAAAAAAAGAAATCTTCCTACCATTATTACTACTTTTAAACATGGATTTGTATTCTATGTAGGAATCCCTTTCTTTTGCTTTAGTTCTTTGTCCTTCAGAAGAAGCAGGCATGGTTTTTGAAAATGCTAGAACCTGAGACATTTTACAATTATACCCTATAAAATGTAAGGTAAAATATTTTTATATTAAAAGTGCCCAGAACCAAATGCCCAGTGGTTCGCTCCTCTAATCCCAGTGACTCAGGAGGCTCTGAGGAAGGGGATAGAGAGTTCAAGGCCAGCCTCAGTGACTTAGTGAGACCATAAACAACTTCATGAGATCCTGTCTCAAAGTAAAAATACGATACAATAAAATGAAAAGAATTCAGTAGGAAAGCATACCTGGGTTCAATCCTCAGTAACAATAAAATAAATAAATAAAATCCCAGGACATATGAAGTCTATCTTGAATTGATATATTTCCATTATAGCAGCACATTGATTGTAAGAAATTGGTTTTGTTTCCTGTATACATAATTCTTAAGACAAGAAGTTATGCTCCAGGCATTACCTTCCAGGAAAGCATAATTTGTCATATATACAGCAGTACATGAAATTTAAATATTTAATATTCCCCCAATATCTGCTTAAAAGGTAAAAGTGCTCTAATTTCCATAAATTTTCCTTCTCTAGCATTCTTTCTAAATTAGTTCATGGTTTGGTGTGTGTGTATTTGTGTGCATGTATGTTAAAGGTAATGATATTGACAATGAGGATGAATGTTCTCGGAGCTCCTATCTGCATCTCTTCCATTCCTATATTCTGGTACTTGTTGGCCTGTTAATTACAGCCCAACTACTGGCCATGGATGACAGCTGGAAATATATAGACACATACATCCACCAGTCTCTACATTCTTCTCTTTCTAGACTCAGGGAAAAATAATTTACCTTCTGTTTATAAATAAGTTTCTACAATAGAAATGCCAGGATGATATTCACACATGATATTTATATCATGTTCCTCTTTATGTCACAATTATCTTATCTACAAAGTACAGAAAGTAGGTTTTTCAGGAAGTGATCCAACTTAGGAATATAGAGCTTTTGCTAATCTGGCCATCTCCAATTGGCCAGATTTTAATTCAGTACTCTCTGCTGACTCTCTCCTGTAAAAACCAATAGTTTGTTTTATTTTTTAATAAAGACATAATTTATGCACAAGCAAAATCACAGATACCAAGTTTTTATTTCTATGAGCTTTGGAAGTATGTTTAACATTTCATCACTACCCACATTACAGAGGCTATTTCTTTCGTTACAGAAATTTCTTTTATGGTCAATATGACAGCCCCACCCTCATGGTCAGATAATCACTAAATGTCTCTTAAATGAACTCATACAATATACATTCTGTTGTGTCCATATTATTTTGTCTAGCATAATAATAATCCCTACCATAAGATGGTTATATGAGGTGACATGTGTATATCTCAGTGTCAAGCACATAATAATACTTAAGAAATATTTGTGTAACAATTTGTTAAATGGAGAATCATTCCATTTCAATTTTAACTGAAGCTAAAATCAAAAACTAGTGATCATTGCATATTGAGGAGAAGAAACACACCAAATACAGGATTAGGAAAGAAAAGGGAAAATGCCATTTTTTTTATTATCCTTGGCCTCATACCATTCTACCATTCTTGAAGAGCGAGAACTAAGGATGAAAAACTGAGGGCAGCTTTGTAACCAAAACACACACACAGTAGGCACGTAGCGACGCAGGCAGGGAAAGGAAAGAAAGGAGGAAGGAAGGGAAGAAAGAAGAAGGACAGGGGGGAGAAAACAGAAAAGAATAATCCATAGGACACATTTGTTGTGATAACATAGGAATTTGCTTTACAGAGTTAGCAAATCTCTGTCAGGACGGACTGAAAGGGCAAATTCTCAGAGCACAGGTAATAACAAAGAATGATGTATGCCTGAAATGAGGGTAATAAAGGAAGGACATCTTCCAGGAGAGACTCAGTTCCCTACTTTGAACTCTGAGGAGTCAAAAACAATGGCTAGGAAACTCGTGGATTGAAGAGGAATAGAAAATCAATCAACTGAGCATGTCCTTCTTCACACAAGCATCCAGCTCAATGGGATAAAAGTGAGGAAAAGGAAGAACATTTGATTTCAAATAACTTTTGTCATTTCTGTCATTACATCATACTGATTTGTTTCCAAATATTTATTTCTAAAATCATATATTTGCTCCTTATTTATTATTTGATTAATTTAAACTGGTTATGAAGGACATTTCATGTCTGAAAGGAAGAGAATTTATGCACCAGCAGGTGTCATCCAGGCTTGGGAGGCTGGGGAGAATGTTTCATAGGGCAAGTTTAAACCAGCATTGAGAAACAAGCAAATAATACTTACACAATTATTATTCATAGTCATATTTTAATCCAAGTTTTCAGCTATCTTTTGAACATCATTCAAAATATAAATCACACATGAAGCTTGCAGCCAGCTCCCTGCATTCCTTGTCTGCTCTGGCATATGTGATCTTTCAGGGAGCTCATGGGACCCTGTGACAAATTCTGTGCAGACATGGTCACTCTAAATTACACTTACTTTTTTTTTTTTTTCAGTAAGCATTACAAATTTATGGGAAAAAACAAACATTTGTGATTTAACTTCTGTATGTCCAGGTCCTAGAACGTTGTCTACCCTTGAAAATATACTTGTCTTGGTACTATATATTGAATCCAGGGATGCTTTACTACTGAGCTACATCTCCACACCTTTTAATTTTTTTAAGTTTTGATTCAAGGTCTTGCTAAATTTCTTAGGACCTCACTGAGGCTGATCTTAAAGTTGTGATCCTCATATCTCAGCATCTCAAGTCAGTAGGATTACAGGTGTACATCATCAAGTCCAGTTATTTTTAACTATACATAAAAACATTAAATTACACATATTAATTTGGTTCTCTATTAAGTTTTGATGCATGTATACATTGTTTAATGCTTAAATTAGGCTAAACATATCTTTCTACCCATTTTTCACTTCTTTAATGAAAACTTTTAAAATCTTTTATTCTAGCTTTTTGAAATGTATAGATAATACTTGTGATCAATAATTGCCCTATTATGCAATAGATATCGGGATTTCTTCTTTCTATCTAACTTTGATTTAGTACTCATTCATAACTTTTCCCAATCCCTCTCTCCTCCCTACTCTCTTCAGCTTCTGGAGACCACCATCTTGCTCTCAACTTCTATAAAATCAACTTTTATTGTTTTTAGAGTCTAAATCTGAATGAAATCATGCAGGCTTTTCTTTCTGTGCCTGGATTATTTCACTTAACATAATGAATTATAGTTCTGTCTATGTTGTGACAAGTGATAAATCTGTATTATTTTTCATGGCTAAGTTGTATTCCATTATTTATAAGTACTGCATTTGTTTTCTTTATCCATTCGTTAATGGACAATTCACTTATATGGTAGTTCTATTTTTAATATTTTGAGGAACTTTTATACTGTTTTCCATAATAGTTGTACAAAATTACATCCCTACCTATAGAATGCAAGGGTTCCCTTTTCTCCTTATTTTTGCCAACACTTGTTATATATATTCTTCATGAATATAGCCATTCTTACTGAGATGGGATGATTTCTAATTGTGGTTATGATTTGCATTTCTTGTTGATTCATAATTTTGAGTATTTTTTTCATATCCCAGTTGGCTATTTGTATTTCTACTTTCCAAAAATAGACATTTAAATCTATGGCTTATTTTTAGCCAGTTGACTTCAATTTTTGCTATGGCATTTTTAGTGTTCTTTAATATATTCTCAATAACAACCCTTTCTCAGATATAGAAAGGGTTGCTGGGTTCTCTCCCATTCTGTAAGTTTTCTCTCACTCTGATGATTGTTTCTTTTGTTGAGCAGAAATTTTCTATTATGGTGAAATCCATTTATCTATTTATCTTTGGTCTCCTGTGTTTGGAGGAGTCTTGTCCTAAAACACCCTTATCTCTACTAAAATTTTGCCCTTACATTTTTTTCTAGTAGTTTTATAGTTCTAGGAATTATGCTTAGGTCTTTAATCCATTTTGAGTTGACCTTTGCAATTGGAAAAAAATAGGGTCTACTTTGTTTCTTCTGGATGTGGACAAAGAATATTATCTCAGCACCATTTATTGAAGAGATTGTCCTTTCTCCAATGCATGTTCTTAGCACCTTTGTTGAGAGAGTCAGTTGGTTGTAGATGCATGAGTGCACATTTAGGTTGTCTGTTCTCTTCCATGGGTCTGTGTCTGCACTTAGGCCCATACCATGTTGTTTGGATTACTGGAGCTTCACAGCATGTTTTGAAGTCAGGTAGTGTAAATCTCTTCTGCTTTATTCCTTTTGATCAAGGCAGCTTTGGCTATCCAGGGCCTGTCTTGCTTCCATATAAATTTTAGGTTGTTGAATCTAAACTATTTTGGGCAGGATAGACATTTTAGCAATATTAATTCTTTCAATTAATGCATGCAGGATGTATTTCCGTCTTTTAGTGCCTTTTCAATTGATTTCATCAATGTTTGATAACTTATTACAGCAGTCTTTCACTTTCTTAAGTTCATTCCTAGATAATTTTTTATTTTTTTGCAACTATTATAAATGGGATTGCTTTCTTGATTTCTTTTCCTGATAACTCACAATTGTCATATAGCAATGGTACTAATCCTTTCATATTATTTTCACTCTTTGATTAATAGAAGAGTTTGTGGAAGATATATATAAGATATATATATATTATATATAATATATATGACATACATAAAAAGCTAAGAAATAATCTAAATAAAGGTAGTGCATATTTTGAAAAAAGAAATTACACTTGACTCATGAATAAATAAATAAAATGTGAACCCATGTGGTTCCTGATGAAGTCATATGCATATTTTTTATAATAAACCTATTAGTTGCTCTCTGCTGGCATGGTTTTATATTCACTACTATACTTATATGAAATACTCAAACATATTTCAAAATGTCTTGTACTGTATATGCAAAACACAGATGAAACAAAGTTTTAAAAAAATTTTGTTTTAGAGTAAATGTTGATAATTAATTTTTACTTTAACATGACTTTCTACCCAATTTTATTACTTTATTAATAACATTTACATATTTAAAGTATAGTGCAATAATATATGGTTATTTGTATTTATTTTTTAAATAATTGTATTTTATAGAATTATCCCTAAGCCAAATTTAGTTATTCCTTATTTGTAATTTCTTTCCATGGTAAAATATGTGTCAGTAAATCTAAGATAATATGCAATTCTGAATTTCAGTTAGGTAATAATTGAAACAACGCTGCATTTGAAGATAAGTATTAAATATTGAAAGAATGTGCCTTAAGCACATACCTTATCTAATTGATCTTAATGAGGTCAATGTTAGAACAATACAAGCTTCAATTCAGATTTCAGGCTTTGACTTGATCTTGGTTTCTTCAGTCAGTTTGTGTTTATGTTAACTTTGGTTAAAAAAATTCTTCAACTCAAATGTGATCTTTGAGATCTTTCAGAATTCCAATATAACCCCAATCTCTCACTCACTGTTTCCATTGTGTAAAAACTTAAATACTATACATCTGTTTCTCTGTAAATCCCCATAATTTCTCTGAAATTATTCAGTAATTTCATAATGCAGACACACTAAAAATATTGTATAAGATTACCTTCAGTCTATGTGTATGAGATGCATATAAAACATAAATAAATGTTATGCTAAGATTTGGGTCCCAGACCTAAGATATCTCACTATGTAGATGCAAATATTCAAAAATCCAAAAATATCTGAACTCCAAAACCTTTCTAGTCTCAAGAATTTCAGGTAAAGACTATTCATCCTGTACTTACATTAGAGGCTTTCAATATATTCACATTCTCCAATGTATTCTTTTAAGTAATACTCTCATTAAAATTATTTTAAGAAATGATTAAACCAGGTATGGTGGTACATGCCTGTAATCTCAGCAACTCTGGAGACTAAGGCAGGAGAATGGAGAGTACAAAGCCAGCCTCAACAATTTAGTGAGGCAGTGAGGTTCTAAGCAACTTAGCGAGATCTGTCTCCAAATAAAAATATAAAAAGGACTGGAGAAGTTGCTCAGTGGTTAGTATACCCGGGTTCAATCCCTGGTACCAAAAAAGAAAAAAAAAAAAAAAGAAATGATTAGAAACACAAAAATTTCTCAAAGTACATCTGTATAGACCTTTTTTTTTATTATTATTTAGAATGAGTTGGTGCTTGACAATTGCTAGTGCAAATAGTTGCATGTGTGATTATCTTGATTGGCCAAGGTTGAAACACATTTTATTAGATCACGTTAAAACTAGAATGTGTTCAAATATTTTATGATCACATATAAATGGCTAACTAAATAGTATTACTGAGTAGTTCCCCATTTGTTTCAGTATATGAGAGTTCATTTGGCAAAATAGATTCCTCTGTAGATTAAACATTGTAGTAGGGCAAATGATGTCAGAAAATAAGAGTGAACAACTCATGGGCCATACAATACCTGCTGTTCTCTAAATATCTTAATATGCCATAAATCTTAAAGTGAATGTTCATTAAAAGAGACTCTTCATTTTATATACTTAAAAGAAATTTTAAGGAGTTTCCATTACTAGAAATGTCCTTAACTCATACTTCATAATACCATAGACAAGACCATTCTGCATCCAACTACAAAAGGCTAAACCAGTTAAAAATATTCATAAAACTTAACAGGAATTGGGTAATGCATTTATACTTAATGAAGCAAAAAAAGACTTAATTGAGTCTGAAAATTCTTGTATTTCATGAGTGGTTTATGGAAGTTGAGATATGAGCTGAGTATGCATTTAAAAAAAAGTACAGTAAAATTTTAATTGGCACATCTTCACTGAAGCAAAAATTTGCCAATTAAGTGATATGCTTATTGTAGTGCCGGAAATTTGATTTTAGACTATATTCTTTTCAATACCAGCAACAATATTTGCTGGAGACACTGTAAACACAGGAAGATGAAGGTAACTGCTTAGTTGGGAAAACGGAAAAATATCCGATAAGCCCATGTACCATTGAAACCTGTTTCTTCAAGTATAAAAATATTTTTTAAAAGGCTCCTAAAAGATTTGAGGATTTTTTATGCTATGAGGTTATAGTCTATTAATGTGTAAATATATCTGAGAAAGGAAATACCTTCAATCATTTGTCAGTAACTACCTTGTGGGGTTGACATTGAGACTAACAAAGAATGAGATCAGTCAAAATTGAAGCTGGGTATCAAGAGCTGTGTCTTTCAGTATCTACTAACTGAATATCAGATTTAGGAAGGACACACAGTAAGAATGAGACATAAGTTAATCACTTAGGGAATTCAAGAATATGTGAAACTAAAAAGAGATACATGTATCTCCATATAAAATATAAGATATTGCCAGATTGGTTAAAAGGAATTAAGTTTGTGAGATTTATAAACAGTGTTAATATAGAACATGGAAAAATATAGAATCCAAAGAAATAATAATAAATGATTTCCAGCCATTTCAAGCCAGTGAGCTTTTCATTAATGATATGTGACTCATTTGAGTTGCATTTGCAAAAATAAGTACTTAATACATATTTTACATTTATTGCTTTTTCAAAAAGCACAACAGAAATATACCAAAATTCAGTATATTTGAAACAAAACTTGTCACCTTGATGTCAACAGTAAATATGATGCTTTAATAATTCATGTATTTAAGGGGATGGATTTACTAAAGAAAGTATGGTATATACAGATTATCATATCATGAGGTTTAATATAACGAATGTTAGTAAAGAAAAGAAGTATAAAATATAAAATATTTTGTAGGTAGGAGCAAGTCTTTTAATCTAGATAACTGAGAAAATAAATTGTACAGTGTTTAAGAGGCCATATTGATGTCAGATGGAGCCAACTTACAAATTAGGCACAGATGCAAAGTGTTTATGACCCATAATGCTTTTAGAAATTCCTCAAAATATTTCAATTTCTTATAAAATTTGAAGAAAATGAGCTTTTTCATAAAAAAATGTTTTAGTATATAGTAGTTAATACATTAATCTTTATATCACTACATCCATAACAAAAATTTTAAGAAATTCTTTATGGAACAAAATGCTCATGAAAACAAAAGTTCCTAGACTCCATGAACTTCATCATGTGGCTCTGCTCATGGGATTCTAATTTTAGGCTGACCTTTTTCTAGATGTAGGATGTTGGCCTTTCCATAATTCAATTTTCTGATAATAAAATTAGTGATTAAAATTATAGCCATGTCATAAAATTGCTATGACATGAGTTAAGTGAATTATTACCTATAAAACACCTAGAACAGTATCTGGAATACAGTACATGAGATTGATTAAAAATTAAATCATGATAACCATGTCATTTTGACTTGCTTTGAACACTGCATGAATGTTTGGGAAAGTATTGATTATGACAGCTGAATAATGGCATTGTTTGGAAACAGAGCAGTAATGGGATAAAGCTGTATTTGATCATAGGTAACCTTTGCTCTGGGTCAAAACGGTGACTATACCGTAGGCCTTATAGTGTAAGACATTATAGAGCCACTGGCACATGGAAAAGGCTAATTAGCCATACTGTACATGATGATGACTTGAGGTATTAAGTACTAGAAGTGGGGTGGAAAATAATAAAATTAAATAAGAACACAAGAAACTTTCAAGAAGATTAAATCTGAGAAACTGCTCCAGAGAAATTGATTTTGATGCTCAAAAGAAGGAAGGAATCAAGTTGAATATTTTTATAGGACTATGTTCTAAAGGAAATTTGACTCACTTTCTAATTAAATAAAAGTTGGAACTTACTAAGAGACACTTGAAGATTTTTTTTTCCCTAAACTTAGAACCTGTATTTGTCAACTCTATAACTTAATTGGGCTGTGAGGCTGACAAATTGATTTTTCGTGCTCCTAATTTATTTAATTCAGTTTTCACAATTAGGCAAGCAATTAATCAATGGTGGAGTCATTAAGATTCATTGCATTGAAATGGTACCCTGACAATCATCCTAAATAAGAACTGTGCAATTTATCAGAAGGCAGACACTCTAGAAGTTCTTAACTAGACTATCCTTAAGATACTTAGTGTGATCTTAAAATTTTAATTTCAACCAAAATTGTAACATGAAAATGAAGTACATTATTTTTTCATCTTCCAATCTTATCTAGAAATAAGGTAATATTTATTCTGAAGTTATTAAGTTACTAAGAGCATCAAGCAGAATGTTGGAAAGAAATTATTAATGGCTCACATGACTATTCTTTTATAATCTTGCTATTAACTAAAAATAAAGAGGAACAGATCTTTTAGCCAGTTAACCTTTAAGTTGATATAAAATTTCTCTATATAATATGAAAATATTTTTCTTTACAATATTTTATTTAAAGCCTAAATTGCATCTTGGAAAAATTATTGAATTTAGACCAGTGATTCTAATTTTATTAAAGTTCTACCCTATAAAAGCTTTATGTTCTTGAGAAAAATTTCATTATGCTATAGTTTCTCACCTATGTGAAATGTCAATTAAACCTAATCGACATGAAAATACTTTGTAAATTAACTGCTATAAAATTAAAAATAAGTATTAAAATAATTTGTCCTTCATTTATATCACTTGTAGTAATACAAGTTAATTTAGCATACTTCAAAATTCTAGAGAAATATATATTTTATATGATTTTTTAACATTGATAATATAAATATCATAGTAGGATAGATAGGGATAATCAGGAACAATGGGAGCTCACAGGGACACAGCCAAGAAGAGATTAAATCAGCTTTCTCAAGAAAACAGGATGTGCCTTAACTCTCTCAAAAAACTAGATGCCTACAGGAGGGCCTACAAATCACAAAGACAGAACAAGGAAACAACCCTACACAGCACCCCGCACCTACCCACATGCCAAATAAGCCTTAAAATATAAACAAACCAGCAAATTAAGCATTAGAAAAAGGGACCTAACAACATACCGCCTTAGTTATTCTCAATTAGGTCCGCAGACCTAACAAAACTGAGAACTAAAAGGATATATACTCAGGACCCATAGGGAACACCAGCATCCTCCTCACTCTGGAGATGGACTGCTGGGGCCAGTATGGAATGTCCTTTCACTTTCAGTAAACCTTTGATATGTGCAGCTGCTTAAAGCATGTGCCATCAGTAATCCTGCTTGATCAGGACACAAGAACCAAAAGACACCCTTCCTCCTGTGACATTACCCGCATTCCCACAACAAATACATAAATGCATACATAGTTGGAATGGTGTTACTTTCTATTATTTTTTTTTTCATATAGCCCTCATAAAAATTAATACCAAACACATTGAAATAAAATCTTACTATCTTGATTCTCCAATGACTCCAATCTTTCTGTATGTGTTTCATTTAACTTACCTAAGCTTAAAAAGCACAATTGTCTTGTCCCAACAAGGGTTGGGAAACTCAAGACAATGATTCATTTCCACTACTATTGTCAAACTGGATTTCTTTATTGCTGTTTGCCTATTTTCCTGTAATGTCCTCTCCCTCAGATACTGATGTTGTTTGCCTCTCACTTCTGTATTGCTGTCAATCTTCAGACACCTTATTCATATTCATATGGTATGAAGATCTTCCACAATAGTTAGTTTGGTGCTATTAAGTCTAAAGCTTCTTTGTCAGAATATTCAAGGTTTATAAAGACTTGCTCATAAAATTTATGTGGAAATTCTGAAGTATATATACTCCTCAATGACCAGAAATTGGTTTACACTAATGACCTAGTAGAGGCTGATCTGAAAGTGTTCCTCTACTTGTGTGAGCAGGAGTGTTAAACACGTGTACATTACTATAGCCCCAAACAACTTTCTGCATCTTTGATTGTCATTTTAGAACACTGTAATCTCTGTAGATTTGACCAGAAAGCAGAATAATATGCATGTCAATGTTAATGCTGTGATTCCCCAGAGACTTAAAGGGGCAGCCTGCACATTCACAGAAGATACTGCATACTATTTGCTACTTTTTAAATGTTTTAAAATACCTCTTCCACAACTTTAGTTTTCCACTTCCTTTGAAATTATCTAGTATCACCTAGTATCTCTAGTATCATGCTTTTTTTTTTTTTTAGTTTTATTAAGTATAAAAATACTGTGCCTAAGTTATTTTGATTCAGTTGTTTTAGGGTAAAATTATTTGTATTTTGTTTTAGTCAGCTTTTTCACTATTGTGATTAAAAGACCTGACAAAAACAATTTTAGAGGAAGAAAAGTTTATTTGAGGGCTCATACTTTCAGAAGTCTCAGTCCATAGACAGCCAGTTCCATTCCTAGGGCTCAAGGTGAAGCAGAACATCATAGTTAAAGAATGTGGCAGAGGAAAACAGCTCACAGGATGATCAGGGAGCAGAGAGACACTAAGCTCAGCTCATGAAAGACACAGTGTGATAGAGAAAATTGGCTCAGGGCATTGCAATCAGAAAGCAGAGCTAGAGACCCCTCACCAGATACAAAATATACACCCCATAGGCATGCCAGGAGGGACCCACCTCCTCCATCCACACCCTACTAGCCTACAGTTACCACTCAGTTAATCCCTATCAGGAGACTAATTCACTGATTTGGTAAGGCTCTCGTAACACAATCATGTCATCTCTGAACCTTCGTGCATTATCTTACATATGAGTTTTTGGGGGACACCTAATAACTAAACAATAGCATATATATAAATTTAAAAACTGTCATTGCTGATTCAGACGTTCTTCCAATGGCAGGGGACCAGTTTCCTAGTGTTTCTAACCAATGTGTTAAGCTTGACTGAATGAGATATCTAATCTTTAGAGTCCCAGTACTACTCATGCACTGTTGATTTCAGATTTTCTTAACAGGAACTGAGTACACACACAACCCCAGATGAAAGTGATGCTTTAGCAGATAAAACTCTGTTTTATGTCGTTCTTAAAATCTCTCTTCCTTAAGAGGGTAGGGCATATAGGTTTCCACTAATACCAACATGTTCCAAGTGAGCATCATGTCTGCGCTAACTTTAAAAACTCCATTGTAAGATTATCTGAAGTTTCTCTTTGTATCTTGCTAAAAAGCTATGAAGAATATCCACTTCCAATTAAGATAGACTAACAGGAATCAGATAATAAGAGACAATTCTCCATAAACATATTTTTACATATCCAGGAAATAATATGTCCTGTATTATAGAACTATCTTTTGGGGAATGTTTGCAGAAGTTCTAGAAAACTGGAAAGGCAGAAACAAAGATTCTCACAGGTGCAAATTTAGTTATAATTCCAGGTAGAGAAAGAATAATGGAGATATTACCAATTACCATCCAAAAATTATAACTAGAGAGAAAATTTACATGTTTTCCGGTAGTAGAGATATAAGATAAAAATCCTTAAACTTGGAGTTCGTCTCTTGTAACACACATCTACTGCATAGGCAGGCAACTCCTGACTCTACCATACTTTCTATGGAAATCAGGGTTCTACAAACACTGCTGGGATGTTATTCCAGCTGCTACTTTTTCTGTGAATAATAAATGATATTTTTGTCAACAACACACACATCTCACATTTTCCTGCCAGTTCTGTTACTTTGCAAGCAGAGTAAAATGTTGGACCATTTTCTTATTTCTTCCTGATGGTTTCAAACCAAATATTCTTTCCCATCTGAAAACAAAGAACAAGGACAATGATAAAAGCACACAAAAATACAGCAAAATTGTCTCAGGAAAATGGAGCACAGATATATTCAACCTTATTGTTGCTTTATTAAATTGCTTTTGTACCTTTCCCAGGCCATGTGTAGGATATAGTGTCCAGGCAGAATATGTGCCAGGGTCCCTGGGTTGAGAAGATAAAAGTGTAACTCCAAGAAGATCAAGGAGGCTGGAATTCCTAGAATAGATTATTAATTAGGGAAAGACTGCATAGGATGAGATCCAAGAGATCTACAGAAGATTGTCCTTAAGCATTCAGCAAAGAACTGATCAGAGCAAGCTGATGAGAGAGTTACCCAAAAATGCACAGTTCTCACACAGCATCAGGATAGTGCCTCTTCTCATCAGTCAACTGAAGAAAATCATAATTTAAAGGAAGAGCCAATAGGTTCTTAATAAGAGCCAGTAGGGGTCTTAATGCTAAATAGGCAGTAACTGGCCATAGACTGAGTTCTGCTCTGCATCTTCCTAACAAATTTTAAAAGAAATGCCTGAGTGAATTATATTTTTTCAAATAACTTAATCGCAACCCACAACAAGCATTTGTGTATATAAATATATCTAGTACCCAGTAAGCAGAGATCACAATGTCTGGCATCCAATGAGATTTTAGATACAAAATAGTCAACCCATGGAAACATAATGAAGGTGATAATCTCTCAGTGGAAACTAACCAGAAGTGGCAATTTCCTTTAAACTAACAGAAGTGGACTAGAATTAATGAACAAGGATAAGAAAACATTTATTATTAACTGTATTCCATTTTTTTAAAAAAATAGAGGCAAAAAAGTACTAAGAAGAGCCAAATTCTAGAGATGAACACCACTATGTCTAAGATTAAAAAAAATACCAGATAGGATCAAGTATTTACTAGATATGGCAAAAATGAAGATATTGAACTTGAAGTCATAGTAAGATAACTATCACACATAAGGCAGAGAAAAGGAGAAAGAAATGATAAATAAAAATGGTTGTGGGACAATTTTGAGGGGTTTAATATACATGTAATCAGAACTCTCATAGGGAAAGAGAAGCAGAAAAATAACTGAAAAAATTAAAAATATAGTGAATCATTTCTTAATGAAATGCAAGCTGGTATATGAAGCTCATTAAAATCAAAGCACAAGAAGCTCTATTCAGAGCTTTCACCATACTTTTACTATACTTTCTCCGAGTTTTGTGATATATATAATTTGGGTACTTAGAAATAATCTGGGTAGTATTTACCAAACTGTAATCATAAGCTAATCACAAAACCAACTAACCATATAACCATAAAATATTAAGACCTACAATCATCTTTTCATTTAATTCTGATAAAAACACATTTAGGTTTATCAAATCCTTCTCATTTTGCCTGAAAGGAAAATGAGGTTACAAATTTTAATCAGTTTTCCTAATTTATATATCCTTTTACTGTGGTCAAACTTTAATTCTGATCTACAGAAATGTTATCATATTCATAATTTTACAGCTCCATTTCAGGTTAATATGTCTTTAAAGTAAATTTTAAAAACTGTTTTTCATCAGTAAAGAGATAAAGGAAAAGCACTTTCAGTAAGCAGATTAAATGAAATCACCATAGGGACATGTATGCAGTTATGGAACGTGACACTAGTGTTTGGTTTGATAGCACACTATATAACCTTCTCTCTAATAGATTCTCCCATTGGATATTCCCCTTCGCTTCAGCACTGAGCCAAGTAAAAGTGAAAGAGGTAAGTTTATATAGGAAGCTTAGATTAGATATCTAGTTTTCTGATTTGTAATTGGATTTATTGTTTTAAAATCATATTTTTTTAAATGACTGTAATAAAGTCTTTGAGTAAAAATCAGTGCTTCCTACTAAAGAAATTAATATATTATGAAATAATTGAAGCCAATCAAGGAGAATATGAAAACATACAGATCATTTTCAAAACTAGTTCATAATTTTTGCAAAATGGATATCTAATTCTATAATAAAAAATTCAGAAGTATGCTTCTCTTATAAATGATTTCTGTATCTTACCATTTTCTCTGTATAAGTGAAAAACAACTTTTTAAAAGACATTTTAGGGCAATGTGTTATAGAAGTTATTTATAATATTATTTATTAAATCAGAACAAAGCTGAATAAATTTTTCAGTAAACATTATGCTTGCCTATGGAATTTGCAGGATTGGATCTTCCAGAAATTATAGCCATTCTGTGGCTTTGCCAATCACAACAAGGGAACATTGTGGAATCACAATGTGAGAGAATTGCTGATGGCAGAGTCAATAACCATAAGGGTACAAGAAATAAACACCACATGGGAGAATAATTCACAGCAGCACCACAGCAATATAAAAAATGTTTACAAATATCAACTGGTGTCTATATGTGGCCAAGTATTTAATTGCATTCTATTTGAGCAGCTATTGCTGGCTGCATCATGATCCTAGGCAAAAGTTTGAGCTATGTAGGTCTAGTAAATATAAACATTATTATCAGATCTCCCTCAGGGAATCAGTTTTGCTCAGATTTGTTTTGCTTTACTGTTTTTGTAATGTTCTATATAAAATATTGTAAGAATCAGTTTTTTATCATTTTTAAAGAAAGGATAGCTATTACATATGTATTTATATAGATCTATACATCATAATACATATAGTATCTTTCAGTCATATTTTAAAATTTCATACAGTGCTATTATTAATACAATATCATCTGACCCAATGATTTATGAATGCTTTTTATAATTACAGCATCAAAAGCTGCAAAATATAATGTGCAGATGTATTCAAAGCAATAAATTTCAGCTAGGTGAAATGAAGCATGTAGTCACAAAATCTTTGAACTCAAATGGCATGTATTCAAATCCTGTCTTTTGAACTCAGAAGGTCCTTCAATGATTACATAAAACAATGTTAATTTTTGAAATATAATAAGCACTTGATAAATATTAGTTTTTATATTATCATTTTTGCAACACAAGAATTGCATAAAATAAGCCCAAGAAAGATTTTCCTTTGATTGATGAAATAATCTAATATAGTACCTAGTATTAAGTAGTGCTGGTTGTTAGAATAAGATAATCATAATTTGATAATTTTTTTGTTTTCCTCTGCAATGGCAAAGACATGCAATAACTTTGGACTCTTCAATAGAAAACCTGACAAGTTATTTGTAAATATGTGAACTTTGTATCAATTTGATGAGAAAGTGCTAAAATATCCAGTGGTGGGAATTGCCACAGCAATATATTTCCACCCAAGATATACACTGAGGATAGAAACACTAAGACCTCTATAATTTACCTGCTGACTAATAAAGGACAATGTGATGTGCAATTTTGAAATGACCTTTGAACTCTATACAATAAGGGATAAGCAGACGGACTTACTGTATAATAATGGAGATCTAATAGTAAGTACATCAGGCACAGTAATAGTACATCACCCCCACCCATTTGTTTTGTCTTATATATTGGCATGTTTATAAGGATATTAATGTTAAGAAAAAAATAAGTTCTTGCTTTTAGCCTTAGTGATATCTAGTGGCAAAGAATATGGCAACACAACAAAAAAATAATATACACAGGATATTCGCTTGGAAGAGATAAAATTTCTAATTTCCCACTGCTCTTAAAATAGATTCATGAAAGCAATGATAAAGAAAACCCCATCTGAATTCTCACTTTTCCTTTCTTCTGGGTGAAAAGAGAAGAGTAGCTAGAATCTGCAGACATTTTTATCTGACCAATCATTTTGACCCTGAAGAAAAGAGAGTTCTAGATTCTGAAATAACAATAAATCCTACAAAGAAAAAAAAGTTGCTCAAGTTGTTCATTACTGGTGAGTGCTGTCCAGAGTCTGTAAACCTCTTAAATTCTAGGCTTTCCACACCTGTGCAATGGAATGAGCCCAAATTATTACTGATTTGCAGCAGCTGCTACAAATCACTACTGCCAGGAGACAAATTTGTTGTCGGCAAGGAAAGCTCCTGCCAAACTTCCAGTCTAAAAAAAGAGATTAGGTGATTTTTACAGTTGCCTACATTACTAAATCAAGACTGAGAAATCTACTTTCCAATTTTCACTATTGTCATTCAGAATATTTTGAATCTTCAGGACTTCCCTAAATAAGTTGTCCTCCCTAGACTATTTGTTCATATTAAGGGAAAAAATTTATAAGTGTTGGAGCTGTAGAAACTCTGTAATATGCCAACAACTATATCCACGATCAGTTTTTTTTTTCATTTTTCACTTCCATCTCTCTCCCACAAGTATAAATGATTTAAAGTTAAATTTAATGTCAAATTTAATTTTGTTTTAAAATTTCAAAACACTTTGTTTTAAAATTTGTGGAACTAACAGGTTGAGTAGACCAGTGAACATATATGGACTCTCTCATATAGGTTAATGGTTTGTACCTGCCACTTAGTGGCCTTATCATAACCAAATCCCTTCAATTTCGTGCTTCAGCTGCTCAAGAATAGTTTGAGAAGATAACACTTGTTTTAGCTACATTAGTGTTCTAGATAATCAACATAATTTTGATCAGGGCATTGAGGTATCTGTATTTTTCGTAATTCATATCCAATTTGTTAGGGAATCATGCTGCCACTACTTTTCAGATATCTTCAGACTCAGGACTTCTGAACTGTTCAAAGGCTACCTCCCTGGTAAGTGCTGTGTAGCTTATAAAACTTTCATGACAAACTTCCAAATCATACTATTTTTCTCTCACCTCAATACTACAATGCCCTTCTAAATAAGTATTCCCCTTATCCTGCCTAAGATGTACTTTACAAGAGTAATAAGAGGGATATTTAAAAGCCTAATAGAGATAATAACATCAATGGTCCCCTGCAAGTCCTGAAATGTTTAACCAACATTTGAACAAACAATGTTTATTCAAAGCCAAACATCTTAATTGTTCCTGGTTACATCCTTAATTTCCTTTCTTGCTATGTTCTCTCTTGTTTGAGTTCCAGCCCAGAGAGCTTCTTCTCTATACTGTAATATGCCAGACTGCATTTCACATAAGGGTTTTATCACTGGATGTTCCCTTTGTTTGGAGCATTCCATATTGAGGCTTTACATAGGTAACACCTTGATCTTACAAATTTTTACTCACAAAATAGTTTCAATTAAGATTTAAGATGTGACTTTTCTGACTCTCTCCACCTGTCACATCTAGTCCTTTGTTCTATTTACATGTTCTTATAAGGGACTTATCTTCTAATATACACATAATGTATTTATTATATTTGTAGTTTTTTTCCAGCCATATGCATTAGAATGTCAGTGCCGTTAAGGCATAGATCTTAGTCTGTTTTCCTTGATGAAGTTCCAATGATTCTTGATACATTTAATATGTGAATTAATTAAGAGACAATCTTTTATCCCAGTATATTATTTTGCTTGGCTCTTTAACGAATATTTTGCATAGATATTCTTACTCATTTTCTAAGAGACATAATCAGTCTCTCAATAAGTACAGATTCATGTATCAACATCTGTTTAGGCAATTTTTATAAAACTCTGTTATCAGAATACCTGGTATTTTTTATGAAGCATATAAAGTTGAAGATGCTTAGACCACATTCAGCCCTACTATTTTTCTGGGAGTTTAATCCATAGAATCCTCATTCTAATTAACTTCTCACTTAATATACTGTGTATCTCATTATGAGATTCAAAGAATTAATATGATGTCTTTCAAAAAGTTTTTTTTAAATATTTTTTTAGTTGTAGATGGATGCGTTATCTTTATTTATTTATTTTTATGTAGTGCTGAGGATCGAACCCAGTGACTCACGCATGAGAGGCAAGCGCTCTACCACTGAGCTATAGTCCCAGCCCTCAAAAAGTTTTACTTCACTGAAGGTTATATTTTATAGTATGACCTGGTATATATGTATATTTATAAAGTTCTCCAAGATGGATCATATTTTTAGCCATAAAATAAAATTCAAAAATCTTCAAAGAATAAAATCTTCAAAAATAATCTAACTAAACAAGTATTAAATTTGAAATTTATGAGATTGAAGACATATGTTATGGTTTAGATATGTATAAAACAATGCAAAAAAATGTTCTGCAGTGAAAATATTTGATTACTAGAGCTATAGACTAATCAGTGGATTGATTCACTTATGCAGGTTAACTGCCTGGTAACTATGGGTAAGTATGGTGTGGCTAGGGGAAATACATTTCAGGGGGCATGGTTTTGGAGTTTATATTTTGTCCCTGGTGAGCAGAGTATCTCTCTCTACTTCCTGGCTTCCATGCCCTGAGCTGTTTTCTTATGCCACACCCTTCCACCATGATGTTCTGTCTCACTTTGGGCCCAGAGCTGTGGAGTCAGTCAATATGTACTGAACTTCTAAATCAATGGCCAAAACTAACTTTTCCTCTTCTAAGCTGTCTTTTCAGGTTCTTTGGTTATAGCAAACACTCTCCATCAAATCTAAGTATAAGAATACAATTTTCAGCTGAAGGTATAAAACAGTGGTAGAATGCTAGCCTAACGTGTGAGGCCTTGGATTTGATTCCTGGCACAAAGAAGGAAGGAAGGAAGGGAGAGAGAAAGGGAGGAAGGAAGGAAGGAAGGAAGGAAGGAAGGAAGGAAGGAAGGAAGGAAGGAAGGAAGGAAGGAAGGAAGGAAGGAGGAAAGGAAGGAAGGAAGGAGGAAAGGAAGGAAGAGAGGGAGAGAATTAATTCAGTTTTCTCTTGTTCTTTAGGCCTTTATGATATAGGAAGACTTTTATATCACATAAAACTAGTATTAAATAAATTTGTATGCATTTACTTATAAGTCAGTCTTTTGTTACTGAACCTCAACCATGTATCTGGTGATGGGTTAGGAAATTACACAATTTTTCTCTTTTACAAAATGAGTAATTATGAGATATGTACAAATTTTCAAATTTTCATAAATTCAAAAGTACCTCCTAAATAATTCAAAGGTAAAAATATATCATTAGGAAAACTTATACATATATGTAAAATTGAATGACAGAAAAACTTAGTACATTAAACTTCACAAGAAAAACTTTTATCAATGCTAACAGAAAAGTCACGGCTTTGAAGCCTGTTAGAAAAATAAACAGAAAAAAATCTTAATTTATTAATCTAAACATCTGTCTTAAAAACCTGTATTTTGAAATGGTACAAATAAACTCAAAGTAAGATAAAATAAATATAAAAGCAAAAGTGAATGAAAAAGAAAAATAACAGAAAATTACTCAATAAAAACTTTTTAAAAAAGATTACTGAATTATATAAAACCCCAGCAAAACAAATTAAAAATAAGGAAAAACCCAAATTGCCAATATATAAAATGAGAAAAAAAATGAATGTCATCACAGATTCCAGGGACATTGAAGAATAATAAGGGAATAACATAAATTGCCTTATGGCAATCATTTTGACAACTTACATGAAATGGAAACCTTTTCTTTTTCCTATGAAAATACAACTTGCCAAAGCTGAGACAAGAAGATATAGAATTTAAATACCTCATATTTTATTTAAAAAATTAAATTCTTAGTCAAAATCTTCTCCAAAATAAAATTCCAGACTGTGATTTTTAAAGCAGTCAATTTTTAAACCTTTAGCGGGGTGAATCTTAAAACCCTTTAGAAAATAGAGGGGAATGTATTTTCTAGCTATCTACAATATCAAATATAACATATTAGTTACAGGAACTAGAAAATTGTACACTGGTATCTTCAGAAACTTCAGCTAAACACTAGTAAAATTAATCCAAGTAATATTGAAAGAGGACAAAGACAATATGGTAAATGGTGTTTATCTCAGTAATGCTAGTTTAGTTTAGCATTAGAAAATGAATCAATATTATTCACTACATTAACAGAGAGAAGAAAACATACTATCAATTATATAGATACCAAAGGTAACAGAGACCCTTTTTTTTCCCCCCTGTACTGGAGATTAAACCAAGGTCCTTGTTCATGCTAGGCAAGGGCAATACCAGTTATTTCCCCAGAATGAGAAAGAAAATTTGTAGAAAAATTTTTAAGACTATGAAATAATTTTTATGTAGACATAAATACATGTATACAAACTATAAACAAAATAATTTAATTGAAAATTTGGCATGGAATATAGCTTATTTAGAGCAATAAGAAGTGCTTAATAAAATAAGCCATGATCTTATGTGCTGATGCATTTCCAACTACAGACAAACGTGAGTTTTTACACAACTTCTACTAAAGTCATAGGGGCTACTATTTTAAGTTGACCTGGACTCAACTATTAAACTGTATAAAATACTACAGTATGCATAGTTTTTAAATTAGAACATTTTAGAGCAAAACAAAATTTAATATATTTTAGAGAACAATAAAATAAAATCATAATCCTTGAAATGCTTTGAAATTTCTCATTATATTCAGGCAATTCATACATTTTTAAAAATTTATTCTAAGTAGTTGTACATGAAAATTCTGGGAGTCCAATTCACTCTACTATCATTCCTCCCTCATACCTCTTCCCCTCCCTTCACCTTCCTCTGCCTAACCCAAAGTACTACTATTTTTCCCTAGCCCCCCTCATTGTGAATTAGCATCCACATATCAGAGAAAACATTTGGCCTTTGGTTTTTTGGGATTGGCTTATTTCACTTAGCATGATATTCTACATCTCCACCCATTTACCTACAAATGCCAACATTTCATTCTTCTTTAAGCCTGAGCTATTCCATTGTGCACATATACTACATTTTCTTTATCCATTTATCTTTTGAAGGACACCTAGGTTGGTTCCATAGTTTAGGTATTGTGAGTTGAGCTGCTATAAACATTGATGTGTCTTCATCAATGTAGTATGCTGATTTTGAGTCCTTTGAGTATAAGCTGAGGAATGGAATAGTTGAGTCAAAAGGTGGTTCCATTCCAAGTTTTCTGAGGAATCTCCATACTGCTCTCCATAATGGTCACACCAATTTACAGTCCCACCAGCAATGTATGAGTGTGCCTTTTTACTGATAATCTTCACCAACATTTATTGTTACTTGTGTTCTTGATAATTATCAATTTGACTGCAGTGAGATGAAATCTTAGAGTAGTTTTGATTTGCATTTCTCTAATTGCTAGAGATATTGAACATTTTTTCATATATCTGTTGATTTTTAACTATATCTTAAAATGTTTCCAATGTAACTTTAAGGCAATAAAAGAGAAATGCACTATATAAAAGAACATGTATCCCAGCGTTTCTGGGGACATTTTTTGTTCTAAAAAGATTTGATTTCCAGTCATCTCACTAAATCTATTAAAATGTAAATATGTTATAACTCTTTGGAGAACTAATATGGGAAATAAAAATTTTGTAGAAAGAAGTCAAAGATACATAGTGCATGCAATTATTAAAATAATTCCTCAAAATATTGGCCTGCCATTTTTTTCTGTTTCAGATTCTTACCTACAACTTATGAGAAATATTTTTAAAAGTTGATTTAGAATAATGAAAAATTTAGTCTTCTTAGTTTCCATATTATACAATCAATGTATATGTTGGACATATTTTACTCTATATAGTTAAACAAAATAGCAGAGAATGTATTTTTTTATTTATGAGGAATGGCATAATACAGGGTTTTTCTTTAAACCATATCCATAAGGGTTCAGTGGACATCTTTCTGTACTTATACTGTGTTTTGAAAGTGCAGTAATTTTAAACGTGCTTAATATATTTTGTTTTCTTGTAATTTATTTAAATGAGGATACGTAATACCTATTATATCATGTTTAAGTGTCATACCAATCTTTGTCTCAGTTGCACCTAGAAAAAAGGATAATCACACCATTGTGTTATTTTAGAAATAAAATCTGACCATGCATATAAAAGTTTAACTTGTGCTGGGTGCAGTGTTTCACACTTGTAATCCCAGCAACTCAGTATCCTTATATAGGACTGCAAATTTGAAACCATCCTCAGCAATTTAAGGAGACCTTGCCTCAGAATAAAAAAAAAAAATTAAAAAGGTCTGAGGATGTAACTTATTGGTGGAGCATCCCTCAATTCAATCCCTGTAACAGCAAAAATATTTCACATGTTAATAAAATAAGTGTGAGCTATAATTTTTTTAAAGTTGAAAACTTCTATTTTTTATCTTTTTGAATGAAAAAATATTTAAATCAAAAAGATTGGAAGAAGATGAAATACTCTTCAATGTGAGAACTTAAGAATGTTTATATTTTGGCTGTTTAAAAAAACACTTCAACTATTTTAAACTAAAAAGTTCATTAAATTAAAAATGTATATATTAAAAATATGCTTAACTTGCACATGTTATATATTATTCAAAAATGAATTACAGCATTCTTAAAAAAAGAAAAGAGAATGAAAGTAAAATATAGCATTAGTTAAGTTTACAATGCAAAGACCAGCAAGATGAATTTTCTTCCTAACTCGTAGAATCAGTATTATTACCAAGGAAATATAGAGCACTTAATAAATCACGAGGTGTGTAAAATTAATGACTCAGAAAAAGGCTTAAATCCTCAACTCATTTAAAAAATCTGTCGTTAACATGAAAAATGCAAGAACAGTGGATAGCTTGGATGTGAAGAAGACCTTGTTGAATTACTTATTGACAAACAGAAGATAACAAAGTACTTGGCTCATATTGAAATGAATGTAAACAAGCAGGATGCATAACTTGCATTCCAGAGAAAATTAGAAAATCTGCTTACTCTATTGAGTTGTATTTTAAAAGCCAAGAAATCTGGGATGATTTATTAAAATGGAACTGGGCAAGGGAGACATGAAACAGCTAGATTAAAAAAGTTAGTATAATGATGTAGCCCTAATAAGGTACATATGTTTAGCAGCCTAATGTAGTTCTTTTGATTTTCCACTAAGATAATATTAAATTTAAAAATGACAAAAAATCACAATTTTAAAATTTGGAACTATAAAGAAAAACCATAATACAGAATTCATGTAGTATTAAAATTTGTAGGATATATGTGTAGTTGATTTTAGATGTCCACTTGACTGAATTAAGAAAATACTTAGAAAACTGAAAAATCAGGATTTGGGGCTATCTCTGTCATGGTTTTTCCAGAGAAGATTAGTGTGTCTGAAAGAACTATGTGGTGAAAATCTACTCTCAATATGGGCACTATTCAATCACTGGGGGCAACAATGAACAAAAATAGCACAGGAAAATTGGTCTCTCTTCTGGATCTGGGATACACTTTTCTTTTGCCCTTTGACATCAGAAGTCTAGGTCCCTATCCTTTGATCTTCTAGATTTACACTAATGGCACCACACGTCTTCAAGTCTTCAGTCTTTGACAAAGAGTTATACCATGGCTTACCTGTATCAGAGGCTTTGGGACTTAAACTGAGTCACACTGCTGGTATCCCAGAGCCTCCATTTATAGGCCTAATGTCGAATTTCATAATTACTTAATTTCATAATTATTCCATAATTACTTGAGCCAATTCCCCTATTAAATTTCTTCCTTTCTGTCTTTCTGTGTCTCTATCTAACCATCCTCTTCTGTTGGTTCCATCTCTTTGGAGGACCACAAATAAGACAATATATAAAATAAATTTTGAAATATTTACTGAGGCTTGACTTCAGGAAAAAAAAAGATATTCAAAAACTGAAAAACTCTTTTACCCTATTCTGTCTCCCCATTGTAATCCCTCTAAGAAACTCAAGAAGAGTACTTACAACAATTCTTCCCAAACCAAAAAGACTCACCAAAGAAAACAATTGAAAGAAAAATCAAGCAAAACCCCTAAAAACTAGACTGTAACTACTCAATTTCACAAATATTACATTTGAGTTTGTGAAAATACCATCAATTTCTACTTTTCTTTAACTTAATAGAATCTAGAGGAGGAACATTATATTTCAGTCCTCAGTTTTATACACTAGGTAGAATGAATCCAAAAATCAATGTGTACTGTATGAATCCTTTTACCATAGTAGTCCTAAACCCTGATTGCATCTCAGGACCACCTTGTGAGCTTTGGAAGAAGAATCACATGCTCACCTGGTCAGGTGCAGAGCTGAATCAGAGTCTTCTAAGTTTCTTTCTTTCCTTCCTTCTTTTGTTGCTTCCCTTCTTCCTTCCAACCTTGCTTCCCTTCCTTCCTTTCTTCCTTCATTTTTTCAATGTCCCAGATACTCTGACATCCAAAAAATACTAGGGGAAACTATTACAACACTTTTCATAATATTCTTCAGTCATAAAATATTCTGAAAGACCTTGGATTCAAAAGTAACCTCTAATCCCTGTTGTATACTCTATTTCTCTATAGTCTTATGCTACATTACCAACAAATATAATACTTTGATGCATTATAGAAAACTGAACATTACTGGTAAAATTAAATTCATTATACTATTTCTCAAATTATGAACAGTTTTATTCTGTTTCTTTCTTATTGTGAGAAATTTACCTACTGTTCCTATCTGCATTATCAAGGCAGAAACAGAGAATTGTAGCTGCTTCTTCAATTTAAAAGAGTTTTATTTATCATTCTGATTAGTCCATTACAAATCTGCCAATTCTTCCTTTTTCTTGGAAGAAATTACTTTCCACCTATTGAATCACAACCATGGCCTATTTTGGTCTCCTGTTCTCAAATATTCATATTCCCTCCTTTCTCTAACATCTAAGCAACAATCAGCTACCATATATTTCTGCTATGTCAACCACAGTTTATCCCTCTACTATTTGAAAATCTTTTGAAATTTTTCTTAATATTTAGAACAAAGTTCAGCTTCCTTGTTTCTTAATATGGTGAAGCCATATCTGCTGTAGCTTTTTCTCCTGTCCTAATCACTGCTTTATAAATTTCAAAGTCAAGAGAATATTTTGATCAAAGGAACTTAATAAAATGGTGTAAAAAATCTTTGAGGGAGCTGAAGGATAGAGTGGACTGCTATGGGCCTTTGCATGCTTCTGTCAAGGCAATCCTTTGCTGGTGGTATTAAACAAGATGGGAAGGAAAATTTTTAAGATCTGTATTGTCTTTCCCCCTATTGCTGTGGGACAAGGATTACCTGTCTCTGCACTATCAGTGCCAGTAAATTTATTTCAGGCAATAAAATCAAGCTTACTAAGAATTTGATAAAACTAGTTTCAGGAAACCACATAGTCTCTGGGGTTCACTTTTCTACGTTTTTCTCTCTACAACACCCACCAATTTCTCTGTTGCTACTGGATTATAAGTAAAAGAAATTGCCCCATTCTGAGGATATCTATCTCTAATAGTCTGAATTCCTGGAATGACAATCAACTGAGTGGTCACAATGGTTTTACCTTTGAATACTTCTCTGTTCCTTTTAAAGACATCTGGGAAATAGAGTCACATTGGTCATCATGAAACATCATTGCCTGGGAAATAATGAATGAGAGGTTAAAAATACTATACAATGGAGAATAAAATTAGTGCAGAAAATAAAGGACACATTGAACAAAATATCTCAATTACAAGAGAATCTATACAGATAAATAAGTAATTTAAAATAAGCCTTATAGATATAATAAAAGAAATATGGGAAACGTTTGTAATATATGAAAAGGAAGATATAAAATAGAAACTATTGGAAATGTTGGATGTGAAAAATATAACCAAAATACCACATGATAAATTGCAGAATAAACTGTAAAATATTAATGATTTCAGTGCAAGTTTTTAGTAATTCGACATTAAGGTAGAAAAAAATGAATGAGCTGAAAAATGTAAAATACTTTTCTTTTTTCTATAACTTTGAAAAATGCAGCTTCATTGAATATATTCAGAGCTTTAAAAAATAGGACTTTGAGGCCAAATGGTTTCTCTGCTACGGGGATGGGGGATGCTAATTCACAGTAAGTGTGGGAGGGGGCTAGGGAAGAATAGAGCTACTTTAAGTAGAGGGGAGGTAAAGGAGGATAGGGGAAATGAGGGTAGGAAGGATAGTAGAATAAAATAGATATTATTACCCTATGTACATATATAACTGTATGAATGATGGGATTCTACATCATTTATATTCAGAAGAATGAGAAATCATACTCCATTATATATGATGTATCAAAGTGCAGTCTACTATCATGTATAACTAATTAAAACAAATTTTAAGACTTTGATTACCAAAAATAAATTTTCAATTAATTCCAAAAGTTAAATGCCATAAAAAACAGTCTTAAAAATCAGGATCAAGTCCCTTTCCCCCAATGCTGAAGACTGAATATCTAAGAAACACTGAGGCAAAAGCAAAAAGTTTTATTTAAAGGATAAAACAGAGAGAGACTCCTTCAGAAAGAAGGGGGTCCAAAGCTGGTGACCTAGAGAGTGGAGGTCTCTTCCCCCTTTTATAGATTTCAGATTTCCTTTCTTCTAATGCCCCTCCTTCCATCCTGCCTATGTGGTAGCCAAAAGACAGGAAGAGAGTGATCCAGAGGGAATCTCTCCCTTTTTCCCTATCTGTGGAAAAGGAAAGGAGCTGCCCAGGGGAGAATTAATTAACAACTCCTTGCTGGGAACGACAGTTCCCTGGAGGCAGGTGACCTTGGAAACTGGTTGGCGAGGGGGAAGTACTCTGGAGATATTAGCATTTGATTTCCTTTGAAACAGCCCCCATCTTCCTCACTCAATCATTCATTACCTACACTGAATGTCCTTTTGCTCCAGTCTCACCATCAGAATATTTTTCTTACCACATGCAATCCTTTCAGATAATAGTAAATACAAGGGAACTAAATACTTTATCACATATTTGCAATTAAATATATTGTTGAACAAGCTCCGAGTTCTAAAGGAAATCTAAAATAATTTAAATAATATTTAGAACCAATAGGCAGTGAAAATATTGCATTGAAACTTTCATATAAAAAATTAAAGGCAGTTCTTAGAAGAAATTTTATAGCTTTAAATGAATTTATCAGTAAATAAGAAGAGCTACAAGCAAACTAATTGAGCAAACAGTCTTGACATTTAACTCAGGAATTTGGAAAAAATAATTTAAAAAAGAATAATAAAGTGCATAAAAATGATAAAATACAGGGAAAAGGCAGCACTACAGAAAGTTTTTTAGAAAATTGTTACTTTTGTTAAAAGGTTCAATATAGAACAGAGGCTTTTGGAGAAATGATCAAGGACAAAAGACTAAAACTGAACAAAAGGAAGAACAAAATAGGTCGAACAAATGCAGACACAAGAAAAATATGAAACTACTGTATTTTTATAAATTTGTACAGATGAACCATGATACTGTATAATAAAAATTATATATTTATAACATGAATACTGTATAATACAACATGATACTGTATGATAAACAATTATATGTTCATATAACAAACATGAAATTTATTGCACAAGTATCAAAGGATTTTGAATAATAGTAAAGAATACTCTTGTAGGATTTGAGTGTTTTAACGAACTTTTAAGAAACAGTTAATTACTACATTATTCAGTTTGTTTCATAATCAAAATTGATAATAAAAAAGGGTTTTTAAATTTAGAAATGTAAAACCGTAAATTAAATATTGGCAAATATTAAATAACAAATTTTGATCACAAAGGTTTATTTCTAGAAAGACAAGGAGAGTCAACCCCCAAAAGCGTTATCTATGTAATATTCATCCCATAAATATTCAAAGATAAGTAAGAGTACAATTTCCTCAATAGCCACAAAAGCTTTTGGCAAAAGTCAGTGAAAAGCCAGATGACAAAAAGGAGGCAAATTAAAACCGCTGGGCAAGGCTTTCTTGAAAATATGCTCTGGGGCTAAACTCTCCCGTGTGTCCAGGAGAATTGCGTACGTGTTCTGGGGTATAGAAAATTTTAAAAGGCCCAGTCAGGAAGGGGAGGGCTTAAGACAAAAAGAGAAGGTAAGAGGATCCTGCTGAGGTCAGAGTTCTTCCTGGATGAGTCAGGAAAAGCCCGCTGATTGACAGGAGGCACCACTACTACTTACGTCAGCTCTGGCTGGCTGCTCCTCTGTGCATGCTCCTCTGTTCCCATGGCTGCCCTGGCCACCCCTAACCGGACACCCTGAACCAACCTGACAGTCAGCACCTGATTATGATGAATTTCTTAGAAAACTATGAAAAGAAAGGTAGACCATTAAGTTGCTTAAATATATATTGCCCCAAACAACTGAGAACTCCATATCCAAACAGAGCAATACACTCATTTTTGAGAAAAAAAATAGAAACTAATAACTACAGATACTTTTACATATAGGACTAAAGGTTCTTCTCAATGTTATAAGGAAAGAAAAATAAGTAGTTTGATATAAGTAAATAGATGATATAGAAAATAAGACAAGATAAAACTTATTTTTCATGTAACATCATCATAGACTTTGGAGTCAAACCATAAGCTATAAGAATTAATAAGCAAGTATAAACATATTTGTTATTAAATATAAAATCTTTTCAATCTCATTAGCATTTTGTTATATAAATAATAAACAATGCTATTTAAATAACAGAAATAAGAAAAGCAAAATATTTTATATAAAGTCTATAGGAATTAATTTCACTATAAAGATACAAGCTAGAAAGACAGGATGTAGAAACTTTAATAAACTTCTTGGAAGATGTTTCATATTTTTGGATGATAAGACAATATTGTTAGATGCAATTGCTCCCAGTGAGTCTGTCTTGAAGCAATTTCAGAAAATAAATAAATAAATAAATAAAACGTTCAGTCTGCTTTTTTCTAAGAAAATTGATATTCAAAATTTTATATGAAGAAAAAAATCTCTATATATAAAAGAAAAGTTAAAGGGAAAAAATAGTATTGATTTGACCATGAAAAGACATGTTAATAATAAGAGGGTGAAGGAACAGAAATATACAAATAGTTTAGAAACAAAATAATCTGCAATGTGGCTAGATGTTGAAAGGAATTTACAATTAAATAACAAGTGTAAACCACTGACTGACAAAGAAATTTATAAGTGTTAAAATATAGTCATGCCTAACAGCACAGATTTTTCACTAATATCCAGAATGATACACCTCAAATATATTAAAATGCTTTTCTCTGGGAAGGAAAGAAAAGGGAATATAGAGTAAGGACACAATGTATAATTGAATGAAAACAATATAAATGAATCAGTAACAGGAAAGGACAATTGCATGGGCTGGTATTGATTTTCTTTCATGAATTCACAACTATGATTAACTTCAATGCTCTGAACTAGAGATCCAAAACAATAAGAAAAAAAAATCTAATTCCTCAGAATTCCCTTTTGCCTTTCTAACACATCTTGCTTCTTTCTAGCTTGCTGTACATATTTTTACTTCTTTCATAAAATATTGCTTAAAGTTCCTAACATTGTCCTTTGTTTTAACCTTTAATGTAAATGACTATGTTCTACTTTTGGCCAAGTCATGTTGTTTAATCCTCCATCTGAAATTAACCATTCATTCTGGTTATTTGCAATCCTAGAACTCTAGGATTGATGTGACTGGGTTATTTGCTCAGAGTCTCAAGTAGTGAAATCAAGACATTTTCATTTGTATACTCTAGGGATGAATGTATTTTGAGGACATTCTTTATTTTGTTTTGTATTGGGGATTGAACTCAGGGGCACTCAACCAGCTCTATAGCCCTATTTTGTATTTTATTTAGAGACAGGGTCTCACTGAGTTGCTTGACACCTCACTTTTGCTGAGGCTAGCTCTGAACTCACGATACTCCCGCCTCAGCCTCCCAAGCCACTGGGATTACAGGCATGTACCTCAGCCTCTCAAGCCGCTGGGATTACAGGCATGTACCACTGCTCCCCCCAGCGTCCATTCTTCTTATTGACAAAATTCACTTCCTGTGGTTTTAGGTCTTAGGTCCTGATTTCCCTACTGACCATCAACTAGGGGCAACTCTCAGTACTTAGACTCCTGCATTTCTGGCTACATGGCTCCCTACAACCTTAAAATAGCAACATCCCAATGAATCCTTCTAGTGTTTTGAAGCTCTGAGGTACTCCATCTCTGACTTCTAAAAGCAGATCTAAGTGTTGCATGGTGAATGTAAGACAGGCCTACTCTAATAATCTCCCAATTTAAGTTTGGTGAAATTTTTAGCTTAATTTTGTCTGCACATTCCTTTTTGACATATATGTAATAATCATAAGAGTGATAGGTCATCAAATTTTCAGTTCCAGCCCAATATCAAGAGGAGGAGTTTATGTAAGATTCAATGCTACTGGAGTTTATATTAGTTGATTTTCCATTGCTATAGAAAAATATGTGAGTCTAGGTAACATAAAAACAGAATAGGTTTACTTTGCTCACAGTTTTGGATGGTGAAAGTCCAAGATTACACAGACCACTGGTAAGAGTTCCTTCACATTGTAGCAGATGGGATCATGCAGGGATTGCATCTGAGGAGAGATCACATAGAGAGATAGGAAGCAAGAAGCTGGGGAAGGGCTAGTTGTGCTGTTTTTAAAACAATCCTTTCTCATGGGAACTAACTGGGGTCCTATGAAAGCTACATTATTCCATTTCAAGGGCAGTGCCCACAGTGACCCAATCTCCTTCTGGTAAACCCAACTTCTCACAGTGCCGCACTGGAGACCAAGATTCCAGCACAGGAACCCTTGGGAAACACATTCAGATCATATCCAAAACAAAGTAGAGTTTATCTTAGAATCCTGCCCACCACAATTCACCCTGTGACCCTATGCTCCAAATCTGTCCGAGAGGTAAATGCATTTACTCTATTTGTAATATGAAATCATTTTTTAAGTTTTATGTGAGTCTTCTATATCAGGTTTGGATGAGGGTCTTGGTTGCAAGCCAATTAGTAGCTTAATTTTTTGCCATCTGTGAACCTGAAAAACTAGACACATATTATATACACCAAAAACGTCAAAAACACAATGGTGGAATGGGTGTACCATAGCAGTTTTAGATATTTGGCTTAGTAACTGAGAAAATGGAAGGTAAAATAGTCACCATTCCAAATCAGTTTTGAAATCCTGTCAAGTAAACTCCAGCTGGAGTTCTTTGATTAGGTTCCAAAAAATGGAAATAATCTTCACCTGTGGTTCTTAGCTGTTAACTCTGGGCTTTCTGTTTTCCATCCGGACTCCACTCTTGGTTCTATCTGAAGATTGATTAAAGAATCAATCAATCTTTTTGTAATAGTAGTACTTGTTTGCAACTGGTACTTTAAAAAGCCTTTGCAGCTATTTTATAAACTGCACTTAGCTTCAATCCATTAAACAAAAATCACACCCATTAAATATTTTGGAGATAATACATACCACTTACTGAAATGGGTTAAGAACAATGACTTGATGCTTCTTAGAGGGTAGAGATCTGTGAAGCACAATCTTAATCTGCCAGACTTTATACAATAACCTTGTAATATTTTTGCATTTTCAGAAAAATTGTGTACAATCACACACTCGCCCAGTTTTCTGTGCCATGTATATAAAAATGACCATTAATTTAAATATTTTGTTTTCTTGATAGACTGAGAATTTTCTAACCATCATATAGTGATTCCTTTTTGTTTACAAATTCTTTCCTCTATCTCTTTTTTCTCACATTTTACCAGGCCACACCTTGAGCACTGTAATTTGAAATCATCTTGGCCCAATATTCAAATTCATCTATTTGTACAAATATTGCTTTGCACATAATCATAGAAGATGATTGTGCAAACTTTCATTTAGTACTTTTTGTCTAAACTGTCACTAGAAGTATCTTTAAAATATAAATCCTATCAACAGTTTATTCAAGGCAATCTAGGCTTTTTGATGTACCTCAAACATTTTCAGCACACACATCCCCCCCATAGTCCAATTCAAAGCCTTGGTTGCACATGAAATCCCCACTTATATATAACAGAATCACAAAGATTATCTCATCACATTCATAGATTGTGCTCAGAGATAAATATAAGGGTGAGGGACTTTAGGAGTCATCTTAGAATTCTGCCAATTCCAAGCCCATAAAATGATTAGAATGGAAATCCACAATCTTCTATCTTACTCCCTATATTTTTGCCTAACACCATAATCCAAAGCCTTAGTTCTCCTTTATAAGTTGCCAATGCTTTTTTCCCTTGATTTATACATTTTAAATCTTCTTATTTTACAATATACAGTTTTAATTCTCTTATGCCTTTCTCAACTTATATTTTCCCATATAATTTTTTTTTTTTT
>CM053404.1:92625229-92660752 GCA_028644305.1 Xerus rutilus | reverse complement strand
AAATTGTGAATTGTCCCATATAATTTTAAATCTGTAATTACTTTAGGCTGAAAATGCTTACTTGTTTATTATAATGATTTATATTGTCTTCTCCATACCAAATTCTGTAAGTTATTTTTATTTATTGCCCTTAATTCCCATCATTAGATTCTAATAGTTAATAGTTTTACCCTCATCCCAAGTGTTTCAATATATAAAACACTCTGTTGAGTTTTTTCCATGAGTCCATGCTCCAATCTGGTCTGACTGATCTCTAGGCTTCCTTTGATGTAAAGATAACTTCTCACTAGTTATTTGATTCTTTTATTTCCTAGACTAGGTAATTTATTTTACACTCTTAACTTTGCTGTTTTCCCTATATTCTCCATTTTTAACCACCTCCACACCTTTTTCAGCAATGTATGAACTCTAGTTTGAAGAATTCCTCTCCAAAATTGAGTGCTACTAATATAAGTTGGGCATTTTATAGGTGATTAAGCCATGAGGGCCTCTCCTTCATTAATGAAATTAATTCTCTCATGAGAGACTTCACATAGCATTTAGCAAAGTTGACTTTTTTCTCCTTTTTTTAAAACATGCAAGACATTGCTCAACAAATGCCAGTGTCTTGATCTTGGGTATTCTAGCCTCCAGAACCCTGAGAAATAAATTTCTGGTTCTATATAAATTTCCTAGTATCATTCTGTTATAGCAACAACAAAAAAAAAAAACAAAAACAAAAACTAAGACAATGTTCTAAGAAGTAATGATTGGGAAGTAAATAGTTTTGGTCATTAGATTTGTGGAAATATCTTAATTATATTCTACAAATTGCTTATAATTTTTCTAGTTATAGAAATTTAGGATAAAAGTCTTTAGTTGATAGAAATGTGGAAGTTTTATTTTGTTGCTCTGTAATACCCTGTGTTACTGTTGACCAATCTGATCCATCTAATCCTTGTTTGATTGTAGTTAACCTATTTCACTCCAGAAGTTTTATAAGAATTCTTTATTTCTGGTGTGATTATCTTTTGGTGGGTTTTAGTATTTTTTCATTGTGCTGAGAGCACTGTAATTTTTAAACATCTCTACCATAATGTTTATAAGAGGACATTTTTTATTTGGACTAGGCTTAATAGCACAGAATTTATATTTTAAAATCTTAACTCAGAATTTAACTGAGTACATAGTAGTACTATATTCAAGTACCGAGACAAATCCATCTAAGATTCATGAAATTTTAAAAATAACCTAGAAAATTCCAATTAAATAATACCTAGAAAATTCTGATGTGTGTGAGTGTGTATGTGTGTGTATGTTTGGGGTCGGGGGGATATGTACAGGGAAGTAGTACAGGAGTGAGGAGAAATGGGAGCTTGCTTGTATCTGGTCTACAAAGCACACCAGTCCTCTTTTTTCATTTAAACAGAACTTACATTCACATTCATGGAGTTTTCTCAATTCAAATAGAAAGCAGTCTGGAAATCATTTTATTGACATTATGCATTTCTACTTTAGAAAAACAAACCTAGTAGTTACTAGCAGGCCCATAAAATTCAAAAAAAATAACTTAAACGTATATGACACACAAAAAATGATGAAATCCAATCCAATCAAATCCAAGCAAATCATTTCAAGTCCCCAAATAATTTATTTTTTAGTTTTTAGTTTTGGAGAATCACATCTTGCATAAAGAGTTCTTCATAAGGAATTCTTTTATAATATTTTTCATCTTGTGTTACTGAAATACAATAATTGAATAATCAGATAATATCTATCCCAGTTCCCAAACTTGAAAATAGGATAGGATCTCCTTTCATGACACTGGATTCATTCATACAGCAAATATATATTGAGTACCCATATTGTCCTGTGAACTTCTGTGGGCCCTCTAGTGGGAGAGAAATAAAATGGGCAAATGAAGAAAGATGCTTCTGGACAACAGTTTGTCAGTTTGTGTCTAAAGGAAAATATGACAATGATATATCAACTAATTGTGGTGGGCCAGAAGAGGAGGGACTGTAGACTCAAAAGTTTAGTGTTCAAGACAAACCTCTCTGAATTTCCAAGGGAAGAGCTGAGTCTTGACATATTTGCCTTCAGGTAAAGACCTCTTACCTAATAACTTATGAAGCAGTATCGATGCTCAAACTGTACAATCCTACATGAGTTATAATGTGTTCTAGGCAATTATTTGTTTCTTAGTTTAAAAGAATTTACATATTTCTGTATCATATTAATACTATTCCTAATGCACTCTAAGTACCTGACTTAAGATCAAATACTGACTGTATAGTTGCTATATTTCACCGATTTTCACATGAAATTTAAGAAATTAATCAGTCACCAAATTAACATGTGATTTATCCCCTATCTGAACCCCAGTCAGTCCATCCACAATAACTGAAGTTATATTTTATTTGACTGTTCAGCATTAAATATAGCATTGTAATTTGGTGTGAACTTAACTGTTATTTATACTGGATTCTATGTTCCTTGAAAACAATTGCAGAAAGAAACAAAGTTACAGGTGATATATAGGAACTCAGATTTTCAATTTGAAGGTGGCATTTTTAAAATAATGTTCAACTATTTGTACTATTGCTTTAATTAAAATCTACATATAAGTTAATACATGAAAAAAATCATGTATAATGTTGGTATACATTTTGATTTAAGAAAAAAGAAAACATTTCCCTATAAGAAGAGAATGAGCTGGAACCAGCTTATACAAACATGTAGAAAATGTGAAGAAAGGAGAATTTGTCAATAAAATTGAGTAAGTTGGTCAAGTGTGTGCCTTGGGCTGAATTTTACAAAAATGTATTTTTATCAGTTCCATACTGGGCAACTGGATGCCAAAGAAAAACATTAGAGCACTGTTTATTTATGAGATAGGGAGTCATAAAGGCCATAGAAAATGGGCTCCACAAAAACAAGATAACCATTAGGTCAACAGCAATATTTTACTTATCAAAATGAATTAGGAACAAGTTGTTTAATCAGCTTTTTGTATAAGATTTAACCTATTGGAAGCCTACTTTCTAATTACTGAGTTTGGCTTTAAAGCCAGATATACATACAGATAAATACATAAATTGGTAGATGGACAGATGGATGGTAGATTGATAGATTGGTCACTAGATAAATAATTATACACAGTTATTATAAGTCATATATAAGTGTTTTCCTACAAAATAATTTTTCTAAATATATTCCTGCAACAAATTGTTACTAAATACAAATGTTAATTGATTATAAATGAGTAAACCATTATTAGCATTTGTGTTAATTGGCACAATGTTAATTGGCATTCAATGCAGCGATGATGTCAAATATAATAGATTTTTTAATTAAAATCAAAACACTCTTGATAATTTAAGATGCACTTTTCTTTCTCTGCTTTTATGAGATGGATCAACAAATCATATCTCTAAAAAACTGATTTTGGGGGAAATAAAATTCTTTAATTTGCATAAAAATATTTTTCCAATGATCTTCTCTTTAAAGTACTACAGATAATTTGACATAAAACATACTTGACAAAAAATGTTTATGTTAAGGTTCTAAGTTTATCAGTATAAAACGCAGGCCTCACACAACCATACTTATACACAAAGGAAAAGTGATTCTTAAGAGCTTATCATGTCTTCTGTATTAGACTGCAGTTGTGCATAGTTGTTTACATAAATATAAATCTTCTAATGAAACATTTGGAAAAGAGAACATTAATATCTTGATGTTGTAAAATTAGAAACAGTGAAAATATAGTCAAACAAAATTTAAGGCAATACATGATGTTTATGTTGAAGTTAAAATAAATTTAAACCATCTTTAAATAATACTCTCATTAATGAGTTGATTGTTCAAGAAGCCTTTTCTATTTTAAGTATCCTGTCGGAGGAACATAGATTCCTGAAGTATTGTTTCTTCAAAAGTAATCCTAGTCACCATATCTTGTTCCCAGAAATTTCTTTTTCTATTTTCTTAACTTTTGGCTGAAAAAACTATTTGCCTGTCACTTCTTCAGATGAGGGTGTTTTTTTGGTTTTTGTTTTTTTTCCTCAATAACAAAGGCAAGATTGTAAGCTAAGTCATATTATAAAGAACTACTCTAGATTCAAAAATTGGGGAGAATGACTAGTTGGCTTCAGCCCAAAGGGACTATCCTTTCATTTTAATAGCCAATTGGGAAGGTGCAATGCAAAGGATATAAAGTATACGCATATGCACAAGTGGATGGAATTGTACTATGACTTCCAAATTCATCATGAAACACACATAAAGATTAATGGCCAATGCAACCCATGCAGGCTGAGGAAACCAACATGTAAAAAATGTAAATAATTAACCTATTGTTTCTTAACTGAAAAAATAAAGCATCAGTAACAAATCCTTCATTTACTTTCATGTTTTCTAGGTCTTTCATCTTTTTTTTCTCATAAATTTGTCTCCAAACATCAAATACCATACTGTCATCTTTTCCCAAATACTTTAGTACTACTTCCAAAACATTATTTCCACAATTTTATTTATTCATCTATTGTTATATTTATTTATTTATTTTCATATTGGTACTGGAGATTGAACTCAGGGGCCCTTAACCACAGAGCCACATCCTCAGTTCATCTTATTTTATTTGTTTGAGACAGGATCCTCACTAAGTTGCTCAGGGCATCTTTTAGTCTTTGAGGCTGACTTTGAACTTGCCATCCTCCTGCCTCAGCCTCTCAAGCCATTGGAATTGTGTGCCTGGCCCACAATCTTAAAACTCCTATATATGTGTGTTAATGTTATAACACATCAAATTTTTGTACTTTAAAGTTATCAAACTCCAATTCATTCCCTTAATTAAGTCCAGATTTTAGAATTCAGTAGTCATTTTTCTCTTTGGAGCTCCATATGTCTGATTAATCCAATGATAAAGTCTAACATATCCTTCATTTTGTCAATACTGTGGCCCTCACTGCCTCTCCACCTACCACAATATTGGAAGTTTGTACAACTAATATAAATATTTAATGTGAGTTTTGCCTCTTTCAACAGAGTCTTCCCTCTTTTACTCTATCACATTATTTGATAATTATTAATTATTAATCTATTTGTTTAAATAGAATATTTGAAATAATCTATTTTTATACCCAACCTACCAGATTCTTCTTGGTTTGCTTATTTCTCTATGTATAGACACTATCATATTCATCACTACATAATAACAAATTAATTAATATAAATAACAAAAATAGTCATTGAATTTTAACTGAAAGTATGATCCCAGACTACTGTCCTCTACCATTGGCCAGGCCACATGATTTGCTTTGGCCATGAAATGTAAAGCTATAAAGAAAGTCATGTAGTAGCAAAAGCTATTTAAAGCACTGCAAATTTCTGCTTGGCTCTAGAACTTGTACTTTTTGAGAATGTGTCTCAGTGGTCATTTCTTTAGTTTGGATTCTGTATTGGAATATCATGTAGATGAGAAATAAAACAAACCCTTCCCTGGACTCCAGCAGAGTTAAAACTGCCAAAACAAGCACATCCCAGTGGTATAGAGTCCTAGCCAATCTGCAGGTCTATAGTAAATGTTCTTGATTGCAAGCCACTGAGAGTTAGCATTGTTTGTTAACAAAGCAAAGTATATTGTAATAATCAGGGTCTGTTTTTCTACATTTTACAGATGAGGAAATTAACAGAGTAGTTAAACAATTTAGCAATGCTACAAAATAATAAAATGCAAAGAATGAATCCAGAATCTATATTTTAGACCTCTATTCTTTATTGTCTTTTAATGTACTCATTGTCATGGAGGAGATAAAAAATTCCTGATACACTCATCCATATTCTTCCATTTCAACACGTATGATCCATAAACAGCCTGGTGTATATTTTAAGAGAAAATTCTCAGTTTCTTTAGATGGGTTGTTGCTATACATTTTTAGTTTCTAATTTATCTTTCGCTTTTGATTTTCTCAGATAATATTGCTGTGTGTTACTCAACTCATGCTGTCAACTCCCACAGATGTTTTACCTAAATTTTAAAATATCCCTCAATTTTATACAATCTTCAATGTCTCAAAATACACTTGTAATATTTTATTTCATTTCATGTTTATTCACCATTATTTCTTTACTAAAATTCTCTTCAACTTTGGTTTTCTGAAAATATTATAGCTGACTCCTCAGCCTATTGAGTGTTCAGCTTTTCATGTATTTTTATTTCCATATAAATGTTATTTTTGGTGGGGGCTAAAATGTGGTAACATAGAGGTCCAAAATACATTGGTTCAAAAAGCTTGAACCTTAATTCTTTCTCGTGGGATGATCCTGAAGGTGATAGTTTTCCAGAGCATATAGATTATCAAGTGAAGCAGTTTCATTTTCTCTCCTTATTTTAGCATATCTCTGGATGATTTTTGCCTGAATCATTTATCCTTGTATCCACATTCCAGCCAGTAGTAAGAAAGAAAGAAATAATAGATGTAAACAATCAGAGCAGAGATCAATGAAATAGAAAGTAAAAAATTATTAAAAAACATCAAAATATGAAAAAATGTTCAACATCTCCAGTAATTAGAGAAACACAAATCAAAACTACTCTAAGATTTTATGTCACACCAGTCTGAATAGCAGTTATTAAGAATACAAACAACATGGGGCTGGGGTTATGGCGCAGTGGTAGCGTGCTCGCCTAGCATGCGGGAGGCACTGGGTTCGATCCTCAGCACCACATAAAAATAAAATAAAGATATTAAAAAAATAAAAATAAAAAAAATAATAGAAACAACAATAAGTGTTGGTGAAAATGTGGGGGGGAAAAGGCACACTCACATATTGCTTGTGGGACTGCAAATTGGCAAAACCAATCTGGAAAGATGTACGGGGATTCTTTAGAAAACTTGGAATAGAACCACCGTTTGACCCAGCTATCCTACTCCTCAGTCCATACCCAAAGGACTTAAAAACAGCATACTACAGTGACACAGCCACTTCAATGTTTAGAGGAGCTCAATTCACAATAGATAAACTGTGGAAGCAAACTAAATGCCCCTTAATATATACACAATGGACTATTGCTCAGCATTAAAAAAGAATAGAATTATAGCATTTGGAGGTAAATGGAGGGAGTTGGAGAATATTATGCTAAGCAAAGTAAGCCAAAAATCAAAGGCTGAATGTTCTGTCTGATAAGTAGATGCTGATTCATAATGGGGATGGAGCATGAGAAGAATGGAGGAACTTCGGTCAAAGGAGAGGAAGAGAAGGAGAGGGAACATGGGGGCAGGAAAGATGGTGGAATGAGATAGACATCATTGGCCTAGGTACACGTATGACTGCACATATGGTGCGACACTACATCGTGCACAACCAGAGAAATGAAAAGTGCTCCGTTTGTGTACAATGAATCAAAATGCATTCTGCTGTCATGTATACCTAATTAAAATAAATACATTTGAAAAACTAATATTATAATCCTAAAAAAAATCAAAATAAATAGATGTATATTTTGATAAGCCTGACAAACCTTTAAATGGATTAAGCTAGAATAAAATAAAGAAGATCCAAGTAAATTAGAAAGAACATAGAGATATGGATGCTCCCAAAATAAAAAGCATCACAAGGGACCATTCCTCTGTGCCACATTGGATAAACCTGGAAGAAATGGATAAATTTCTAGATACATACAACTTAGGTACATATGACCTTCAAGACTGAATCATGCAGTAATACTAAAAAAAAAAAAAAGAAAGAAAGAAAAAACTCCACAGAAAAAGTCTACAATAAGATTGAATCATTAGTAAAAAGTCTTCCATTAAAGAAATGCCCAGATGTTGAAACATGCAGTGCTAAATTCTATCAAACATTTGAGGTACTAATACAAATCTTTCACAAACTCTTCCAAAAATTAAAATATGAAAGAATACTTCCAAATTCTGTGAGACCAGCATTACCCTGATAACAAGGACAGACAAGGACATTGCAAGAAAAGAAAACTGCAAGCCAATATTACTGATGAACATAGATATAAAAATCCTCATCAAAATACTACCAAATCAAATGTAATGACACATTTAAGCATCATACACCATTGTTAAGTGGGACTTGGGATGCAAGGTTGGTTCAATATCTACAAATCAATATTTTTGATACATAATGCTAAAACAATGATTTACAAAAAACATCTGATCATCTCAGTAGATGTCATAAAAATTTATGACAAAGTTCAGCATTTTGTCATTTTAAAATATCTCAAAAATTAAGTATAAAAGGAATGCATTTTAACAAAATATAGGCCATATATGATAACCCAAGAGATAACATTATATTCATTGATAAATAATTAAAGTTTTGACCTTTAAGATTTACAAGAAGTCAAGAATGCCTTCTCTTTCAATATAATATTTAATGTCTTTCCCAGAGCAATTAGGCCAGAAAAATAAATAAAAGCATCCAAAATGGAAAGGAAAAAGTGATATTGTCCCTGTTTTAAAAATAAGATCTTTTACATGGAAAATCTTAAAGACTCATCCAAAAACTCTTGGCATTAACAGAGAATTACAGCAGAGCTGGATACAAATTCAACACATGAAAAATCAGTAGTGTTTCTATATGCTAAAAATAAACTTTCCAAAAGGTAAACAAAATAATAACTCTACTAATGATAGCTTCACACAACCCCTAACTTATGAATAAATATAACCAAAGAGGTAGAAAATTCTAAAATATTGATGAAGGAAAATGAAGATGACCAAAAAAAGTAGAAATATATCCTGAGTTCATGGACTGAAAAAAATATTGTTAAAATGTCCATATTATCCAAAGTGGAATACAGATTTAATGCAATCCCTATGCAAATCCCAATGTCTTTTCTCATAGGAATAAAAAGTCCTAAAATTCCTGTGAAACTACACACACACACACACACACACACACACACACACACACTCAATAGAAAAAAAGTTAACCAAAGCACAATGCTGGAAGTATCATATTACTTGATTTCAAATTATATTAAAATGAAAATGAGTAATAAGAAATAATTAAAATAGAATGGTACTGGTATAAAAATACTCATTCACAAATCAACACAATGGAGAGCTCAGAAATGAACCCATGCGGTACAATTTATTCTCAACAAAGATCCCACAAATACACAATATGAAAAGGAGAGTGTATTTAATAAATAGTATTCTAAAATCTTGGTATCCATATGTGGAAGAATGAACTTGGACATTTATCTCATACCATCTACAAAAATTGATTCAAAATAAAATAAAATCTTAAACACATGACCTTAAACTGTAAAACAACAAGAAAAATATGGAGAAAAACTAAATCACATTAATCTGTGTTAGGTAGTTAGTCAGCAATGAACAAGTGGGTAGGGGAAGGACAATGAAGGGCAGTGACTTACAGGCAGTACATTAGACATATCTATCAGAGAATGTCCAAAAGTCAGCACTGGGGATAACAAAAACTTTATGAAGCAGATAAATAGTGAGAAAAATGGGAACTAGTATGTCAAACTTTCCCCAGTCATAGTTAATTGGAACCCCTTCAAGGAACTATTATTTCAAAACTATGTCATAACTCTCTCTAGTGACCAGATCATCACTGAAACTATGTTACAGCCACCCCTTGTGACCAGGTCATCATGACCCTCACAAAGAGATTTTCTGGGGCTTCCTATAGGGTGATAAACCATGGAAGTGAGTATGAGGACCCAAGGCAAGAATAATGGGAATCAAAAACCTTAAGAAACAGAGTGTAAGAACTACTCTGTTCTCTCCAGAGACAGTGCCTATACTGTGTGCTTATCTCATTTCCTTTAATAAACTCCTGACTGTTATTCTGTGTGACTTACTTGAAATCCTCCCTATGGCTCCCAAGAACTGATAGTTGTGGACTCCTGTCATTGCTTTTTTCTCTGCAGATTTCATCTACAATATTCTGGCATTTCTGACCAGTTACTTTTCTGGAAGTTTATTCTATGTCTTAACAATACTTGGTGATGGAGAGAGATTCTGAGGCAACTGAAAGTTCCTGACCAGTGTCACTCTCTAGTGGAACCAAGAGCTTTCTTCATTAAAATCTGGATACACTAAGGCCCTTAGGGGTAAAAAACTAAGACTTTCCTTTTTGGTCCTTTTGGCAATCTGGTCTTAGTCTTTGAAAACTGACAGCTCCTGGCTAGGATTACTGGTCAGTGATTATAAAATTTCTGAGTGCTAGAACCCTTTATAGAGTAAAACAACCTCTTTCCCTTCTTGTTACCCTTTCATCTCCTTCTTGGTAACAACAGATTGTCACAGGACCTCTCTCAAGCCTCTACTCAGTGGGAACTCCAGTTCATGTTTAAGTTAAAAAAGGTACTTCCCATTCTTTGGGTGGAGATGCCACATTTTAATTTGCCTCTCATGCTCAAATGTGCTGTGACCTGCCTGGCAGTTATTCAGAAAGCAGTGAGGGGTGATGAAGAATTAGAAAAGACAAACAGACACAGAGAAAGAGAGAGAGAAAGCTGGGAATGATGGAGGAACAATGACCCAGAGCTAGCTTAGAACATTTATTATATAGGTTTTATCGTCAAAAGGGTTTTCTGTGAGAAAATTTCTTCAAAGCATGTAGGATTGAAGGTTGAACAAAGAGAACCAATTGTAATTGTCTTTTTATGCTCATAATTCTCTACCCCTGGCAGCTAGTGTTTGAACTCAGGGTCAAGAATGATAATCCTATGCCTTGCACAGAATCTCATTAAGCAGGGCATCACCATACCAACTTAGTAATCTGGACCTGAACCTTTGCACAGGAAGTTCCCAGTGCAGGCACAGGCTGCTGGTGCAGAGACCATCAGAGATCCTGATCCAAGTCACTGCTCCTCACTCAAATGGCAGCTTTCCTTGCTTCTCTGTTACTTTCTGACCTTTTATAAATGGGATTTTGATCTTTCTATATAAGTTCCTCCTTTCATGTCTAAATTGTACTAAGGCTATGCTGAGGAGAAAGGGGAGAGAGACAGATGAAATAGCTTGGGAAGGGGGGTTATGTTCCAGGAATGCTCCAGAGGACCCTTTGTGTTCTGCCTTGAGAGCAATGTAAATATTGCCCCCAAGTACAGGGACATTGACTTACCGTAGTTATTCTCTTCTTTCCACAAATGAAGAACCAAGTGTCATTTCCATTGGATGATTCTTTTGGATTCATTCTGGAAAAATTGGGACAAATTTGATCCCAAGACTTTGAAACACAAAAGGCTAATTTTCTGTAATATTGTCTGGCCTACATATATGCTAGGAGACGGAGAAAACTGGCCACAAGATGGCAGTTTAAGCTATAATACTCTTTTTCAGTTGGATGCATTTTGCAAAAGGGAAGGGAAATCGGTAGAAATCCCCCATGTCAAAGTTTTCTTTTGCCTGAAGGACAAACCAGACTTCCATGAACAATAAAAGGTGATGTATTACCCCACCTTATACACTTTAAAATCTCTATTTAACCTAAAGAGCTAAGAGAGACATCCTCCTCAACTCTTCCATCTAAATCTCAGGAGAACCAAAAGAGTTCCTCTGTACCCAGCCCTTACTAATATAAAGCCTACCCCACCACACCTTGGTACAATAGCTGACTCAAAATTTTGCCCATTAAAAGAGACAGCAAGAAAATTTGGCATTATGTGGATACATACCCCACTTTCACTTAGAGATCTAAAACAGATCAATCAAGAATTAGACAAATTTCCAGGCAATCCAGATTTTCATACTGACACATTTCAAAACTTGACTTAAAATTTTTACTTAATATAAAAAAGACATCTGTGATATTAGGACAGACTTTAACCACTGTATAAAAACAGTGACAGAAACAGCTAAAAAATTCCAGGGACCAAATGCAGTTTGTGAATCCAGAGTACCATGTGGGGGCCACTTCAGTCTCTACTTCAGACCCCAGCTAGGACCATGATAGTGAAGAATATAGACAAAGGAGAAATTTAAACTCAGTTCTTACAAGTCCCCCTATGGTAGACTCTTTCTTCAGAATGATATTGCCATAGAGGAGAAACAAACAAAGCTAGGATGATTCCAAAAGGTATTAAAGGAATTTGACAAACAAGCTCTCCATGCCACAAAAATAACTTTTCAAATGCTCTTTCCTCCTGGAGCACAGGTTCTGGCTAAGTGCTATTAAGATCACCAAGTCAAGCCCCAATAAGTCCCTATTTGGAAAGGTTCTTTTCCTGTAATACTGTGGACTCCTATAGCTGTCAAAGGTTCCAGAAACTTTAAGCTGTACTCATATTCTCATGTCCAGAAACTTTCAGCTGGATTTATACTCTCATGACCCTGATAAGATACCCAAGGAGTACCTTACCAACTTCACTTGTATTCCAATAGAAGATCTATGTTACCACTTCACTAAAACATAAGAAAAGTATGAAAGTTCTACCCATGGCAGATAACCTTCCTTCTCTCTACTTCCTCTACACTGGTAGTCTTCTGTTATTGAAATTCTGCTTTTATTGGGATTCACTCTAGGTCTTATCCTGTGGATCATTAAGATAAAACATAGCTAATTTTGACTTTTCTTTTTCTGCTAAGTTTTAGCCATATTAATACTACTAACTCTTTTAAAAGTTGAGCCCAACATTATGACCAAGAAGTTAATAAGACTAACTGCTCGATCTGCAATTTAATGCCACTTTCTAGAAACTTGGATTTGCCCTGGAGAGTTTCACCTTCACAATATTGGCTATTCTTACAAAGATACAACCTAAAGGAATACGGGGCTACAAGTAGACTTCATGAATTCCAGAGTCAAAATAGAATATATCTCAAAGGACTAGAAAGGACATTTTCTCTCTAGTCCATGGCCAGTGTTTCACTGCAACAAACATTCTGAATAGACAAACGAGACATTTATAAGAGATAAAAGATCTCTAGATATGTAGTATATGCCAAAAATTTGATCCATAAATCACTGATGGGTATTCTCAAATGTGAGACTGAAACATCTGTTTCATTCCTCTAACTGAAGAATTAAATAAAAATTCTTCCTTATGTCGGAAACAAATAATCATAGTTAAGATAATTGGTGAAATTCCACTTATCAGGTAAGATTTATATCTTATTTCATTGCCTTCACACTATGATTTTGAGTATACTGACGGATATTCTACTGACTAGACCTTTCCTGGGAGATATTCTTGATGGTCCACACCAAATGGAACTTTTTAGCTCTATGGCCTGTATCTTTGGCCATGGTTGACCACTGATTGGATAAGTGATTGTGCCATTGGATTCCTTTGGTTACAGAGGTGATGGACGAATCCTTTAACCAACCCCATTAACCTAGTAAATCTAAAACAGCAACAGAACAGAATTTTATTAGTTTGATCACCTGGCTTTTATATTTATTCCATCATTAGGGGCTAAAGATTTAATTTGCCATGTACAGTCCTTAAATACACAAAAAAGGTCCTCAATGACACAGTCATAAGGACAAAACTGTTAAACTCAAAAGCCAGAATGATGAGATAGGACATTCATCAAAATCAAATGGTTCTTGATGTTTTAAACATACCACTATGGATGGACATGTGCTATTATCAAAAGTGAGTATTGCATATATATTTCTGATAATTCTTCCAATATTTCTGACATTATATAAATTATTAAAACTTAAGCATGACAAATGGAGGATTCAACCCCAGTTTTTCAGGATTAATAGAGTTCTCTATTTAGCATCTCTCACTGATGAAAGGGTTTTCTTCTGACTCTATTTTTAATTATCCTAAGTGGCATTTTCCTATGTTGCTTTGCTTGTTGCTTCTGAATACTAATTGGTAATTGGTGTGTATCTAGAGCCTATAAAACATAAGGCACTGAAATCTACAGATGACTCTACCTTTTACCTTGAACACTTGGACCAGCCTCACCCACCTGGCAGAGCAAATGCTTGGGGTCACCTTCTCTTAAAATCCACTCTCTCAGCAGCAAGTAGCCAGAACAAGTTGATACCAAATTACACTAAAAATATTAAAGGACCTCAGTCCTTGATGTGTTAACAGTAAGGTAACTAGTCAATTATAAACAGGTGAGTAGAGGGAGGACAACAAAGGGCAGTAACTTACAGGGAGGACATTAGACATAGACATCAAAGAGAGTCTGTGAGTCACAGAACTGGGGATAACAAAAAATTTTATCAAAGCAGACAAGTGTCAGGAATATAGGAAGTGGTATGTCAAATCTCTCTCAGCCATAGTTAATTATAACCCCTTAAAGAAACTATTTTTCAACATCATGTCACAACTATATCTTGTGATCAGATCATCATAACCCTCTAGATGTAACCAGGTCATCATGACACTCCTAAAGAAATTTTTAGTGGCTATAGAAAGAGTTATATAACACATAAACAAGTATGAGAAGCAAAGGCCAGAATAAAAGAATTCAAAACCTTAAAATACCAGACTCTGTAAGAGCTATGTCATTCTCTACAGAAATGGTCCTCTCAGTACTCTTTTTGCACTTATTCCACTTTCTTTAATAAAAGTCTACCTTCTATCGTATGTGACTTTGCTAAAATCCTTTCTTCGGGATCACAGGAATCAGTTATTGCAGACTCCTATGATCACATCAGCTCTGCAGGGGTCCCTTTTCTAACATCTGGTCAATGACTTTTTGTATTTTACATAGTAATCAGAGACAACTGAAGTAAAACTATGCAACAGGGATTAGATCAAAATAAAAAAAAAAACTTCAGCAAAACAAAAGACAAAAGAAACCATAAACTAAGTGAAGGGCCAGTCTTTAAATTAGGATAAAATATGTATAAACCATACATCAGATAAGGGGTAAATATTTAACATATATATGTTATGTATATATGTGTGTGTGTATGTATGTATATACACTGTAGGAAGAAAAAATGTAATACAATTCTCTGTTAATCATTACAGAAATGGACATTACAATCACATTTTTTTTTTTACATTTTAATCTGATCACTTTAGTCATTTTGTACTTGTCACAATGGCTATTTTAAACAAAAATGATAGATAAGCATTGATGAAGCAGTAGAAACGAGAACCATTGAACACTCTTGGTAAGCATGTTGCCCATAACAGCTGTTATGGATCTTTAGAGGTTTCTCAAGAAACTAAAAATAGAATTACCATGACTCAGAAATTTTATTTTAAGTGAGTATATCTAAAGAGATTGTTATTTACATGACATCGTTATTTACATGACAGCACTATTCATTATAGTCAGATTATGTAACAAATATAAGTATCCCATAACAACAGAATGGATAAAGCAAATGTGGTACATATATACACAAGGAATACTAGTTAGTTTTAGAAATTAAGAACCTTCTTCACTGAGACAGTATGGATTGAAATGCAAAACATTTTGCTAATTGAAACAAGATAGGCACAGAAAGAAAAATACTGAATGTGCTCTTTATTTATTTTGGTACTAGGAATTGAACCAAAGGGCACTTTAACACTCAGATATATTCTCAGCTCTATTTATTTATTTATTTGTTTGTTTGTTTGTTTGTTTATTTATATTTTGATACAGGGTCTCTCTGTAATAGAGACTAGAGACAGGGAAAATTTTTACAGTTATGGCAACTTCAGCAAGAAATAATGAGTCTAAATTATTCCTGTATTATGTGAGAATGAGGAAACACTGAAAAAGTCAAGGATTTAAATGAGGAAAAAATTAAAACTTGTGAAAGATTCAGTACCAGAGAAAGAAGTCAAGATGAATTGCTATATTCTGAGTCAGGAAAATGAGTAATGTGAAAAATTTGGATGGTGAACAGGAAATTAATACTTTGTTGCCCTTAGCAGGAATGTCCTTTGATATTTGCAATTACTATTTTGTGGTTTGATTTTAAAAGTAAAAGTGGATTATGAATATGAAGTCAGTGAGGCCTCAGGAAGCAAATGATGGACTACCACATTTATCTTTGTAAGACAAATTGTCATGCAACTTCTTCTTTGAGAATAAAATTTTATAAATATTTCATAAATATATATAGTTTTATTATTATTTTCACTCAAAATGGACAAAAATTCCTTATTGTCTCTGGTATTTGGAAGCATGTGAAATGTTACCGTGAGAAATAGTAATGTTCTGTTTAGTACCTCTGATGCCGAAGTTAGAATATTTGTCCTTACATGCTTTCCCTTATGTTATCCAAGTATGTGTTTTGATGTGTTTTGGGTCATCTTTTGAAGCCCACACTAAATACATTAGATAAATGTGAAAATTAAGTAGAGTCCATATTTATAATATAATTCTATTTTTAAAATAACAGTATTTTGAAATAACCTAATGTTACTGAAATTGTGTTGCTATAATTGGTCTTTGTTGAACTGTGTTGTTACAAGGTCATAATGTACAATGGAAGAGATATTTTGAAAAATAATTTAGAGTAAGTATAACAACATGATTATTCATAATAAACTTTTATTCTAAGTGAAAAAATCATCATAACTCATGACTTTGTTCATATAAAATTAGTGTATATGCATTCATAAAGTAAACAATTAAAAAATTAAGAAAACAAGTCTAATAGCTAGCTCGCAGAATGTGATATTTTCCTTTTCATAATTTTTTTGTTTATTTTAAAAATGACTTCTATAGGGTAAACATAACATCTTAAATATATATGATTAGCTTAATTACCTAAAAATATTTAGTGTTATCTTTTACTCTTAACAGGAAAATTCATATTTAAAAATAACATTGTCTACTGACCTTACTGACATCCACAAAATTTCTTCATATCTGTTTCAAAAGAGAAGTTATTTTCATTAAAGTTCACCTGAGAGTTTGCAAAATTGCAAATATGCTTCATAACCTCTAATAAGTGCCATATCTTTCAAGTATTATACTGATCCTTCTTGACAAGAATCACTATTTACATTCACTGGTTGTCTCTTCTTACTCTCTGCACTTTACAGATTTTAAGAGAATCTTGAATTACTTCTTCCCCATAGAATTTCTTTGGAAATCTCAGCCAACAGTACTCAAAATACTTGATTGGGCAATATATAATACTTTACATATACTTGATTTTGTATTCAAATATGGACTTTATAAAAATCAATACATAAAATATTTTGGTTGTATTTCAGAAAATTGTATATAAAAGAAGAAAACATCTTTGATTTACAATTTTTTTGTTGCTTAATATTGAGGAGTGGCACTAGAGAAATGAACTGTCAAAGTCTATAAGCATTTGTAAATGAAATACAGGACACTATTAAATGATTAAATATTTGATTATTTAGATATCGGCATTATTAATCATTTTTATTTAAAAAAGACATGTAACAACAATACAAATATAAGACTCAAATATTTATGATGGGAAATATTGTTTAACTTGTTATGCCTTTGTGATTTTACTTTTTATTTCAACCTTCTTGTTTAAATACACAAAACATATTGACTCAGGCAAAATAGATTTTTAAGTTCACAAATTTAATTAGAAAAAAAATATTTAATTTATTTAATTTTGTTCATGCTGCTGGAAATGTACATGGTCATGTGCACCCAAGATGTTAATGGTTTTCTTTGTTTTTCAGAAGATTTGTAAAAGCAAACGTTGAGAGAAATAAAGGGGACAAAGGAGAAAAAAGGAGAATGTGTCCATTATATTTTATAATTACTACCAATCCTACATATCACCCCACAATATCATAGATGAGATATACTTGTTAGATTTTTCACTAGATCTCTTAACCATCAGTCCACTTACGATAATGTTGGACTGAGTTCCATGCTGTTGGAACTTTATTAGTTTCCCCATGGCTTCCAAAGATCAAGAAAATTTTCAAATTTTACCTAAGGATTCAATATTAACCTTTATGCCACATAAAACTGCAGGCCTGTAGAGTATCTGAGGATGACAGTCACAGAGGCTAATGATTGATGAACTGACGCTTTGTAGGCAAAGGTTCCTGGCAGTCATGGCATCTTTAGACTAACATTAAAAAGGCAAAATTGCATTTTATTATGCCTAAAGGAAAAAAAGGCCTTTGTCCATTTTGTGGTCGACCTTACTACCACAGGGATTCACAGGTGTTCTGCACTGCATTGAAAAAATAAAATAAAAATAAGCACACTGCTTTTTCACAGACTTTTTAAAGGAATATACTATTTTCTGCTTTGAGCCATGAAGAAATAGATTTTTGTTAAAGTATACAAAAAAATTGAATCATTAATTGAAAACTAATAATTTAGTAAGTTTTACAACTATTATAAATATTATTCTTTAACATATATGCAAGGTATGGCAACTGATTTTACAAGTTAAAAACCTTTCAGAGTTCATAAAGTATTTCTTTTCGTACCTGACATAATTTTGACCTTATCTGAAATCCATTTTGAGGGTCTCAGCAGGCATCTAGGGAAATTGAAGGTTTTTTTTCTCTTTTGACTTTTTGATTTTGACAACTTTACAATAAACTTTAGTTGAAGTTATTTTTGAAGGAGAAGTTGACAGCATGTGTATACTTTTTTCATTTTAAGTTGTAGAAACTAAGTGATGGGTTAAAAAAAAATACCTGGAAGAAAATCTGAAAAATTCTAGCAATGTTTTCCTGGAACAAACAAACAAACAAACGAAAAAGAAAATCAGAAAAAAAGATTAATAACACAAAATAAGATATTTTAATTTTTCCCAGAGGGGAAAAAATTTTCACTCAGTACCTTTGCCATACTTGACAAATAGTCTTTGATAATGCTCAAACACGAAGAGGCTAAGGAACTTGCACAGGGCCACACAGCCAGAAATTTACCAAGTTTCTACTTGAACCAAGGCATTTTTTCTCTTCTTTGGAGCCCTAGATATTCACCTAGTAATTAAGGAGCAAAAAAGAGAATTTTAAATAGTCAAATTTACAATAGTGTGTTTTATTTTATAATTCCTAAAATGTATTTTAGGATAAATAAAATCATGAATTATTTCTAAAACACAATTCAAGCTTTTATTCTAATTGCAATCTTTTTATGTTATACTTCTTGTATGTTCCTAAAGTATATTTTAGATGTGATATTTAAATGAAATTTTGTTGAAGAAACATTAATTTAATTATAGAGCTTACATTTTATCTAAACAATTTCATCTTCAATTAGCAAATATTCCTAAATCATATCTCTAGTATTACAATTTTGAAACTATGTAGTTTGTGGTGTATTTTTCCTTTTTAAATTTTTTTCCATTTACACATTTTATTTAATAAATTAGTTGGCAGCATGAGCCCTTATATAACATTTGACAAAGATAACATCTAACATTTTCAGCAAATTAAGTACATTAAGCCTGCATTATCTTTCATTGCTAATTTTTTATATCCTCAATAATGTAATTTTTCAATATTTATGTTAAAATATATTGCAGGATTTGGTATATAAAGTGTTATTTATATTATTTAGAATTTTATTTTTTCTTCATGTACTATTTGACGAAAACTGTACATATTAATGAGGCACCATATTATGTTTAGATACATATACACATTGTACAATTTCAAATCATATTAAAACATATCTATATCTAATTTGTTCCTTTGTTCTTTTGTTTTGATTTTTGGTTGTAATGAAGATTGAACCCAGAGATCGTTAACAGTGAATTATATCCTCAGTCCATAGGGTCTCACTAAGTTGCTGACAGCCTTGCTAATGTATTGAGGCTGGCCTCAAACTTGTAATCTTCCTATCTCAGCCTCTGAAATTGCTGAGATTACAGAAAGCAACACTGCACCCAGCCAATATAATTTCTTCATGACTAAAACATTCAAAATATTTTATAGCTTTTATGAAATAGTGTATTTTCATTATCTATAATGACCCTCCCATGCAATAGCATACTATACTTTCTTATTCCCATCTAACTATAACTTAGTACCTCTTGATCAACATCTTTTCAACTCTTCCTCTGCCTAGTCTTCCTAGTCTCTGGTAACCACTATTCTATTCTCAAAATCTATGAGATCACCTTTTATAGATCTCAGATATGTGTGAGATCAAGTGGTACTTTTTTCTTTTAAATCTAGACTATTTAACTTAATTACCTCTAGTTCCATCCATATAGTTGCAAGATATTATTTCTAAAATTCTTACATTACATATTTTAAATCTAAGAGTGTTTTGTTTGTTTCTGTATTTAGTGCTTTCTGAATAGATCAAAATCTGTGCCTTGGCATGGCACTAATGACCCTAATGCAAAAGATATCAGACTGATCTGTTTGGGCTTCTACTAAGTCCATTTCTTACAGACCATAAGATATTACCATTTTTTTTCTAATTCTAATGCTTAATAGTACTTATTATAATTACCTTTCCATTATTAATAATTTAATATTACTGACTGGCCCTTATTTTATTTGCACTATTGTCTAATAGTAATCAAATATCTATACTTTTATGGTAAGTATAAATTCCCTGAGTAATTGTTTCCCTGTTGAAGGAATTTTACAACTATGTGCTTATTTATTTTTTCTCATAAAACTTACTGAGAACACACTATATAATGCTATGAGAATGTACAGAAGGAAATTAAATAACATATTTTATTAATGTAGATTTAGTTGTACACCAGAAATATGGAGACTAGGGTTAAAATATGAGAAAAATTAGAAATAAAACTAAATTACTAAATTATAATACTATCTCTGTTTAAAGAAAGGGTAGGTGTGAGCAAATGAGATTATAAAATAAAACAAAGAAAAGTTTGGATATATTTGTATCTCACCATTTTATGGTGTATTGAATTGTAATCTTAAAATGCTTATTGTAAACCTACTGTGCAGAGAATCCTTTAATTTAATATAACTTATTTGCAGTAATAAAAATACAGATAAAAATTACAAATTCATGAAATTCAGCATATAGAACACTATTGGCTCAGACTGTCAGAGATAATTCTGTGGGAAATTAGTATTAAGTTTCTCATAGAATGTGTAACATGTAGAGAGATTAATAAAAAACAAGAATGCATGGAATTAAGCCCATAATTTTACACTAAAACAACACAAAGCAAAACTTTTGCACCTCTAATTTTCCCAGGAGAGTTAATCCTAGTACCATAGATTGAGGCAGGACTGTAAAAAGAGAGGGGTTTCCAAGTCATGCTTGGTAGAACTCAATCTTTAATGATCAGAAATGATTCACTGTAGTTATTAACTGTCCAAATGCATACAACTTCAAGAGAATGTATTAATTGAAGTTTCATCTTGAAGTTTGAAATCTATCTTGTCACTAAACAATATTTAATCAATAACTTTTTATACTGTAATGGAGGATAATATTTAAGTATTTTTGGTTGTGTAATATCTGTTGATGTTTGTAAAAGTCTTCACTAGCTACTTGACTTTGTTATTTAAAACTATTTCTTCTTGGGAAAATCTGAAATGTTCATTTTTCTTATTCTATGAACAAAACATAAATGCTTCAAAATCATATCTTCTAATCAAACTTTTATAGAAAGTTATCCTCTAAGGCTCAATTTTACTTGAAAGTTCAAAGTCAATCTGTAACATAATCCCTTCTAAAGGAAAATAAAGCAATAATCACATCCCGTTTAAAAAGTTAAACAAATTTTCATTTCGTTTTGGTTTGACTTTTTTCACAAAAATACTGATTTATATGACTGTCAGCTTTGAATGCATAAAACACAACTTTCTCAGATTGAATCCAATTGATTTTCTATAACAATGTCAAGAATTCAATACATCACTGGAACAGTGAGACTGTAATAAATAATTCTTTCAGGAAAAAGTGATTCTTCTTTGCTTAAACACATATGTAAATATTATTTATTTTTGCTCTATCTATAGAATGTAAAAAGTCTGTGTCTTCAGTTTCCCCATGCATATAATACCTGATTTCTTCCTGTGAAATGTGGTTTTCCTTAAGATCTTTTATGCATTGCCTTTAAGACAATTATTTGAATTAATTTAATTCTGAATTATGTGCCATTGGTTAGTGTTTTAAAGGAAAGAAAAAGAAAACACTGCTATTCTAGATAGTCTTGATAGAGATAATGCTTATAGAACTATAATTTTATTTTGTAAAGCAAAGTAGAAATGTTTAGTGCCCTGTGAAAGTCTGTAAATTCATTTTTGATTATACTTTAGAGTATAGCAGAAGAGTAGATATGTACATGACATTTTTACTTAAAAATCAAGCTAAGTTTTAAAATTACATAACTGAATATTATTCTCATGAATATTGGTATATTTCAAATATAATTTTAGAAACAATATTTATTTATTACTTATTTGTGTGTGTGTGTGTGTGTGTGTGTGTGTGTGATGCCCGGGATTGAAACTAGAGCCTTGTGCATGCTAGGCAGGTGCTCTACCCCTGAGTTACATTTCCAAGTCCACAAAATTTCTTAATCATATATTACTGCATATTGGAAAGAAATCAGTAAAACATAGTGATTATGCATATACGTTTTACAAGAAGTCCGTTGTACTAAATATGCCACTTTTTATTGATTACTAAATTCATTTTCCATCTTTTCTACATGAAATTTGTCAATTAATGTTTAAGCTGTACATTCATTGTTTGTATGGCTTTAAGAGAAAATTTAAACATGTTTTTGAAAATATTACCTTATATTTATGATTCGATAATATGAGAAAATCACCAAATTTTAGGTGCAAAAGTGCTAGTAGCAGAAATGAAGCAGATTTGGATATGTGAAATTAGTATGCAGAAAAAAAATTAGTTCATATCCCTATTCAAATGATTAATATACTACAATGAACACATTTCATATTATGCTCACAAAATCATAAGTAATGCAATACCAATAATTACTTTCAGACTTTTGAGTAGTTACAATGAACCACAAGTTTTCTTAAGGCTTTAATATATTCTTGTTTGTCTCACAAGAATCCTATGAAGAAATATTACAATATATTCATTTTACAATTGAGGAGATTAAAATATAAAGATGCTAGGTCACATGCTCAGGATAATGGGGTGGAAATAAAATTTAATCTGGAATGTGACTCAGGCCCAGAATTTTGACTTTATACTATCTTTGCTTCTCTTCTCTGCAAGCAGATAGATATCAATGCAGACTGCACTGTCAAATGTCCATTCTTAAACTATGGTAATATACCTAACATATCAATTTTTTTTACTTTCCTTTTTTACTTTTCCTTTTCTATTTTGGATATGTACATAGCAGATATATCTCCAAGTTCCTTTATTAACTGCCTGTATTTTGAATCTCTGCTACCACACGTTTAGTGTGAATACCACAATTGTATAAGACATTATTTAAGCTTCTAGGGCTGTACAGAGCCCTCAAGATCCTGGCGTAGTATACATCCTGCTTCACCTTCTACTCCACTCCTTCCAAAACACACACACACTCTCCATTGCCTCCCTCCATTTCTGTATATGGCACTAAAAACAAATTGGTATTAACAACTTTATATAGCATCTAAAAGGCAGTTTTTCTTATGAGGTGGTCTACCTGTTATTCCCTGATCTTGCCTTTCATCCACATCCTTCCTCTTAATTTAATTTAATTTAATGTGTTTCATCTAAATATATCTCAAGACTATATTAGAAAATGATCTCTTCGGTATGTTAAAATATATGAAATGTATCCTATTTTATCTCCTTATTTAGATCTAACTTTTCTGAGCAAACATCTACTCTGAATTCCAATTAGCAATTTCTATGTTAACTCATTTGTCCCCAATTTTATAACTATATGTAGTTCTAAATTTTGTTCTAAGGCAAATTTAACCTTTTAAGTTGTAATATCTTTTTATGTTCTTTCAAAATAATGCATGTGAACATACAGAAAATAATTTATATAGAGTAAACATTTGCTATAAATCCATTTTCCTTGATTGGGTCAAATAAAAAATAGTAATGAAATAATTGTAGAAATAATAAAATTTTGAGATAGCTCATTAGAGTTGCTCTTTTTTCTCAGTAAGATAACAAAAGTTACTGCAAAGCAATACAGTACTGGTACATAATTACTTAAAAATTTGAGAGAAAACAGTGATACCATTGCCCTTGCTAAAGTATGCGGTTAGGAAAAGAAAAATGAAACAAATGAACCGTTTTAATAATAATATATAGCCATATTGTTCTAAATTAAACTATCTTTTTTCAAGGGGAGAATTTAATTTTATTTAATTTTAATTATACTTGAAGAAAAGAGTATTATTTTCTACATAATAAAAAATACTTAATTGAGTACTCCTTTCCAATATTGACTTCTTATACATGACCCCTAAAGATAACAAAACTAGAGAACATTAAAGAAAAAGACAAAAATTGAGGAAAGGATTTTAGAAATTGAATATAAGTTTATTACTTTTAAAAGACAACAGTTTATATGTTCATGCAATTTACAATAAGCTCTATTTTATTGCCTTTCTTTTCATATATAAATGAGGTTCGGTGTAAGATATTTATGAAATGGGGGGCATAGTGGCTGAGATTTATTTTATGAGTATATTTCAGATAGAGCTTTCCTTTTAATGTCAAAGAAAATAACCTCAAGCAGTCTTATTGTCATTTTTTAACTTATTTTTAATTGATATATATGCCATCAAGGTGTATGGACTATATAATATTGGAATTTTAAAATGTTTTGTAGACTCATTCTATGGCTGTATATAAGATTTTCCATATTTCATGGATTCTCCAAAAATGTATATTCACTAATTATAAATGTCATGATTCTAAACATATCCATTTGATTAACAGTGTTAATTATATGGTTCAAATACATCATCATCTTTTTATATTCATCTTTGTTCTATGATTATTGAGGAAAAATTGTCAAAGAGCTTTCACTATGTGAACAGACATTTTCCCCATCCTCTGAACTTTTCTGCATTCTTAGTTTGGGTTGAGTTTCTTATAAATGCCATAACATTTTGACTATGTTCCATTATCCAATATTTCTGAACTAGGAAATTTAGTCTATTAGTCTATTAGTCTCTTGGCTTTAAGTTCCATATTTCTAAATGTTGATGACTCACAAAACTTTATCTTGCCTTTCTTCTGAATTTTAGGTTCATATATCCAATTGCCTTCATAACAATACAAACTGAAAGTCACAAATTTATCTCAAAATGAACATATTCAAAACATACTTTGATCTCCTCCATGCAAAATAACAGTAATTTTTAAATACCTTAAATGACAAAATGCAAGATAGAGAAAAAGTCTGTCACTTTATTGAGGTGGTTGAGGTGGTTGGAGAGCAGGTAACAAAATCACTACTTCAGCCTGAAAAGTTGGGAACTCATAAAGTGTTAACCTTCATTTTATTTTATTTTCCTCTCCTCTCCCCTCCCCTCCTTCCCCTCCCTCTCTCCTTCCTTCCTTCCTTCCTTCCTTCCTTCCTTCCTTCCTTCTTTTTCTTTCCTTGGTACTAAACCCAGTGTCTTGTACATGCCAGGTTAAGTGGTTTATCATTCAGCTACACCCTCAGACCTTCTTTGATTTAGAGTGTTGTTGTTGTTGTTGTTGTTGTTGTTGGACAGGGTCTTACTAAGTTGCTCAGACTGGCCTTAGTCTTTCCATCCTCCTGCATTAGCCTCCCAAGTAGATGAAATTATAGGTGTGCACCACCCTTCATAGCTGGCAACCCTTGTTGAAGGCAGCAAAATATTTGGTTAAATTGTCACGTGCTGTACCTTGGTATGAAAAGTGCAACCATTATCTAAGTTGTGGCACCAGAAAAAATTATAGGAAACATTCAGCATCTAACAATTTATTGACTGTTGTAAGAAATTTATTGTTAATAATGATTGTGCTCATTTTCTGTGTCCAGTAGTATGGGTTACTTTGGAGTTCAGTTAACTTGGAAGTTCATCCCCCCAAAAGTAGCATAAATTTGAAATGGTAATGTAAAGAACACAGGTTTGATAGAAGATAAAATTATAGACCTAATTTTTTTAAACCAAACTTTAAAACTGTATAGTCATCTCCTAAAATCAGGGCTTACTATAATATTTTTCTACTCATTAATTTAAAGGAGAGGAAATGAACAAAGTCCCAGAAGTCTGAAAGAAAAGAGCTTTGGTCAACATGGAAATTACCTCTAGGTAAGCTTGTACTTTCAATCACTTGTTCATGGAATTGAGAAGAAGCAAGAAGATTAAGCTGATAATTTCAATTCTTACTAAAGGGTCTATTGCTAAAAAAATATTCATTCAAGATTTGCCTTACTCTGTTAGTGTTAAATAAATGAAGTTATCTTCAGTTACCACTCACCTACTACAATTCAGTTTTAGAAAAAGGAAGCTGGGTAACTTGCTAAGTCAGTAGGACACTATCTATGTAACACACATGATGAAATAGTGTGCTTATGGGCACACAAATGTGTATGGTATGTGGAAGAAAAAAACATCTTTAGATTTGAAAGAAATTCAATAAGTTATCAATTTTCAACTTTATGAGGTTAAAATGACTTTTTTGAAATCAAATTGAAGACATAAGTTGATTAGTGGCTGCCTAGGGCTGGAGGTGGTTGGAGGGAAATGGTAAATAGTTGATATTGGGTATGTGCTTGGAGGAGTTGAGGTAATGAAAATATTCTGAAATTGATTCTGCTTATAGCTGTACAATTTTGCAAAAATGCTATAAAAAGTTGAATGATATGATGTACTTATGTTAACTGTATGATACGTGAATTACGTCTCAATTAGGCTCTTTTTGAAAATGAAATCATAAATTGAAGAAAAAACCCTTGAAGCAGTGTGATTTTTCAGAATGACCATGAACTATCTACTCCATTATTGTTTCTCTTGCCACAGATGCAAGTGTGCAACTCTCTGTCTTCATACAAAAGGAGAATCTCAGAGCCTTGTGAGGAAGAATGCCCAATGCACAGACATGTGAATAGGGCCATTGCAAGGACAGAAGACCTCATACCAAGGGAAGCTGGGAGGAAGCAAATGCAAACCTGAATTACAGTATCCAAAATGATTATAGACTCACAGCTAAAAAGTGGGATGGAGTTCAGAATTTGTTTTCTTAATCACATTTATTTTGTCTAATTCAGATTAAGCATGATATCTTTTCTTTGGCACAGTCATATTTATTGCCATGAGAGCCAATTGGTCACACAAAATATTTACACGTTTCAAGAGAAAAAAAATTTAAAACTCATAAAAATATTTGGTTTTATATTTCACTTCATACAACAAAATAAACTTACAAAAACAACAGCATTTTTATATTCTGATTAACAATGAGGTTAAATAAAGTTGGAAAAATAGAATTATGTAGGTATGTTATAAATTTAAGAATCTCATAGTTTGAAAAGTAGTTTATCTCGTGTACAAGGCATTTAGGGCTTAATGTGATGCCAGCCACTTTAAAGCAATGTAGAATACAGTGTGCTGCAGATGACAATTAGGAATCAGCAGGACTCAAGATCTTTTATGCCATTTTGCATTTTATGTGTTTACAAAGCTGCAACCTATTGGCATTTAATTCCATATTTACTGTCTCTTTTGTCTCATTGCACAGCAGGACATGGAACGAGCAATAAACATGTTATCATAAGTATTGTACTGAATGAAAATTTAATTAAATCACAAGTTTTAAAAGATTTTCTTTCTGTGTCACCCTTGGGTTTGACATCTTCAGCTCACATATTCATTTTATCAGTTTATCTGTGTTGTATCACAAAAATATGCTGAAATAATTAGATATATGTTAAGGGTTTGGGAGAATAAAAGGCTTATTCTGAATCTATTAGTACATTAGAAAAACTATTTAATCTTTCTGACTTGAAAAAATTGTATAACTGTATCATTTAGTATGTTAATTGAATGGCCTACTTATATGCATAGTAAAATGACATGACAAGAATATGGGAGAAAGAGTATAAACACTGCTTCATGAAAATTTAATTCTAAACATGGATATTTCTAATGCTTCTATGAATATACATGATCAAATTATGTGTTCTAGGGTCTTAAGAATAAATCAGCTTTTATATTGATAACCCTTAATATAATGTATGTATTTGGCAGTGATTGATTTACTAAAGTAACATTTGTTAAAAGAGTATAAAATGAAGATAGTCATACACCTGGAGTTGAAAAAGTGAAATAAAATATAATTAGGGTAAGTGTATTGTTCTTGTGTGGCATTTCAGATCTAGGGATAAAAGGGAAGAGGAAGAAAGGTGAAGAGAAAATGCATACAATTTGCTCACTTCAAAGTATTATAAAAACCTGAAGACCTTTTTGCACTTTCATTTTGAAAGTGAGATGAAAATTGGAAGAAAAATGTATTAGTCACAGGAACACTAGATAGTACTTAGAATTTCACTTGATAATAGGAACAATTAAAGAATGATATGACAAAGAGGGCTCAAACTTAAAGAATTTACAACAAAATGAAGAGGGTTTATAATTGATCTAGTTGAGAGAAAGTTCAAACAGATGTTCAAATATTGAAAGCAGTTATTATGGATCAAACCAAGCAAGGGCTCAAGTTCAAGAAATTCAACTATAGCAAGGACAGGAATGTTTAGCTAAACTAGATTCAAATCAGAGAAATAACCATCTGAGAGGCATGCCCTTTGGGGTGAATATATTTTCCCCTGGTGAATGGAGGTATCTCTCCCTCTGCTTCTTTGTTGCCATGTCTTGAGCTGCTTTCCCCTTCCACACCCCTCTGCCATGGTGTTCTTCACTCAGGCCTAGAGCATCTTTTGGCCATAGTGACAAAAAGCTGATTAAAACACTTGGACACAATAACTTGGGATTTAAGCAATGAGTTTGGATAAGAAAAAGAAAAGCACAAGTAACAATAGCTTGATACCAAGTTAAAAATTTATAGCATCATAAAATCAAATCTTCCCAAGTTTAGCATTGCTTTTAATCCCAGATACTGTTCAGCTTTTACATGAGTGAATACAATGAAGTATGTAAGAGGAATGGAGGGAGAATATTTTATACAGAAGCAGAGAAGTGCCTTTTATTTATTTATTTTTTTATTTGTTGAGAAGTGCTTTTGTATGTCAAGATTTTCATACATATTCTGTGATCAACTTTGGTAAATTCTAATTTAGTAAAATATAGACACATATAAAACAGAAGCAAGAAAATTAGGTTTTTCAGTTAGTTCTGTATCTTTAGAGAAGTTACCAGATATCTGAGTTATTTGATCTATAAATTGGACAAAATTTTACATAATTGCACTAGTCATGTTTTTATCATCAGCTTCCCTTTCTGCAATCATAATTACCTATGTTTAATGATGGTCCAAAAATATTAGTAAAAATCTATAAAATAAACAACTTATAAGTGTTTTAGTCAGCTTTTTCACTGCTATGACTAAAAGACTCAACCAGAACAATTTTAGTGAGGAAAAGTTTATTTGAGGGCTCATGATTTCAGATTTCTTATTCCATAGAAGGCTGGCTCCAATCCTCAGGGCTCCAGGTGAGGCAGGACATCATGGCGGAAGAGTGTGGCAGAGGGAAACAGCTTGCGTGATGATCAGAAAGCAGAGAGAGAGTCTCCACTCTCCAGACACAAAATATATTCCCAAAAGTCACACACCACTTCCCACCTCTTCCAGCCACACCATACCACTTCAATTACCACTCAGTTAATCATATTGTTGCATGGCAGTGCTAAGATTCTAGTCACTCTGATTTTACTCAATGGTCCCAAAACAGAGGAGTAGTGATGCAATTCAAATATGCCAAAGAGAAGTTATAAAGTACTTCTTTAAGTGAAAAAGTCAAAATTTCAATTTAATAAGAAGGGAAATATTTATATTTTAACATGTTTTAAATATCTTTACCTTTTAAAAAAAATCAGTTTGAAATACATTCGTGGAATTTAAGATGAATTCCACAGCAAAATGAGATCATAACAGTGCTTCATGTATTAGTAGAGGTGTCTTAAGTCTTGTTCTTCAAGTGTGATACTGGATTAATAAACCTAGTTCTTTATTCTTTAAAGGAAGAAAGTACTTTTGAGGATTTGGGTAGGATATTGACAAGTGGAAGAAATTTCAATTAATGAGGGATTATTCATAGTTTCCTTTAGGATTAAAGAAAAAGCTACTAAGATGTTAGAATCAATTTTTTCTTCCATAATTTATGTCAGTAATATCATGGGTCCCTTTCCCTTTCTCTTTTGTCTTCCTCACATCTCCTCCTCTCTCCTTTCCTCTCCTCTTCTCCACTCTTCCCTTCCTCTCTCGTTCCCTCTCTTCCTCACCTTTCCTCCCTCCCTCCTTCTCTCCCTCCTTCCTTCCCTCCTTCCTTCCTCCCTCCCTCCCTCCCTCCCTCCCTCCCTTCCTTCCTTCCTTCCTTCCTTCCTTTTCTCTTTCAACAAAATTAAAATAAAATGATTATCCTTGAAGTGCTATGCTGTGTTATACTGGAAATTTTTAGAGCCTCTCAAAAATTTTAAATTATCTGCATCCTCTGTGAGTAAGCATGATGTAACACAACTATGTTTCCATCAAATGGGAATAATGCCCGGGCACCCTGTCACATACCTGTAATCCCAGCAGCTCAGGAGGCTGAGGCCGGATAATCAGAGTTCAAAGCCAGCCTCAGCAAGGGCGAGGCACTAAGCAACTCAGTGAGACCCTGTCTCTACATAAAACACAAAATAGGCCTGGGAATGTGGCTCAGTGGCTGAGTTCCCCTGAGTTCAATCCCTGGTAACCCCTGCCAAAAATGGGAATGATATGAAACTCCCAATAAACTTGAAGCTAAAATTTTAATTTAATTTAATTTAATTTTTAATTTCTGAAAACTTATGGAATAAACTATTTCCTAGTTACACTTCTGTATATTTAATTAGTTCATATTACTATTCTAATTGACAGTTGATATGAAAGAATTATGATTGTGTAAAAACATCTCAGATGCTTCTTTCCTAACTAAAGTGGAAATTCTGTCTTTGGAATGAAATGAAGTCAAATGAATTTCAACCCCCTTTTAATTGGTTACTTTAGTGATTAATTTTACTATACTTAATTTGCACATGTAAATCTTACAATTTTGAAAAATATAATTTTAAAAGAAAAAAGGCTAAAATTGAATATTTTGCTATCTATGAGTTGATCTATGAAAAATCAAAATCTTTGACATGACTATTATGGATGCTGTTATATACATTAAATAAACTATGTAAACATATGAAAACACTGGTCACTACCAAAATTCTAGTAAACATTTAAGTGATTTAAATTTCTTTAAACTCTTACCACTTAAGTATGTATAATTTATAATATGTTATATATCACAATGGAATATATATATATACACACATATATATGTGTGTGTATGTGTGTGTGTGTGTGTGTATATCTCAGAGTTGGAATGTCCATACATTATTGATTCTAAATTAAAGTTCATGTGAACATGGCAGGCTTCATAGGTCAGTTATGCCTATTTATCAATTTCAAACTTATGCACCTTTCCAGTTTTCAATACTTAAAGCAAAATCTTTTTCTACAATGCTTTTTGTCAACTCTCAATTTATTTAAAACTAAAATTTCTATCTTTTGAGTGCTTGTCTTTTATGCTATAGTATTTTAAAAATTGCTTTTGGCTGATATTTTGCAGAGAGCAGTGACCTTCTGACAAATTTATCAATAAAATTAACTCTTTTTTTGATACCTGAGATTGAACTCAGGGGTATTCGACCACTGAGCCACATCCCCAGACCTATTTTGTGTTTTATGTAGAGACAAGGTCTCACTGAGTTGCTTAATGCCTCGCCCTTGCTGAGGCTGGCTTTGAACTCTCCATTCTTCTGTGTCAGCCTTCCAAAGTGCTGGGATTACAGGAGTGCACCACTGTGCCCAGTTTAAAGTTAACTTTTTTTGTCAGCTCTCCTTATTTTAAAATTTTCAAGAAAAAACTTAATTATTAAAACTCAGTGGTGTTTTTCTCACAATTATAATGGGGAAAAAACATTGTCAAGTATCACATAATGAATATAATAAATTAATCTCAGCATTCCCTAAGTTAATTTACTTTTAATTCAGTCAATAACATAAGCAATCTTTCTACAACAAAATATGTATTTTTAAGAGAATGAACAAATGCATATAAAATGAATATTACTATTATATTGTTGGGTTCACAAGTCTATTTATGTGTTTAAAATTTTATGTTAGCTATTTTACTTCTATTTAAAAATTTCTAATAAAATTAACTAGTCCTAAATTAGGAATGCAAAACTTGAACTTTTGAAGAAAATACACTGCTTTTTCTAATGTAAAACATTAGAAACATAGCTACCGTAGTATGAAATCAACAAAAAATTAAATCAGTAAATTCTTATAGAATTTGAAATTTACCTTGGTTACTATGTTGTTACAAAATTCTGAATATGAGAATTTTCAGCTACTTAAAATAACTACCATGACAATGATTTAAGTATATGTTATATATTATCTTGTGGTATACTTACAACAAAACTATGAAATTTGTGTGATTATATTGACAGAAAAGCTAACAGCTGAGATTTTTAAAGATTGGATAATTTGCCTAAGATGAGAAGTCTCACCAAAGGCAAAGCTAAAACTCAAATTTTGCATAGACCTTTGTCAATCATAAGTTCTCAACCACCAAACTCAATTTATGTAACATTATATGTTGATACTAACTATATTCCATGCCTGTTTTCTATAGAGCCATCAATGCAGATTATGCTTTGTTTGTTCAATGCTTTGTTCATTCAGAATTCAAAATTGTCTGAATGTTAGACAGTAATATTGAAGTCTGGACCAGTTATACTGACAGAGATTCTCTATTTCTCGAAAACAAATAGGTTAAAGAGGACACTACATAATATCATTATTTAAAAGTAATTTGGAGTAAAAATTTCCCTTTAAAAGAGTAGGATATTTTACTATATTGTCCATGGTTTTTCTTTTGTTTCTTATTTTTTTAATCAAAAATATGCTGGTACATTTGAATCACAATTTAACCTGAGTTTGATTTTAAATATTATTAATTTTTAATTTTTTGATTAGCTCATATTGATTGAGTCTAAATATAGGTGAAGTTCAATGTAATATATCAACATCTGCATGCACTGATCAAATCCATCTCCTTTTATTTACCCTCTTTCTCTTCCCAACCTCTGTTAATCCTATTTACATTCAGGTTGACATTCTTCTTTAAACTTTTACATATTAAAATAAACATATGGTCTTATCTTTCTGCATCCGACTTTTTTTTTTACCTGGCATAATGTCCTCCAGTTCCATCCATTTTGCTGTAAATAACAAGATTTAGTTTTACTTTGTGACTGAATAATACTCTATTGTGTGTATATACCGTATTGTTTTAATACACTAATACATGCTGGGTACCTGATTTGATTCCATCATGGGTACTATGAAGAATGCTACAGGTATTATTTTGGTATGTTGATTTTATTTCCTTTAGATATATACCCAGAATTGGGGTAGCTGGGTCATACGAGAGTTCTATTTCTAATTTTTGAGGAACTTCCATAGTGTTCTCCTTAATGGTTGCACTAATTTACATTTCCACCAACAATGTATCAGAGTTCCTGTATTTCCAGGCAATCTGCAACTGAACTAGTCTGAAATACGATTACTTTCTAAACAAGCACAGATATATTAAAGACAAAATGAACTAAAGAATGTCTTGATTTAAAAGACAAAATCAAGCTGGTCATTCCTCCAGTTTTTCTTCATAAAGAAATAAGTTTATAATAGTTTGTGAATTTTCAAAATTTAATGTAGTCATACTCTGATCCTATGGTTTAGGGATGTGGTTTCTGTTTAAGATTCTCTCTTAGGGTTAGGGCCGTAGCGCTGTGGTAGAGCGCTTGCCTAGCATGCGTGAGACACTGGGTTCGATCCTCAGCACCACATATAAATAATAAATAAAAATAAAGATCCATCAATATCTTAAAAAATATTAAAAAAATATTCTCTCTTACATATCTTGTTTGTAATGTTAAAATTTCCATTACATTTTAAGGGATCAAACACTAACATATCATAACATGTAAAAATTGACATGATGATTGTAAAACATGTTGAAGACAATATTTTTTCCAGAAACTCCCAGAAATCTCATATTCATTATATTAATCCTGCAGGATCCCTTCAAGAATTAGTTATATGGGGCTGGGATTGTAGCTCAGCGGTAGAGCGCTTGCCTCGCATGCGTGAGGCCCTGATCCTCAGCACCACATATAAAGCAATAAAATAAAGACATTGTGTCCATCTACAACTAAAAAAAATTTAAAAAAAAAAAGAATTAGTTATATGATTTCACTATGATGATCACTTTATCCTCAACATGCATTTAGACAATAATGCTATACAACCATTGAACACAGGATTGAAAATAGTATTCTACTGAGACAAAGTGCAAGGGTGCACTCAATCTTTCCAAACACTTTTCTATCAATATACCCTGATAATTTATTTATTTTTTTTTCCTTTTTTGTATTTCTTTATTTATTTATTTTTATTTAAAAAAATTTTTTTAATTGTAGATGGACACAATACATTTATTTTATTTATTTTTATGTGGTGATAAGGATTGAACCCAATGCCTCACACACGCTAGGCAAGTGCTCCACCACCGAGCTAAAATCCCAGCCCAGAACCATAGAACATTTTTTTTTTTTTACCTTAAAATATTTTAAATAACTTTATTGAGATCTAATTTTTTTCATAAAACTCTCCCATTTAAAATATATAGCTCAATGCTTTTCAGTATATTTACAGAGTTGCAAAACCATAGCCATATTCTAATTTTAGAACATTTTCATCACACCAACATGAAATCTCACTAGCATTTACACTCTATCCCTATCACCAACAGCCCCCAGGCCTAGATGACTACTAATCTGTCTCTATTGTTTGGACTATTTTGGACATCTCACATAAATGGAATTATACAATACATGATCTTTAGGACTGGCTGCTTTTACTAATAGCTTTTTGTGATTATACAAATTATTCTCATTTTAGAATTCTTAACAAATTATTTTTAAAAGAAGAAAATCAAAACTACTTCTGATCACATCACTCCAAAGAAAACAATTCTAAGTGAATCAATAAAAATTTGAAAAAGAAAATAGTTATGATCATTTTTTGGTGTTTTTTTCCCCAGTTTTTTCTATTTATGTTATTTCACTTGCTAATTTGCATAACAACCTATTTTATTTTATTTTATTTTATTTTATATTTTTTTTCAGTAAAGCAGAAAATAAAACATTATTTTTATATTCATAAAGTATAAAGGAGGAAGATGTTAAAAATCTATGAAGTAGGGGCTGGGGTTATGACGCAGTGGTAGCGTGCTCGCCTAGCATGCGGGAGGCACTGGGTTCGATCCTCAGCACCACATAAAGATAAAATAAAGATATTCTGTCCACCTATAACTAAAAAAATAAATATTTAAAAAAAAAAAAAAAAAAAAAAAAAAAAAAAATCTATGAAGTAATTTATATACTGTGTTCACTCTCATTACATATGAAAAGAAAAC
>CM053404.1:92609854-92624729 GCA_028644305.1 Xerus rutilus | reverse complement strand
CCCCGAGTTTTGAATCTTGCTCTACTGGAGGAACACTTCTCTCAGGAATAGTCATAAAAATCAGCCAAAACCGCACGAGTGAAATTTCCTTCTGTGCTGTCCAAAAGCCTGGTGGGAGAAGGTTGTACCGCAGTTTCTGGTCTTTTGTTTGGGGAGACTGGTAGCTGCGTCCCTCTAAGCCGCCATCTTGCCGGAAGTCCCCTGATAATTTATATTGACCTTCGACCCAGTAAAATTATTGATGATTTTATGTAAACTCTTGGTAAGTCAGTTCTCTACTCTTACTAGTATTGTCAATGATTTCTGTCGTAGATTTTTCAAATGCATCTTAAATCAATTATAGTTTTCTTCAGGGATTGACATCATCATTTTAGAAGGTCAGTAGTTTATTTTTAATGAATGTCAGGCACCTTTCAATTATACAGTTTCTAAGATTTCAAGCACACCAGGCATGACAAAACAGAAATTTATCATAGACTCCTTGAAATAGGTTGAAAAGTTTTATGCAAAACTTCTTTGGCATATTTAATGTGACACACTTGCCTGCTTTGATTTTTTACATTTTTGTCCTATGAAGTGTACTCATGACTTAGATGAAGGATCTCTAGTCAATACCTGCTTAATACTGACTTCTGCTTTACTTAGTAATATGCTGAATTTATTATTATGCTACTTATCTACAAGTGTCTCTAAATTCTAAATTGTTTAAGAGAATTTTACCCTTAAAGAAAATACCTCTTTAACCTGAAAACTCAGAATTCTTGCTATAGATACTACTAAGCCAAAAATAGAGACTTTTTTAAAGTACTCCTTTGTTACTTTTCTAACCATGTTTTCTCAGTCAAAAATATGTTCACAATCTAAATTTACACCATTTCTTTTTTTTTTTTTGGCACCAGGGACTGAACTCAGGGGTACTCGACCACTGAGCCACATCCCCAGCCCTATTTTGTGTTTTATGTAGAGACAGGGTCTCACTGAGCTGCTTAGTGGCTCGCCGTTGCTGAGGCTGGCTTTGAACTTGTGATCCTCCTGTCTCAGCCTCCCAAAGTGCTGGGATTACAAGCGTGAGCCACCGCACCTGGCTACACCATTTCTTATTGCAAATTTCAAAGAACTACCTATCTCAACGTTCTTCAAGGATTTTCATTTTCAACAGAACTTGCTCATGAACTTGATTTCTCTGTAATCTATCTTGTGTAAAGATTTTATAAAAATGAATCTTCATGCAATCTTGGGAATAGTAACCATTTAAATATGTGTATATATATATGTGTGCGTGTATATATATATACACGCACACATATATATATACACAAATATATCTACAGATTGTATGGATGGATAGATAGATAAAAAGATGCTCCTTTATGTACAATGGGTAATATATTGATAAACTGTTTGTAAATTGAAAATACAAATAACAAAACTGCATGTAATGTAACTAACCTACCAAATATCAGAGCTTACTAACATGGTACACTGCAGAATATTGGTTGTTTACCCTCATGAATATGTGGCTGACTGAAAGCTGCTGCTGAGTTCTACTGCCCAGAATCATGGGAAGATGTCTTACAGCATAATGCTAACTTTGCAAAAAATCAAAATTCAAAATGAAAGTTTTAAATTAAACTCAAAATTATGGTTTCTATTGAATATGTATCACTTTTGCATTAAAATAACACCGAAAATAAGTTAAACCATTGTACATCAGAGACTGTGCATGTATATATAATTTTTTTAGTATATATATTAAGCATATGTTTTATATCAGGTATATGTCTATATATAAATATATACCCATATGTACCATATGTATGTTTTATGTATAAATATATATATCATATAAAAATGCATTTGTAAAATGTGTACATGTGTCTGTGTGTGTGTGTAGGTGATAGATGTGGAACAAAAGTCATCTTCCTTGTTACTTCTCACCGAACGTACACACACTTATCAACCCATCTTCCCACCTTCTAAAAGGAACATTGTTTTGTCAATGAATTTGTTACTTAACTATACATTCATCCTTTATCATATAGTATTTTTGCTTCTTATTTCCCCCCTAGATTTGTTGACGTGTACTTGACAAAACTAACTGCATATATTGCAGCTGTACAACATGTCCCTCAGATATATGCACATACTTTTACACGATTATGAGAGTGTAAATGAGAGTGTTTCCTTCTTTTTAAGGCTGTATCATAATCCATTGTGTAAATATATTGCATTTTCTTTATCCATTAATCTGTTGATGGGACACATGGGTTGATTTCACATCTTGACTATTGTGAGTAATGCTGCAATGCACACAAGTATCTCTTCAGTATACAGATTTAATATTCATTCTATAAATACCCAGATATATGATTACAGGTTTATATCATAGGTATGAACTTCACTTCTCTTCTGACTTTCCACCTTGTACTTGCTATCCGGATCTCACTCAAAAGGGATTTTCTGCTCCTACACCTCACACTGGATTTGGTCATCTGGGGGGTTTCTATCCTACAATATGAGAGCAGCAACATCTAACTCCAGGATCTAGTGGGTCAAATGGGTCAATATACACAAGCATTTAAAATAGATTCTTGCAGGTAGAAAACTTTCAAAAGTTGCTCCATAACCTTCTCCTCAAATCTTAATTCCTTTGGTAAAAAAAGAAATTGAATTTCTTTTCTCAGCCTAGAAAACAGCCAGAGTTAACTTCAGTGATATTTCTTTGCTCATATAACATATGTATTAGTTTGCTTGGCCTACCTCAACAGAATACCACAGACTGGGGGACTTATATAACAACAATTTAAATTTCTCACAAATTCTGGAAACTATGACTTCAAGATCAAAGTGCTGGTGGAGTTGGTTTTCTTTGAGGCTTCTCTCTTTGGCCTGATGATGGCTGCCTTCTTGCTGTGTCCACTAAAGGCCTTTTCTCTATGCACATGTGCATTGGCATCTCTTTCTCTTCTTATACAGATGTCAGTCTTTTTTTTTAATTTTTAATTTTTCATTTTTGTTCTTTGTAGTTATGCATGACAGTAGAGTATAATTTGACTTATTTATACAAATATGGAGTGTATCTTATTCTAATAGATCCCAGTCTTGTGGTTGTACGTGAGGTAGAGATTCACTGTTGTATATGCATGTATTTATACAGGAAAGTTATGTCAGAATCATTCCACTGTCTTTCTATTCACATCATCTCTTCTTTTCATTCCCCTTTGTCTAATCTACTGACCTTCTTTTCCTCCACTCCCCCACTTGTTGTATGTTAGCATCCACATGTCAGAAAGAACATTTGACTTTGATTTTTGGAGATTGGCTTATTTTGCTTTGCATAATAGCCTGCATATCCATCCATTTACTGGTAAATGTCATAGTCATTCCTTTCATGGCTGAGTAATATTCCACTGTGTATATATACCACAAGCTTTTTATCAATTCATCTGTCAAAGGGCACATAAGTTGGTTCCATAACTTAGCTATTGTGAATTGAGCTGCTATAAATATTGATGTGGCTTCAATAATGTAATATGCTGAGTATGAATCCTTTGGGTATAAACCAAGGAGTGGATAACTGGGTCAAATGGTGGTTACATTCCAAGTTTTCTGAGGAATCTCCATATCGCTTTCCATACTGGTTGCACCAACTTGCAGTTCCACCAGCTATGTATGAGTTACTCTTTTCCCTACATCCTTGCCAACATTTATTGTTGCTTGTGTTCTTGGTAATTGCTATTCTGACTGGAGTGAAATGAGATCTCAGTGTAGTTTTAACCATTTCTAATTGCTAGAGATTTTAAACACTTTTTTCATATATTTGGTGACCATTTGTATTTCCTCTTCTCTGTAGTGTCTGTTCAGTTCCTTTGCCCATTTATTAATTGTTTTTTTTTCTAGTGTTATGTTTTTTGAGTTCTTTATATATCCTAGAGATTAATGATCTGTCTGAGGTAGACGTGGCAAAGAATTTCTCCAATTCTCTTGTCTCTTTCTTCATGCTCTTGATCATTTCCTTTGCTGTGAAGAAAATTTTTAGTTTGATAACATCCCATTTATTGTTTCTTGATTTAACTTCTTGAACTATAGGTGTCTTTCTCAGGAAGTTTGTTCCTAAGCTGACATGACAGAATGTCAATCAATAAATGGGATATACTTAAACAAAAAAAGCATCTTCTCAGCAAAAGAAACTATTTAATGAGGTGAACAGAGAGCCTACATTCTGGGAGCAAATTTTTGCCACACGCACATCAGATAGAGCACTGATCTCCAGGATATATAAAGAACTCAAAAACTTAACACCAAAAAAACAAACAACCCAATCAATAAATGGGCTAAGGAGCTGAAAAGAAACCTCTCAGAAGAAGATATACAATCAATAAACAAATATATGAAGAAGTGTTCAACATCTCTAGCCATTAGAGAAATGCAAATCAAAACTACTCTCAGATTTCATCTCACCCCAGTCAGAATGGCAGCTATCCAAAATACCAGCAACAATAATTGCTGGCGAGGATGTGGTGAAAAGGCACACTCAAACATTGCTGGTTAGACTGCAAACTGGTGCAACCAATCTGGAAAGCAGTATGGAGATTCCTTAAAAAACTTGGAATGGAACCACCATTTGATCCAGCTATTTCACTCCTTGGCCTATACCCTAAAGATTTTAAAAACAGCATACTACAGTGACGCAGCCACTTCAATGTTTATAGCAGCACAATTCACAATTGCAAAACTGTGGAAGTGACCCAGATGCCCTTTAATAGATGAGTGGATAAAGAAACTGTGGTACATATACACAATGGAATTATTATTCAGCAATAAAAGAGAATAAAATTATGGCATTTGCAGGTAAATGGATGGAATTGGAGAACATTATGCTAAGTGAAGTAAGCCAATCCCAAAAAAACAAATGTCAAATGTTCTCTCTGATTAGTGGATGCTGATACATAAGGGGGGTGGGAATGGGGAACATAGGAGAAATGGAGGAACTCTTGATGAGGCAGGGGAGAGGAGGGGGGAGAGAAAAGAGAAGGTGTGTAGTAAAGATGGTTGAATGAGATGGTCATCACTACCTGAGGTGCATGAATGAAGACACAAATGGTCTGAATCTATCTGGTTTGCAATCAGAGAAATGGAAACATTGAGCTTTATATATGTACTATGACTTGAAATGCATTTAAATAAATTAATTTAAAAAAATAAATAAAAAATAGTTTCTAATTATTCTCTGTATTTCAGTGGTGTCTGTGGTGGTATTTCCTTTTCATTGTGAATTTTTAAAAATTGTGTTTTTTCCCATTAGTCAGCTTTTCCACTGCTGCAACTGAAAGACCCTACCAGCACAATTGTAGAAAAAAAAGGTTTATTCAGGGGGTCTGTCTTGGTCTGGATCTCAGACTAATTTATCTATGGCAGATTCGTGGAGCGAATCACCAGCCTCACAACAGGATGGGTTTTATTATCTTTAACATGAGATAATATAATAATAAGCAAGCAACAGTTATACTTTGCAATCTTGAGTATTGTATATAATGAATCAATAATATAGAAGAAAAGAAAGAAAGAGCAACTCCAGCCCGATAAGCACTCACCAATCAACACCAGATAACACAACACGGGTTTGCAAGTACACTCAAAGCATTATCATCACCTTCAACACCTGTCCTCAGGTAAAAAGAGCAACACTGAGGGTAGGGTAAGCATATAGGTGAGAGTCTTTCTCCTCAAAGCACCATCATCACCTTCAACACCTGTCCTAAGGTAAAAGGAGCAACACCGAGGGCAGGGTAAAAGCATAGGTGAGAGTCAGATTCTTTCTTCACAAATCAGGTTCCTTCTTCTCATCATTAGGTTCCTTCTTCTACATTCAAAGCATCAGATTCCTTCTTCTCCAGTTAGATTCCTTCTTCTCTGGTTGAATTTCTTCCTCTCCAGTTGGATTCTTTCTTCTCTTTCTCATTTCCGTTTGGAGGACTTAAAAAGGCACAGCAACCCCTCCCAATATGCAGTCCAGCGTTATGCAACTGGCCTTAGGTTGTTTTTCTCTTTTTTTCTCTGCAAGGTGGGAACTGGCCAGGTTCCAAACTCACAGGGTCAGAAGTTGAAAGTTCTGATGCACCAAGAGCTCGATAGTGCGCCAGGTGGCCCTGAGAGTGTTTACTGTCTTCAAAGTCTCTCCAAATTCCTCACTAATGGGCCCTCCTCTCCTAAGACACTTAAGGACAGGCCCATATTATTAACTATCTATACAAGGTCATGGTTTCAGAAGTCTCTGTTCATAGACAGCAGGCTTCATTCCTTGAGAATCCAAGGTGAGGCTCAACATCATAGTGGAAGAGTGTGGCAGAGAGAAGCAGCTAACATGATAACCAGAAAAGAGAGAGAGAGAGAGAGAGAGAGAGAGAGAGAGAGAGAGCACACGCTCACTTGCCAGATACAAATATATACCCCAAAGCTACATCTCCAGTGCCACACCTCCTCCATCCACACCCCACATGCTCTCAGTTACCACTCAATTAATCCCATCAGATGATTAATTCAGTGACTGGGTTAAGGCTTTTGTAACCCAATCATGTCTTTTCTGAACTTCCTTGCATTGTCTCACACATGAAATTTTGGGGAACATCCCACATCAAAACTGTAACATCATTCTTTCACTTGGTTAGCATGGCTAAGGGTTAATCAATTTAACTAATTTTTCAAAGTACTGACTTTTTGTTTCATTAATTTTTTGAATTTTGTTTGTTTCAATTTCATTGATTTCACTTCTGATTTTAATTATTTCCTGACTTCTACTTCTAGTGTTGATTGGTTCTTCTTTTCCATGGCCTTGAAATGTTCTGTTAGGTTATTTACTTGATAACTTTTTATGCTTTTAATGAGTAAGCTCAACACAATGGACTTTTATCTTAGAGCCACTTTCATAGAGTCCCAGAGATTTTGATATTTTGTGTTGTTTTTATTATTTACCTCTATTTTTTTCATCCTTGATTTCTTCTGTTTTTTTATTGATTATTTGGTAGTATATCATTGAGTATCCAGGTATTTGAGTAGCTTCTATTTTGTATCATTGATTTCTAATTTCATTCCATTGTGATGTGATAGAATGCAAGGTACTATCTCTCTCTCTCTCTCTCTCACTCTCTGTATGTGTGTGTGTGTGTGTGTGTGCTAAGTGTGGCTTTGTGTAAAAAATATGACCTATTTTAGAAAATGTTCCATGTGCTGCTAAGAAGAAAGTGTAAAGTGTATTTAGTCACTGATGAATAAAATAGTATATATATGTCTGTTAAGTCTAATTTTTACTTTTTAGTTCTATAGCTTTTATTTATTTATTTTTTTGGACAATAAATCCAGTGAAGAAAAGGTGTATTAAAGTCTATTAGTATTATTTTTCTTGTCATCTATTTGATTCTTAAAATTGAAAAGGATTTGTTTGATGTACACCGATGCTCTATTGATTGGGGCATAAATATCTACTATTGTTATTCTCGTTGTTCTATAATTTTCTTAAACAGTATGCATTGATCTTACATTTCTATCTCACATAAAATCAAAGTGTAAGCCGGGCGCGATGGCTCACGCTTGTAATCCCAGCACTTAGGGAGGCCGAGACAGGAGAATCGCGAGTTCAAAGCCAGCCTCAGCAAGGGCGAGGCGCTAAGCAACTCAGTGAGACCCTGTCTCTACATAAAACACAAAATAGGGCTGGGGATGTGGCTCAGTGGTCGAGTACCCCTGAGTTCAATCTCCAGTACCAAAAAAAAAAAAAAATCAAAGTGTAGCTCACCCACTGATTCAGCACGTCAATGTCTGCCATCCTGTCCTCTCTGCTTTAAGACATGCCTCCATGTCATATGAAATGTGGGGCCCTCTTGATCTCTCTATTTCTCTGACCTGCCCACAGTGGATCCACACTAGCAGCAACAGGTGCCAGTAGTGTTTCGTTTTGTTTTGTGTTGTTTTGTTTCTTTCTTTTATTTATTTCATTTTATTCTATCCAAATTTCTGAGCCCCTGAGCCATTGTGAGAGTCCAATATTAAATTCCAGTAGGGTTATTTTTATTATTATTATTACTTGATTGGTCCAAGAGTGTATTTAAGTTTCTGCACTTTCTGGAATAAACGGTGTTTTCTGCTTCTTGCTCCAGTGTTCCTGCTTCTTGCTCTGGGTGTTTCTGCGTCTCACTGGGGCAGAGCAGATTTTTGCCTACACCCTGGGGTCTGGGTAAGTGACTCCGCAGATAACTACCATCCAGAGAGACCCCATATCGTCTTCCCCTTCTTTCTCCATCTCTCTGGACCCCAACTCATCGAGAAGACCCATGTGGTGCCCCCCCCTTTTAAAGTAATAGAGCTTAATTATCTAGTTAGTTAAAATTCCTCTGGAAATAATCCTAACTGAATATATAAATTTCATGTTTTAATCAACTTAAGCTGCTATAACAAATACAGTAGATTGGGTGCATTAAAGAATAGTTCAATTAATATGATTCAACACATCAGCAAGTTAAAAAAAAAAAACAACATGATCATATCATTAAGTACAGACAAAAATGAGAAAATTCACCAGAACACTAGAAATAATGAGGAATTTTGCAGTCTTAACAGAGATTATCTATAAAAAACCTACAGATAAATAATATTTAAAACTAAGATGTTAGATGCTTTCCACTGAATATTGGGAACAAATATTTTCCTTCACATAAAACATATTCAACAGAGTATTGTAGATCTTAGCAAATACACTAAGACAGACTGGGTAAGAAGAATACAGTTGTCTCTGTTCATAGATTACATGATTTTCTGTGTAGGAATTCCCAAATAATCAGGGAACATCTTCCTAAACTAATAAGTGAATGTAGTAATATTGTAGGGAATTATACAAATATAATTTGCTTTCCTATGAACAGCAATGGACAGTTGGATTTTGAAAATAAAAACAAAACATTTCTTACATCAGCAACAAAAACCGAAGAGAAATAATCAACTGCAGGTAAGATTTATATAAGGAAAACTATGACTTTGATGGATTTTTAATTTCATAAAATTAGCATATTTTAAATGGCTTGTGTCTTATAATGCTTGGGACATTATTATACTTAAATCCATTTATTATCTAAAATTCAAATTGATTGAGCTTCTAAATTTTGTGTAACAATCTTATTCAGGAAGAATCCTTGTTATTTTCACTATCCATTACTCATTTTCCCTCTTGGATGTATCTTATGATTCTGAGGAAGTTCAGAAAGTATAACCCTGCTCCCATAGACTAAGCACTGGAGAATCTAGAAAACTCCCCCAGAGCAAGACTGCTTCTGTAATTAATTTGCTGAAAGTGTTAGATGTTATTTTTGTCAAATGTTATTTCAGTGTTCATGCTGCCATCTAATTTCTTAAATAGAAAGGTGCAAAGGGAGAAAAGTTTAAAAAGTAAAACTATACCACAAAACCACATATTTTCAAAATTATAATACTGGAGATATGATTTAGAAAATATTGACTAATTAACAATTTGATTATTTAGATAAAATGTAAACTCCAAAATTTAAATTAATTCTTCTTCAAGAAAATATCGTTTCGGCTGAGGTTATGGCGCAGTGGTAGTTTGCCTGCCTAGCACACGTGAGGCACTGGGTTTGATCCTCAGCACCACATAAAAATAAAATAAAGATATTCTGTCCACCTACAACTAAAAAATAAATATTAAAAAAAAGAAAATATCATTTAAAAACAATGTCTAAAATATGCTTTAGGAAGCTACAGGCAGTATAGCACTAGAAAAGATTGCAATTAGAATATAAGCTTGAATGTATTTTAGAAATGTTTTATTATTTTGTTTATCCTAAAATACATTTTAGGAATTTTAAAATAAAACACATTACTGTAAATTTGTCTATTTAAATTTTTAGTTTTTGCTCATTAATTAGTAGGGTGAAGATCTATGGCTTCAGAGAGGGAAGAAATGCCTTGTTTCAAGGAAAAACTTGGTTGTTTTCTGGCTGTGTGGTCTTATGAAAGTTCCTTAGCCTCTCTGTGTTTTAGCATCATAATCTATAAAATAGTTCACGAATTTCTTAAAAGTTGTTGGGAATATTGAAAGTGACATATGTAAAGAAGTTAATCCAATCTAACAAAATGTAACTGATCATGTTTATTTTCATTAAGTGCTGAAAATAAGACCTGGGTGAAGATTTGACTACATTCAAAATTTTGAAATGACTGATAATAACTAACAGTTTAAAAGTTTATCTAGATAACATCATTTAGTGAAATTTGCAAATGAGTTGATCAGTATGCAGAAAACAGTGTCTGGCAAAAGTGTGGTGGCATCCAACTTGCTTCATTGACCTTGCTTTTGATTTCTCTTATTTCCTTAAGCGTGGAACAGGAGGAGACTAATGTCACTTCATGATTTTAAAACAAAAGAACAAAAACACACTTCTACTTGTCTCAAGTGAAGGAAGCCTTTCTAAATGTTCCGTGATGCTTGTAATATTACATCATTGTTGATTTGGTTTGTTTTGCTTCAGCTCTCTATTTGAGAACTGGGGTTACTTAGACGTGCATTTCTGAAGCTTTAATATGGCAGTGTTTTGGCCCATCCTGGAAGTCTGGGACTGATGGATGTTAAGACAAGAAGAGACATCTGGATAGAATAAATATAGAATAAATTTACTCATAGGTGTAAACAGTTTTGATAAAAATAATACCGCAGTAGCATTAACAGCAATTAGTTTGTCAAGGAGACCCTGTTGATCAGTCATATGGCCTGTTATGTAAGTACAGAAATTACTGTACTGGGTATGGTATGATTTCATACAAATACAAAAAAACAAAGTCTCTGTGTTAATATATATTATGTGACTAAAACAAAATGAAAAGTCTGAGACGCAATAGTAGGCAGATATCATGGTTTTCTCAGAGAAAAAGATGGTGATAGGGTATGGAGTTTATTTTTATTTTTCCTTACTTTTGCATAGTTTTATTTTACAATATTCAGAGTATTTCATTTACAACTTTAGAAAAAAATGGAATTCATTTTGAAACTTAAAAATATAAGTATTATATGTGTGTGAGTGCATCCATATGAAATACAAAATAAGCTGTAACCACCTGCTTTCCATATATGATTATGATGTGAGGTTGAGTTCTCAATGCCAATTTCCCTGTATCAGTTTTCAAAGGTTTCCCAGAATTCAAAGAAATATGGGAATCAAATATTACAAGATGCTGAAGCACAATGGGAAATCTAAGGAAAGGGAATCACCAAATAACTTAATTCTGTTTTGGTGGGAATATTGGGAATTTCCATAAAAATCAATGAGGAAACAAGTAAAGAAAGAGAAAGAAGAAGAAAACAACAAAGGAAAATAAAAATATTAGTAGGCATAAGTAAAACTAGTATTTTTAGTCATTACATCTTTTTCATATACATTCCATATTGAATGGCCAAATTAATGTCAGAAAAGTCTTTGGTTATTAAGTAACAAAGTAATGAAGCATAATTATCCAAAACTATACTTTTAAAATTATTTTCCAGAAGAGAATTGGGATCTTGTAGTTGCTTTATCAAGTAAGCATTTTTTAGAAAGTGCTGAGGATTCATTGACACATCTCAATTCTTTAAGATCCTCTCTTGTTGCAACTCCCACAGAAAATGCCACCTTTCTATCAATCCAGTACTCAGAAAGCAAGGTTACAATAAAATTGATTAGACAAACACTTTCTGTAGTTACACTGCAGTTGATAAGATCAAGTTGCCCTAATTGGATTTAGGTTTCTCAAAAGATATCTCAGGAAAACATATACAAACCAATTCTAAAAGTGTTTTTCTATATATTTCCAATGGCTCTCCCCATGTGCTAAGTGCTATTATTTCCAATAGTAAAGAGTCACTTTCTACTGACATTGCCCAATTCCTCTCTTGGAGTATCTTTCTGAAGTTCCTGTTTGACTAAATAAACACTAAAACATGATCGTAAGTTTGCCATCTTTTGTTTCAACCACACCTGTTCTTAGTATCTAGCAATCAGAAATGAGTTAGAAACTCATTGACCCACACATGTATGATTTCTGAAAATGTCTGAATGTATGTTTTATTATATAATAGATGACCTGACAGATAAACTGGAAAACTATGTTTTTTATCATTCCATTGTTTGCCCTACAAAATATTATAATATAATGGTTTTTCACATGACTTATATAATGACATTAAATATCCTATCAATTAAAGTTCTTAGTACTAAAAGTAGTATTTTAATATGTCACTCTTTACAAGTTAGTAATTAACATTAGATCCTTTATTAAGATAAACTGAATATCATTTTTAGATCCATGGGCTCTTGGTATAAAGTTCTAAATTTTCTGCTTAATTAGGAATAACTAATACAATATAAAATAATTATTGAGTCTCCATTCTGGATTTATTAAATTTATTTGTAATATAGACATATATGTTTGGTAATTTTTATGGAAATGGTTGAGATAATAGGTTGTACTGGACAAAAAAGAAGCTAAGATTACAAGGAGATTCTATTATTTTAAAAAATTATAAATTATAACCCAGATATTTTTATCTCCTCAGTGTAATGAAACTGTAAAATATCACTTGATGGTTCTGTAAGTTGCAAACATGGAAATAAAATTTATATAAAGGAATCTTGTACTATCAGTAAATATAAAACTTCAGAACCAACAAAAGTCATTCCAAATTTTAAAATTTCATTTTACTTAAGCAAAACATTGTGGTAAAACTCTTAAACAAGAATAGGAAATTGAATTTGAAATAAAAAAATGAATGTACTTAATTTTTACCACTGATATTTCCTACATAACTATTCTAAGAACATATGACAATTTTTTCATTATTTCCAGTTCCTGGAGTTAAATGGCTCCTGACCATAATGACCTATATATACTAAAGTATGAACCCTCTGCTTATATTTCAATTGAGAAAAAATTTTTATTTTCTAATTATTATAACTGAAACAGTTCAACTTACAGTTGAAATAATTGCCCAAGTATTTTCCTAAAATTAACCATGGGTTGGACATTTTCCCACTGAAAGTTTTTATGAATACTTTCAATCTTGTCACAGAGAATATTAAAATGATGTCTTCTCAAATAGTAAGGTTCAATATAATAGATTTTCCTGCTTCATCAAGGACATGATTAGGTGAAACTAACATTTCCATTTATTTATTTTACTTAATTATATTTATTTATTTATTTACACTGGGATTGAACCCAGGACTGCTTAACAACTGAGTCACACCCCCAATTTTTGTTTATTTATTTATTTATTTATTTATTTAAAGGCATAGACAGAGGTTTATCAGGGAACCTTTTTTATTATTTAATTTGAAACAGTGTCTAGGTAAATTTCTTAAGGCCTTGCTAAGTTGCAGAAGCTGCTTTAACTTTTTACTTTATTTACCTACCTTTTATTTTACAACAAATGTAGTAAAAAATAGTGACTTCTATTTATTGGTATAATGCTTCAGAGATGCTATATGAACCTTCCCCAACCAGAGACTAGATAAAGTTTTCCTGGGTAAAATAAAGGGAAGGGGAGTTATTGAAATCCAAGCTTAGAAGTTACTGATTTATTGAAAGAGGTCAACTCAATATGTTCTCCCTTGCGTACAATATCACTGGATTTGAGATTCAAGAACAGAGAAATATCTCAAGTTTTCCTTTTCTGGAAGTTTAAGAGGTAGGATCATTGCCCAGGGGTTATGTACTATAGCAGCCCTGAAGTAAATTAGAATAGGAATTTTGGAGTGTGTGGGGTAAGAAACAAACATGAAGCAGATGCTTGACAATTGTTTCAAAGATTCCACAGTATGGTAGAGGACAAAAATTCCCCTTTGCTTCTCACTCCAAAGAGAGATATGAGTAGTCTGAGAATGTGATGATATACTAGAGGGAGGGTTAGGATGAGGACATCACAATAAGTTTACATGAACCTGACAATCAGGAATGTGGCTCAAACACACAGCCAAATAAAATTTTACTGTAATAAAATGGGAGGAAAATGAATATAAATTGGATGTTTTTCCATAAACACTAAGGTGATACACAGTAAGCACATTCCATATCATTTTCCCGAACTTAGACTTTAATTAATCTATAGTAGGGATAATAAATCTCATTATTTATCATTATCATCTCCCACGTTATTTATCATATCATATCCTTTTAGATGTTTCTTTACCAGTTTTCTCCAGTGTACATGAAATTTTAAAACAACATATATACTGTATATCTGTATATTATATACATTTCTTAAATGAGAATGATATATTTTTACTCTTTTTTCTTGTGGTGTTGGGGATTGAACCCAGGGCCTTGTGGATGCCAGGCAAGCACTCTACCAACTAAGCTATATCCCAGGTCCTTTTTACTCATCCTTAAGTTTCACTTTTTGATATTTTCTTAGAAACTTTATCCACTTAGGAATGCACAGCATGACCTTTGGCATTATTTCTTAAACTTTTGGTTCTAGGTACACTCTATATTCTTAAAAATTAGTGAGGATGCCAAACAGCTATTGTGTATTAGGCCTACATGTATCGATATTTACCATATTCTAAATAAATTGTGAGAATTATAATCTATTTACAAATGTAGGTATTTGCTCTGGTATTCTATTGCATAGTACATTATAGGAAATAATGATGTATTATATATTTAAAATGCTAGTAGCATGGATTTAAATGTTTTCATCATAAAAAATAAATAAGTAGCCTGGCGTGACCATGCATGCCTACATTCGCAGCAGCTTGGGAGGCTGATCACGAGTTCAAAGCCAGCCTCAGCAAAAGCAAGGCTCTAAGCAACTCAGTGAGACCCCATCTCTACATAA
>CM053404.1:92594406-92609754 GCA_028644305.1 Xerus rutilus | reverse complement strand
AAAAAAAAAAAAAAAAAAAAAAAAGGAATGGCCAAGTTTTTGAGGAGATAGATATGTTTACCGTAATTTGAACATTACACAGCACATAAATGTATCAGAATATCAGACGGTGCCCCATAGGCCTGTATAATTTTTATGTATCAAATAAAATTCTTTGGGCAGCAAATCCCATTAGCTAATACTGTTAAACAAAATATTATTAATGAGCTTATAAAATTATAAATATTAATAATATATCTTTAGACATTAAATTATTGAGTACACATATTTAATTTTATTAAGAAATATTTTAATAATCCATAAATCGCTCCAATGTTACTGGATGTTATATTCTGATATTCCACAACTACTATATTTATATGAAAAGTTTAAAAGTTAATTAATTATAAATTAGTTGCTTTGTGCTTTTTTGTTTTTGGTACTGGGGATTGAACTCAGGGGCACTCAACCTCTGAGCCACATCCCCAGCCCTATTTTGTGTTTTATGTAGAGACAGGGTCTCACTGAGTTGCTTAGTGTCTTGCCTTTGCTGAGAGGCTTTGAACTTGCGATCCTCCTGTCTCAGCCTCCCATAGTGCTGGGATTATATGCCTGTGCCACCACATCCAGCTTAAATTAGTTACTTTAATATAAATAATGATAAATTTAATTTCAAGTAAAAGGAATCTTTGATCTAAAAATTCTTAAATATTAAATTTCAAGAACATATTTGTTTAAAAAATAAAAAAGTCTACTTAATCAACTCATGTAACCAGCAAACTCTCTGAGGCTTTTATGTGGACTCCAAGTCAACAATGGAATCTACTTCAGTTGCTCTAGATTGACTTTTCGGGGAGAAGCTTAGTGTTCACATATGTTCTTAATTCAAAGGACGCTTTACAGTTCCAACATGTACGAGCTTCTTCAGTTACAATAAAATAGACATATTCCTACATAGCTCAAGGAATTGTAACCAGATGTATACTCAACATATTGATGATTTGGTTTCAAAGTTTGATTTAACCTGAAATTGTAATTGATTTTACAAGTTTTCCCAATCTCCCACTGATGTATTAGCCATCTGGGGATACCACAATATAGTAACAGTATCACTTCTATGCAAAATAAGCAAGTGTACAGGACTGAAGGATTTATAATACATACATTTCTAAAGAATGACCTGACCTGAAATAGTCAAGTCATGTATTCAATTATAAACTATAGCCAAATATTTAGTGGTATTTGGTCATAATGAATGGTATGTCACTTAACAGTAATTTTCCTAAATTTACTGTTAATAGATAATATGTATTTTTAAAGCTTGATTTAAGTAAATAATTTTTCTTGAACAAACCCTTTTAACATTCCTGAAGTTTATTATTTCTATTTTGAAAAATAAGATTTGTGGGGCTGGGATTGTAGCCCAGTGGTAGAGCGCTCGCCTCGCATACATGAGGCACTGGGTTCGATCCTCAGCACCACATAAAAATAAGTAAAATAAAGATATTGTGTCCATCTACAATCAAAAAATTTTTTAAAAAATTTAAAAAAATAAGATTTGTTATATACATACTTGCATTTATATATTTTTCATATAAACGAAAAAGCAAGTATAAGCAACACAGTTTGATGGTAATCAGGTTTTTAAAATTACCAGATATGACCCATAAACTATCTTTTGCCATTCATTAGTTTTATCTATAAGTTTGACAAGTTACTACAAATGCTAAATTTGAGTGAAACAAGAGAGTTATATTTTCAAAGGGATTCTTTTAGAAAGATTTCTGCATAGTAAGATGTCACTAGAGACTTGTGTTTGAGTTCTTTGTGAATATTTAATGATCCATGGGGCTGCATTAAATTTCATGTAAGAAAATAACATACTCAAAGCAACTATCTGCTATGAATTAGATCTCAGTTTAGATAATTTCATACAAAAATCACTTCTAGGGTAAATCTTGAAAGGATTTTCAAAGTCCTTTGCATGAATTTTCACTAAAATACAATGTGTATTGAAGAACATCTGATATATATTGATGGTGGGAAGAACAAATGCCGTGCATTGCATGAAACTTACATTTCAAACATCAAGGATACACAGGAAATATTATATATATGAAATGTGTTATTTTAAATGTTATAAATAATGTCAATAATAAGGTGATTAATATAGAGTAAAGACTATGGTGGTGTGGTTGCAATTATAAAGTAGTTATGTAATCAAGGAAATGACATTTAGATCAAACTTGAGAAAGTTAAAGGAACAAGTAATGCTGATTTCCAGAGAAAGGCATTCCAAGTAGAGGATCAAAGTAGTGCAATTTCCCTAAGAATGGGGATGAAGTTTGGAAGATTAAAATTGTATTATGAGAGGTCAGTAAGAATGGAATGGATGTAGAATATTAAGTCAGAAAATTTTCCTGAGACAGAGATTGAAAGTGGATAGTAAGAATCTTAATGAAGGAAACTTCAGTCATCAAATAAAATGAGAAGAACAAAAAATAGAATTATAAAAGGAAAGTAATCTTGATCTGACCTATGTTTTGAAAGGATTACAGTGGTTGTTGGATGAAAATAGATGATATCAGGGAAAGCAATTAAAAAACAATTGTATCAAAAACAGTTGTGCCAGGTGTGGTGCCTCACACCCGTAATCCTAGCACTTTAGGAGGCTGAGACAGGAGTATCGCGAGTTCAAAGCCAGCCTCAGCAAAGGCGAGGTGCTAAGCAACTCAGTGAGACCCTGTCTCTACATAAAACACAAAATAGGGCTGGAGATGTGGCTCAGTGGTCAAGTGCCCCTGAGTTCAATCCCTGATACCAAAACAAACAAACAAAATAACCCTGTTGTATCAAAGGGAGATTATGGACTGTGGTACTAGGAATGGAGGCACTGTGGAATTGTTTATAAAGGGAGAGCTAGTAGGATTTTTGTTATTTATGTGATGTGCCATCTTAAAAAAAAATAAGACAAGAGGAATCAAGAATTATTTTAAGGCTCCATATGTGTCAAATCCTCTGTTTACATGCTTGACTATATGTGTATAAACTAGATAAGGACTCTGTCTCATTGGGTTACTCTAATAGCTTTTGAAAATCTTATATATTGTATAGTTATTTTTTCATTATTACAATAAACTCTCTTGTAATATTTACTATATTTGTAAGTTTAATGTTCCCAAAAGTCCATGTGTTAAAGTCTTTTCCCACAGTGCTGCTATTGGGATGGCATAGAACTATTAGGCAGTGGGGCCTAGTGGGAGGTCCTGAGGTCATAGGTGTGCCCTCAAGGAAATAGTGGGGACCCTAGACTCCTCTTTTTATTATGCTTCTTGGTCATCAGATGAGCAGTGTCCTATACAACACACTTGATCATACACTGCCCTCATAGGATATTCACAGCTATGTGTCCACCGATCTTGTGTAGGAAACTACAAATTCATAAGCCAGAATAAACTTTCTCTATGTTAGTCATCTTGGATGTTTTGATAGAAGGATAGGGTGTTGAGTAAAACAAAATACCAGCACCTTTAGCATGCTAAATATGAGTTTTTCCTGCACTAGCAAGAATGTATCTAAAAAAATGTTATGCCAGCACAAGTGTGAATAAAACCAGATTGCAGAAAGCATTAGTCAAGTATTAAATGTCACTTGATTACTCTCTGACATAAAACCTTTAAATTCTCCAGTCTATTTTAATTTCTAATATATCAATCTACATTAATGAGATATAATTTGAGAAACAAAAACAATACTTATTTCTTTCATTTTTAATATTTTTTAGTGTAGTAAAAAACAAATACATGAAATTTCCCTTCTTAACCATTTTTAAGTGAAAAGAACAGTAGTGTTAAATCTATGCACAGTGTTGTTCCACAGATGTCTAGCATTATTTAACTTGCAAAATTGAAGCTGTGTATACACAGAACAACTCTCCTCCCAACTCCACAGCACCTGTAGGTACAGTCTGTACTTCTGCATCTAAAAATGTGACTATTTTGTTACTCATACAAGAGTAAGTCATACACTGTTCATCTTTTTGTGTCTGGCTTACTTCACCTAACACAATGCCTTAAGGTTCATTCACATTGTGGAATATGACAGGATTGGCTTAGGCTGAATGATATTCCATTGTATGCATATACCACATTTTCTTTTTCCGCTTATCCATCAATCCATATTCAGATTTTTCCCCCTCTTGGTTATTATAAATAATATTACAGTGAATATCGATGTACAAGCAAGACTTAGAGATTTTGTTTTCAATCCTTATAAGAAATGTCCTCCCAAAGAAGTTATAATGCAGGAATGTTCAGAGGTAAATTATTAGAGATATAATCTAATCAGTGGATTAATCCATTTGATAGATGAATAAATTTAATGTATTACTAGTTTATAACTGTAGGCAGGTGGGGAATGGCTAGAGAAAGTAGGTCACTGGGGGCATATCCTTGAGGATTATATATCTTGTTTCTGGTTCCTTGGCTCTATCTATGTACTTCCTGGTTGCAAAGACGTGAGCAGCCTCCACCATGATGTTCGGCCTCATCTCAGGCCCAGAACAAAATGAGTAGGCTGACCATGGACTGAGAACCCTGAAACTGTGAGCCTAGATATCTTTTCCTCCTCTCAGTTGTTCGTGTCCTCTATTTTTGTCACAGCAACAAAAATAAAATTGGTTAACACAACTCAGTGGTGGGATTGTTGGATCATATTGTAATCCTATGATAAAGTTTTGAGGAACTGTCATAATGTTTTCCATAGTGATTACACACTTTTATATTCAAAAGAGGAGCACACCAGGATTCCAAATCCTTGCCTACAGTGACTATTTCTTGTTTTGTTATTTTTCTTTTATAATGGTCATTCTAAGAGATGATATATCCTTCTGGTTTTGATTTTCATTCCTTTGATGATTAGTGATGTCATGTAACTTTTCTTATGTTTATTGGGTATTTATGTATTTCTTTGCAGAAACATCTAGTCAAGTCCTTTGCTTATTTGTTTTTAAATTGAGGTATTTGTTGTTGGATTATAGTTCTTCATATATTTTACATAATAGTTCCACAACAAATATATGACTTGCAAATATTTTCTCCCATTCTATGGGTTGCATTTTCACTGTTTATTGCACAAGAGTTTTTAAAATTTGATGTCTCATTTGTTTAATTTTGATGTTATTGTCTTTGATTTTTGTATCATATCTAAGAAATCATTGTTCAATCCAGTGTCATAAATTCACCCTATGTTTTCTTCTGGGAGTTTTATAGTTATATATTTTTCATTTACAGATTTTATTAATTTATGTGCATGGTGCAAGATAAAGATTCAACTTCTTTCTCTGGCATGCAGATACCCAGTTTTCCCAACAAAATCTATTGATGAGACTACCCCTACTCCTTTGTATATTTTTGGCATCACATTGAAAAACATTGACTGTAAACATGAGGATTTATTTTGGGGGATCTATAATATGTTCCATTGTTACATGTCTGTCTCTATGGCAGAATAATGCTGCTTTAATTGCTATAGCTTTGTGCTGTATTTCCTCTTTTCTGCATTTAAATTTTCTTGAATTGTTTTCAAAGGTCAACTGTAGTTTGAAAATGTAAATGGAAAATCCCAGAAAGAAAAAATTCATGAGTTCTGAATCGCTAACTAGGTAGCATGATGAAATCTCATGCCATTCTGCTTTATCCAACTGAGGTTATGAATCATCCATTTAACTACCAATTGCCTACCTGATGCAGTTAAGAGAAAGCACTCTCACACAATTTTTTTTCATCATTTTGTCAAAAATTTCATATTTTATTATTATTCTCAATTTCTTATGATGCTAATTTACAAATTAAACATTATCACAGGTATATTTGTATAGGAAAGAAAACAATATATTGGGTTTGGAAATGTCCACCATGTCAGACATCCAGAGGAGATCTTGGAATGCATCCTCCATGCAAAAGGAAATAAGTGTACTGTATTTTTAAATCATGAAGTCTGAGGTCTCAAGTTTTATGTATCTTTCTTGATAATTTTTGTTGATTATGTAGGATCCTTTGACATTGCATATGAATTTTAGGATGTATTTTTTCCATTTCTGAAAACTATGTTAGTGGAATTTTAATACAGCTGTCTTTGAATGTGTAGATGACTTTGAATACTATGGACATTTTAACAATGTTAATTAAGTCTTTCCGTCTATGAAAACTAAATATTATTCCAATTAGATCAGTCTTCTTTAATTTCTCTCAGCAATGTTTCATAGTATCAGTGTACAAATATTTTGTCTAATCAGTTAACTAATAAGTGTTTTAAAACTAATAAGTGTTTTATTGTTTTAGATATTACTATAAACAGAACAGTTTTCTTAATTTCCTTTTAGATAGTTAATTGTTAGTGAATTTAAATATAATTGATTTTAATATGTTGGTTTTGTATCCTACAATATTGCCAAATTAATCAATTGTAACATTTTTTGTGAAGTTTTTAGGGTTTTGTATATATAATGTAATCTGCAGAGAGAGATAATGTTATACATTCCTTCCTTATTTTACTTTTATTTGTTGTTAATTACTAATTACTTTTGCTACACTATTCTATACTATGTTTAATAGAAATGGGAGAAGTGGCATCTTTACTTTGTTTATACTTTTATGCACAACACTTTATTTTTCCAATGTTGAATGTAAGATTAGCTTTGGGTTTTTCATATAAGATCCTTGTTATGTAGCATAAGTTTTCTTTTATATCTATTTTGTTGAAGTGTTTTTTGTTTTGTAATCCTGAAAAGGTTTTGAGTTTTGTAAACTTTTTTCTGAATCGAGATGATCATGTGATTTTTGTCTTTAATTCTGTTAATATGATGTATTACATTATTTAATCTTCAAATTTGAGATATCCTTGCTCCCAAAATTCACATGTGTCCATGATGTGTAATACTTTCCATGTGCTTTTAAGTTCAATTTGCTATTTTGTTAAGAATTTTTGTATTAATTTCATTAGGATATTGGTCTCTAGTTTAGATGGCTTTCAGTTTTTTCCATTAGCATTGGTGGCCACATAAAATGAATTCAGAAATGTTTCCTATTGTTCAATATTTTGGCAAAGTTTGAGAAGGTTTAATGTTAATTATTTTTTGTATGTTTTATAAGATGCTTCCATGAAGCCATCTGGTCTGAAACTTTTCTTTGTTAAGAAGTTTTTATTAGTGATTGATTAAATATCCTTATAATTAATGATTCTGCTTAGATTTTATTCTTATTTATGGCTTAATCTTGATACATTTTATTTTACTAGAAATAATCCATTTCTTTTAGGCTTTCCATGTTATGGATGCATAATGTTCATTGTAGTATAGTTAGATGCTTTTCATCTTCCTGTATCAGCTGTATAGTTTCTTTCATTTCTGATTTTTATTAGTTGATTATTATCTTTTTCCTAAAATGTTAAAGAGTTAATTTTGTTGATTTTTAAGAAATAACAATGCTGATTGTTGTTGACTTTGTATTATTTTTATATTATATTTCATTTATTTATGCTCTAATCTTTATTATTGTCTTCTCCTAATCTTACTTTTTTTTTTTTTTTTTTTTTTATCTTTCTTGAACTGTAAAGTTAGGCTGTTGATTTGAGATTTTTTTTTTTTTTTTGGTCCCAAGGTTTGAACCCTGCAGCACTCAACCACTGAGCTAGGGCTACATCTCTATCCCTTTTGATTGTTTATTTTGAGACAGAGTCTCAATAAATTGCCAAGGGCCTCACTAAATTACTGAGGATGGTTTTGAACTTGGCAATCCTCCTGCCACAGCCTCTTGAGCCACTTGGATTACAGATGTATGCCGCCACATTTGGCAAATTTTTGCATTTTCTAAATGAGAACTTTCAAAAAGAACTTTCAAATTTGTTTATTTAAGATATTTTCTAAGTTCCCTGATAATTTTTTCTTTGAACATTGGTTGCTCAATTATTTGTTAATTTCTTTATATTTAATTGTTTTAATTTTTACTTTTGCTGTTGATTTTTAGTTTTCTTCCATTATGGTTGGAAAAGACACTTGGTATGATTTTAGTCTTATTAAATTTATTAACAACTATTTTGTGATCCAACATATGATATATTCTGTATAAAGTCCCATATACGCTAGAGAAGAATGAGTGTTCTGTTACTATGCATATTGTTATTTATTTGTCTTTTAGGCCCATTACAGTACATTGTTTTCTGAATGTGTTACATCTACATTGTCTCGCTTTTCCTCCCCTGTTGCTTTCTTTAGTGTTTACTTGAGCTTTAATTTGAAATGTTTTGATTATTTATTTATTTTCTTTCCTGTCTTCTAAAGATGTTTTTGTGGTGGATACAATGGTGAATACAAAATGTTTTCTTTTAATCTCATACATAATGCAAATTAATGCTTGATAACTTCTCTTAGGTACATAAAATTAAGATATACATAATTTGTAAAGAAAATGTGGTACATATATACAATGGAATACTACTCAGCCATAAAGAAGATGGAATTATGGCATTTGCTGGGACATGGATGGAACAGAAGAATATCATGCTAAGTGAAATAAACCAGTCCCAAAAAATCAAAATCCAAATGTTCTCTCTGATATGTGGATACTAACCCACAACAAGGGAGGGTGAGGAGAGGAAGACTAGAAATCCATTGGATTGGACAAAGAGGAATGAAGGGAAGGGTCAGGGAGGGGAAAAGGAAGAACAATAATCATAGCTTTCCTATTCTTGTACTTGAATACACCACCAGGGTAACTCTGTATCATGAACAACTACAATAATAGGATACTGATTAGAATAAGTTATACTTCATGTATGTATGCTAAAATACATATTACTGTCATGTATATCTAAAAATAACAAATAAAAAGAGTAAAAGGATATACATAATTTGTGCATTTCAGGATTTCAAGTGAATTCATATGCTTTTTGATTTAGGATTTGGGTGCTATAAATAAACACACAATGTTTACTGTTAAAGTCCATATATTGAAATCACATAGACCAACTTAACTCATTAATTCAATATATTACTTTCTGTAATACTAGATGTTGTTTTACAGTCTCTAAATTTTGGTTCTTTTCTTAAAAAATAAAAGTGAGTATTTCTTTCCTAAAAAGATATTGTGAAAGTTCATGGAATAATATATTTAAAATATGCAGGGAAGATGGGGCAAATTAATATAATATCAATTCTACATCTTTTATTTTATTAGAGACTATATATTCTGATCTCTATTAAGGATGGGAGTCAAGGTCAAGATTATTTAACTTCTTTGTTTACTTATTATTTAATGTTAAATAAGTATGTATTTGGAAAGAGTTAAAATATTTCTTTGTGAGCAATCACATTTCAAAAAACCAGTTACTTAGGAAAATGAAATTAGAATGATATATTTATTCTTATGTAATAAAAATTATTAAAATATAAATTTCTGATTATTGTGCACATATACTATAAAATGTTTAAATATTCATGAATAACAATGATTTTGAATTTATTAATTTAGGACAAAAATTAAAGAAATACTAAGAAGTTATTAACTTTAAAATCAATGAGAGTGCTCACAAAGATTTAAATTTGTATATGCATTTGTTTGTATATGTATGAATATATATTTTATGTTTATGCATAAGCATATATACATACACATTCATCTCTATTCATCTTGATGTTTATGTATAAACTTTTTCTCAGTAAATAGAGAAATTTTAATATATTTTAAAGGCCTAAGGTCATAGAATGGGGAATCCACAGAACTTCCACTGAAGATTGTCTATTTTCAGACTTCATTTTACATTTAAAAATATTTTAAAAGCATTTTCACATTTAAAAACTTAAAAAGGTAAAAGTCAAGAAATCACATTTTTTCTCCACAAAAAATTGCTAGAATCTGCTCCTTATTTTGTCTTTTGTTTACTTGATATTAAAGTAAAATGCATTTATTCTTTATTAAAGGTAATATAGATTTATGAGTTCAATTAGATCAAGGTCTATTCTTCAATGACAGACTAGAGAGATCTCGATTGTCTTTTGAAAATTGCACATTAGATACTTGAAAGATAAATATCAACACAAAGATACATATCAACATTAGATACTTGAAAGAAAACTAAGAGAAATTTCTAGTCTAATTTTAGGAATCCAAATCTGTCAAATAACTATAGGAAAAGAAAAGAAAATACTTATTTTGTTTGCTCTTTGTGTTTATGTGGCTTGGCTTGATATTAAATGTTAGAAAACATTGCCATTGATAATAAAACACATAAAATCAAATTATGCATACATATGTAAGTTATATGAGTATAAGCATATACTCACATATACACGTGTGTACATATGCATGTGACATATTCAAATAATTCTTTTCTTGTTATGAATTATGGTTGTTAACTAAAACAGATACAAACTCATGCACATAATCCAATATTCATTATAATTCATGGTAAATTCATGTAAGTACGTATGCATGTATGTATATTTATATGAATAATATTATCATTACAAAAATATGTACAGGAAAATCATTAAGAAAAATAAACCATGATTTCCTCTGGTCATATAGTAACACTGTTTATACTAAGAAAAAAATCAAGCATCTTGCTCATCTTCTGGGCCACTTTAATGAAGATAGCTGTATTATTTTTTGTATCACTTATATTTTCACATCCTATGAATTATTAATACATCAAAAACATAATGAAAATTTCATGGGCAGAATACAAAATGTTTCTGGACTCACCAGTCAGAAATACATTATTCAGTGTAGTGAGTTGCAAAATCTGCTTTTTAATTTTAAGCACTTATATCTGAAGGCAGAAAATTATGGTAAAATTTAGTTAATTCTACTTATTTTTAGTGCCTAAGAGTGTTATCAGGATGTTTATATCAGACATAGTAATACTAAAGGTATGACAAAGTCTTATAAGTTTTTCTCCACATTGTTCTCTTGCTGATTAGCTATAAACAAAGTAAATATTGGTAAATTATATTAAACAACTTTATCGGTTTTATCATTGCCTGGTTACATTTTTGTGGCCATATTAAAGATTAACAGTTTAAAATTTACCATAAACTTATTCAGAAATATAATAATAATGAAATGGAAAAATATTAGGTTAAAATTTACCAAGTTACATTAGTTAAAAGAGAATTTTACCTACTATTGCATTATATAACCATATTTCTATATCTATATCATCTTTTCTATATGAACATACATAAACATGTCTACATCCATATTTAGATCTTTGCATATACCTCATCCTGAACAAAACAATTGATAAAATCAATAAGCCAGATTACTCTGAATGAAACACAAAATGTAGCATAAGAGACAAATGTAGAAAATGACATGCAGAGCAAAGACAAAAATGTAATGGATGATTATAAGAAGATGGAAGTTTTATGTATTTCTCTTATTTTATCTTTTTATTCATAAAATCACAGAATTAAAGGATGTCATGAAATGCCAGACCTTTATATCCTTTTCCTTATAAAGTTCAAAAAATCCATTTTTAACATTTAATTTTGTGAGATATATACTGCATATGAATGATTATTTATGTTAACTTTGTCTTATAATAAAGCTACTTTTTAAATATGAAAGCATTCCTTTAAGAATGAGAGTGGAATGTATAATATAAAAGATACAGTACTAAGAGGAGAAAGAATTGTCCAGGACACATTTGTACTATACTTCTATAAAAAGAGTTTTTATTTAAAAAAAATATACCCAGCCAGATATTATATTTCCCAACCTTAATTGTGTCTAAAAGGAGCAACATGGCTAATTTTTAGCTAATGAGTTGTGGGTGGAATTTAAATAGTGTTTTCATGACTGGTCCATAAAAATCTTTGATGCTATCCTTCATGTTCTCTTTACTCATTTTCTACCTGGTTGTAAGCATCTAATGTGATTTCAAAAATGAATATTGCTAATGAAAGAGGGTTCATCAATTTCAGCCTAGGTTCCTGAGTAACTGAAGCAGAATAACCTTGCTCCTCAATTGTCTTCTTTGAGTTAGACTTCCAGTAAAGGAAGATTACACATTTATTATGGTAAGCAACTAATACTTCAGTATTGCTCATTATAGTAGCTACTGTTATGGAAATAATGCAAAAATTAATGCACATTTGATATTGTAATAGTTTTTAGAGGAAACAGAATAACAGACATAGGAATTATAGCCAAAATAGCTAGTTGCAAATTCTGAATCTGTCAATTGCTGGTTGCATAACTGAAAAAATTCAATTTCTCTGAAAGTCAACTTCTTATTTATAAAACATCAGTACTAATACTGCTAGTGCTACTAATATCACACACCTCAAAGCATTGTTGTGAGGACTTGATGAGTTTATTTATATTCAAATATATTAATTACTATATATGCATTAGCTATCATTTCTTTTTTGCTTAGCATTATTCTATATGTAAGGAATATAGAATTACTCAAACTGTCCCAGGAATTATGTGAAAGTGAATACCTATATTTAGTAGAAATGCTTTAAAAATAAGCAAAAACTGATGGAAATTCTGATACTGGGCATCATATTAACTGAAACAGTAGGGAAACCTACTCTGCTACCTCTTCAACCATACTTTTTCTGCGATATCGTTTGGCTAATTTGTTATGCATTTAGTCCTTAAGAAATTCCCACTAACAAAATATGCACAGCCTTTCAATTTTTCCAACCATCATCTACCAACACTTATGCTTTGCATCTAAGGTCAATGTCCTAGATGAGAGAGTCTAAATGACTTCACATTTTCATTCCACTACTGTAACAAAAACATAGACATATGTACACAAACACATATATCTACTTCTGGTATAAGTGTGCTAGATTCAGAACTTCCCTATTTATCTCTTCCTCATCCATGTTTATTGAAAATAGGCTCAATTCAGTTCTTTATTGGTTATTGTGTTGGGAGTTAGTATGCATAGGCATGAAAAACAAAATAACCCTCTATCAAAAAGTCACAAATTTAACAGATAAATGATAGGAAAAATAATCAATAATCTTGGTAGAAAATTAGTACTAGCAAGATAGGTTGTAGTTCTTTCCTCTTCTGAGTTCTATACTCATATTCCAAACTCACTGTAGAGCATCTCCACCTGAAATAATTATGTTATTTGTACTTCTTGCTCCATTTCTTTAACTGATGAACTTCATAATAGATTCAGCTCTATTTTATGTTTTTTATACCATTTCTCTCCTGTAACTAGATATGGTAATAAGAACTCCTGTTTATAACATAAAATCACTCAAGTTATCTCATGAAGTAGGTAATATATCTGCTTTCTCCGACTCTTCTTCTAGCATCTAATAATAAAGGAAAGTATTTATTCATTTATAAAGCCCTCCCCACAACAATGATATATGACATGAAACAAGTTTTAATAAGATCAATAAATTAATCAAGTGATATATTGTTTAGACACATGATCCCTAAATCATACTTGTTGTAACATGGTAATAGAGATAATATCTCATAGAAACTAATCCTCTCACATTGCAAAACATTGAGGAAACTTGATATGGATAATTGTTTAATCTGGTACAATTTTCAGAATTTAACTACATACAACTTTTTTAGTTTCTTAATTTTTTTTTAAAGTTTGAATTTGTAGTTAAATTTCTAAAATTTTAAAGGTAGGAAACATGTTATATAATATCCTTTGCTTCTAATTCCTGGGAGAAATGATCACATTGACTGTTCAATTAAAAAAAATGAAAATTAAAACTAGTGCTACAAAAAATCAAACTAGGAAAAAAATTGCTGATGATGGTGATGATGTTAATGGTATTGATGGAACTGGGGAGAACCACCTCAAATGATTGATTCATTGGTCAGATATCCATGCAGTTTAGAGAATAAACGGTATATGGATAAGTATATATAAATAATGTATACGTGATTATTTATAGTATTTAGAAACTCATCTCAGAAGCTATTTTGTCTCAGGAAGAGAAACTTTACATTGATTTGATGATGACTCCTATATAGCTTATTCTACTGATCATTCTTCATCTCAGCCACCAAGTACACAAATATTACCACCAGTGAAAACCTGGACATGTGACCAAGTAGTCGATTCCTCAGAATAGCAAATTGTCATATACCCTTTTATATGTTCTACCTCTTCTTTTTACATCATTATTGTCTCCTTATTGCTATTATCCCAACATCTAAATTATTTTTATGAATTGGATTTCATAATAAACTATCAAGGCAAGCATTTGGCAAGGTTTACCTAATCCAAGGCTCAAACCCAGGCTTGCTTCATTGGTATCTAGGACATTTCCTCTCTTTGTACAATGTTCCATTTCTCTAAAAGAGAAAATGTTTGATTCGAGATACAAAATGCAGTGAATTATTTTCTGTATTACACTCTAAAATCATTCAGAGTTGTGATGTCAGAAGGCTGTGCCTCTATCCAGTACATTTAATGACTTTGAAATTAATTTATTTAGCATAAATAAAGCATTATTTTTCCCATGCTTTAAAACTAATGTTGCAAGGATAATGGAATTATTAAAAAGCAAAAACTCAGTAAATAAATTACTATCAATGTGCCTAGGCTGTAATTACCACTTTGTTAATGCAAACTGTCCTTAACGGTAGTGTTCACATTTTATTATTTAATTTTATCTTTACAGTTTTAGAGCTTACTATTCCTTATATTTAGGATTGCTATTTCAAATTGTAAAAATAAGCAAACAAAAAGTGTCACCCACACATGCACACACAAGAGTGGTTTATTCCTCTTTCTTTTGACACACTGCCAAATAAACATTGAAAAGTTTTCCCAGACTTTCCATTTCCCAGGCACCTCTTACTATATTTGTCCTACTTGTATCTTGAACAATTTGAATCCAAATCATTTAATAATAAATAAGATTAAAATTTAAACATTGAACAAACAGTTTTATCCATTTATTTTCCTGATAAATAAAACTACTTTAAATTTGTTTAAAATTATTTTTGCTACAATTCAGATTTTGAAGCTACCATTAAAAAAGGAATGGTCTTCAAAGTCAATATGGATCACTCATAATAACTTTTGATTCAGGAGGCAGGTAAATAAGAGATATTTTAATTTAAATTCTGACGTTAAAGGTAGAGAGTGCTTTTATTTGTGATTTCATGTGGTTTCACTGGAAAATAAAAATGAATACTACTCCATCATTTTGGCAGACACTTTAATGCCAGCCATTTAGCTATCTTCCTGAAATGGAATGCTGCCTGACCTTTACTCTTTCCACCAAAGAGAAATTGTAAAAGCCCAACAAAAATGTAATTTTCTGGCTTTACAAAAGGTGAGGAGAGAGAAGAAAAAAATGAG
>CM053404.1:92501528-92593906 GCA_028644305.1 Xerus rutilus | reverse complement strand
TAATTCCCTCTTCTTCAGTAAACCTCAATTTTTGCTCTGAAGGCCTTCAATTGATTGTATGATGTCTACTCACCTTATGTAGGGCAATTTGCTTTACTAAAAGTTAAATTATTATAATCATTAATCATGTCCATTAACCTGCACAACAACATAAACCACACAGTACTTGAACAACTTGGGCACCATTGTACTTGTACCATTAAGCATTGTGATAACTTTACTTTCCTTCAGCCTTTTCCTTTAACTCACTCACACACATTTAAGCAGCATCACAAGTTATAATCATTTTGTCTCTTCTCCTATTATAAAGTAGAAATGAAATTGTTATTGATGTGTTTTAGTACAAAAGAGAGACAGCACATCTTTAAAAATAACTTGATAACAAAACATTTTCTAAAATTGGAAATATAAAGGTTAATTTTCTTTGTCTAGTTCATCAGGCTATAGAATGTGGAAATTATACGGTCAAGAAATATTTTGAGTGTTTCTGTGGAGTGCTTTTGGATTTAAACTTTAAATAGGTAGATTGAGTAAACTAGATTGCCTCCCAAATGTTATTAGGTCTCACCAAGTCATTTGAAGACCTTATTAGATCAAAAGACTGACCTTTCTCCTGAAGAGGGAATCTCTGTACATGACTGCCTTAAAGGTAGATTATCCATTTTTTTCTGGCTTTTGGGACTGGAACTACACCATTAATTTTCCTCAAATTCCAACTTCCTGATTATAGATCTTGGGAATTATCTGCCTCTGAAATTGAATAAACCCATTACTCATAATAAATCTCTTATCTATTTATGATTTATCTATCTCTTATTGTTACTATTTCTCTGAAGAACATTTATTAATACAAGGAGAAATATATATATTATATATCATAGAAGACATACATAATGTGTTACATAAAATATATAATAAATATGCAATGTTATAATGTTGATATACAATATGGCATGTGTAACATATACTATAATTATGTATTATTTTCTTTCCCTTGAGTTGTTATTATATGTCACATGCTACTGTCAAAATCACAGAGAAATATTTTTGAGAACTACATAAAAATTATCCAAATATTTTCATGCAAAAATATATTAAATATAAAGCTATGAATAATATGAATATACAAAGGAAATCAATAATTTTATCTCTAATTAAATGTTTATAAACATCTAGAACACTGTCATGGTTTGGATATAAGGTGTCTCCTGAAAGCTTATATGTGAGAAAATATACAAATATTTAGAGGTAAAGTAATTGGATTACAAGAGCTATTTCCTAATTGATGGATTAATCTATTTGATGGATTAATAATTTGAATGAATTGCTACATGGTAACTTCTGGCAGGTGGGGCTAGCTGAAGGAAACTGGTCACTAGTGTGCATGCATGTAGGGATTATACTTTGCCCCTGGCTCCCACCACTCTCTTTCTACTTCCTGGCTGCTGGGAGCTGAGTAGCTTCCCTCCAACACTTCCTTCTGCCATCATGTATCACCTTAGGCCCAGAGCAATGTAGATAGCCAATCATAGACTGAACCCCTGCAACTGAGTCAAAATAAACTTTCTCATCTCTAAGTTGTTCTTCTCAGGTATTTTCATTACAACAACAAAACACTAACACAGATAGCAATCATTAAAAAAAGTAGCATTGATATAATGGATGAAAACTATTTTGAAGCAAAAATAAAAGAATAATATGAACATAATCACATTATGTATGAAAGGCACAGGAATACTATACTTCTAAGTAGCTCCTAATATTTCTTTTTTCTAAAGGTTTCCTTTGAATTAATTGCAAATTGAGAAAAATAAAATAATTTTTAAGATTATTTTAAATAAGATTATTTAAATATTTACTTTCAAATCAATAGAATATTGATTACCATCCTATTGGATGAGGGTGGCTTGTTATATAAATGAAGAGAGACATACATTTTGGAAACTTTTAAAGAACATATTCCAATACAAATAACTTTCTTGGCTGATATGTATATTCATATTCAGTTTGTGTATATTGTCATTTATAATCACAGACTGTTAACTAAGATAGAAATTAACTACAACTATACTACCCTTACATATACTTTGAGAATCACATCTGAGGGAGTCACTATTTCTTAAGAGCATGTGTTTAATTAAAAATATAAAATATATCCAAATATATGAGCACAGAGATGACTTTGAAACATGGATTTTTTAATAAAAGATGGGAATCTAAAGTGAATCATACTGTGACAACAAATAACCAGTGGACACTTCCTCTAGAGCTGTAATGGAAGAAACATACATTTCCTTTGATGTATTTCACATCATTACTTGTATCCCATAGAATATTTAGTTCTGCATTTTATGATAATAGTATTGTGCATCATTTATGTATTTCTCTTTGTTTTGGATTTTTGTTATATAATTGCAAGGTGAAAGTAATGTCTAAAACATTAAAAGTATCCAGTGACCTTTCTGTAAAGAAAATCATTCAATGTTTAAAGAAGAACTGGTAGATTTGATGTTTTCACTCTCATTTTAAAAGGAATGTTTATAGACACATAATATTGAGCTAGAAATAAGAAAATCAGACAAATTAATCTCATTACTAAAAAGTCAACAGGAAGTAATAAATTACATAAACAAAACATCTGGATTGTTGAAGAGAAACTAATTAATATAGTAAGAAAAAATGTGCCTGCCCTCTGAATGAGGAAGGCAGATCATAAAGGGTATAATCAGAACACTGAAAATGATTGCTGCTACACTCTCTTACCATACACATGTCCTCCCTAGGGACACATATAATAACAACAAATTGTATTCTAAATATGTATCTGCAATTTGGAAGGCATGGGTTTTCTTGCGAATTCAAACATTTTTTAAATCACACAAAAATGTGACTTTTAAAAGCTTAACTTATTTTGGGGAAATGTATTTAACATTTTAATCATTTAACAAATCACTAAGGAATTACTAAAACAATCTACTTAGAATTGTTTTTAAAAAGAGGTATAAAGCACTACTCTATATTATGGTGATATGTGGTTTGAATTTGGAAGTAGAAAAACGAGTCACTCTATCTCATAAACCATCCACGCTATTACAAAAAGATGCCCAAATGCTCTGTCATATGTTCTTTGGTTGTAAAAACCAGGTAAATCCCACCAAGAACAGGTTTATGTCTTTAAAAAGTCAGGTATATTGAACTTGCTAGGTGAAGAAAATATGCACTGGAAGAAATGAATGTGTTTGTTGAAAACTGGAATGGGAGTTAATATTTAGGCTTGTAGCAGAGAATTTCAGGAAGGAATTAGAACAATGATATATGTTTATCAATTAAATGCTATTAAGAAATGGGGAAGACAGTGATCAGATATCTTAATAAATTTTATCTATAAGAGAATGAAAGTAGCTGGGCATGGTAGCTCACGCTTGTAACCCCAGCACTTTGGGAGGCTGAGACAGGAGAATTGCTAGAAAAGCCAGCCTCAGCAACAGTGAGGTGCTAAGCAACTCAGTGAGACCCTGTCTCTACATAAAACACAAAATAGGGCTGGGGATGTGGCTCAGTAGTTGAGAACCCCTGAGTTCAATCCCTAGTACCAAAAAAAAAAAAAAAAAAAAAACCAGAGGATGAAAGTGTGACTATTTTCACTATAAAAAATAGCAATAATCATACTCATTAGTCAGAGAAAGGTGATAATTTATCATTTTTGTGATTCTTGAGTGGCCTTGCGTGTCATACTATAAATAGATTTTCTTGTAGAATTTTCAGAGCATTAGTTTGCCTTCCAACAAAGCTATTGTTTACTTGTGAAGGTAAAATCTAAATCACAAAAATTTTTCATATCCCTTTGGCCAAAATTTGCCAACATTAATTAATAATACAATGGCACTAAAATAATTGAACATTCAAGCATGCCAGAAAAAATAATTCTCCTATTTTCTTTTGTGAGTGCTGTTCCAGTTACTTTCCGGGGTTTTACTGGATTTAAATTCATTATGTTAATAAATGTTAATGATTTTAACATGTATCTTTATGACATCAGCCTATATTGTTGTGTTTCAAATACTTAACTGTGCTGTTTCCAATGCTCAGTGAAATGTTAAGTATGTTGGCATAGGTGCTCAGTTTAGTGTAGTCCAATTTGTCAAGATTTTTATTTGTAATTAGTACTTTTATTTTAAGAAACTCATGCTCTACAAGATAGTAATCATACATACTCAACTATGTTACCTACTCAATGCTTTTTTGTTGTTGTTGCCATTTAAAATAAAGCTTATAATCTAATATTATTTGATTTTGTATATGGTCTAAGGGGGAGACTAAATATTTTTACTTTTCACAAATGTCCAGTTGATCCACACTAATGTCCGTGACAAAGTCTTTAACCACTTAGCACTTATGAAAACTGGGGCTTATTATTTTTCATAAAACTAATAAACAATCAGTTATTTTTGGATGTACTTTCTCCTCATAATGTTTCTTCCTATTCTTGTACCAAAATTATGTTGCCTTATTTGTTGATGTTTGATAAGAAGATTTGGTAGTGGTTAGATTCATAATTGAATTTTGTTCTATAAAGTTGTCATGACATTTTTTAAATTCTTTTTTGTTTTATATAACATTAGGATAAATTTTGACATAATCACAAATGCAAGGAATATAATTTGGACTAATTCAATCTCCAGCACATCCTTCTCCCTCTCCTCTCTCCTCCTGCTCTCCTCCCCTCTACTGATTTTTCTGTAATTTATTTATAGTTTTTTTCTTTTTTTTTTTTTAAATTAGTTTCTTGTGGATATACTTGATTTTGAGATTCATGGTGGTTTAGTTGAAAGGACACTTACAAAGTCCATGCAGAGTCCAAAGATCACACAGCATGCTGGAATCTCACACAAGAGATTTATTGTCACTAGCAAGGAGCAAACCGACAAGACTGTCCCTCCAAGGAGGGCAGCAGCATGTCAACACTCACAGAGCAGCTTTATAGTCCACAGGAAGAATTCCACAAGCCTGCTTGGGGGTTGTGATGTGGGCTTGGGTGGGGTTGACCTTTTAGCAGTTACATGTCTTACAGGAAGCTGAGTAGTATTTCCTCAGGATTGAAATTTAGGGGTTCCTAGGTAAAATGGCTACCAACCTAAAAAGGCAGATCTGGTGCAATATTCCTCCCTTTTTGTTTTTATAGATAGTAGGGGTGGCGACAATGGTCTTTCTTTTGTAGCTTCTTTGGCTACCTGTTGGATATCCTCTATCAGCTGATTAGAGAGCTGATGATACTGGATGTGGTTATTACCTGCCATTTCTTTGGGTAGGCCTGCCTAGGCCTGCCATAATCCCCAGGGTGGCTAGTAGGGTAACACATTGAATAGCCCATTTGTGTTGAGTGCTCATATGAGTCATGGGAGGGACAGGGACTTCTTCATCCCCTGGGATGATGTTTATAGATGAAAATATGAGAACTTAAGCCATTTAATGTCATCTGAGTTTTTAAAATATTTTAAAAGTTTTTATTGGTATGAGCTCTGTGTTTAGTAGAGATCCTTTTATTCTGGTACTTAGGGCTAGATAATTATACTAGCAAACACTGAATCTACCTGTGTAGGTTAGGAAGATCTGTAGACCATAAATTGACTAAAAACTTCTGACTCTAACAGTTCCTTTTGATAGTTATCAGACATTCCTGCCTCAGAATCTCTCCTTTGTAGCCTCCAGTCTTATTTATTCTTGGGGGCTAATACAATTGTATATCTTACATTACATTTAATTATTTTTTAAATGCCCAGAAAAAGCTGTGTTTTTGCCAGGTGTTTAAGATGAAGCAGGTCAAACTGATTTTTGTTTCTATCTATTGTTAAAAGTCAGCTGAGTTCCCATGGGAGTCACTCTTGGAGAACTGGAGACTAGCTTCTTAGCTCTGCTAGTGCCATTTGCACTAGGATGGATCAAAGTCTCACTGATTATGTGGCTTCCCCTGGAAGCATCAGGGATGGCTCCCTTCTCTAACGACCCTCCTCTTCAAAGAACATGTGCACTGATTGGTTTTCCATTCTCTGGTGGTCTCATTAATCTCCCTGATAGGGAGGTTATATGGCCCAGAGTTGTAAAGCTCTTTAGAGAAGTTCCCTTGCTCCTTGGATTCAGGCTGACTCAGAAGGCAAGAGCCAAATGCTGGTTTTCTTGGATCTTTTAATTTAACTTTAATTTTTAAGTTTTGATCTTAAACATCCAGCAAGCTACTCTCACCTGTCTTAAAGTAAGGGTACTGGGCTTCAACTTTAATGTGTATCTGTCCAGTACGTGATGGCTTATTATCTTAAATTAACTTGAGTTGTGTATTCTTGAAGCAGTACTTCTGCAAAACATTAACAGGCAACAGTCATTGAGTTTATAAAGAAAATAAAAAATAAAATTAACAATAGTCTATATACATACAAAAATTCAGTCAGACCCATTCCACTGTTCTTACCTTTCCCTGTCCTTTCTTTCTCTTCTTCAATTCCCATCTACTCTACTGATCTTTCTTCTGTTTTAATAAAATTCCTTCTTTCTTTTTTCCCCTCTTTCTCTTTTTTTCTCCTGTGCCCACTGTAACTTGGATTAGTATACACATATTAGAGAAAACATTAAACCCTTGACTTTTGGAACTGGTTTATTTCATTTCACATGATAGTCTCCATTTCCATCAAATGATCAGCAAATACCTTAATTATTTACAATGTGTGTGTGTGTATATATATATATATATTACATTTTCTTCATTCATTGTTGAAGGCCACCCAGGCTAGTTTCATAGCTTGGCTCTTATGTATTGTGCAGTTATAAACATTAATGTGGCTGCATAACTGGTAATATGCTGATTTTAAATATTTTTTAATGTCAAGGAGTGGGATAGCTGGGTCATTTGGTGGTTTCATTCCTAGTTTTTTGAGGAATCTTCATACTATACTCCAGAGTGGTTGCATTAATTTGCAGTCCCACTAACAATGTATGAGTGTTCTTTTCCCCCACATCTTTACCAGCATTTATTATTGTTTGTATTCTTGATAATTGCCATTCTGACTGGAGTGAGATGAAATCCCAATGTAGTTTTGATATATATTTCCTTAACTGCTAGAAATTTCTCATGTGTTTGTTGACCAATTGTACTTCTTATTTTGAAAATTATTTGTTTCTTTTGCTTATTTATTTATTATTTTTGTTAATTTGGGGGGGTTCTTTGTATATTCTGGATATTAATGCCCTATCTGAGGAGAAGATGGCAAAGATCTTTCAGTCTGTAGTTTCTCTCTTCATACTCTTGTTTCCTTTGCTGTGCAGAAGATTTTTAATTTTGGTCATCCCATTTATTGATTTTTTATTTGATTTCTTGATCTTTATGAGCCTTGTTAAGGAATTTAGTTTGGGTGCTATCAAGCAGGAATGTTGGGCCTATATTTTTTTCCTACCAGTTGCAGGGTTTCTTGTCTAATTCCTAGGTCTTTGATCCACTTTTAGTTGACTTTTGTGTAGAGTAAGAGAGGTCTAATTTCATTCTTCTGCATATGGATTTCTATTTTTCCAGCACTATTTGCTAACAATGGCTTTCTTTTCTCCAACGTATTTTGCTACCTTTGTCTAATATCAGATAACTATGTTTATGTGGGTTTGTAGAAGACCCCAAAACTCCTTCAGAAGAATTCTATAGCTCATAAATAAATTCATCAATATAGCAGGACACAAGATCAACATCTATAAATCAATCACATTCTTATACTCCAATAATGAACCTGATGAAAAAAAAATTAGAAAAACTAACCCATTCACAATATTCTTTAAAAAATAAAATAATTGGGAATCAATCTAACAAGGTAAAAGACCTCTACAATGAAAACTATATGTTAAAAAAAGAAATTGAGGATTTTAGCAGATGAAAAAATCTCCCATGATCTTGGATAGACAGAATTAATTTTGTCCAAATGGCCATAATACCAAAAGCACTATACAGATTCAATGCTATCTCCAGAAAATTTCAATGACGTTCTTCACAGAACTAGTAAAAGCCATTCTGAAATTCATTTGGAAAAATAAGAGACCCAGAATAGCAAAAGCAATCCTTAGTGTGAAGAGAGAGGCTGGAAACAACACAATACCAGACCTCAAATTATGCTACAAAGCTATAGTAAAAAACCACCATGGTATTGGCACCAAAACAGGCATGAACACCAATGAAATAGAATAGAAGATGCAGAGACAAACCCACAGGAATACAATTGTCTTAAATTATTTATCCTTTACATATACGCATAATTTTCTAGAATCAATTACACACTTGAATACATACAAATGCATTCAAAGACTTTTATAAACATCATTGTACTTCTCAATTTCTATAAATCTGTCTGGGACAAATCAAAAGGTTTATAATATTAAGTATTTTAAACCTTGCACATGACAATTTTTATCCATTATTTATATATTCTTTTAATTCCTTTATTAATTTAAGTCTATAAATTTTATGTAATATGTACATTTCAGTTCTATTTGATCTCAACTTTATATGTCCTAATGCTATTTACAATTCATGCTTTTAATTTTAGTTTTCTCAAACTTATTGTTATTGTTTAAAATAAAACCTATAATCATCTTGATATAAAGTTTTAGCTGTCTTTCACAGCTAAATAGACATTACACATGCATGCTTTTATCATTATAACCAATAGGCCTAACAATATTAATGTAGAGAAGAAGGAAAGGTTTATTTTGGCTTATGGTTTCAGAGGTCTTAGTCCGTAGACAGCTGACTCCAGTACTCTGAACCTGAAGTGAAGCAGAACATCATGGCAGAAGGGTACAGAGGAAAGCAGCTTAGGACATGGGAATCTGGAAGCAGAGAGAGAGAGCTCCATTCACAAGGGACAAAGTATAAATCCCAAAAGGTATACCGCAGTTACATCTTGCCTGCCTATAGCCACCACCCAGTTATTCCATAGCAATAGATTAATTCATCTATTAGGTTACACCTTTCATAACCTAATCATCTTCTAAAAATTCTTGCATTTTTCTCACACATTAGCTTTTGGGAGACACTTCTTTTCCAAACCATAACAGCTGAAATCATATAATTTTCTCCTGGATATAGCAATGGAAAACTAAAATTAGAAGTGCACCAATGAGAAAGTTCTTTTTTCTATTTTATTTAGAGAAAGAGTCTCACTGAGTTGTTTAGCTCCTCTCTCTTTGCTAAGAGTGGCTTTGAACTCATGATCCTCCTGTCTCAGCCTCCCGAGATGCAAGGATTACAGGTGTGTGTCATTGCATTCGGCTAACTGTATGCTTTTTAACAGTATTTTCATCCTGTTTCCAGCCTGGTAAAATTTGAGGGCATATAGAGGATTCCATTTTGAACAATTTCAGTCCCTTTCTGTCCAAGCTGACACTCCCTTTAGCTAAGACAATCTCCTTAAAAATGTGAATTTCTTTTAAATTGAAATTTATTTCCTTCCATATGCCCAAAATCATATCCACACATGTTTAAGTTCATGCCTGACCCTCTATGTACAGCCCACGCTTGTAATAGCGCTCAGAAAATGACCCTAAGTTTCCTAGAAGCCCTTTTGCCTGAGAAGGCATGCCATTCTTTTTCAATAATATTAACAAAGAAACTTCCATGCTTTCTGTGTGGTTTTTGAACCCCACCCTACCCTCCTTTGTTTTTACTCTGAGAATCTTTGTGGCAAAGATCTGGAGATAAGAAAGAGTGAGTTTTATTTTTCTAGCCTAAGGAGACTTGAGTTCTCTCAGTTCATCCAAGTCTTGATTTCTATTTCTCCCATTTTTCTTTCATTTTTATCTTCTATTATCTTATTGTGTGTACCTGGTAAGAGTTAAATGCTACATTGACATTCTACTTGGAAACTTCATTGCTCAAATCCTAAATTTCATTGGGTAATTTTTTTTCCTCCAAGGTACCACAAGTGAGAGCTTTGTCATTCCTTTTATAACTATTAAAGTCATATCATATGCATTACAGCTTATTCAGTCTTCTATGACGATTTTCTCACCAGTTTTCATGTTCTGAAACATAGATTCCTCAATAATTTACCAGAATCTGTTAGTAACCTAGTTTCAAGACAAAAAGCCTCAAAGTTTTTATTTTTCCCTAGTTTCAACACACTCCTGATCCAAACTTCTTTCTTTTTTAGCTGTTTCAATAAAATACGTTTTCAAAGTATGTGCCAGGGATTTGAGAGATTCTCAGTCCCATTGGTTCAAGATAGCTTTCATTATCTTACCAAAATATCGTTCCTTTTGTCTCTCAATTCCTCAAAAATGTAGAGCAAAGTTTTTCAGAGTTCATATGACATGAGACGATATAATTTCTCTTAATGGCAATAGAATATTCAACTGTATTTTCATAATTTTCTAAGTGGTAGATTTAGAGACTAAGTCAGTGTAATGTTAGTACTTCCACTATGCTCTTATAAGTGTATACTTGTGAACACATTACTGTCCAAAAAATTACTGTGTTTAAATTGCCTATTTCCCATGGATCCTGTGAAAAGTCCAAATAATAACAAATTTAAAGATCTTCACTGGCTTTTATTTTTTTCCAGAATTGAGCATCCCTCAGAAGCAGAACAAGTTCCAAGAACTTTAACTTTCTCTGAGGTTAAATGTGGTCTGACAAGATTCGCAGGTCTAAAATGGAAAGCACTACAGATACAGCCTAATTGAATACCAGTTAGAATTTGGCTTTATTTGAATCAGATGCATGCATGTGATTGACCAGCTCAGTTGCTGTGATTGACTAAGACTCAGTCACATGATATAAAAGTTTACTCCTAAACTGTGTTTCAGATGGTCTGCAAACCAAACCATTTTGTAGTGGCTACATTGTGCTGAAAGACAAGGGCATCCTGAGACTTAAGCTATAGTTAAAAGAAACAGAACACAAAGTAAGTGTGCTTTTTTGGCAGAGGTGTCTTGCTTTGTTTTAATATTTTTCAAGTTTTTATTTTTATTTTTTAATAATCCCCTCCTCTATGCCAGGGCACAGTAGGGGATGGGTATTGCTGGAGATTGAACCCAGGATGCTTTGCCATTGAGCTACATCCCCAGTCCTTTTATTTTTTGAGACAGGGTATCACTAAATTGTTGAGGCTAGCTTCACACTTGTAATCCTCCTGTCTTAGCCTTCTGAAGTATTGGAATTACAGATCTGTGCCACCACACCTAGCAACAAGATTTATTCTTTTGAAAAATTTTAAATGCATTTAAAAATGTATCCAAAAGTTATCTGATTATTTTACAACATAGGTTATTTTAATAATGCTTAGTTTAGTTTTAAAAAATTATTTTAGAATTTAATATTCTAACTGGGTTGATCTCAGCTTCCACTGCAGCTCTGCGCACTCACTGATTTTGAAAAGACAACCGGTTCACGGACAAACATGTTATATTTCTGAATCCTACTAATTCACAGGGGAAACAATTTCAATCACTAAAATACAACTTAATTTTTATGCATTTTAACATTGACAATATCTTAAATATCAAACTGAGGAGTCATTGGCATTAATAGTGAATATATGTTGTTGGGCAGGTTTTTTTTTCTAATCATTTTCTGTGAGATGACAAGATGAAAGTGCCAAAGAGCTATTTTTAGTGGATTGATGAGGTTTCTGTCATGAAAACATTGAAATTCACTTTCCATTTTCTTTTAGGAACACTCAGTTTTGCCTCTGTGTGGATAATGTATATTAGTACAAAAAACAGGATGACAAGAGATAGAAATATAAAAGCGGAAATATATTCTATGTACAATGTGTTTGGTTGAATCCATCTTTTAACTTTCATCCAAGTATATTTGAAAATGAATAAGACATTATTTGCTTTTTAAGTATGCCCATCAAAGATCCTGAGAAGAATAAATCTTTCACTAATGGATACCTAACTAAATGTACTTATTATTTCCTATATACTGCAAGAGTTATGCTGCTAGCTTTCACTGTATGATTTCACTATAAAACATTAAAATACAATGTGACTCTAAATATAAGATTCAAGTGATACAAAAGTGTACATTATATAACTTTTGTTAGGTCGGGTCAGGGTCCAAGATGTCCAATCAGGGGGACCTGTCAGCGGCTGCGGAGTGGAGCTGCCAGCTGGATGCTGACATAACCAGTAGACACGCCGCCTGTCAATCAGCGGGTTTTGGCTGACCTATCCGGGAAGGACTCTGGCCTTCTCTTCCTGCCTCCAAGCCCTGCCCTTCCTGACCAGGCTTTCTTGAAATTCTCTGTGCACAGGTGCCCCAGCGCCATTTCTCCCAGGTGCACTCTGATGGACGGGAGAGTTCGGCCCCAGAGCATGTATTTTCAATAAAGCCTTGCCAAGTGGCTTTAATTCATCTCCTTCTGGTCATCTGGTCTTTACAACTTTTATAAAATTTTTGACATAGAAACTAATTGAAAATTATTTGTTTCTTCAAGGAAGTCAATATAAGTTTGAGTGTCAGAATCTGCTCACAAAAACCTGACTTGTAGTCAGAAAGACATTCATGTCAAATATCTCAACTCATTAGTTAGTAAACCATGCTCTCTCCTACTCCACCTGCATCTTCCTAGCCTATTTACCTTGATTTATGTCTTAATCCATGCTAGAGGACTGCTAAACAGATTCTAAGTACAACTCTTACTTCATTCCAGTTTTTCTTTTCATGGCACAGGGATATTTACAAAGTGTAATTTTATTTTTCTCAGTGCTATAACTTTTCCCATTTTATTGAGATTTATATCTCAATAAAAATTAGCCACAAGAATATAGCCACAATAATAAGAAATAAGCCACAAAAAAAATTAGATATGACATTTTACTCCATAAATTAAATCTTGAAATGAAAATATCTAGGCTGATTTGGTGACTCCATAGTATTGTAGAGACTCCAGGTTCTTATTTTCTACTCTACCATGTTCACTACTGACTGCCTTCCTCAAAACAACTTCATGCTGGACACCAGAGCACACATCTGTAATCCCTAAAACTCGGAGGCTGAGGCAAGAATATCTTAAGTTTGAGGATTGACTGAACAATTTAGTGAGACCATGTCTCAAAATATCCAGAAAGACTGGTATGTAGCTCAGTATCTCCATGGTAAAGTGATCCTGTGTTCAATCCCCAGTACCAAAACAAACGAACGAAAATGACTTTACAATACAGAAGAGCTGAAAAGTAATACTAAAAACATCCTTATTTTAGACAGTTGGTAGAAGAAAATATGTTGCTCAGCTGCTAGCTCCTTTTAAATAACCTTTCTGCATTATGTGCAACTGTTTTCCTTACTGCCATTAACTAGTTACAGCTTAGCAAAATTATAAGCAAAGCTAAATGAAATTTCAGTCTATTATTGTAAGAATGTATATTTTGCTGGCAATTAATAATGGCTGTGATAGTCTCCATTTTTGCCCAAATCTCTAATGGTTTGTGAGCTCTGGATATTCCAGGTACTGCTTTACTTTATACATCATTCCTCCCGTTTCTTTCTGTGTTTAAGTTATGCTGACTTTCTTTCAGATTCCCACTCCTTATTACCCGGTTTTCCTACATATTTCTTTAAGGTAACACAATTTTTATTTCCACTTGACCTGAATATCTCACTCAAGCACATTTTCAAGGGAGTGCTCCTTGAAATTCCCTGTGCATAATTAACTCTCCCTGCTGAGTTCTCCCATTATATACATAAATGGTCTTCATATCACTTATAATATTTTAATTATGCATTTATACTCTTTAATTATTTGGTCAAAGTGGTGTATGGTTTTTACTCATAATTGTACTTTTGAGGTCAATGAGATTATCTTGTATTTAAGAAATCCAGTAAATAATTGATTGGTTGAAGGACCAAGAAAACAAATAAACTGAGCTTGAAATAGTAGAGTATAATCAGCAAATAACATGGTTGTCTTTCTCAGTGAGCCAGCTATATTAGGAAATCCTTTATAAGTGTTCATAAAAGTGTTATTGGAATTTTCCACTAGTCATTCATGTTTCCTCCTAGAACTGTGGATGACCAGTACAAAGTCTCTAAAATTTGATCAGAATAATGTGTTAACTCATGGTTTTCTTCAAAGTAATTACGTGTCCAAAGGCAAAACTGTGCCTCTATTTCCAATCCAAACTTTGTCAAACCACATTGTACTTTGTATTCTATCAAAGGATTTACTAAATATCAAATATATTGTTAAGATATTCTAATGATAAAATGTTAATCACTGCTTATTCTCACATTTTAATAGAAAAATCCTAATTAAATTCCTGGGAAAAGGGAGTCTAAAAATTCAATTATTTTGGAAATGAAAATATATTAATGTCAAATATGAAGAAATTAAAATCCAAAATCAATGTTTGAGTTAAAAAGTCAAAGAAATTCAAGTCTATTATATATCAAAAAGTTTAACCCTGCTTGAGTTAAAAAGTCAAAGAAATTCAAGTCTATCATAATTTCACATCCTGCTCAATCTTACTCTGAGAGCCCCTTTTCGGTTAAGGACAACTCCAGTCCTTTCTAGAGTCATCTTCCCTAGAAATGAATATAGTTCCTTCAGAATATCAGAAGTTTAATTAGTTTAGTTTGAAGTGTCTGATAAGTCTTATGTTTTAAAGAGTTAAAGTCTTAACAGAATGACTTTGATTATTCCAACCCTGGCACCTAACGTACCAAATATAAAAGCCAGTTTCTAACCTGTAGAATAGTTGTGTGGGACAAAGTATTCCTTCCAGTCCAAAAAGCATTAACCCAGTATTCCAACCCAGTATCAACCCAGTGAGATACAAGAACCATAACAGAGACTTGGATTATGAAACAAAAGAGCCTACCAAGAAAATAACTCCAAAAAACAAGTCAGTGTATGCCTGTGAATTCAAACTCAACTAGGAGAAATAAAATGAGTAAATAATTATGACATTATATATTTTTTATTAGAGAAGTTAGTTTTCCCCTCTGATTTGTTTCTTTTCTTTCAGACTGACATTGTAAACATCACTACTTTCTATCAGATATTAGAAATGAACACTGCCAGGCCCATGCCTATAATCCCAGCAGCTCTGGAGGCTGAGGCAGAAGGATTGCAAGTTCAAAGCCAGCTTCAGCAATTTAGCAAGAGTATAAGCACCTTAGTGAGACCATGCTTCAAAATCAAAAAAATAGAAAGGCATCTGAGTTCAATCTCCAGTACCTTGAAAAAAACCAAATAAACAAAACAAAAACCCAAATAACCTCAGCCAGTGTATCTTATCTGTTTTTTCCTGATATATTCAAATCTTCTGAATTTTGATTTCTTCTTTATACTCCATATTTTTTCAGTTCTGATTCTTAATTGTAAGTTTCAAATAATGTCACAGCATCTACACTTACATGTAAACATACAGGCTTATTTCTTTCTATAATGGCTACTCTCCCTTCTCTCTGACTTTTGTTTAAAATTTAGAAGGCTACCTTTGTAGGACATATGTTGCTAAACAATACAGTCAATTGAGGGAGCATAGGATAGGACTGTGGAGCCCATGAACTTGTAAGTTTTATCTACAGTTCACTTGTTGTCCCAAACTGAATGGAATTTGAGCAATCAATGATACCTAGGCTCACAAATTTTCAAGAATAAATTTCTTATTGTTCCTTAGCCTAGAAAAATTCGGCAATATTGATATCTGAAAGCAACAACTGTGTCTTCCAAGCATTACCTAACATGATTCCAGTCAGCCTTAGCCTTGTCTGCAATGTTAAGCCAAGTTTTATCTATGTGGTTAAAAATTAGCAGCCATAGCCTGCTTAAGATTGGCCATGTCTGCTCAAAGCCCATTATTGTCTTTACTGAGGTCAATGCCATTGACTTTTACACATTCAGCTTTTGTAAGCCAAGCTTCTGTGGTTGCTTGCTGGGCCTTGATCACAACCAGGCATTTCTGAGGCCATCTATGTAGCCGAATTTTGGCTACTCTCCTATGTCCTTTGTCCTAGCTCTTTTTTCATGGCTTTTGATATTACCCCAAACAAATACATTAATGAGAGAATGAGATGCGATTTATGTTTGATGTGCTCACCATTTGTTTGTCTGGTATGTCCTCTCCTATTTATCTATCAGCCATTACTTTTTGTTCAAAATTATAAAACCTGCACCAAAATACCCAGGTGAGATTCTCATGTGGCCAGATCTTTGTCAGAATGTCAGACTTACAGACATTCTAACTCATGTCTCAGCCCTCAGTCCTTGCCAACTTCTACTACTTATATATTTCTTAATTTTTCTTTCCAAAAACCAGAGATGAGGATGTTCCCTTAACCTTCACCTGAGTTCTGAATTAATTTTAATACATACGTTAGAACCTATTTTTCAAATAGAGATGTTTTCCATACAACATATTTTTGCCATATTGTTATTTAACACACAAAGCCAATTCTGGATTCTAAGTCTAGTGTGCAATAAGAATGTAAATGTATAAAAAAGTGAATAATACTAAAAGTTACATTTTTTATTGTCATCGTGGAAGAATCAAGGAACATTCATTATTTTTCTTCCTTTTTTGCTGCGACAGTACATAGTAAAAAATTATTTAGCCTTCAGCTTCGGACATTTGTGTTTTTATCTTGAGCAGCAGCCATTTTTATCTTTGGTATCACTCAAGTCAAATATTTCTTGGTAATTCCTAAGAATATGTGTCCATGCCTTTTTCAGGCAACTAGGTATTCTAAAATATGGATGTAATAAGCACAATAAAAGAAATATTGTTTTGCTACCATCATACTGAGCATATTTAATTTATATTAACATACTAATTGAGATGGTGTATATCAGTTTGGTTATGTCTGCTTATTGTACCTGTATTTACATAAACAGTATCATTAATTAACTTTTATAGATAATAAATATCCTTCATCTTGTGAATTAAGGTGTTCTGAAATAATATTTTGAAGTTTCTACATGGAGTCCTGTGAAAATTATAATAATTTACATTTTTTCTACCAAATATAAGGACACTTCATTCAACTAAAACTATTAGTTTCAAAATTTTAATTCAAAACACTTATAATAAATTCTGTATTAATAGTCAGGTTATATATCCTGAACTTTTCTATTCAATTACATTTTAATTAAATGTTTAAACATTTTTCCCCTAATTGGTAGCTATTTAATTTGCTGTCATGTCATTAGTGGGTTCCTTTTGTTCTCCTCTATTCTGATACAGAATCATTTCCTCTTGATAACAAAGAATGTTTAAATATTTGAATTAATAGTTTTCTTTTGTACGTTAGTTTTATTTTATATTTTTTACATTGCTTTAAACCTTAAATATAAATTTCATAAATGTTCTTTTTTTAATACAGTACCCTTGTAACTGGGACAAAATACACATTTGGTATAAACTTTGGAGAAATAAATGTCTTTATATTGATATTTTCCTCATAAAAATCTATCTCATATGATTGTTATAAGGATTAACAATTGCTTTATATAAATATCAGTTTTACTGCATACATACTATTATATATTGCAAAGTGCTAAACTGAAGGTCAATAAGACATTTTGTCATATCAATAACTTTAAAAATATTTTAATTTTTAAAACTTTTTTTGCTTTTTAAGGAATGAAAAATTGTCATTACTGAACTTTATGAAATAAGATATTTAGTTTACTTCACATTACTGATGGAAGGGAGATTTTTCTGAACTATGTAGTCATACAAATAGTAGAGATTTAGTTTTGTAAAGTATTGAAGAAGAGTTCTATTTTTAACCCTAATTCTTTTTTCAATTTTTAATGTTGTTTTTATTTTTTAGATACAAGGCCTCACTATATTGCCCAGGCTGATCTTAAACTCCTGGGTTCAAGGGGTTTTTCGGTGTCAGTCTCCCAAGTTGTTGGAACTAGAGGTTTGTACCACTATGCCTTCACAAAGAATTCTATTTTTAAATATTATTGTCTGGTTAAAAAAAAAAGAAAAGAAAAATAAAAAAAGCTACTTCACTCCAGACTCCGTACGATAGTTTCTAACAACTAAAAAATTACAATTTATTAATGTATAGGATACTTTCTTTATATCCTCCTGGTCTACATTCTCCTTTCTTTCTGGTTTCTAGAGATCGCCTCTGTTTTCCTTGTCTTCTTGGGATTATGTGTTGTGGGATGCAGACGCAAGTTTCCTTTCCTTGGAGCTTTTATGCTCCTGCTAGCCATATGATTGGGGAATGGAGTTTTTGAATGAAAACATTTTTGTTAAATGAAGAAAGATTTAAGCACTTTCTCTTGTTACTATATATTTTTTTTCTTTCTCACTTGTGAGAGTACTCAATTAGCTGCTCTACTTAATCTTAGAAGATTTTATAGCTATGCTCAGAAACAGGAAAGTGTGCAATAACTATCTTACTCTCTTACCTGAAACCAAAAATTCATTGTAGCAACCTTTTTTTTTTTTTTTTTTTTCGGTACCAGGGATTGAACTCAGGGTTACTCGACCACTGAGCCATATCACCAGTCCTATTTTGTTTTTTATGTAGAAACAGGGTCTCACTGAGTTGCTTAGTGCCTTTCTATTGCTGAAGCTGGCTTTGAACTCACGATTCTCCTGTCTCAGCCTCCCAAAGTGCTGAGATTACATACGTGAGCCACCGTACTCAGCTTCAGCGTAGCAATCTTGAAAGTAAAAAATGATCTTAAAATTAGTCCAGCCCAGCACTTAGGGAGGCTGAGACAGGAGAATTGTGAGTTCAAAGCCAGCCTCAGCAATGGTGAGGCGCTAAGCAACTCAGTGAGACCCTGTCTCTACATAAAACCTAAAATAGGACTGGGGATATGGCTTAGTGGTTGAATGCCCCTGAGTTCAATCCCTGGTACCAAAAAAAAAAAAAAAAATTAGTCCAGGTAAGAGGTGTATCCAGAGACTCCTGAGATATATATGATTAGCATTCTATATGAAAAACCCTCCATTATGAAGTTTTCCATTTTCCTTTCTTAGGCTCAAGTTTGAGTATTAACTTCTTGAAATCTTATTTTAACCCATACAATCCCACTGAGACACACTCAAAACATTTTATTTGACTTCTGTAGAAAATGACTATTTCTTCCCTGACCCACTATCTTCCTTGGACTTTAGGGCATAATAGAGGGTTTTCTACCCAACCTTCTGTCACATCTTCTAAGGTACCCAGGACAAATCTTCTCCCTTTCTCTCTTCAATATGTGTGATATTCTATTTCTGATTCTATGCAATTTATCTATATAATTTTACCACTCCACTAATTTGAATTGCTATTTGACTCTTTATGACTCAAAAATCAACAATGTCCACCACCAATATTTCCAATCACATTTCATTATGACACATTGAAATATGATTAGTCATTTTGATTTATTTGCAATTCAGCAACAAAAAGTTAAATTTCAAATTATACTTGTAACCATTATGTCCAAAGATTTTCTAACCTCGTCTTTCAAAAGTTTTTACCTAGTTTTCTGTTTTAGAATGATCCACTTTTCCTGAAAGATTATTTTTGAACATACTATAGAAAAAATATTTCAGTAGTCATTAATTTCCAATCTGTTGTCATGGTTATGTCTGTTTTTATACTGAATTGTTAGAATAATATTAAAACACAAGATTTAGCATCTTAGTGACTGAAAGACAACACCACTAAACAAGAGTTACGCCACAGATACTCTGACAGATATAACTTCATATTGTAACTGGAATATCAATACATGCTTAGTCACCTTTGAAATTGTCCTACCACTATGCATGTATGTATATACACAAACACATAATAATCATGTACTAGAAATGTTAGAGTAGGAAAACAGTCAGCTTCCATGTTATATTTTGGAAAGAAGAAAGAATGAAATAAAATAGAAATATGAATTAAATTCAAAAGTGTTAAAGATAACTGAATTTATATATGTGCCTAGATGAAAATACCAACCTGAGACATAGAACTAGATAAGAAGGATGAGAAACATAATCCCAGCAGCACTGTAACCAACAAGATTGAACAGTATTCTACCTCATAATTGAGTCTCAGTGGCCCAATTCTTACATCATTCACTATGACTGTTCCAATAAGCCCCTGTTAAAGTTAACAGACTTGAACTCTACTGAAAATTTATCATCTATAGGTGAGCATTTGCTTAGTAGAATGGAACAAAAGAAAATTTCTTTTTTGAGAAGGGGTTATCCAATTCTACAAATTACAATTAATCAGGATTTTTTATATCAGTATATGGTTTAGTATGTGTTCCTAAAAAAACTACTGTATTGATATGCACATTTGTTAAAATCTAATAAAAAGAAACTATCCATATATTCTGTCATAATCCATATTTATAATAACAAAACATATGCCAACATTAGAGAGTGTTTTAAAACAAATTAAATGCAACCATATATTTTTTTCATTAAGGTTAATAGAATTCAATGATTACAGCTTTTTCTTTATTTCTTTCTCTTTTGTTCCTGGTGTTGGGGATTAAACCCAGGGCCTTGTGCATGTGGGACAAGCACTCTACCAACTGAGCTATATCCCCAGCCCTCCCACATTTTTTGGTATGTGTGTGATACTAGGAATTGAACCCAGGGTCTTATGCATGCTGAGTTTTATGCATCATAAAAACACTCTGGCATTGAGTTTTACCCCCTGAACACTAAACTTTTTACATCTTGTTTAGAATACTATTCACTAAAAATATAGAATACAAAGTATGTAAATATATTTTGCCATTATGAAATATTTATATTTATTTTATTATTAAAATTGGTGTGTGGAGTAATGAAACTTATTAACATCATAAAAATGAGAAAAACTCATTTGTTACACGAATGTAGATTAAAATTTCTAGTTAATATAATATATACTTACTTTAACAGTTTTTTTGACATAATTTTCCTTTTGAATATAACACTGAAATGGTCATTGATTTGCTCTCAAATTCTAACTTCTTTATCTCAATTTAAAATCATACACATATATTCTATATTTAATTCATTGTAATTCATATAAAATACATATATAATTCATTAAGCAGTAAGTCACATATTTTGAAACATTTTAATGATGATAGATTTGTATTTTAATGTTTGTATCATGTAACCTAATGTTCTCAAATAAAGATAGCATATAAAATTGGAGAGTAGTAACCATTAGAATAAAATCTGGAATCAATAAGTTGTAATCATGCAGGAAATATCACAAAAACCTTCCTCTGTTTAGCACATTTGGTCTAGAGATAAGGAGATTGTGGAAAAGATGACCAGAAAACAAAGTTAAAAGAAGGACAATCTAAAAAAAGGAAAGAAGAAAAATTAGATAAGATATGGAAATATATATTCTCCAAAAGGTAGCTATAATGCAGTTGGTTTGGGTCATTCTCTTTTAGAAATTATCTTTATCTTCATCTGTCTATTATCACTCATGTATTCTGTTAAAAAATCAATTATTCAATGACACATCAATACACAGGAGGACTTTATTCTGGACTATTATGCTAGGTATAGGGATGAAAGTAATGAGATTTTGCAATAGGGGAGAGGATTTGGGCTCACCTTAAAAAGTAGTATTGACCAATGGCAATTTATAGCCAAGGAGCAGGATTAGAGAAGGTCAGTGAATGGAAAATTAGCAAAAGAAGACATTATGGGTAAGAGGGATTCTGACTAAACTGACCTCACCGAACTCTTGCTGTAGACAGTCTAGGGTTGTCACCTAGTAGAGGATGGTGGATGATATCAGATGGTAGAGGCCTACAGGGATGGCATCTGATAAGGAACTTGGTGAGATATCCAGGGTGAACAGATGTCAAGGATAAGAGTGCTTACTAAAAATGACTTAGTAGCAGTGTTCATTGTTAAAACTGAATTTTATAAGCAAGTACACTGATGAGCCTGGTAGGATGTTCAGAAGCAAAAATTTGGTCAAGTAGAGAATCCATGCTAATTCATATTGGCTTTTCAAAAAACATATATATTGCTACATAATATTTTTATCATAGGATATTGTTTAACAAGTCATTATTAAAGTGGCAATATATTAGAAAAAGTAGTAGACTTGGCTTGAAGAACAAATGTTTTAGAAAAAGCTATAATCTGAAATAATAAAAGGAGGAGAAAAGTTTAAGTACTGAACATCATATATGAAAAAGAAGCAATGAGTAATTGATTAACAACCTGTGAAAAATTTGGGTCCATAAGACATTTAAGTTCTCTCTGCATTTAAGAGTGGCAAGTGGTAAAGGTGTTAAATTCCCTTTTAAATTAAACAAAAAAAAAAGATTTCTAACAAATTATTTAAATATGCCACAATAGTGCTTGAATATTGGGTCATGGACTCAAAAAAATAATAAAGTAGAAAGCAATGTTGGATCTTCACAGTGAAACCAGAAGAAATGGCAAAAGATATGTATCAGACATTAAGCACACAGAGGGATTATAATTTAGTGAAGTAAAAAATTTCCCCTAACCTTGCTAATGTGGAAATGTACCACTTGCCTGATTCCTTCATAGTGCCCTTATATAATATAACTTTGCGTATGGATCCTCTTACAAGTATTTCAATAAGTCAACTACTGTAAGTGATCCATGCTATTAAAGTAGACCAAACACGTTATGTCTTTCCCCAAGTCTGAATTGGTGGAATAATGATAAATTCATAAGCTTTACTGCTTTCACTAGCTAGAATTCTCCAAATACTCAGGGATCACCCAATAGGCATAATTCAGACAATTACAGTTTATTTCGTTCTAATCTTAACTACTAATGTCTGTAACATTCAAGTCACACATCAGAACAGAAAGGAAAAGAAAGGGCTAAGGCAGCCAAGGTTCAGGAGGCTGAACTGAGAGCAAAAACAGAGAGAACATACTAAGGCAGAAAGTCACTGTAGATGACTCAGATAAGATTACCAACTAAAAAACTTCTTGTACAGAGCTGTTAAAATTAAAAAAAAATATTCAAGGTCAAAAATAGTGAAATTTATTCAACCATAGATGGTTAGCAGTTTGAGAGTGTCAGTCTGGCAAGTCAGTTTAAAGAGAAAAGCATGTGGTCTTCACAGGCAAAAGAAACTGGGCTGTGCTAAGGCCCAAGGGTAGAAACAGTGTCTGTCACTGTTGCAGTTTTCCTAGTCAAGGCTCATGAGGAGTGAGGAGGTAATGGGGTTGGTGTGTCTCCATGTCCAGTCTCAGAGTGCTTCTCCTTTTATAGATATCTGGTGAGGAGATTGCTTGATTTGGTTTTCTGGTGTGTTTCACAAATTCATGGGCCTGTTTTCTCTGATATGGGGATTTTTATTAGCACAATTAACTTACCATTTTGTGCTTTATTGTTGTGCTAAGCAGATGATTGTTATTTAACTAGACAAAGAATGGAGTCACTCTACCCCAGCATTTGTACTCAAAATGAAATAACTCATGTTATTGCTTTATAAAATGGGGTGACTCAGTATTGTGCACAGCTTGAAAACTACTGTTCTGTCCACCATGAATAACTCAGATTCATCAAATCCTGCTCTTTGCATCAATCCAAGTTTCCAGTGACAAATACCAATAGATGATTAAAGATTCAGCTTGTATTTAAAAACCCATTATCATAAAATAGAAGAATAAAAGTGAACAAAGAGAAAGATGCTCCTAAAGAAAACAGAAGCACTTTTAAAAATGGAAAAAGTTAAGAAACTTTGAATAAATCTACTTTATCTTTTCAGAGAATTTAAAGATGCAACATTCGTAGAAAGACAAGATAATATGAGTAAGGAAACTTTAACAATGTAGCTAACCTGGAATGCTAAAAAGATTCTTCTAAAAAATTAATTGAATAATAGTACTTCAAACTCTAAATTATTTTTTTGAAAGTTTATATTTGAGACCACCTCAGAATATATATGGAATGTTTTGTTTTATTTTGTTACTTGACTGAGTAATTTCTCAATTAGGAAAAGGTTTTATTACAATGCATTTCTAAGGGTGTACAAGTACATGAAAAAAATGGCATTTGTAGCATTGTCAAAAATAATATAGAATTTGACAACAAATATCCCTCAAAAGTAAACTAGTTAACACAATGTATAATGCATCTAAGAGATGGGGCACTAAATTGCTTTAGAAACAGTGAAATCAATGCACATAGATATCAAAATAAAAAATGTCCATGTCCATTTTATTCTTAATGGAAAAAGGAAATTATAGAACATTTTAAAAACATTTTAAATTTTTCTGGACAAAAATATTGAGAATAATAACAATATTTTATGGATAAATACAAGACATATGGGTGAATATAAATCAAATTATTTTTTCTTATGAAAATATCTTTGACTTTAGGGGAATTTTCACTTTTTATTTGCATTTGAAAAGTATTTCTTGTTTTATTCTGTAATTAAACTTGTAATCTAAGTCTATTTAAAAAAACACTATCAAGGAACTAAACCTTGAATTAGATTATAAACTGAAATGAAAAATTTCCCATTAAAATACTTGCTTAATAGATTGTAGATAGATTCTAACAATATGAGGAATAAAACTATGTTGTCAGATTTCAAAGTAATATCTTGAGATACATCCTCACCTTGCTGGCCTTTTCCTACTTTATTGATGTTTATAATGCTGGTAACAGATTTTATTCCACCTATGGACACCCTTTTTCTGACTTTAGTCATAACATTTATGCTTCATCTCTGAAAGCAGTGAACTGAATCTGAGAAGCAGGAAGGAAACAGAGCAAGCATATTGAAGTGTGTCTATAGACTTTGGAGGTTAACAGGAAAGAAATAAAGAAGTAAAGGGATACTTGACTTTTCCTTGAGTAAACAAAAAGATTACAATAGGGCAGGTACTTGGAGGGCAACTGAGACATTTTTAATTTTTATGAGACATAATTGCTTTGGAAAAAACTCATTATGCACAAGAAACCTAATTATTTGTTCTTAATTATTATTATTTCTTTTAGTTTTCCTGGACTAAAACATTCATTTCAATCAGCCTATTAAATATTTTTCATTTATATTTTGAATAAATTTTTATTTATGTAAATGTAGAATATCATCATATATTCATTGAGGTTTTAGATTGTTGAGGCCAATTGTCCTATCTTTGAAAAATATAAATTTACCTAATCTATCTTGATTTGATTAATTTCCCCTTAAAAGTTAACTTATTTTTAGCATTCTGGAATTGTTGGGAAATATCTCTTTCTTTTCCATAGCATATGTAATGCATTACATAAGAGCTTCATCAGCAAATCACCAGTTTAGGATAGTTTCTTTTTTTGTAAGATTAACAAAAGCACATGTTATTAAACAATGTTTATGTGTCATTACCTTCAAAATAGTCTAGGCAACAATTAAGGCCATGATTTCATTTTCATAAAAATTCTTTAAAGAGCATTTGATAACTATGTGCTGTACAATGTGCTTCCTTTTGTGAACACTGTATTTTTCTCTCAACTTGAACTGTACCCCTTTGAGCCTTAGACATACTTATTTTAGGCTTCAGACAAATTTATTTTCTAGTTTCCAGATAAAAACTGTATAATTCTTCACATGTATATAATTTTTTCTTCATATCCTTCACAGATTTGGTTTCCTTTCCATAAGCACATGCAGCAGTTTAAAATTATTGATACAACCATTAGACTGAGATTTACTTGTTTTATTTTTTACTTTTCCCAGGTACTTAAATTTATAGAAGTTATAATAAATGAGTCTACTTGTTCATCCCTAGATTACCAATAAGAAGTTGATATATAGTAGTCATTCAAACAGATAAAAATTAAATAATACATTGTATGGAAGACTCTAAGACATCAATATGGAAACAAATATTTTACTTTCTATTTTTTCTAATATGTACACAATGACCATTTTTAGTTATTTATATTTTAAAATAACTAATTGCTTCCAGTGATATAGTGCATTAGGAAATTAGGATTTATTCTTCTGCTTAAAAAGTAAATACAGTATGTAATGCATTTTATCAAATTAAAATCATAACTGACTTTACAATAAAGTTACAAATCATCAGTCTGCAGGTTAAGGAAAAGCTTAAATGTACAATTGTAATAGGAATACAACATGAGATTTCCCCAAGGAAAATATCTGCTGAACTTGCTGGAAACAGACATTAAAATTGAGACTTCATGGATCATTGTATAAGAATATAAGCTTGAGATCTCACTGAAAATAGAAAATTCAATAGGATATTCTGTCCCCAAAAGATTGGAATATAAAGTGTTATACCCTCAATATAATTGTAAATAGAAACACCACTGAGATCATCAGTGGACCGTGAGGTAATCTATGTATATACATTTAGCAATGAACACATGGGGATGTTCACTTTAACTCTGTATCCTGATTGTATAGTTTTTTGTCATTTGGCAAACCTTTGGTAGGAATTTGATTTGAAATGATCCCTGAATAGCATCCCCCCACCGCCAATAAAATGTATAAGGAAGAGTGGAAATAAACTTCTCTCAAGATGCTACATTTATCTTGTATTAAAGATTTGGTGGATAAAGTTCACAGGGAAATCAGCTGTGCATGGAAAAAGCAAGTCAACACAAAAGAAAAATAAGGTATTGTGATTTAGAACCAGCAGAAACAACAGAGAAAAGAGAACCCAACTGACTCCAAGTAATTGAATTAGCAGACACAGAGTACAAAATCATTTAAAGCATTTAGGAAAATAAGAAATAAATTTTTACAATTTCATAGGAAACAAAACACTACAAATGAGAAATATGATTTGAAATAAAAACTGGAGAAAAATACAAGAAGAAATAGAATATATATTGATATAAAATTATGTGAATATATCTATTAGAGTTTAGATATGAGGCATCCCCCAAAATCTTATGTGTGAAACAATGCAAGAACATTCAGAGGGGAAATGATTAGATTATGAAACCTTTAAACTAACGATTGGATTAATTCACCTGAATGAATTTAATGAGTAGTAACTGTAAATATGTAGTGTGTTCTTCAAGGAACTAAGTCACTGAGGGTGTGTCTTTGAGGTTTATATTTTGTCCCTGGTGAGCAGAGATCTCTTTCTCTGCTTCTGGTTTGCCATGCTCTGAGCTGCTTTCCTCTGTCATGCCCTTCCCCCCATGATGTTCTGCTTCATCTGGGACCCAGAGCTGTGGAGTTGGCCTATTATAACTGAACCTCTGAAACCATAAGCCAAAATGAACTTTTCTTAGTTATTCTTGTCAGGACTTGTCACAGTGATGAAAAGCTGACTAAAATGAGATCCATTATGTACAACTGATTGCCAAATAACTGGGAAAAAAATAAACTATATCTGGAGCAATTAAGTATAATCCAACTGGAAGAAAAACAGATGGAAATATGAAAAATGGAATAAAATATAGGGTTAGAAGGGTCTTTTAGTAAGCTTTTTCATCATAACATAAAAGTTAACATAAAATTAATGCACATCACAACAGAAAAAAACAACAGAAAAATGGTGAATCCTGATATTGTCCTTGAATTGTTCTTTAGGAAGTTAGTAATTTGCTTTATATTACAGTTAATTATATTGACTAGGATTACTTATCTATCTACTCAATTAATTGAATTAGAGAGCATAACATTCAAGAGTAGTAGGAATACCTGAATTATTAAAAATACTGTTCATTCAAATGAATGTGGAAGAAAAAATATATATGTGTGTGTATATATATATACACACATATATATTTATATATTTTACATATGTGTGTAATATCAAAAGATAACATAAAATAAGATGCAAATTAAGTTAATTAAAATATTAGTACTTATAGTAATTATAACTGGACTACTAAATCCTGAGATAGAGAACAAAATTAATAGACTATTAAAAATCCATCTACTTGCAATAGGTAAGAATAACAGAGGTGCACAAAATTTGAATTCAAAGCAATAAATCAAATTATATTGAGAAAATTTTATCCAAATTCTGCCATATTTATATTAATCCAAAAATAGGCTTCTAGTATAAAGCATTGCTATAAAAAGATAATAATATAATAAAATATTCAATTAAAATAAAAATCAATTTAAAGTGCATGGCATCATTTCAACATATATACAGCAAGTCTTGACAGAATTACTGGAAGAAATAAAAATATCTGTTTTCAGAATGAGCGATATTAATACAATTTTCTCCCAGTAATTGATAGAAAAAGACACAAAATGTCAGTAAAATAAGAATGATTTGCATAATAGGCATTAAGGAATAAAAAAATTTCTTTTAATTGACTGTATAGACAACACTGTACTCCCAAACTGCAGAATAAACTCTATGTGTGCATGGTTTACCAAAATTTATCAGTTATGTAAGTATAGATTTAAACTTATGTTTTAACCAAAGAAAGTCAAAAGATTTAAGTGAAAATTGACATTTTTGCCAAGAACAAAGTTTTTACAGAAATCAATTGTAGAATGTTTATAAGAAGATTCATGTTGATAACACATAGTTCATCAAAGAAGAAACCATAATATAACTACAAAATATTTGAGCTTAATAAAGTTTCCACAAGTCAAAATTGTGGGGAATACAGGCAAGTACTTAGAGGATGTTAATTTTGTCTGTAGTGATGAGAAGTCCCTTTGGCTTCCTCAAAGCTTGTGGTTTTCTGTAGTCTCCAGCGGCTCCCTTGTGAATTATCTACTTCAGCATTGCTTTTGAGCTACAACCTTCAGCAATAGTTTTCTGAAGCTTCCTGACCTAGGCCTTGGTCATGACCATTTTGTTTTCCCTAACTTTACTTTACAACCTTGGTATATTCCAGACCCTAGGACCTCCAATTCCCTTTTCTTAGAGTATATACTTTAGAAAAAGTGTTGTTGCAAATACTTCCTCTACTCATTTGAAATGTAAATCTTCTACATTTCAGTAATTTATTTCTGAGGACCTGAGACCTGTCCCTTTGAAATACGGTCTTTAAGACTATGATAAGTTCCTGTCTTCACTTTCTGTGGGATGGTAGGACACTGACTTTAAAAAGAAACAATTAGCAAACACAAATGGCATAATTATACTGACCAATCTCCCTCCTAATTCCCTCCTGTCCTTTGCTGTAAGTTCATGTGTTATTCAGCTGTTGTTGCTATGACTAAAATACCTGACAAAAACAACTTAGAAAAGTAAAGGTTTATTTTGGTTTCCTGGATTCAGTCAATACTCTGCTAATTCCATCCCTCTGGGCCTGAGTGAGACAGAGCATCATGGCAGAAAAGCATGAATGAGAGAAGCTATTTATCTCATAGCAGCCAGAAAACAGAAACTGAGTGAGAGAGGAACCAGGGGCAAAATATAAACCCAAAGGCACACCTCTCAGTGAGTAACTTCCTCCAGCCATACCAAGCCTCCTGTGGTTATCACTCAGGACAGTAGTCCTTTCAAATTATTAATGGGTTAATCCACCAATTAAGTTACAGATCTCAAAATCTAATCATATTAGGGGACACTTCATATATAAAACATAACAGCTCATCTTAAAATTTAAATAATTTATTGCCTTTTCATTCAGAAGATTTGAATTCAGTGTCTTTCTCCTATTTGCAGCAGTCTTGAATAAAACCTTCTTTTAAATTTCCAGTGTATTCTTTTTTTAAACCAGTATGTTGTGATTTATATATTAAGTGTTTCTGAAAAGCTAATGTGTGAGACAATTCAAGAAAGTTTATGGATGAAATGATTGGGCTATGAAAGCCTTAACCTAATCAGTGCATTATTCCCCTGATAGGGATTTAACCAGTGATAATTACAGGCAGATGGGGGTGGCTGGAGGTGTTGGAGGTGTTGGGTCATAGAGGGTGTGCCTTTGGAGCATATATTTTGTCCCTGTGAATGGAGGAGTCTGTCTCTCTCCTTTCTGGTACAATATTCTGAACTGCTTTCCTCTGCCACACCCTGCTGCCATGATGTTCTGCCTCATCTCTCCTGAAATCGTTATTCTTAGGTCTTTGGCTATAGGAATGAAAAAAGCTGACTGAAACACAGTGTCAACAGCTATTTCCTAATACTAACCACAGTTGTAATGACATCTGTTCTTGATTATTACTACTCTAGCCCATTGGATAATTTTATGAGTATCTAATTCCTTATGTTATAGCTATTCATTTTAAAATTATCTAGAGTACGATTTTCCAGTTTGAATCCAAACTAGATTAAAGACTACGAGGAATACAGGATCTTTGTGGAAATATATCATAAAATTTTATGAAAAGACATAAAATTAACTGAATGAAGATAAATGTTTACTATTTTATCAGTCATCCTCAACATATATAAAAACATCTACTTGGTTTACAAAAGCCTAAAAATACTAAGTGAAAGTAACAAGTACTCTAACACTGTAGGTAGGAGTACAAATTAGTACTATTTTAGTAAACAAGCTAATATAATCTAACACAATTTCATGTCTCAGCAGTTAATAGAGAAAAAGTATACAAATGTGCTCTAGGAGACAAGTAATAGCCATGATGATTTGTCTTTAATAAAAATATAAGGCAATGATACATATTATTATCAGCAATAAAATGATTCAAAATTTTTTATTAACTGGGCCAAAATTTTAAAAAATTAAGCTGAAGATTTCAGTCTAAAAATTATGATGGGTGGAATTAGAATAAATGAAGACAGGAGTTTGTAGGTAACATACCCTTACAAGTAATTTAGGATAGAATATTATCATTTTAAAGTTATATAAAGATAACTATGAAAGATAACAAGTATGATGAATTTTTCTTAATTATGCAATTCTATGTTTTATGTGTTTATTTTATTTCATATAAGTGCTATATTTGTATAACCTTTATCCAAATAGAGTATAAGTGTTTGAGGCTACAAACAGGCATATATGTATCTTGTATTCTATGGAGTGACTTAGTCATGATTTAATAAAACATATTTTTGAAATTTAGATAAAAAGGAGAAAATCTAGATGGTTAAGACCTAATCAGAATCAATTTAGAATTTTTATACAAATAGTACTTTAGTCTTAAGTTTTTAAAACTGTTCTTTTATCCATAGGAAGAAAAATGTCTGGGGACAAGCATGAGCATTACTTAATATAATAGAAAGTTCTTCAACTGGTGAAGCATTGAGAGACTGAATGAGATTTTTCCTACCTTGATTTTCACATGTCTCAGTGAAAACCAGCATATTTAATTTTTTTTAAAAGTCATCTGGGTAAAACCAATCATTTGTCATTACTTCAAACCTTAAGTATCCTCAATATTTTAGGCTCATTTCTTATTCTTAGAATACATAGAGAAGTTAAAATTAGAAAAGAAAAATACAATTTAAAAGAAAATTTCTACTAAGAATAAATGAAAGTTATTTTTTACTTAAAATAGTAAACTGCTAATAAATCTACATCTCTAACTCTTTATGTCAACATTTATGAAAATATTTCATAATTTTTCCTACATCTCACTGGGTTTTTTGGGAATAACTTCATTATGAAATGTTTACCTTATCCCCTTTTTCTCAGTATAATACTTAGTACTCCATTACTAAGAAGAGTATAATAAACTTTTAAAATAAAACAAGGCCCCATATGACTAGTAGTCAAACATAAGTCCACTTTTGCCAAAAATAAAACCCAAATGCTATCTCCTTTATCTTAATTTAACACATATCAATTTTACTTTGATACCAAAATGGTAATGATGTTTACTTACCTAAAATATTAATGTACACAATTGAAATATCAGCTGCTTTTGCATATTTTTTACTTTAAATTGCTTATAAATGCAAATTTTCCTAAGCAAACAAAGAGATCCTCTATTTAAGAAGCAGGTGTTTATTAGCAGTCTCATGTGCATGCCATTTTACAAAGTCTTTTGCAAGATGCACAGAAATGCATTTAAATAGGAATAGTGGTTTTAGGTCCATTTACTTTTGAGACAAATTTTGTATAAAGCTATCATGAATTGTTAAAAGGGGATTATATGTGATATGCAGAAGCATCAAAAAGACAGAGAAAGACATTTTAAAAGAATATTTAGTTTTATGTTAGCATAATATGTCAATCAGTGAAATAGTGAAGGATATGTCAGAGATGACAGTTTTCTAGTGAATTAAGCCTCCTTGAGACCCTGTGGACAATTCAAATCAAAGCAATTAGTGAATATATATTATGTATTCTATACTTTTCTAGATGTTTTTATTAAAGAAAGGGTTAACATGTTTCTTGTCTCACAAAACTATAATCTAGTAAAGGAGAAACTATCATAAACAACAATAATGTAAAGTCACAATTCTTAAAGTGATTTATAGATAAAGAACATAATTTAATCTTAGGTTTTTGAAATATTTTAAGAAAATAATATTTAAAATGAGCCTGTAGGTGTAAGTCAAAGAATGAACGGGAGTTAAGGTATGAGTTGAAGTTGGGGAAATAGGGGGTAGTAAATTTTGTATACGCATAGTATAGGTAACTTAGAAAAACAGATACCTGAAATTGTGGTAATTGAGACAGATGAAACTGATTCCATAATTATTTATTAAATTATAAAACTATTTTCTTTTGTATCATTGAAGACAATATTTTCATGATCAGGTTCTATTAATCTCTTTCTTTTGCTTCACTGAGACTCTATATACACAGAAACTGCTGGATTCCTTGTTTAAAAACTAGAACAGCTATCCTGATTTTGATTAAGGGATAAAATTTTCTTCGGAATTTCAAATGAGAAACATTTAGTTTGGTGAAGAGATAAATAAGATCTTTTTTATTTAACACAGATGATGGTGTAGGTTACAATAAGCATTCAGGGACAAAGGGCATGTATAGAGTTCTTCATATAAGCAACCCAAGTAATCACAGACAGAAAACGTGGGGACTAGTAGAGAAATATGTATCCTTTTAGTAATAGAGATAGGTATATTTCCATGACTTCCACTTCTAAAAATAATCTCCAGTGTAATTACAAAACCAATTTGTCTTTGCCTTTCTGATGTTTCATTCTTCTGTTTTTTTTTTTTTTTGAGGTAGCATGTTTTCCATTTCCAAGTATTTCCCATTCCCATTGTGAAGCCTACATAGAGTATTTAGTGTTAGATTTTATTCTTCAGTTTTGTCTTCCTTTTGCATATTCTTCAAATCATTAGCAACTACCATCTCAATTAGACATGTCAAAACCAGCTTGTCTCTCTTTACTATCTTTAAATACTCAGTCTGCATACAATTAGCTAGAAATGATATTACTGGTTTCAGGGAGAAATTCTTTGAAGTGAGGCATGATAAATATTTTTGACATCCTTGTAGGAAAATGAGCTGCTTTTCTGTATCAGTAACTTTCATCAATTGAATTAGTGCTATATCCCATTACTTCTCTTTCCCACTATTATAACATGTGAGTTCTTAAGAAGATAATTTAGTATTATATCAGATAAATTTAATATTCATGCATTATGAAGAAACATTGCTAATATGATAGAAAACTGCTAGGAGAAGCAAATGATTTCATTAAAACTAAGATAAATCTCACTGTACATTTTTCACCTCCTTGAATACCTGTCTATACTAATCAGGTGGTAGAGAAGGCAGCTTGAGTCTAGAGAGCAGAGAATACATAATCTATATTCTCAGCACAATCTGATGTCACCTATTGGGCTTCAAAATCATTATTCTGGATTATAGTTGGAATTTTTCAGTGCAGAAATATTTATGATGTTTTACTTTAAAATGATCATGAATTGCTCTACTTTGTCCTGGCCTTGCTAATTTATGTCTGTCATAACTGAAGAAGACGACATTTGTGATCTGGATAATAACTCTCTGAATCTTCATGAGATCTGAGTCAATAAAATCATGACACATATTTCACATTCTTTTAATGCGGGATCTGCTTCATCAGTTGGAAGAATTTCAACTCTTGCTTTGAAGGAGTCTTAATGATACAGACCAAACCTTAATAGATAACTAACTAAGATGAACACATTCTTCCCTTCCATGCATAAAGAGAAACACTATTTTAATTGGAACTGAATTAGAGGGCATGGTAGATTTTATAGATCCTCAATTTTTGAATTTAATTTATATTTAGGAAAATCACACATAATTCTAAGAATGGAAAAAAAAGGCAAAATCATTGGCTAACCAAAATGAGTAAATACATCAATGTGTTCTAGATTTAGCTGTACAAAATCAAAGACTAAATCATTTTCTATTCTGAAGATTGCTTTTTCCATGTGATTTAGCTACTATACAGTCAAAATGCAGGAAAGTATACCAAACATAATTTCTAGTTACCATCTATCACACAGATTTTAACACAGCAATATAGTTGGGAATACACTCAATGTATAAATGGTCATTTGTCCCTTAGAGTATAGAAAAGTTTTAGTAAGACATAAATTAGGAAGTACTAGGGTTCTGCTGCATCTGGAAACTGTGCAGAAGTGTTAGACTTGTGGGAAGTATAAAATCATTAATGCATGATGGTTTTTCTGAAATTTAAACCTGCCCAGATTTATTTCCCAGATATAATTTTCTATAAACATAAGCATGCTGCCAAGGTTACAAATAAGTAGAGAACATGGGACAAATTAAACTATTTTGTATTCACAGTGGTTCTGATCATTTTCAGAGTTTTGGAAGCTCATTGAAGATGAGCCTTACAACTCTCTAAGAATTAAGCTCTCAAAATCATTTACCTAAAAAAATAAATAAGAAAAGGATAAACTAGTCAAGTATATCAGGACAACATATGGCTAGAAGTTGCAATGTAAAGAAACATATTGTCAATTAAGTACTGGTGCCAATCTTTATCACTTACATACATAGAACATCCTCCCACTTCTTATTATTTTGAAGACCAAACACTAACATTAAAAAACAACCAGCTGAAAATAGAAATTCAGGAAAAAATTTTCTATTTTCATTTTATTGCTATATAACTTTCATTTGGACATTTCTTCATTGAGTGATATTTAAGCTATTCATGCATTCATTTCAAGAGTAAAGTTAATATGAACATAGGGAGAAGTACAATATTACCACAATACATTTTTTAAATATTCTCATGCATTATTTTACTTTTTCAGTTTTTAGAATTTATCAATTTAACAGGTTCTATTGTATATAAACACGTCAGATATTATCTACACAATATACATGCAATATTTACTACCTAAGCAATACTTATTTAAATATTCTTGCACACCATTTAATGAAGATCATAGTGAATTAACTCAATATTTATACATAGTGTCTAAAATGCTTATTGCTTTACTTTCAGTGCCCATTGGTTCATTAAAAAATAGACAAGTTTATAAATTAAAGGTCACACAAAAATATTTATTTTGAACTGTATAATAATTTAACAAATTACATAATGAATTTTATTTGTCCCTTGAAATTTGAAACTGATGAAGTAAAATTTAATTAAATATTATAAGCATGATATGAAATGCTTCTAGAAAGAGAAAATAATCATGAACTGTGGCAACATGGCAAACATTGGTGTGTTTTGAAGAAATTTATAAATCATTTCTGACCATTATATAAAAGTAGTTAGTTGCTCCACTTCTAAATCTTTAAAATTTTATTATTGGCTTGAATTTTGATGTAAATTATGCAACTTGGAAAAATAATTAGATTTTTAAGAGAACCCAGTCGATTACCTTTTTATTTCTTAAAGAATAAATGTGAAGGGCATGGTCTCTTTGATTTAGGTAATCGTTCTGTGATATTTTCAATCTGACTTTTATAAGACGCATAGTTTATGCATATATTGTTATTTTGATTATTTATTTATGGTAGCTGCTCCAATTATAGCAAATTGTAGCATCTGTGGTTTCATTTATGGTGCCGAAGAAAAGTGATTACTGTATTATGAGGCAGACATACTCCAGAGTATAACAAAACATGAAATACAGCTAGGTTAAGGACATTCTTATTTTGCAGCGATGTGGTTATCTCTGAGGAGCCACATCTTGTAGTTACCAGATGTTCCACAATAACAGTAACTCTGGAGTTGCTTAGTTGTTATAACAAGAAGATTTTACTACATAGGAAAAGATTGGCATTTCTCTGCTGGAAGAAAATGAAATTGGCAATTTAGAAAGGCAGTTTCAACTGAGCTATGTGGTTTACATTGATTAATCTATCTCATTAGAATATTAGCCAGCCAATGAAAACTCATTTCTATCCATTTTCTAATCTATGCCATATGTGTAAGTCATAAAAAAGCATTTTCTTTAATTCCAGCTACTATAGAACTTACTTTAAAAAAGAAGCTGACCTTTTCGTCTTAACTACCAAAAATTTTTAAATGAGTTTTATTATTTTAGGAAACGTTTGTGTTCTATTTGGTTGCTAAGAAAGATAGGAATAAAGACAACTGTGGAAAATCATTTGAAGTGTTCCTTTTGCTTTCCCATCACTTCCTGTTCCCTGGTAGCAGTCTGAAATGACACATGTTCAACCATATCAGTATTGCCTCTTTTGCATATGTTTTTCAGGCAAATTTGAGATCATGTCCTAGCCAAAACTATGCATAAAAGAAATTATCAATCTAGTGATCTGGAGAAAAAAAATATGTGTTGTGATTAATATAATAGACAAATATCATAACCACAAAAGAAAGAATTGCTATATTCTATTTCTCTAAAAATTCTTCCTTTTTAGTAACACTGTGTGACAACACGGGATGTCTAAATACTTTGAAATGAAATTAGTTAGAAGGAAACAGTAAAAAAGCTTTCCCTGGTGATATTCTGAGAAAGTTCTCCTACTGGTGCACATATGTAATACTTCATGCATTTTGAAAGGAACACAGGCAACATTTATTTACAACATAAAGACATTATATACATTGATCTTTGGACAAATCTCATAGAAGTAAATAAAAGCATAAAGATGCATAGTTTGTAATAAATATGACATGTTTACAAAAATTGAAAAGAGAATTAATTTACATCAATAGGGAAATGATAATGACACAATAATATACATTATTTTTGAATAAATGGGTTAGAGTCATGCCAATCAAGCAAGAAATATTTGTCTAAGGTATTATTAAACAGGATTCAAATAAATGAAAATAATATGATAATCATCTTTAAATATTGTGATGATAGACAAATGATAAATGGATGAATAGATAGATACTGTATAAGTATCTATCAAGGCCATATGTGAAAAGTGCTTGGTAGCCCAAGTGAAAGTGTAGGAGAAAAGGTGGAAGAAACAAAGCTTAAAAGTTGAAAAGGGCTTTATATTAAAAGGAAAAGTGTCAATAGGTTCAACTGAACTCATATGCTACAGAAGAACAATAAATGTCAAGATATGTGTGTGTAAATAAGTAAAATCTGAATTAAAATATTTCAGAATTGAGTCCTTCATTAAGTATACTGTCTAAAATTATTTATTTTCTTCCCATTAGTGTCTTTTACAGTTTCTGAATCTTTTCCTTCACAGGAGTCTTCACAATATTTTTTATTTATAATTTTTATTTATAATTTTGTTTGTAATTAGTCCTTTACTACAGTCTAATATCCAAAAGGGGCAGTGACAGTTTAGTTCAACATCTAGTGTGTATTAATATTGATTTTATGGAATTAATGAAAGAAAATGTAGCTATTTTTTGTATTATGAGTGTCTGATAAATAATTAAAAATATTAACATATGTCATGAGGAAATTCACAAATTGAAGTTCATGATAGAAAACAGTTTCTGAAACACATTACAAAGTAATCCAGGAGTGTGGTGTAATGGAAACACAGAAGACAGGTGACCTTCTGACAGAGTATGGCCGTTTGTGACAAACACTGTGGGAAGGACAAGTTACATGGAGAGAAGAAGTTCCATAAAAATTAGCAGCATGGACATAACTAAAGATACACAAAAGTATTCTTGGCAATAATCAAGAAATATAATCTTACTATTATCTAAATTTCCAATTAAGGAGGCAATTAATATGATTTTTAAAAGAAAAATAGAAATTTACAGTAAAAAAGTAAATATTTTCTTATCTATTTCTTTGTCTAATTATCTATTTGGCAAGTTGTGGTGCAAAGCCAGAAATTATGATTCAATGCTATCTTTTGCCCTCACATCTGAGACCCCCAAGGCTTTGAACGACCCAACTTATGATGAGCATTCCTAGCATACAACCCTCCTGATCACGGCAAAGGCACTGGGACTATTCATTGCTGTATAGCATGTTTCAGCTCCATGCCAGCCAGCTGAATTATTGAAAGAAGTTAATGATACCCTCCTGAGGGAACTGTTGATCCCATTACTTCTAGTTATTATATAGCTCCTACTTGTTCCTTCTGTTCCAGAGTTTGATTTCCACATGGCTCTAATGATATCAGTGTCCTCCACCTTTCCAAACTCTGGGGCAGAATCTCTGCTTTATCAATAGGGTAAAAGAAAGCTAATGGAAACATAAGTTGCCTAGAGGGACATTTTAATTACAGCAGTTAGGGCAGTTGAGGCAGGAGGATCCTAAATTTCAGGCCAGTTTGGGCAATTTAGTGAAAACTTATCTCGAAATAAAAAATAAAAAAGGGGTACTGGGGATGTAGTTCAACAGTAGCTTAATAGTAGTGCAATCTTAGGCTCAATTCCCTAGTACCAGAAGGAAACACACTCACACACACACACACACACGTTATGACAAGTCAAATCATGTTTATTCTACGCACATGAGATAAACATGATTTATTTATTTGTAAGACTTAAATATGTCACATATCTTTTTTGTCCAAAAAATTGGTTATTGATTTCTCTGTGAGAGGAAAATATTCTTTATTCTCTTTCCACCTAAGCATTGGTTGTGAATAATTGAGTAAATAAGTATTGTCCCCTAATAGTTCTGTGGAATTTTAAACTTAGAATTTCATAGGATATTAAGAAGTTGTTCATTCATTTTTATTAGATTTCAGTGCAAGCATTAACCAGCTAAATATTTCTATAAAGTATCATTTAGAAATGTACCCATATAAAATGAGTTTAAGTACAACATAGTTACTTTTTATTGCTTGTGTTTTTAAAATTATCATAAAAATTGTATTTTCTCTCAGATTATCGAAAGATTTCATGGTTTTGATTTGAAATAGAATAGAAATGCTAGGCTAATAACTGCAATTATACATTTTTCATTTTATTTGAAGAAAATATATATATATCTCATTTTATGAGGGAGAAGGGGAAGAGATACTGAGGAAGATAGGACAGAACAGAGGAGATGCCACCTTATTATAATTTTATTCATGAATTTCAAAAATCAGACTACTAGAAAAGTCATAGTGAGTTCTCTCTCTCTCTTTTTTTAAACATAAGACTTTCTGTTTGTGAGTGCCACTAAAAAATATGTTCTCAATACTAAGTAAGACCATCTAACAAAGACTACAGAATTGATTTACTCTTTGCCATTGATCTTGCTGTCAGTCAATCCTTTCACTAAACACAAAAGGAAAAGGTCTTAGAAGAAAGACCAGTAGCAACTAAATTGATAATTAAAGTGTGGTTGTACAGGTATGACCTGAAAATGTAACATAGCCACCAAGGGAACAATAGAGGGTGATTGATATGGTTTACATTAACATGCAATTTAGAAGGAAGAGGTTTGAATAAGGACATGGCCACAGGGATATGAATAGACAGATGTTAAAAAGGAAACATAAATCTCGGAGTCCAAGTATTTAATACTTTTGATGAAGGACAAAAATTCATGATATCATTGTAGAAACAGTGTTTCACAGGTAGAAATTTAAATCGTGTGGAAATCTAATCTTCAGACATCAAACAAATGACACTGTGCTTCATAAACATAGCTGCAGAAGTCCCTTTAGTGTAAACAATAAGTAACTGCATTGAGATTTGTCATGAAATCACTTATTTTTTACATTAACCACAGAATGTATGGAAGAATAGGCACCTGTTTTGCTTGTAGAATAAAAATGACATGTAATCCACATAGTACAGTAAATTGGGACATCCTAGTATGCTTTACAAACACATATGAAAATCTGAAAACAGCCAAGGAAGCAGATAACTCTAGTCATAAAAGCATTCCATCCATTTATATTTATACACACATAAAGGAGGAAAAAAGACTACAATATCATTAACACGTTTTTACAATTATCAAGGCATATAATGGTTTAAAATTAACATAATTACCTGATAAACTTCATAAAAATTTCTGATATAACAGCATAAATGTTTATGATAAATCTCTTGCTAAGCTATCAAGAAGAAAAGATAAAAGACCAAAATTACCGATATTACCACCAGTCCCACAGATACCAAAAGTAAGTTAGAGAAATACTATGAACTCTTTAATCATGACTTCTACAATGTAGAATGAATGAATACTTTTCTTCTGTGTCACAAATTAACAAAATTTAATCAAGAGTAGTTAAATAATCTAAGTTGTCCTTTATTTATTAAAAAAAATTTGTAGTTAACAGCTTTTCTATTGAAGAATATTTTGAGCCAAGATTGTTTTATTAGTAGAATCCACAAAATACTCAAGAAAAACTGCCACTTCTCCAGAAACACTGGAAAATAGAAGTAACTCTGTCTAGTTCATGTTATGAGACCAGCAGTATTCTAATAGCCAAACTACATAAACACTTCTTTTTCTTTTCTCTCCTCTCACTCTTTCTGTCTATCTCTACCTCTCACATGGTTTGTTCTAATTTGGGGTGCTTAGGAAGATGGGAATAAAGAGAACTATAGAAAATCATTTGAGATTTTTTACTCTTACTTCCTCATCACCTCTTCTATTCCTTGGTAGTAGTTAAAAATCTCTCTCTCTCTCTCTCTCTCTCTCTCTCTCTCTCTCACACACACACACACACACACACACACACACACACACGCTCTCTTTTTCTCTCATGTTGATCCTTCCATTTGAAGTAGTAGTGAATGACTTTAAATGTATGGGGTGCTTTCTTAGGTAGCTTACACAGAAGACTTACTGCTCGCCCCTGCTTCTTGATATAGAACTTAATTTTCTTACATAGTATTGCTGAGCTAGCTGAAATTTATGACTCTGGAGCTAAAGGAGTCCAGTTCATCGCAGGCAATTCTGCATGCATTAACTCTTGACATTCACCAGTTAGGTTTCCCATGTTCACTAGTACCCAGTACCAGGATGGTGATGTATCTAATTTTATTTTGTTTTAACCCTCTACTTTAGAGAGTATGGTCACATGATCTTGTACTTATAGTCCAAGAGTCTGAAATGCGATATCTATAATTGTGGCTTTCCATACATTCTACAGGTATCTTACCATGAATACTAGAAGGTATCTTCTAATACCTTCAAAGTTATCACCTTAAACCCTAAGTGGAATGATTGCTTGTATCACAACATGTACTTGCTCCAGTGTTCCCTCTTCTAATAAATACCATTCCAGGTTAGCAGCTTTGCTTGTTACTTTGTAAATAAGTCAGAACAGATTTCTAATGTGTGGAATGCACTATCTTCAGAAGTAAAATAGGACTTGTATGTAAGTTGTGTTCTATATTCTTAGTGCCAGGTACAACAATTTGTTACTTTTTATTTAAATATGATACTTTAAATAATCACTTTGAAAATTTGGGTTCATATTTCTATGATTGTTAGCATTTATGTAACAAATATGAAAACCAGGGTACAGAATAGTTCTGCAGTCCCAGAAACTGCTATTCGCCAGTTTCCCCCTCTTTCACCATCTCTAGCAACCACTTATCTATTCTCTCTCTCACTGCAGCTTGTTCTTTTTGAGAATCTGATGTGAAATGAATCATGCAATATATAATTTTTTGAAACTGGTTAGTTTTACTCAGTATTTTACATTTAATATTAAAAAGTTGGTGCATGCATCAATAGTTCATTCCATTTGTAGTCAAGAAAAGTTCCATTATGTGACTATATCATAGTTTATTTACCAATGGAAAGATATTTGGGAAATTTTCAGTGTACTTTTCATAGTTATGAATAAAGCTGTGGTATACATTTGTCTACAGGTGTGATTGTATGCTTTCACTTCTTTACATACTCAAGAGTAGGATTTCTGAGTCATAGAGTAAACATAAAACACTTAAATTATTTCTAAAAGTACTTTAACAATTGCATTCCCATGGGAATGTATGATATTCCTAGTTTTTCTACATCTTCATCAGCACTTGTGCTTCTTCTTCACTAAAAGTGAATGCTTGACATGACCTAAATCATTAACCATTAACCATTAAATTGTCATCAATATGCATTGATACGGCATATTTCTTTTTCTTTCTTTCTTTTTTTTTTTTGTGGTACTGGTGATTGAACCTGGACTTGCATATGCTAAACAAGTGTCTACCACTGAGCTACATACCAGTCCAAGAACATAATTTTTAACAAGCCTGCCAATGCACTTTTCACTTTTACTCACTGCCAATTAACATGGAGTCCTGAGAATATCCAGATGGTTCAAATCCCTTTAGACTTTATTTTTTAAGGATGAAGCAGTTAACACAAACCTGGGGCAAAACCACAATAAATACTGTCATCTGTCTTTTGTTAATGTAAACTGCTTCTGGCCTTTTTTCCTGATGAAATATTACAGAACACATTTGTTTGATGTGTCCTCTTATCATTCACCCAAGGTCATGTTATGTTTTTCTAGAAAAAGTATTCACTGCAACTGCAATTAGTACTACTTCTTAGTTGATATTTCTGAAGTCCACTATACTCTCCAATTTCCATCTTCTTTATTAGGGGAGGCGTAGAAACATCTGGTGTCATGAAACAGAACATGAACTCTGCCTCCTAGAGAGTCCTACAATAGAAATAATTGCTGCCATTCATCCTGACTGGGATTTTATTTTGGTTTCAGTATCCTACCTGGGTGAGATAAGTGTCATAAACTTTGATGTTGCTTTCCCAACTGTGAGAATTCTTACTCCAAAAGCCACGTAATCAGTATATAAGAAGTTTGCCAATTCCCAAGTGTGTCTGTCACATTTATATGTTTATGAACCAAGGAACTGAATACTGGATGAACCCAGTCTGTGAACCCAGAGAATCTATTAGGAACTGTATATCTACAAGATTTTGTTGCCAATCTAACGTGGAGGTCTGATGTCTTCATATTGGGATGGTGAAGGTAACAATGAGGCTTAATAAATGTGTGCTATTTCATGCAATTTGTCATAAAGTGTCATCCTGTGCAAGTCTCAGATTCTTATTTAGAAGTTACAGTGGCAGTCGGATAGTGAGGGGAAATCGATGTTCATATGAAATTATTTTTCATTGTGTAATCTAAATTTATGTTGAAATGCTATCAACTGCAGCCTTCGATTTACTTTTAGTCACTGTTACTATTTCATGCTTAAATTTTAAGTTTATATTTCAATTAGTTGTTTTTACACTGTGTTTTCTATCTAGTTTCACTTTATATTCTTCACTTTCAGTTTAAGTATATTTCAAAACCATGAGTAATCAAAATTTAAAGGATGTCACTGTTACTGGTATAATTATGAGAGTACACAGATGGCTTGTTAAAAGAGAAAAAGGAAAAAAAACATGCCTGAGTGAAGCTGCAAATGCTAACTTTCAACCTGGGAATCTTAATCTCTAAAACATTAAGTTCACTACCCGTGAGCTGTGTATGTAGAGAACATACCAGCAGCTATTAATGAGAATCATAGAGTTTTAGTAAGAGATTGATATCCATAATGTATTGATCTCAAGTATAGTTATCATCACTTCTCCACTGAGGTAATTTCAAAATATCCATTTGACTTTAGAATACATTTTATAGAAATCAATATATTAAACAGCAGGAGCTGAGGCCAACAGTTAAGATTTTTACAGATTTTTCTCAAGAAAATTTTGGGAAAACACAACATAAAAATATTTTATTCTTAATTCTGAAATGAGGCTAATCATAATTATGAATTCAGTGTCACATTAAGGATTTAATATGTATAATGCTTGAGAAAGTTTGGTCTTAAATGTTTATCGTCTGCATAGAAAATTGTTAGATATAAGTTCTATGTGTTTTAGCAAATTTGACCCATTATTCTCAAAAAGTCTTTGTAGCAAGTCAAATTGACCCTGAATTTCCTTTCTTTGCAATAACACACTCATACATCAAAACAGTTAGTGATCTTTACACAGAAGCAAATGTTATTTCAAAGAATAAACATTTGCTCTTTAAACTTTAATCCACTACCACCTTCTTTTTGCCATTTTTAATTAAATAGAAATAAGAAAGGATATAATTTTGAAGTTAGATATGAAAAGCAAAAGGTTTTGATGTATGTAATAGAGGAATGAGTATAAACAAGAATGTAACTGTCAGGCATTTTATTTTATAGAATTTTACATGATAAAACATTTTTAAAACATGTTTCCTTTACTTTTACATATATACCGCTAAATTGATATTTAACTCTGTCTTCTCACTTTCATGATAAATCAAATACACACAGAAATGTACACGGGATCCATCAGGTGGCTGCCTCAGAGCTAGGTAGTACCATGAAATTCCACCACCCAACTTTACATTTCAGTTTATTATGGCATGGTTTCACAGAATCCTGCATTTACTGTGTGAGTGGTCAAAGAAAAATACAATGATTCTGCATAAGTTACCCACAAATAGTATAATAGTACTTCGTCTACGAATTTTCCCATGGCATTGTTAGAAGTGGGATGATTTACTGATACAGTAAGTATGTAACACCACTAAACAACTGAGGTTTCAGGGCAGAATCATAAATCTCCCTATTTTTTATTTTTTTCTCCTCTGTTAACTTGGTCATTACTTCTGGTGGCTGCCATGAGGTATTTGTAGTGTTGTTAGGGGACAAATCGCTGAGAATGGAGGGAACAGAACTTGTTCATATCTCCACAAGAGCAAGAGCAGTATCAGTGTTTCATTAAGTAGGATCAAGCCAACTCTTTCACAATTTTCAGCTATTGGAAAAGAACGCAATCTTTTGCTTTGAGATATATTTTTGACATTAAGACAAAGGGAAAACCTATTAATTTTAATGAAGCAAGGATTAAAGAAGAATCATGCTACTAGAGGTGTGGTGTGACTGGATGTTGTAAACATATAATATTATAATATGTTGGTAATATATTATTTGGTTCTTATTCTTGAAGTGTGAAGCATATTTTCCTTATTAAATCAAATGACTTATGAGGAATGGCTTCAAAACAAATGACATGAACAAATATGTTTTAAATCATATAAACTCTTAGAAAACTTTCAACTTCGATTTAGATGTGATTACTTAGATAAACAACCATAAAATGATAACAATAATAAAGAGCCAAAAATTTATCAGATAACTTTGATATTGAACTAGAATTTGTAAGTATAAATAATTTTAATGATTTTATATGTGGTATTTAACTCTGACATGTTATTTTTCTGAAATGTATTGATAAAAACATTTGTATAAATTTATATGATCATTATTTTGTTATTTTCCATAAAGTCCTCTGCTAGTCTTAATGTCACTAATAACTATATTCATTTTGAATTTTAAACCTTGCATTTTCATTTAATTACCACCATAATTTTCTCATATTTGCTAGCATTTCTCACTTCTTCTCATGCCTCCTAAGATTGTTTAACCATGACACTACAAATACCTCACAATTTTCTCTAGTTTTGTCATTATTATTATTATTCCTCACTTCTCTTTAAGCTAAAATCAGTCATCTTTTCCAGTTCTATTTTATATGTTAGCTTTCCTATTCTTCCCTATTGTTCTCTGCATTCTTTTCTTTATAAGTATTCATTTGCTTTGTTAGCTACTACTGCCATGAAAAGATTGAGGTTGCCGTGCCCTACATTTTAGAAAGCCTTTTCCAATCTTCAGTTCTTCTAATAATTAGTATAAAATATTCACCAGCAACTTTTTCTGTCTTTTTGAGTCCTGAAAATTAGTTACTTGGTAAGATGATTTTTTTGGTTTCCATCTAGTTCTTTTAAGATCCGTGTTGTTATTCAGATACATTAAATAGCTAGTGCAAAGTTTATCATATAATTAAAAAGTGAAATGGAATCTTAAAGAAAAAAAACACTTTTCCTCAAGAATATAATATAATCCAGTAGAAACAAAGCAAAATAATAATATAGCAATGCTACCTTCCTGCATTTCAAAGGACATATAGGTCCTCATTTTTAAAAGAGGATATCTATTCTTTATCACTGTAATGGCAAAATTGTTGCTTAAACTATGTTTCTGATCAAATATTTTATAAAATTTGCTATATTTTACCTTTTAGCTATATTTGTTTCTTTTGTAAACTACCTCCTTTTGTTTAAAAGTCAGGTTTAGGAGCCGGGCGCGGTGGCATACGCCTGTAATCTCAGCACTTTGGGAGGCTGAGAATCACAAGTTCAAAGCCAGCCTCAGCAACAGCGAGGCACTAAGCAACTCAATGAGACCCTGTCTCTAAATAAAACACAAAATAGGGCTGGGGATGTGGCTCAGTGGTCGAGTACCCCTGAGTTCAATCTCCGGTACCCAAAAATAAAAAAAATTTTTAAAAAGTCAGATTTAGGTTTAATTATATATTTTGTAGGTGAACATATGACAAGATAATCAGGACCAAAAGTATAAAAGAATAAGAAATGAAAATGAAGGGGGATGGTGATTTATCACTTGGCTCCTAATTCTAAAACATGATTAAATGTATTTTATTTTATTTGTGCATCCTTCATTTTGAGAAATATATTAAAGTGGCATATAAGCATGAAAAATAATTATAAATGGTCATTAGTATTAAAACACAACCAATAAATAGATGACATCTTCCAGGCAAACACAAGAAGGCAGGATAATAGTACAGGAGTTTGGATTTCTGAACACTCTCATGTTACTTTTGAGTGCGGAGTCACTTACCAACTTTAATTTGAACATATAACAGTACTGTAAATTAACATTAGTAATTTATCCTTAAGGGGTGGTTAAAAACTAGCGCCCAACACATACTATTCTAATTAGCATTATGTTTTTGTCACAATAAATGAGAAATATTTAGCCTAATGTCTAGCACCTGACAAGAACTGAATAAAGAAAAAATAGTTTTATTATTAATAATGATTCTAGGGCCTTCTCTAAACTGTCAGTCAAAAGAATAACCAGACTATAAAATTAGAATAAAACACTTGGAGTTCTTTCAAAGAAAGAGAGAGTTTAAAGAGGAGGCCTGTTACATTGTAAGGTCCTTCACCCCAGGGCTGTGGCTTTGTCTTTTCCAGTAGCTTGTTGAATCTAACACAATGCCTAACTTGCAATAAGTATTAGATCATTTCTTGTAGGATGAATGAATTCTTTCATATGAAAGCCAACCCAAGTACAAAGAATTATGCTTAATAGGGTATGCTTTGAATAATAGGTTATCTGAAACAATATAGTACAATAAAACAATGCATATTTCACAAAGCTGAAATTTTATTGAAAACTGTGAATTGAGAGAGGAGACCTAATATTAATGGACAAACTGCCTGGTTTGAGTCAGTTTTTCCTTTTGCTAAAAACTATAAGACAATACAAGCAATACGTTCTCTAAGTTTTTTTTTTTTAATTATAGGTAGAATATCACAAAAAAGAAACTAATCAACAAAATAAGCAGAAAGTGTAAGTCACGCTTTTTGTTCAAATAAACTTACCACCTACTGCCTATTGATAGATATTCATGATTCTAAACATATTACAGGGTGATTAAAAATAATGGCAAGCATTTTCAAATAAATGATGATGATCATTATTACTTTTACTGATATAGATCAAAGTTCAGCTTTTCTAGTTATTTTTCTTTCTTGATTTGTTTGTGATGTTTTTAGTTTTTATCAAGGTGGTATTGATTTGACAGAATGAATTGGGAAATGATTCTGTATATTTTATTTTTTGGAAATGTATGCAAAAAATTGATACTGATTCTTTTCTAAATAATTGATGCATTCTACCAGTAAAACCCACTGGGACTGTCTTTTTTGAATGGGGATTAAAATTTTAGTATCTTTTTTTTATAAGTCTATTCAGATTTTTCATTTCTTCTTGAGTGAGCATCTTGGTCAGTTTTGACTGCTGTAACAGAATATCATACACTATGTGTCTGCCAGAAATGCACATTTATTTCCCACCATTCTGGAGCCTAGAAAGTCTAAGATCAAGACATTGAAGATTCAGAGTTTGGTGAGGACATTATTCCTAATTTTCAGGTGGCCATTTTCTTACTGTATCCTCATATGACAGCAAGAGAGAAAGAGAGAGAGAGAGAGAGAGGTTCTCTCCTATCTCTTATGAGACATCCTGTTTATGTGGGTTCTACCTTGTGAGCTAATTACATCCCAAAGACTTGATAACACAACATGAGGATTTAGCTTCACAGTGTGAATGTGGGGAGACATATATTCAATCTATACTTGTCAATTTGAATAGATTATATCTAAAATTTGTTCATTTTATTTGTTATTGTGGGGGAGGCTAGCTCTATGCTAAGCCCTAAAGACTAGCCATTGTGTGTAAATGGGAAAGGCACAAAGGAAGGCAGAACTACGTGACTGGTTTACATTTACTGTTGGTTCTGCTAACGTGCTGCTCGTGGACAGAATTCAGGGAGCTTATGTGCCTTGCAACATGGATGGCTGTTGCCTATGTGCATTGTCTCTGATTGGCCAAACAGCCTTATAATTTGAATGCTTGTTCCACAAATAAACGAGTGCATGCTCTGACTGTATCCCCTAGCAGTGTCTGATTGTCCTGCGATGGCGAAGGGCAGGGCTGGGAACGGAGGGCTAGTCGGCTCCAACTCTTCCCAACTTCCACTGCGAGGTGAATACGGGGTTTCCCCTTTGACTTGCTGGCTTGGAACAGACTGCGACTCCCGCATTATTGAATTCATTAATATACATTGCAAAATTCCTTTAGTAATAGTCTTTCTTTTCCTTCTGATTTTTTAGTAATTTCTGTTTTCTTTTTGTTGCTTGGTCAATCTAAAGTTTGCTGATTTTGCTTATCTTTTCAAAGAACCAATTTTTCATTTTCTTGATTTTCTCTATTGTTTTTCTATTATCATTCTTTAATCTCCACTCTAATCTTATTATTTTTTTATCTTCTTTCTTTAGGTTTATTTTCCTCTCCTTCCTCCTCCTCACCCCCTTCTCTTTTTCCTCCTCCTCCTTCTTCTCCCCCCTTTTCCTCCCCCCTCCTCCTCCAACTTCTTTCTCCTCCTCCTCCTCATCATCCTCCTCCTCCTCCTCCTCCTCCTCTTCTTCTTCTTCTTCTTCCTTTCTTCCTTTTCTTAAAATAAAAGATTATGAGATTAATTTGAGCTACCAAAACCAGCTTGGAGTTGAAGAATCACAAACAGTACAAAATGAGAAAACTTGGGTCTTCAGAATTCTGTTTTATTGGGAGGCAATGGACAGTTTGTTGCAAGTGCATGCCTTGTTTCTTGGGGGGAAAAAAAGGAAAAAGAAAAAGAAGAACCGAGAAGCTAAAACGATAGACAAGGTTTTTTTTCCTAGGCCTTGAGTCATAATCAAAGAACTACCAACATTTCCTTGGCTGTATGACAATTTTTATGGAACAATTTCTTCCTCTGTCTCGACAATTTTCTTTTTTCTAATTAGTTACACATGACAGCAGAATGCATTTTGTTTTATTGTACACAAATGTAGCACAACTTTTTATTTCTCTGGTTGTATACAATGCAGAGTTGCACCATTTGTGCAATCATACATATACCTAGGGTAGTGATGTCCATCTCATTCCACCATCTTACCTACCTTCATCCCCCTTCCTCTCTCCCCTTTGCTCAATCCAAAGTTCCTCTAATTCTCCCATTCCCCTTCCCCCCATTATGGATCAGCATCCATTTATTAGAGAGAACATTCAGCCTTTGTTTTTTTGGGAATTGGCTTATATCACTTAGCATGATATTCTCCAGCTCCATCCGTTTACCTGCAAATGCCATAATTTTATTCTGTTTTAATGCTGAGTAATATTCCATTGTATATATATACCACAGTTTCTTTATCCATGTATCTATTAAAGGACATCTAGTTTGGTTCCACAGTTTAACTATTGTGAATTGAGCTTCTATAACATTGATGTGGCTGTGTCACTGTAGTTATGCTGTTTTTAAGTCCTTTAGGTATAGACCGAGGAGAGGGATAGCAGGCTCAAATGATGATTCCATTCCAAGTTTCTAAGTAATCTCCATACTGCTTTCCAGATAGGTTGCACCAATTAGCAGTCCCACCAGCAATGTATGAGTGTGCCTTTTTCTCCACATCCTTGCCAACACTTATTGTTACTTATATTTTTTATAATTGCCATTCTGACTGGAGTGAGATGAAATCTTAGAGTAGTTTTGATTTGCATTTCTTTAATTGCTAGAGATGTTGAACATTTTTTTCATATATCTGTTGATCAACTATATCTTCTGAGAAGTTTCTGTTCAGCTCCTTAGTCCATTTATTTATTGGGTTATTTGGTTTTTTTGGTGTTAAGTTTTTTGAGTTCTTTATATATCCTGGAAATTAGTGCTTTATCTGATGGCTATATTGCAATTTTGAATACCCTTATCCTTGCTGATAAACTTATTTCATCTCTGCCTAGACTAATATTATCTGCTAAGTATCCATTGGAGGTAGTGTGTGAGTACATGTTGTCTACTTTCTCCAGATGCACAGATCTGGAGAAGTTGCAGCTACTATACATTACAGAACTACTATACTTTAGGAGCTTTATGTAGGATGCTATGGGCATAATCTAAATAGTGAGATTGTGGACTTTGAACTGATACTGTAATGGGATGAAATTTTGAAGATATATTGGAGGGAACAGTGTGTATTTTGCATAGCAGAGGAAGACTGTACTATGCAGGCTGTAGGATAACCCTCAGTAAACCTGACCTCTTAGTATCCCTGCTCTTATTTTGTAATTCTCTGCACTTGAATTTGGTCTTCAATATATTGCCTGCTGCTAGTAAACACAGTATGACAGAAGTGATGGGATGTACAGATTCTATGCTGGGGGCTATCTCTTGTCTCTCTTCCTTTCTCTCAATTTTCTCCAGGATAAATAGTGTGGGTATACCTATAGATAGGGCTACACAGTAAGAAATAATTTCTTTGGCCAACAGCCAGAGAACACATGGGGTCTGACCACAGCCATGTCATATGCTTGGGAACAGATCAACCTCCACAAGAGCCTTAAAATGACTACAGTGCCAGGAAACAGCTCAACTTCAGTATTATTAAAAAAAAAAACAAAACCTTGATTAATTGTAAGCAACTTCTAGTTCTCATTTTTTGCCTTACAGAAATTGTGAGATAATAGAAGGCCTTTGCTTTTGGATCCTAAGTTTTGGAGTGATTTGTTACACAGCAATAGACAACAAACACAACAGATTATGAAATGTCGTGTTAAACCTCAGTTTGGGCTTTTGTAAAATCCTTTTGAATATAACAAAGAATAAGAGCAAAGTGTGCCCAGAAACCACAGTTTTCCTTAATTATAATACATTGTTTTCACTGTGACATAGAAAACAGCATATTCATTATATCACACACACACATACACACACACAAAAATAATATTTTAATTTGTAAATACTACAGATTTCAACTTGCCACCCAAGAATGTACTCAACGTCAACAACGGTGTTCAATTGTCTCTGAGAGGTTTTAGAAATGAAAAATGTTCAAGCATAAATTGCTTTGAAATGATACATTATCTAATACACACATGTGCACACACACAACAGTGGTCCCTTCATTTTCTGCATATAGCCCTCATTGCTCTAAGGTTTATTTAAAAACAAAATTTTTTCTTTCTTTCTTCTCCCCTCTCCCTCTTTCTAACATGATTCCTGAGACAGTTTTATCTTTTCTTCCCCTAGTTAACTGCCTGCCCTTGAACACAGCCACTTCAGGAAAGATGCCTGCTGAGGATCTGGGAAGCAAATATCTCCCAAATCAACAAGCAAATCCTAACATGCCATCAGGGTACTTTGCAACCCCCCTATCATAGCACACCTGGAATGTAACCCTTTAAACCTCCTTGTCCCTCCCCACAGCCTTTGGGACAAGAGTTCCTTCTATTTCTCCTTTGCTAGCAAAGCAATAAATCTTCTTTTTCCTTTTTCTCAAAACCATGTCCTAATTATTAAATTGGCATTAATTGGTGTTGAAGACAGGGACGGAGCTTTCAGTCACACACACACACACACACACACACACACACACACACCTTCTCTCTCTCTCTCTCTTTGACTTAGCCATGGCTTCATTTTACAAGTTTTCAAATTTATGATGGTGCAAAAGCCATACACATTTAGTAGTAACAAAGCTTCTAAATTTGAATTTTGATCATTTCGTGGGCTAGTGATATGCAGTTTAATACTTTTCCTGTGTTAGCAGCAGTGAAATCCTACAGCAATATGATTATGAGGACAGACAACCCATATAAAATAATGTACTGCATTACTAAGCTATGATGTTCGGTAGGTCAGGTATTAATACTCACAGTTTTGCTTTTGAGGAGAGAGCTGAAAAAATTGGGGCTGGAATGCAAAGGTATCAAATTGTGTCCAATGGAATAAGTAAAATGACAGATCATAAAGTTCGAGGTAGGTAAGAATGGAAGATGATATATTAGAAGGAGGAGTACTAATTAAAAGATAATAGGATTTATTGCCTTTTTTTTTGGTACTGGAGATTGAACTCAGGGGCACTTGACCACTGAGCCACATCCCCAGCTCTATTTTGTGTTTTATGTAGAGACAGGGTCTCACTGAGTTGCTTAGTGCCTCAGCCTCACCTTTACTGAGGCTGGCTTTGAACTCGCGATTCTCCTGTCTCAGCCTCCCTAAGTGCTGGTATTACAGGCTTGCACCACCATGCCCAGCTAATTTATTGCCTTTGATAGGCTATTAGGAATGAGCAAGCAGGAAACTAAGGGAGATGGTAGAGAATGAGCATGACATTCAGGTTGTGCAGAGCTTGTGGTTATCAGTAATGAATATGAGATTCTTAGCTGTGAAGTTTCAAGATGGAAAGAAGAAGAATGATCTTAAAGTAATAAGGAAGGAAAGCCAGTAGCCTACCTATACTACATTTGTCCAGAGGGAGAGGAAACGGGAAACTCCTCAGAATACTGAAAGGAAATAATCAGAGATCTCAAGGAATGGTCAGTTTCTCTGTGATAAAGAAAGAAATAAAAATGTTTGAAGAAGATCTGAGACACATGGGGGGTATTTTATAATGGATTATGACTCCAGATGGAGACAGAAAACACAAAAAGGAGACATGAAAAATCTGTCAGAGAAATAGTTTGTGAAGAATTAGAAATAAGTACTTAATATGAATCTGAGGTTACTAATAATGATATATAGAAATTGTATACTTTTAAAGTTTACATCTTTATTACAAGTAAACAAGATCTCCTACTGATCCATTTTGGGGGGAGGAAAATTGAAGTCTGCTATGGGTGTAGACTTAGGCCCAGTACCTGAAGTCCATTTTTGAATATCTTTTGGGTGTGTGATTTTCAAGCTCTCTCATTTCTAGAACATGGGAACACCTCTAAATCCTTGTTTTTGAGGTCAGAAAAAAAGGAAGGCAAATGCAATAAAAAATCCATCTTGATTCATGACAAAATCAAGTTTATTTTGAAAATATAAAATATTCTATTCTCCTTAAAAAATCCAATATTTCCAACAATCAGCAGGTATTCATGATCCATAGGAAATATAACTTTGAGGTAGATTTATTAGTAAAATGTGAAAAAGTAGAAAGCCAATAAACCCTATTTATGCACTAATTGTAATTTGTAGATAAGCAAATTTTAGTAGGCTGTCTTCCTATGGACAATATACTCTTTCTCTCATAAGATAAAGTAAGAAGAAAAAAGAAATGGAATTAGTAAATGTGTACAATTCTGAATCCATTCTTATAAAATGAAAGTAATTCTGTATTCCTGTCATATTTTTAATGGTCTAAATGTTTGTATTTACCCACCTGAATTCTATATAAACCATGCTATCAAACAGATAATTTTAGTGTTTTATAGTCAATTTTGGATTTTCCTTTTATTGCATTTATAATATTTAAAATGTTATTTTTGTCATATTGGAAGTAATCTGATGTTATGGCAATTTCATGTCACTAGTAGGACTTAAAAATCAATAAATCTGTAAATATAGGGGCTGGGGTTATGGCTCAGCGGTTGAGCGCTTGCCTCGCATACATGAGGCACTGGGTTCGATCCTCAGCACCACATAAAATAAATAAAGATACTGTGTTCATCTACAGCTAAATAAATCTGTAAATATAAATCAGTTAACATTTCTTTTGTTGATAATTAGCAAACATTTCTGCAATGGTCATTCTGAGTAAAATAGCAGGAACTAAATTGAATCTGATAGTTTCTTTCCTAACAGCATCAGTCACCAAAAATCAAGCAACTAAAACACAATTTAGGACGTTGAAAGCAACATTTCATTAAACACTTCTTAAAGGTTTTGTGACAGTTAACATGTTCATGAAACTGAAATTATTATTAGTGAGGCATTTCAGCAATAAAATTTTATTAAAATTAAAGTTTTATAATACTACTATCTCTAGCATCCTTCCTTTTATGTATTTCTTCTTAAAAGAAGGCAAATAAATGGGCATAATGAAAGGAACAACTCTATAGTCTGATCCCTTACAATCATTCAAACAAGCTAACGAGTATCACTTGATTTTTGAAATTCTGAACATTTAGACTTAAAAAATCTTGAGAAAGAGACATAAAACAGACCTGGTTTACATAAATACTACTATTTATGAAATATCTATTAAGGATTACTTTGCTAGATGTTTTAATGTATTATATCTCATTTAATGCTTGGCTCAAATTAATAATGTTGGCCTTATTAATAAAAACAAGATGATAAAGAAAAAAATAAGAAGTAGAGAAAATTTAGTTTCACAGGATAACAAGTTTCTCAAGGTAGTTAGAAAAGAGTATGTGAGGATTAATTTTATGTGTCAACATGACTGGGCTATGGTTTACACATTTGGTCAAAGATTACTCTGGACCTTTCTGTGATGGCATATTTGGATAAGATTAGTGTTTAAGTTAGTCTATTATGAATAAAGCAGAATAAAACATATTCAGTCTATATGGAAAGACAGACAATTAAGGTAATACTGAATATAAATCTAGATAACACGATACCATAGAATGTTGGTAGTTTTTAAAAAGACATATATAAAACCTGAGGTACTAAAGCAACTCAGTGAGACCCCAAATAAAATACAAAATACAAATAATGTGTCTCTAAATAAAATACAAAATATGGCTGAGGATGTGGTTTAATGATCAAGTGCCCCTGAGTTCAATCCTCAGTACTCCTCCCCCCCCAAAAAATAGTAATATAAAAAAGCAATATAAAAAGGCCACTTGGTCACCTAATTGAACTTAAGTGATTAGGAAACAGAGTTGTTGAAAAGGCTAAGTAAAAATTATACAATTTAAAAAGCAGGGAGAGTGATAGCATCTTGAAAAGAAAGTGGCAATGATATGTGCCAATGGTGAAATTGACAGAAGACTTTTGCTAATCATTATTGTTGTTATTGTCATTATCATTATTATTAAAGTGCAGATGTGTGTGCTCTTTGTGTGTGTCTTAGAAGGTATCTTTGTTTCCTCATTTGGGGGGATGTGTTTGTGTATGTGTCTCTTTGTTGATGTGTGTTTTGGGGAGCAGGCTGCAGAAATGGGCAGAAACTATATTGGCATTCTATGATACACTCAAGAGTTTATTCTTCATCCTGAAGGCACTGTCAAGTCACTGAATGATTTTAGTAGGGAAATGGAATGTGAAAAAGACAATACTGGCAACAATGTTGAGAATGGAATTGAGGGCATGGATAGTAAATAGGTTTTCAACTTACATGCCAACTCTGATCAATTGGTAACGGCTGCCTGGAGCACTTGTTGAGAAGGATTCTAAGGTCTTGTCCAGGCTTAACTGAGAAACAGCATCATGATTGATTATCAATATCTTCTATTTATTTCCTTGTTCTAACCCTTTCTTTATTGCATCTGTCCTTTACAGTGCCTATTATAGGTACCAGATATAGATCGATTAATATCGTAAGAAAACTACAGATGGAAAACTTTTCTTTGAATGTTTTAACCTTGAAAATGCAGTAACACTTTTACTTCTCTAGAAGGAATTATTTGGATTATCATAGACTTGAGCATGTAAACATTAAAATTTCAGTCTATTTGTAACCACTATTCAGGAATAAAGGCATGGTAATCTCTACCTATTGTAGTATTGGACTAAATGTGAAACTACACACAGAAATAAGAAATAAATTTTAAGATTTATTTAAAGATTAGGAGAAAGTTTGTGTTGTTTATAAATGTATAAACTTTTTCAAACTTTTCCCAGTCTTCTCTTGAACCCGTCTAACTGCCACTCCTAAGTGTTTCGTGTATTGCCCATCTAATTTACATATAGTTGATCAAATATTGTAAAAAATTATAGAGCTAACATTTAAAAAACAGGCAAAGAATATATAATTTGGAGCCAGATGAGCCTATTTACATTCTGACCTTTTCACTTACTAACAGCCAGGTCTCAGGCAAGTCCCTTGATGCATTTTCTCTCATAAAGCCATTATAAGAAGCAAATTCAATAAATGTATGTACATGGTATTATATTGATAAAATGTTTTAATGACATATGACAAGCTTGAAAATTATAGTTTTTATGCCATTTCACTTTGTCAGAAACAATCCTGAATGTAGCCAGGTGCGATGGCGCACGCCTGTAATCCCAGCACTTAGGGAGGTTGAGACAGGAAAATTTCAAGTTCAAAGCCAGCCTCAGCAAGGGCGAGGCATTAAGCAATTCAGTGAGACCCTGTCTCTACATAAAACACAAAAAATAGGGCTAGAGATGAGGCTCAGTGGTCGAGTACCCCTGAGTTCAATCCCTGGTACCAATAATAATAATAATAATAATAATAATAATAATAATAATCCTGAAAGTATTTAAAAAATAATCACATGATAAAAATGTCTAAAGTCAAATAAGAAAAATAAATGTTCATTTCAGTTTTTCATACATTAAAATATTAAGTATTATAATCAATAAGTTGAAAAAATTTATGCTTCAGACAAAAATAAGCCAATAGTGCAAAGAAATGTGTATATATGCCACATTCTTCCTAAGGCAAACCACAACTTATATCAGTTTTCCCAAGGACTCCACTAGAAACTATAACATGGTGAATATTAAATATAAATTTAACTATGAATCAGTTTTTATAGAACTAGATGGAAATACTTTTATAGCACATGATTATTATGATAATAATTTTTAGTTGAAACATGACTTTAAATACAGTTACATTTCCCAGAACGTCCACATAGGAGATTAGATGTGAGAGCAAATAGAGCAGGTCTTTCAACATTTTAGTGGTTAATAATCAGCCCTACAAATGACCCTATTATTAATGACATCATTTTAGTTGTAAATACAGTTTTATTCTTCTAAATGTTGGAAATGAAATCAATTATTTTATATCAATTAATGATTTTCATAATACTTCATGTAACTTAAGAGAACTCTGAATTGTAGAGGTTAATTTAAGATATGTTCAGCTTTTGCTACTCCATGAGGTGCTTCATTAACATTACCCCAGGGGCTAGAATTTTAAAACATGGAAAATTGAGCAGAATTTGTCAAGAGAATGGCTACTGCAGTGAAGATTTGGAAAAACACTTTTTAAAAATTAGTATCCATGATCTGGAAATAATAGTACAGTAATTTTGAAAGAAAAAGAAAAATATGAAATACTTCTAACATGGACACTGATAGATCATAAGAACTACAATTTCTATGGTGTTTCTTTTTCTTTAAAAATCAAATTCAATGAATCACCCTTTAATACACCACTAATGCATCATTGCTCAATTATATAAAAACTAAAATACTAGAGAAATGAGCCATTTTATTAATTCTTACTATATTTAGAATTAAAATCTGTCTATTTTGTCATATTTAGGAATTTTATGTCACCCATTATCATCTTCTTTTCATTTAGGAGAAGCATAGGGAAAGAAAATGTACTATACAGTCATGGTTGAGTTTCTTTATGTTTCACTTCAGTTTTCTGGGCATTACCAGTGGCTTTTATTTCACAGTTGTTTCTTGTTTAAGTCTCACACAAGATGACAACAGCATGGGGCAAATCATTTTTGGCTTAATTTGAAATGCTGTTTTCAGGGTATTTTAACAGCAGCGATTCTCATATGAGCAAGTAAAGATCATAAATGTTATCTGTATCTCCCTAGATCAACTACAAATAGAAAAACAAATACACCACAGAATTTATAAAGTGATAAAGAAATTTAGAATGTCTTAGCCATGCCAGTGGAGTTTAAACATGGACTAAAGTCTATATAAATGAAATTTGACATACTTTTAAAAGAACAAGGTAAAAATAAGGAAAATAAAAATGCTTACAGATGAAAAAACAATCTACAACAAAAATTTAATCTCATGCTTTCTAAATAAAATATACAGTAGGTGTTACAAAAAGATAATAGTTACAAACGTGTGTGTGTTCTGAGAAAAACTGTACTTAAAAAATAATAATAATAAAGATCATCTGGTTAACTTACAAAAAAAGGCACTGAAATAATTTCAACAAAGGTGGATCGATGTGAATTTACGGAAAGTACTGTGTCCTGCAGACCCATTATATCCTCTAGTGCAACCAAATGACTATCCACCTATTGGTTAAAAGAAGTATGAACAAATGGCTTGGCCAATCTACTTTCATTTTAGTACAAACTATCATTAGAAATATCTCCATGAATTGTTGTTTTAGAAAACAGAAAAATTATATTGGATAGGAATCACTTTTTAAATATCATGTAGACAACTATAAACCTCATTTTGCATGTTTTAAAGTACAAATCCTCATTAGCTTAATTCATTTCAGAGTGTTTTAAACTTTTCTCACCTCTTCATTCTGGTCATAACTGTCGATACTTATTACCATCTGATTTACAGTGAATGTTAAATATCACAATAAAAATATTTTTATCACCCTACCATTTAAAGTTGACATTGTTAATAAGTTCTCTGCATTAAGAAGTAAAATAGACATGCTCATGAGCTTATCTATATAATTTTCAGATTCTTTCCATCAAATAACAGTGAGATGTTTTTCTTCCCTTGACACATTTCCTATTCTTGTATAGCTTAAGTCTGATGTAAAATCTGCTTTCTAAAAAAAGGCTTTTAATTATATTGATGATTCTTATTTTTAAATAAAATCAGCTTATCCCCACATAAAATTATAGTGCTATAATTTCTTGTTATAATATAGGTAATTGATATTTTTGAAATTGATTGCAAAGGTTTTAGAAAAGTGTATTTAAAAATAAAATTTGAATGGCCACCACTAGTTCCATGCCAGAGCCTCTGCCAACTGGCAGGAGCACAGGTCAAGGCCCAGGACCACCTTCAGGGCCATCTGTGGGAGCCCAGCTAAGGTCAGGCCTAAGACTGCTACCTGCCAGTCTGCTGACTTACAGGAAAACCCAGACCCAGGCCCATGCAGGACTGCCTCAGGGGACCCCTGCGTAAGACCAGACCTAAATGAGGCCAGAGACTGACCCCAGTTTGGCACCAGAGCCCCTGCTGATCTGAGGGAGTGCAAGAACTTGCCCTGGCTCACCATCTGGGGCCCTTGAGGGAGTCCAGGCCAAGATCAGGCCTAGGAATGCCCTCACAGGTCTGTGTGAGAGCCCAGGCCCAGGACCACCCTGTACAGTATAGAGATCCATGTGGTTGCTCCCTTCCTGCATCCATCTTGGGACACTGCAGCCATCCTCATGGCTCTTCCCATGTAGTATTCTCTATCTTGAAACAACAGACAGGGCCTGGAGGAAGCAGCCCACCAAAGCACTACATCTCTGATCAATAGCCCAAAGCCATTGTAAGTCATACTCATTTAACCTCATCTCTGGAAGTACATCCATACCACTCCCACTGCCATCTTGAGTTACCTCCACTACCACCACCACCATCTTTAGTGGCAGTAGTGTCCATCAGTGGATACCTGCTGGGAACTGGTAGTGAACTCCAAGGTGAGATACAGGTAATCAATAGGGTCACTACAAGATTATAGGATAGACACTGCAGTACCTCAGATTGGCATTGCAAGAAAGGAAGATACATAAGCAACATGAAAAAACAAGAGAAGAAAGTGCCCCAAACAAACCAAGATACTACAATAACAGAATCTATTGAAAGCACAGTTGATGAAATGTCAAAGAAAGAATTCAAAATGTATGTATTTAAAATGATCTGCGAATTAAATAATGTCTTACACGAGCAAATACAGGCAAAAATTGATCACTCCAACATAGAAATGAGGGCAAATAAAGACAACAATTGGTCACTCCAGCAAGGGGAAAAGGGAGCAAATACAGGTAGCAAAAGATTATTTTAATAAAGAGCTAAAGATTGTGAAAAAAAATCAGAAATTCTTGAAATGAATAAAACAATAAACCAAATAAACCAAATAAACAATAAACCAAATAAACAATAAACCAAATAAAAAACAACCAATCAACAGACATATGAAAAAATGTTCAACATCTGTAGCAATTAGAGAAATGCAGATCAAAACTACCCTAAGATTTCATCTCATGACAGTCAGAATGGCAATTATCAAGAATACAAACAAAAATAAGTGTTAGCGAGGATGTAGGGTAAAAGGCACATTCATACCTTGCTGGTGGGACTGAAAATTGGTACAACCAATCTGGAAAGCAGTATGGAGATGCCTTAGAAAACTTGGTATGGAACCACCATTTGACTCACCCAAAGGACTTAAAAATAGCATACTATAGTGCGGCAGCCCCTTCAAAGTTTATAGCAGCTCAATTCACAATAGCTAAACTGTGGAACCAACCTAGATGCCCTTTGATAAATGAATGGTAAAGAAACTGTGATATATATACACAATGGAATATTACTCAGCAATAAAAGAGAATAAAATTATGGCATTTGTAGGTAAATGGATGGAGTTGGAGAATATCATGCTAAGCAAAGTAAGCCAATCCCGAAAAACCAAATGCCGAATGTCCTCTCTGATAAGTGGATGCTGATCCATGATGAGAGAGGGGACATGGAAAGAATGGAGAATATTTGGTCAAAGGGGAGGGAGGGAGGAGGGGACATGAGGGCAGGAAAGATGGTGGAAAGAGATGGACATCATTGCCCTAGCTTCACGTATGATGCATATATGGTGTGATTCTACATCACATACAACCAGAGAAATGAAAAGTTGTGCTCCATCTGTGTACCATGAATCAAAATTTATTCTGCTATCATATATACATAAGTAGAATTCAAATAATAAATTTAAAAAATTAAAATAAAATTTGAATAGGAGATGTGATAACCCAAGACATGTAAGTGTATTTAAAATTGATTTATTGTAAATATGGGATACATTATTTTAGAATTTGTATATTTTAATTTAAAAGATTATTTTGATGCACTTAAGGTGAATGGATTTAAAAAATATAAACCAATTTCAGATATACTGTCTGTCTTAAGATCAAAACCAAATAAAAAGTGTTGAGATCCCCACTGGGGGGGCAGAGTGCATGCTTAGCATGTGCAAGCCCATATATTTTATCCATAGCATCACAATAAGTGATGGAAAATGTACTATGTAAAATATGCAAGCATCAATTGTTATTATTAACCTCACTTTGTTTTTTTTTGTTTTGCCTTTATAGACACCTAAATTATCCCTCACCTATTCTATCTGATACTGCTTCACTCATACTTATGCTTTACATTACCTCTAAACCAAAGTAGAATCTGATAATAATCATATCAGTTTGGTAATCAGGCAAATGCATATAAATTCAAATGAATTAGATTTGATCTCAATGAGTTTGCTATCAAAAGAATGTAAGTAGATAGTTATTTTCAAATCCATTTATTCCTAAATATGAGTATGCATATTAATAGGAAAGTATGCATTCCCTATTAAAAATTATTTTCAAAAAGAATATTCAGCATAAGAATATGTGAAAGAAGAAATGGACTATTCATTTAAGCATGCAAAAATATCTGATGTAATATGTTTGGTCGTGATTAGGTGGCATAAGGTAGATATACTTAAAACAGTGTAGGATTTTTATGTTTCATTTTATTTATAAGAAAATTGTCTTAATATCTTATTTATAAATATAATTATTGAAACTCTTTCTAAGAAGTTTCTAAGCAGAAACTCTTCTTCTATTATGAAGAAGGATATATGATGCCATCTACTTTTTCCTATTTTTGTAATGCTCTTTACCTTTAGATAGATCTAATCAATAATACTACTATGGCTTACTGTCTCTCTCCCTTGAACCTAACATTTTTTTCTGCTCTGGAAAATCTGAATATTTTTTCATATTTCATGTAGTTTTTCTAGTATGTATCATTCTGTTTTTAGAAAATGTCCTCTCAAATTACTTGCTCTAACTTATGATGTTGTTTCTAAATTACAGTCATGTGCCACTTAATGACACAGTTAGAGGAATGCACTATTAGGTAATTCTGGCCTGTGTGAACATTATAGACTGTACTTACACAAACTTTGATGGTTAAGGTCAAACAATGTGGCCTCTTTTTTTTGGTACCAGCGATTGAACTCAGGGGCACTGGACCACTGAGCCACATCCCCAGCCCTATTTTGTGTTTTATGTAGAGACAGGGTCTCACTGAGTTGCTTAGTGCCTCGCCGTTGCTGAGGCTGGCTTTGAACTTGCGATTCTCCTGTCTCAGCCTCTCAAAGTGCAGGGATTGCAGACATGCACCACCACGCCCGGCTACAATGTGGCCTCTTGATGTACTCTAGGGTGTGGTAAATACAAGATGTTTGAGACTGCTGCTGACATAACATGGACTACTCTTTTATAACAGACTTTTATATGTAAGAAGGAGTACACTCTAAAAAAAGGAAATATCTAGTACAGTAAATATATAAGCCAGTACCATGGTCATTTGTTATCATGTAATATGCATGTTACATAACTATTTATTATTTTGTACAGCTGACAGCACAGCAGATTTTTTATATCAGCATCATTTCAAACACGAGTAACATATTGTGTCCTAATGTTGCAATGGATATAACATAACTAGATGATAAAAAATTTTTCAGCTCCATTATAAACTTATGGGATCACTGCCACATATACAGACTATCATTGATTGAAATTTCATTTTATGATGCACAACTATATTTCTCTATGGTAATAACTGTTTTTCCAAGAAAATGTATAATACAGAGGATACCAATGCAAGCTAGTCTTATAGTTTCTGCCAGATATAATTTTTTTGTCTCTCACTAGGAGTTCATTTTACATAGGATGCAACCTGTGCTCCCTCATGGAAGGCTACTTCAGACACTTGATTCCCTCTTGGTGCTATCAGTGGCTATCTCACCATGATTGGAAACTTCAAAGTTCTATATTTTTTTCCAATTTTGATTACCCAACTCCACCCACAGAGTTGGCACTAAATTCTGTTGTTTTTTAACTCTCCACAGTTTCTTAACTACCCTTTTACTAAAAAGACACCTGAATTATCAGATTACCTGGATCTTTCATTCAGCTCTATCACTCAGAATTATTTGGAATGGTCTCCTTAAAAACTGGCTCAAGCCAGACATGGTGGCGCAAGCCTGTAATCCCAACACCTAGGGAAGCTGAGACAGGAGAATCACAAGTTCAAAGCCAACCTCAGCAAGGGCGAGATGCTAAGCAACTCAGTGAGACCCTGTCTCTACATAAAACACAAAATAGGACTGGGGATGTGGCTCAGTGGTCGAGTACCCCTGAGTTCAATCTCCTGTACTAAAACAAAACAAAACAAAAAACTGGCTCAAAAAATTTCCAACTGCCACCCTTATTTCCTCCAGGAGCACACTCCTTAGTAACATAATTTGACCAATGCATGCAGATATTCTAGAAATTGATCTCCTGTTTACTACTTTCTGATTAGTCTCCTTAAAAGAGATAAGGGGTTATATAGCCCTTTTGTGAAAATTATGTTTTCTTATCTGAATTTTTAGGGGAAACTTTCATTCTTCCTCACAAATGTAAATTCCATGCTGGCCTGGTTTACAAACTTAATTTACATGTAGCCACAAGGTTACCTTTATAGACTAAGATGATCAAGGATGTTAAAGATAATAACCGCTTATTTCTAATCTGGTTAATGAATTTCTATATTCTGGGACAAAGTGGGGGACATAGTCTGCCAAATTTTTTTGAAAGAATTCCTTTGCTTTGATTAGAACTAACTTTTCCAAACAAATTTTTGTATATAAGTAAGAAAATATTAGGAAAAACAAGTAATAATATAGCACTTGAATGGGACAAACATGTTGTCCAAGTTGAAAGAAAATAATTGCCCTGGCATCTGGAAGCACACATCTTGCATAGACTTTGGGAGGTACAAAAGAGGGTGAAATTTTAGTGCTTCTGACTTTCAGTGTTGTACATGAAGTTTTACATAATAATAAAAACAGTTATAAGCACCTTAAAATGAATTGACTCCTATTTCTACCATCCCCTAATAAATGACTGGCTATAACTTGATCACTATTTCCCTTTAATTTTAGTGGTATGAGTCTAGCTTCTGCATCTCCCATATCAAGTGCTTGTAAACAGGTTAGGATATTCTCTGCACTTCCATTCACAAAATTCTTCCTCAGCCTTTCTATAGTCCAAATGAATACAATTTTGCTGGTGACATGTGCACATTCTGCAGGTTAGAATTACTGCCCTTAAATATTTTCCCTAAAAAATAAGAACTAGATTCAATTATTCAATTAATCAGAAACTTCAATACCTACTACCCATTAGTAGGTCATGATGGCTGGCACCATCACTTTGTGCTTCTTGGAATACATGCTTAAAACTAAATTCATTAATTAGAGATTTATCTGAATTCTTAGTTCTTAGGAAAGTATCTGGCACATAATAGGTGATATATTGTTGCATCCAATCCACACCTCTCCCAAGAAGTGCAGCCCAGACAACTCTGCAGAAGCAGCAAAGTTTATTGAAGAAATAGACACAGGCCAATCGATTGGGGTCAGCTCTCCTTTCCTTCAGAGAGTGACTTCGAAGAGAGGGTTTCAGAGGTTATTGTAGGGTGGCCCCCTAGCCAGTTACCTAAAGTTATAGGGTGGCCTAAATACATGACTCAGAAAAACATGATTTGGCCGATATTCAATCTATAGTTATTTACAGTTCAACTGTGACAGCGCCTCCTATGTCCCCTTTCAGTTCCTGGAACTTTAGGTAACTGGCCAGGGGGTCTGGCAGCCTGTGGTTCCCGGCCCCCATCCATGAGAAGCAAGCATAGCAAAGCATTAATCACAGAAGCACAAAGAGCAGGTTAGCTGATACATGCAGGCCTGAGCCAGAGTGACTCCATTTTGAGTTTGGATTTTACAGTATGAAAAAGATATTGGATAAATGGATAAATGTTGTATCTGACAAAAAAAATAAATATTCTTCTCAAAATTAGTTAGGATATTTATTTTAAAAAGTAGCTAACTATCAGGACATAATAATCTGACCTATATGCATATAGATTCAAAACAGAAAAGTATGATTTTAAAAAAAAACTATGTATTAGAAATAAAAAATCCCAAAGCAAATTCACAGAATAATTAGAAAAATAATTTTAAACTCTTAGAACTAAATTTCAATTAAATATTGCATGTCAAAGTTGTTAGTCAAAGTTAATTTGCATTAGGAATAAATTAAACACTATTATTTTCATTGTAAGATTTATAAATACATAAGTAAGCTACACAACATTAGAACTAGAAAAGTAAATAAAAAATCTAGTAAATGAACAGTGGAATTCACATAGTAGCTCCTTCATATTTTTAAGGTTACAGAACAGAATGTTAATGGAAATATTTGGAATTTTCCTATAGTATATATGACCCCAAGAGAAATTCTCTCTAATTTTATCAGGGAGAGGAAGCAAGTATACACATGATAAGAAAAGTAAGCTACTGTATCATGCACAGATTTCATTAGTAATGTCAATGATAATTTGTTTGGATCTGCATTTTTATTCTAGCACTTAAAATTTCTTTTTTTCAATTATTTAGATGAAAGTAAAGGTATTACTTATTAGCCTTCTAAGAATTCACCAACATCAAATTCAGTAGTGTTTTACCTAAGCAAGCAACAATGGATAAAAACTAGAATATCTATTAATAAAATTTACTGAATTCACTGAATAAATATAAAATGTGAAAAAGTAAAAATCAAGGTAAAAAACATTAACTAAAGTTCAAATATACACTTGATTTTAAATAAATTTTAAAAAATAGAAAACTATAAATAAAAGATATGTTAGTTGGCTTTTCATTGGTATGACCAACTTAAAAGAGGAAAATAATATTGTGGCTCATGGTTTCAGAGTTCTTAATTCAAGATCTGTATGATATATTGCCTTAGACCTGAGGTGAAGTATAACATCTTGAAAGAGGGCATGGTATAATAAAGCCGCCCAGCTCATAGTAGCCAGAGAAAGAGAGAGGGGAAGGAGCCAGGGAAAAGACATAGTCCCCAAGGGCATAACCTAAGTGACCTGTAACCTCCAATCAACCCTACCCCCCTGAAATGTGCTCAAATCATTAATTCAATGATAAGGTCAGAGCCCTCATGATCCAATCATAATTCCCAAAAGACATTGTACATTGGGTAACAAGTCTTTAACCTATGAGTTTTGGGAGTACATTCCAGAGGTAGACAATAACAGAAAGGCACTTCTTTAGCTTAATATTTTAGTGAGTTTGCATCATGTGATAAAACCTGTGAAGAACAACTTGGAGAAAAAGTTTATTTGGCCTCATAGTTTCAGAGGTTTCAGTCCATACACAGATGACTGACTACATTGCTCTATTCCCAGGGCGAGGTGGTACTTCATGGGGAAAGGGCCCAGTAGGGGGAAACTGCTCAGCTCATGGTGAGAATGCAGACAGAATGGAGATAGGGAAAGGGGCCACATAGAAGATTTACCCTTCCAATGCATTCCCCAGTGACCCACCTCCTCTAGCTATGCCCTATTTGCCTACAGTTACCAGCAAGTTATTCCATTAAAACTGAGATAGACTAATTAGTTTAGAGCTCACTTAATCATTCAACCTCTGAATATTTTTGTATTAAAAGGAGCCTCAGGGAGTGGGGCACTTCATATCCAAACCATAAAATATAGTAAAGAGAATCTAGCAAAAGCCCTTTTAACAGGATGTTCTCTCTCACCATGCCCAGAGCAAGGGAGTCAGTTGGCCATGGACTAACACCTCTGAAACATGAGCTCAAAATAAACTTCCTCCTCTAAGTCGTATTATCAGGCATTTGGTCACTGCAACACAAAGCTGATTAACACAGAAATTGGTGGCAAGAAGTACAGTTATTGTAAAAAACCTGACCGTGTAGTTCAAAAATCCATTGGAACTGGTTTGTGAGAGAAGTTTAGAAAATTTTGGAGATCCTGAATTGAGAATACTTAGAATGTTGTAAACAGAGCTTAATGGATGATTCTGGAATGCTGAGAGAAATGTAGACAGTAAAGACTGTGCTCATGGGGTTTCAGTTGGGAATTGGACTAGAGGACATTAATGTTACATTCTGTGAAAAAAACTTGTTTGGATTTTGCCCATGTGCTCAGGTATTTCTCTGAGGCTATATAGTAAGATGATGGACTAATTAATCTTATGGAGAAAATTTCAAGGTAGAAGAACATTCAGGCACTGCTGTGGATATTGCTGACAGGTTTTAGCCACATATGAAGAAAATCAGGAGCAGAAATCAAAAAGGATTGATTTGAAAAACTTTTAGTTTGGCAAGAGAAGAAGCACATGTAAAACTGGGTCCAAGGAAGTTGTAGTTGTTGAAGATTACTGCCACTAAAGAAAATGAAGTACTTTGTACAGATACAATAGGAAAGATGCCTTGAGGACATCTCAGGAATCAGGAATACCACACCTATTGTGGGCTCACAGGAGTAAAAATGACAGCTCCTTTGAGAAGAGACTATGCCGGCACAGCGTTTGCACAAGAATGCCTAGGAAGTTGTTTCCCCAGGATTTGGTTCACTGTGAATTGCTGTCCAGGTACTCAAAGGCTACTGCAGTCATGGTCCGTGGAGACCCAGATACCACTTGAGCTGGCAGAAGATCTTGGCACCATACAATTGGTGCTTGTTATGTTAATGCAAGATGCTGGAGTTAAGGGGTCATAGAAGCTCCCAGGGAGATTTCAAAGGAAAGCCTGGGAGGCCAAGAAATGTATAGAAGTGTTGGAATGCCTGCAGTCAGCCCCTGATGTTCTGCTTCATCCAAGGATCACAGCAATAGCATTAGCCAGCAATGGACTGAGATCTCTGAAACCGTGAGCACAAAATAAACTTTTCATCCTTTAAATTGTTCTTGTCAGAAATTTTTGTCATGGCAATCCAAACTAACACACCTTTGAAACAATTGGTATTGTACATATTGTGCTTTTGTGGTGTGTGTTGTTACCAGTTTCAAGAACTAGTCACAGAATCTATTTTCAACATGCACCCCTGATAATTTACAATCATAATCTGACCTCCATGAAGTCTTCACTTTTGCAATTGCATTTCCTTTATTATTCAGGAAATGAAGTCATTGTCCAGGTTGACTCTGGACACTTAGAGGAAAAAGATTCCTATCTTTTCTGGAATGATGCAATTTTTCTCAGAAGAGTCTATGATACATTATGCCATAACACTTTATGAGACATCAATAAATTATTGTAAGGACAAGAAACAAAAGAGTTACGCATTACAAATGAATATTGACTACATTTGAGAACAGTATTAACTTTGTTTAGCAAATAATTAAAGCAAAATTACAGACATTATGAAGTATTTGCTACTTACAGGGACATAGACACTAATTTTTAATTCTTCGTTACTAACAGATTGTTGAAAAACTTTAATCAAGTATGATGAAGAGAAAAACCTCAGCTCTTTGTTTATAATTGCTCTGTTTTGTTCGGGTTATGAATGGAAAGTGTCACAACCTATGAGTTTCCAAGCTGAGAAATATTTTTCTTATTGAATAGAAATATGATATGAGCATCATGTTATTCAAATCTACTCAGTGTTACCTTTTCCCCCACGAGCTCTCTCTGATAAAAAGCTTATAAATGTGTTTGTAAAAAAAAAAAATCCACAACTCACCATAAAATGCATAACGTAAAGTAGCAGAAATTTAAATTATTACTTTCTAGGGAAAATAAAGATAAATGAAATATTTTCTCATTTTCTCTCAGTTTTCCTGATCAAACGAAAACATCACTGTACTCTTAATTATTTTTCAGGGTTTACATAACTGATTTACTCTCTGAGACAGAAAGTAAAGCACACACAAAGTCTTCCCTATGTTAAGGTCAGGTAATCAATTTCCTATCCCAAAAGACAAAACTAATAGTACAGAGGATTATCATTAAATACAAGCAGCTGCTTTTGTAAGTCTAGAGCTTTTCTAGGGAATCCTGCAATAATAAAGTAGGTAGGAAACAGAATCCTATATATCTCTATCTTTGAATTTGTAAGAGCTACACAGGTGTTTTTAATTACAGATGTAATAGGGATTAATTTTGCTTTGATTCAAGTAATTAGTAGTAAATAGTAATGCATTTGAACCAAAACTTTAAATTGTTGTGGATAAAAGAATATTTCTTTTCTTTTCTTTTGTTCCTAATGTCATACAGGATTTTATCTTTGTGTGTGTGTGTGTGTGTTGTGTGCGCATGCACATGCACATTGCTAGGAATTCTAGGAATTGAACCCAGGGCCTTGCACATAATAGGCAAATGTTCTACCACTGAGCTACACCTCCAGCCCACAAGTTTTTATCCTTGCAACTCTACTTTTTATACATTGAAAAATTTCAGAAGTTTGCCTGTTAAAACCCTTTAATACCAATATTAATTTTTGAATAAATATGGTCCTCAAAAGTCAACAGATTTTTACACCATACTTATATAACTGGAAACAACTCATATATTTTCCTTTTAATAATTTCATACAATATTGTGCACTCTGTGAAGACTGATTAAATATAAACAATTTCTGTTTAATTAATGCTATAGATCAATTTCATTTTATAAGAAAACACATGTAATTTTATTTTTCTCTGAGGGTTTTATTTTAAAATCTACTGATGCAATGTAACTTATTAATATTTCAAACACTCCTAAGTTTTAATTTTAGCCATAATACATGTAGGCAGATTATATAAGTCTTTACATGCAATATAAACAAAGGAATTAGTAATGTTAATATTGAAATTTTTTCTTAGCATATTTAGTCAATTAGATTGGCATCATAGTAACATTAATAATTTCTTTTGCTTCCAGTTTTTTCTTCATATCCTAATTCTATTTATTGTGGAATTTAAGTTCCTTGAAAACAATGAAATATTCATCACTCCAAAACAAACATCCTGCCCTTTACTTGGAATGTGTTTCTGTTGTTTTACATAGGACCATCTCCTTTGGCCTTTCAATTTGCATGTTTACCTAATCTGACACTCAAATCTGAATGAGATATTTCTGTTATACTCAATTTTATCCTTAAGTTTTTCTTCACATTAAGGAAGCTGTTTTTCCATTTTTCCATCTAGGAGACTAATATATATCTATAGTCATTTATTTAGATTCTCCATTACCATTAAACAGATACTAATAATTTTGCTTATTTACTCTTTGAAAATTCACAGCAAACTTTTAAGAGACCATATCTCCACACTACATTGTCATGCTATGATTATAAAAAACGTTGAGTTTAAAATGTAATAAAATTTACACACAAAAAATATTACTCCAACTAAGAATCTTTTGGTTCATCCTAAATTTGTGGATTTTATAGTCTTATTTGTTGCTAATGAAAACATTAATAGTCAATTTTGCATTATTTTCCAACCAATTATTATCTATTGGAAATGACTGGGAATTTATAGCACTTTTTTTTTAAATAGTTATTTTTTAGTTGTAGGCTGACAGAATATCTTTATTTTATTTTTATGTGGTGTTGAGGATTGAACCCAGTTCCTCACGCATGCTAGGCGAGCACGCTACCACTGCACCATAACCTCAGCCCTATAGCACATTTTTGGAAAGCGTAACTTTCAACTTTCATTGCAATGTTAACTAGTGGCTAAATATTTTGCAACATAACAAAATTAGAGAAAATATATACAATGAATTTTTTGAACAAGTGGATGTATTGAAATGACTGTTTTGAAAAAACAAAAAATTTTCATAATTATGTTATGCTTTACTGATTAGGAAAATTTATCATGGAACCAACTGGTTACACATACTTTAAAACACTGAAAGTACTTATTCCTACACACTTATAGTAAGATGCTATTATGCTATTAAAGTGTAGGTTTATCCACATTTTAATAAATGTTTGCTGATTTAATCATCATTGATAACAAATAAGTTCTAATTACCCACTAACCTATTCAAAAGTATTTACAGTGTTCACTAAGTCAGCAGGAGATTTTGAAGATGTTTTGCCTCTCTATTTGGAGCAGCCACTTCTGCAAAAGTTGATAGCAGAGAATGATCAAATATGCATTATTACACATCAGGAATGCAAATGGGACCACTCAAGTGCTCTGGTTATGGCATAGGTCTCTGAAAAATTATGAAAAACAAATTATGAAATTTAATAATAAAGTGTGATTTATTATTATTAGGATTTATTATGTTCTTACTTGAATTTACACAAATTTAAATTCAACATATAACTATTGAAAACCTACTAGGATCATTATAGTAGTTTAAAAGATGATAAATATGATCTCTCATTTAACCCATAAGAGAGCCACAGAGTTATATAGAGGTACAGTACCTGTATAATGACTGATTTTAGAAGATTTCAGCAAATTAAAACAGGCATAATAGAAGAACTCTTTAAATTGCCCTCAGATCCTAGTACATTTAGAAGAGTCAGTCTTTAATTGGAATTTGAAAAAATGTTGACTATATAGAAATGTGAGTTAAGGCATTTCCAGAAATTCAGAGCTACAGACAAAGGTCTGAAAAAATAAAGATAATTGGCAAGTAGTCTAGCTGTAATTTGAGAATCCGAAAATTGCTTAAAGGCAAAAAAAGAAAAAAGGAAAAAAGAAAGATTAAAATTTGATCTTAAACCCATATTTCATATTAGTTTAGACTATTTTAGAGAGAATGATAATTTACTGTTTAAAAACAGGAAGGTTTTAATCATAACTGTGTTTTAAAAATATATCTTTGCCAAATATAAGTGCTCTGCCAGAGAAAATAGAGTCATTCCTACACAATTTATCAATTGGTTTAAGCCAATATGTAACATCTGAGTTCAAGGAGGAGCTCAGAGGAAGGGAGAAATGTGAGGCTGTAGTATTAATTTTTATCAGTGTCTTTCTTTTGGGTTCATTCTGTACTGGAAGAGTAAAGGTCATAGGTAAAGGCCATAGGTATTGTCAGATGACCTGCCCATCTTTTTCTTTCTAATATTCATGAACCACAGCCTAATAAGGGCAACAGTTCTTCTTTCATGCTTCCTATCCTACCACTGTCTTGCCCCTGTGCTTTAGTTAAGATGATTTTCTATCATTTATCTATTTATTTTTATTTTCCATCATCAAAAAGCAACAAATATTGGGAAATATCCAGACAAAAATGCATCTGAGGAACCTATACAACTGAGTGGCTATCTCCTTTCTCAGGGTATATTCTTTAAACCAAAGGTGTCTTTATGCTGGTATCAGTGCCACAGACAGTATGAATGAAAAACAAGAAATGGAGATTAAAATGAATTATCACACTGATAAATTTTGCTTGTGGTCCTACAATTTGAGATTGTAGTGCCCACGAGATGAATACTTCTTGGAAAGTAGCCAAGTTACATGAATGATTAATTACAAGCAGAGATTGTCATTGGGATATTTGGGGGTCCTTATCCACTGACGCCACAGTACAGGAGAAGGCTGCTGTATTAACTACACCAAGAATTGGCTCACTGCCTGAAAATAGGAAAAATGTAGATTCCCCTCTACCAAAGTTACTCCCTGGGATGCTTTATAATTCTTCCTTTCTAGTAATCTCAATGAGATATTCAAGCAACTCAGTGAAGATAAGTACCCCAAGGACTCAAATGATATGGGAGTGGAGATTGGAGTTTCTTCACTAAAGGTTTCTGTCTAGATGAGAATGCTGGCAGAAGTTAAAGGAAACATGGAAAAAGAAGGTAAATATCATTGCACAATTTGGCCTTATGAAGAAATTTAAAAAAATAGGCCATGGTAGTATGCTTTTTGTGAATAAATTATTTAATCTTACCAGCCTTGTAGACTACTTTATATGAAGAATACTAGTATTAATATTTTAGGTTTTAGGGAGAAGTATGATCAAACTAACATTACCCATGATTATATAATTGTGAGAAACCATGTAGAAAACACAATATTTGCACCTGAACAAAGAGAAGATATATATGCTAAGGTTGATAGGAAGAGGTTGTTTGATATTTGCTTGCTTGTCTAGAATCATTATACCTTCATGCTACACATTGCTCAGTGCCTCATGATGTTCCATTGCAACCTTGCATCCAATTGGTTTAAGCCAGTATATAACACCTGAGATCAAGCAGGAGCTCAGAGGAAGGGAGAAATGTGAGGCTGTAGTATTAATTTTCATCAGAGTCTTCCTTTTGGGTTCATTCTGTGCTGGAAGAGTAAAGGTCATAGGTAAAGGCCATAGATACTGTCGGATGACTTTCCATTCTTTTTCTTTCTAATTTTCATGAACCACAGCCTAATAATGGCAACAGTTTTTCCTTCGTGTTTCATATCCTCCCACTGTCCTGCCCCTGTGCTTTAGTTAACGTGATTTTCTATCACTTATCTATAAGCTCCTGTGCTATGAGTTTGCACAAGGCACTGTTGTTATTAGGTTTTAAGCTTTTTCCTTAAAAAGTAATAACACTGATTTGTGTTATCTTCAAAAAGACCAAGTTAAAGTAATTAAATATAAGTTTTGTCTAATTTTGTTTCCAGCAGTTAATAAAATGGCTATTAATCAATAGTACCTCCATGTATAAAAATAAATATTTTAAAGCCACAATCTTACTTAGTCCTTTTTTAAAAGTTCAAAGTGTGACAAATGCATCTGAGTTTTATTGAATAATATGCTAATCAATACTAGAAAAAAAAATGCTTGCCTAGTTACTGTTAGATTTATTACAATGCTGCTGAATTTAAACAAATGTATTTATCATAATTTATGTGAAAAAAACTTTGAGGATTTGTTGGTATTTCAAATGTGGAAGCTAATATTAAATAGCGAAAGGTCCACAAAGAGTTATTCATTGTATTTGTGCTATTATTTTTGCTTTCAGCCTTAGATTTTGTTAATATATCAGATATATTGAGTATGCCAATTTATTCATGTATATTAAAGAGAAACTTTTAAATAAATAAAAACAAAAAAAGTAAGTAAAATAATGTCTAGAACCAACAAATAAAGCCTATACAATATCAGAAGTTTTTAGTTATTTTAAGTACTGGCTCTACTCCAGCAGTCCTAAACTCAATCTTCAGATTACTTAATTATTGGGAGTGATGAGTGAGTTGAGTGTGTTTATATTTTATAAAGCACAAATATATAAATATTAATTTACATACATATAAAATATATATGCATACATTTATATATATTAATTTATATGTATAAAGTGTATAAATTTAACACATAATTTCTTGTAAATATAATGGTGTTACTATATATTTATATTCATATACTTTGTCACATATGCTCTTTTCAATCTATGACAAAATTTTATACCATCCTTAAATATCTATTACTGCATACATTTTACAGGCTAAAAATGAATAATATTTTAGAAATCCTCTTGTTCCTCTAAAAATACATGTAACAGTCTAGTTATGGTTCTTTTACCTATACACTGTCAAAGACTTATGATACTCCTTTTTCACTTTTCTCCATTATTTCCCCAATGTGTAGTATATGAAATGGGCTGATGTCACTTGAGAAATAAAGTATTGATTGATATAATAAAGACATGGTGAAAATGTAAATTATTTTACTATTAAATAGGAATATAAAATATACATGAGGAAACCTTTTATTATTTGATTTGAAAATAACTTTCTCTTTGTATATATTATGCACTTCTTTAACATCTCAAAGGCATTCTCTTTAAAATAAGTTCTGAGAATGCCATTCTGGCACATACAATCTGAAAACTAATTTCCAGAACAACCACCAAGCAAAATCCAGCTCAGAAATGTCTCTGAATAAAAGCAAATTGATGGATGTACATTGTTTATCCAATTCAAAATCAAATGACTTTGCCACCGAGAATTGGAGGAATTTGGCTATAGTTATATCTGTTTGTATTGTATCATTTTGATAAGTTTTTATTCTTTCCTGAAAGTGAATCTCTTAAAGAATTTTTTGTAAATTGGTTGTTTTGTTTTCCTGTTATGTACATTATCTGTAAGTTGTTAGGTAACCTTTTTATTTTTTCAATTTTTAATTTTTAGCCATTTATTCACCTTTTTATTTATGTAAAATGGGCTGCAAATTCATGCCTTGTTTGTTTTTACCTGTTTGCTTGATGACCTAAAAATCTTGCCTTGCAATTTTAACAGTATCTGGTATATAGTAAATCATCAATACACTTAAATAAATGAATAAAAGATGTTGTTAGACAAATAGCTAATTGTCAAATAACAACTTATTTTCTATCTTTTACTGCCTGTCAAAAACTTTCAAGTTCTGATATCAATATTCTAATATAGCAGAAACAAAAGCAAAAGTATTTTTTAAAAATGTCATTATCCACCATAAGACCATTTCTCACCACTTAGTTTCCCCAATGTCATAATTTTAAATTCTTCAGAAGTTTTAATCTATTCTTTTCTGGATTAGGGAGATGATTAAGAGAAAATAAAAATAGGTATAACATGTTGTATATGTGAATTATTAATTTGAAGCTTACTTTCTTTGGGACTCCTTTAATTTACATTGACAGTAGTGAAACATCATCCAATTTAAGAAAAAAATTTCAATTAAATATGATTATATTGGTCTACCCTTCAGCAATGTAGAATGCAACACTATTCATTTTAATTCTCCCCCTTTTATACCCTATATGACTCATCTAAGTTTGAATCTAAGTTTTAAATCAATAAAACAATGTGGTTAAAATGTAGGGGCAGAAACAATTGTATAGTAAATGTGATCTTATGTTATTTTTCATTGTATGTATTTAAGGTGTATTGCATGATGATTTGATACAAATATACGTAGTGACATCACTATTGCAGTCCAAAATTTAACATATCCATTGCCTGTCTTAGTAATATTTGAATTTTGTTTTTGTTAATAGAGTACCTAAATTTTTTTAGCAAATTTTCAGTATACAATATTAGGTACTATAGTAACCTTGCTACACATTAGATATTTAGCTTTATTCATCTTATGAAAATGCAAAAAATACATTCTTTGTCCTACTTCTTCCTTTTCCTGACCTTGCAAACCTCCTTTCTACTATATGTATTCAATTTATTTTAAAGACTGAATGTGTGTGAGATAATGTAGGATTCCTTTATTCTAAGTCTGAATTGTGTTACATAGTATAATATTCTCCTGAGTCATCTATGTTATTGTAAATGGCAGCATCTCCTTTGTATGGCTGGGGAATATTCAGTTATACACACACACACACACACATACACACACACAACACAATTTCTTTTTCCATTCATCTATCAATAGATGCTTAAGTTGTTTCCACATTTGGACTCTTGTAAATAATGCCATAATGAACATGAGAGCACAGATATCATCAGTATAGGGTGTTGATTTCTTTACCTATGTGTATATTCTCAGCAAAGGGATTGATGGTTTTATGTTAGCTTTGTTTTTCATCTTTTAAGGAAGCTTTTTATTGTTTTCTATAACTACCAATTTACATTCCTAACAGTATGCAAAGGTTTTCTTTATTTTTCACCCTCACCAAGGTTTGTTGTCTTTTATCCCTTTGATTATAACCATTTTTACTGGAGTGAAGTGATATCCCTCTGTGATTCTGAGTTGCATTTCCCAAATGATTAGTAATGTTGAGCACCTTTTTCATACCTGTTGACTGTTTCTGTATTGGAAAAATATCTATTCAGGTCCTTTCCCCATTTTTACATTGAATTATTCCCCTTTTATTATTTGTATACAAAATATATCAGATACTATATTCAATTATAACATATGGAAATTTTAAATACTCTCTCAATATGTAAACTGCTTTGGGTTCTGTTTCCTTTCTTGTGCAGCAGATTTTCAGTTAATATAGTCCTACTTTTTATTTTTCTTTTGTCTGAACTTTTGGTAAGATATTCAAAATATCATTACCAAAGCTAATATCAAGAATATTTTTCCTTAGGGGTTTGCAGTTTCGATTTTAAACCCAAGTCTTTAATCTTAAATTTAAATTGCCTTTGCAAATAGTACAAAATAAGGGTCTGTTTTCACTCATTTTTTGCATGTGAATATCTAGTGTTCCAAACACTAAGTATTGAAGAGATTATTCGTTCATTTTTTTTTGTCTTTTTGGTGATCTCATTGAAAATTAGTTGACTATATATGCTCAGATTTGTTTTATTCTTCAAGTGTAACATATTAGGACAAAGATAATAATAGACAAACCAAAAAACAACCTTCTGCTGGCATTAATCTTTAAAGTTATCTAAATGGCTTTAGAAATAGAATCTTCCTCAAAACGAAAGATTGCATTATGAATAAAATGTTTAAAATTTTATAGTATTTTGCCTTAAAAAGCATGTTGCACATACATAGAAAAACGATGAAGATCTTTAGCATAGGTACAAATGAACAAAATAGTATCTCAGTTTTTATGTTAACTACACAGCACAGCATCATTGCTACTGAGTCTGAAGAGTATTTTACGAAGTCTCTATTTCCTAAATGCTTTTTCAGTTGCTTATTAAAAAAATATTCCTTACCATATCACTTTCACATGTACATCTTTACAGCTACAACTCTGCCTCAGGCACTTTCTGGTGTCAGAGGCTACCATCTGGAAGGTGGTTGTGTATAGTAAATGAGTTTTAACAGAAACAATTGTGTTGGTTTCCTCCAGAGTATAAAACCCCTAACTGAAAAGATTCTTAGTACAGCATTGCATTTTGTAGGAGAGTTTGCCCTATGTATTTGCTATATACTCACTCGCCACCAGCTGTTTTATGCACTCTTGGCTCCCCAGCTGAGACAATTAAGGGAACAGAATTTGGCATTCTGCATAAATATGAGCTAAGACTCTGGAGCTGTTTCTATGTTGGCAGAATATGGGGTAAAAAACAAGACTTTGCTCCAGAATAAAGACTTTTTAATCTTATAGGCAATGATCGAGGAATGAAAAAGGCAGACACTAAGATGACAGTGTGTGGAGACATGGGAACCCGGTTATCAGCAAAATGCTGTAAATTAAATTAAGTACAGAAGAATAGCTGCATCTTGCAAAATAGGCTGGGAGATAAAAATGCCAAACATTTAGGTGGGGGCAGCAGATTGGATATTTTGCACTGTATGCTTCTTTTCCTGTATGCTACACCTAGCTAAATTTTATCCATTATAGCCACATTTGACTTCTGGTTATATTAACTACTGGGCTGTTGATTCTGAATTATTGTAAAGAAAGCAGCATGAGAGAAAAGATTTCTAGATGACTAGACTAAGGATGTGCTCTTTCATAGAACGAGAATTAAGGAAAAAAACCTTCCTAATTAAATAATCACAACAGAAAATGATGGGTTTTTAAAAAAATGATATTATGCAATGAATACTTACTTTTTTATTTATTTTCTGCACAGAAAATCTTTAAATAAACTATTAATTCTTGTGGCCATCCATGTTAGTAATACTGGTTTTTTTCTTTGTTTCCTATAATCAATATGCTATCTTTAAATGGAAACAAATAAAAATTATGATTTTTCTATTTCTTATCTGAAGTAAAACCAGCATTTGTAAATATTTTTAGAAGAGTTATAGATATTTTTCTAGGAATAAATTCCATTAATATTCAAATGTTTGCAAAAGCTATATTTCCTATCCTGACTACTAGTCTAGACACTAGAGTCTCATCAATAATTATTTACTCAATGCCTTAATAAGACAAACATCTCAAAACTGAAAAAGCCAAACCAGAAGCTTTTCCTGTTGGCACTGAGTTGCACCTCCATTAGTCTCTCAATTTTATAAAAGGCAACACCTACACATAATTATTCAAGAAAACACTATCATCCAAATGTCAAATCTAAAATAATTTTGTTATCCTTGATAATTCACTTTTTCCAGCCACACACACTCAAATTTATTTCATCAGAAAATACATTGATGAGACATCAAACATATATGAGTTCACTCATGTCTTTGTATATATATATATGTATTACTACCAACCTAATAACAGCCACTGCCATCTTTCACTGGTATTATGGAAATTAAAAAAAGAAAAAAAAGGAAAAAGGAAAGAGCGTAAGAAGGAAAGAGTGAAGGAAAGTGAGAATAAGAAGAAAAGAAGGAAGATTGAAGCTTCTTATTTTGCTTATGAAAGCTTTATGTGATCAGGCTTCAAACATACATCTCTCATCTTACCTGCTGTGCTGTACCCAAACTGTAGGCCTGGCATTTCAAATATGACCTTTGGTCCCTTAAATTTCTCTGAAATACATGTTCTTTATTTACTGGAATACATGTTCTCTTCTTCTATATTTAATTTTTTAACTTTCAAATTTCTCCTAAATCTTCTCCTTTTGCCTATCCAATCTAAGAAGATAAAAGAAAAAAATCACTATCATATCACCTTATTTAATATAAAGTACAGCACTTAGTATCATCTCACATATAATATAACACATACATACACAATTTCTAACTCCTTATGAGTTTATAAGCTCCCCATTGTATAGAGAACTTTGCATTAAGTACTCAGGAATTCTGGTAGAACACTAATCAATGGATAATGTTCCTTCAGTAAATTTTTATTTGATAAGTAAATAAAAGTAATTGGGAATCATTTTAACATTTAAAAACTTTTTTATAATTTGAGTAACCGAATTGATCTTATTAGTGTCTACTTCAAGTCAAACATATCTGAAACAGATTATTTTTTTCAAACATAACATTGGAAAAATTTTTTAATTTTAACATGTTACACAACTGCTAATAATAGTGAATGAATCTTAGGCATATTTCATTGAATTTACCTAAAATAATTTGTGCAAATTATAGGCATATAAATACAGTACAGTTTCCCTGTGTGTTCATGGAGGATTGGTTCCAGAATCCCCACAGGAACCAAAATCTTAGGATGATCCAGTCCCTTATTTAAAATGGCATTGTAATTACATATAGCTTATACATAAACTCTTATATACTTTAAAATATTCCTAAATTATCTATAATATATATGCATATAATATATATAATATGTAATACTATTTAAGTGCTACATAAATAATTAGTATACTATATTGTCTAGTAAATGATTAAAAGAAAAAATCTGAACATATTCATTATAGACACAAATTTTTTTTTAGTATTTTAGATCTTTGGTTGAATCCATGGCTTCAGAACTCATGTATATGGCGGGTCAACTGTCTATCAAGGTATTGTAATATTTGTTTATATATCTGTATTATTAGCTCTTAAAACCTTAGTTCATTTTAAAAATCCCTATTGCTTTCATTTCTTAAGTTAATATTTATCATGTGTTCTTATCTAATACACTACATTAGTGCATATCTAGCATTTATTGGAGTTATATGCTTTCTCCTAAATAGATTTGTTGTGCCACAAACAAGCATAGACTAATTAGTACCATGGAGGTATTACAGAGTAAAATGAAAATGGCAGCCACAAACAGAACAGATAAAAATAAATGGAAGTTAAAAAATGTAAAATACTAGAAAATATCAGAATGATCTAGTGTGTCACAAACACAAATTGATCCTATAATTTTTGTGAAAACATTTGATATTATTTTTTATGATTAGCTATGTTTAGCAAAATGCAGGTTAATATAATGAATTTGGGTTCCTTATTTTCTATCGACTTCTTTCTTTCAGAGCAGTGCCAATGACTTGTATTTCATCATATAAAGATGGAGAGCATTAATAAATTTTTTATAGAGTGCTCTTAGTATTTATTGATAAAAATACATTAGTTCTAAAGATTATCAGCACATGAAGGGAAATGAAATGGAATATTCCTCCTGTTTAAAATGAAGTATTTCTGGCAATTAGCCTGAAGAAAATAATTTCTTAAGACATGGTGACAGCATTACAAGACAAACCCTTAATGATATGAGATAGCAACAGTGTGCATGTAATAATTTTTTAAAGTGACATTAATACTTTATGTCAATTTGACCTATCTTCATAGTTATCCTATCTAAAATTATTATTATCCAATTGTTATAAAGAGATAAATTTTACTGCTGTGAATTGCTCAAAAAGTAAGCTAGATGGTGCTAGAGAACATCATTCTATTTATTATGTGATAATATTTATAGCATAATTCTTGCTGATAAAAGTGAATGAAAAGGTTGGCTCTATTACATTGATCTGTAATTTGGTGTCTCACTAAAAAGTTAACAAAAAAAGTACACAGAGAAGTTAAACTCAATAATGGAGTGAGATTAGGATTACTTTTGATTAAACTTTGCATAGCATATTTGGCAATTTAACAGTGTGTTGTATTTGAAAAATCAAGACCTGAAGAATTAATGAAAGGATAAACAGATTTTTGAGCTATATTGAAATTTTAACCTAATAATGCAAACACTTATGTAGTATCTATATGGTCATTAACTGGCAAAACAAAGCAACTTTAGGTTGATCTTATGCTTATTTGATATTTTTTATTCTGTTCATAGATATAGGAAACTTTAATAAATTTACAGTTACATTCATCAGTCTCCTCAATCTGCCACATGGAGAAACAGATGAATAAACTGATAGCATTTCTTACTGTGCTTGATAATCAAAGTTTGTTCCAGAAGCCAAAATGTGAATGAACCAAATACATACATATATACTAGGGAATTGTAAAATGCAAGAAATTGAGAGCAGATGGATCAGTTCCAGTGCTGAGACCATAACAAACTATCTTCTCAGAGAAGAGGTTGTTTCTTTTCTTTTCTTTTTCTTTTTTTTTCCTTATTTTTTAAATTCAAAACATGCATCACAGACTATCCTAGAAGTTTAAAATCAAATGTACAGATTAAGCTGGGTGAAATGTTAATCATGTAAAGCAAAACTGAAGGATTTAAGTTTCACACAGTATTATGCACCATATGTGTGTTAAATATTGGAAGACAAAATTACATTTAGCTAATTGCAAAGGATATTGAATAAATTTAACATTAAGGAACTTACAATTACAGTGATGCCCTCAAATACTTAATTTTTTAAATGAGAAGCTGTTTAGCAAGATGAACTCTTATAAAACAGTGAATAGTATTAGAGATAAATTTTATATCATAATTTTCCTTTATGTTCCACCTAACAATACATCTTTAAGTAAACAATGGTGACAGAATTGATTGGCATACACCTTTCTAAAATTTAAGAATAATTTTCTTATTTTTGAAGTTCACTGTATTTTTCATGTAAATATTTTAAATAATATAAGCCCTTCTAAGACATAATACTAAAACAGGTATAACCATATTCCAAATTGCTATCAAACAGACCCAAGTACGCTCATGCAATGAAAATTTAATTAGGTAATGGCAAAGATAAATCAGAAAACTCTGAACCATATTATTTGCTGGTTATTTAGTTTAGAAACAAGTAATGAAAAGCAAAATAGATATTCTTCCCAACATAATATTTAAATGAGGTGAGACTAGTAAGTGTGCTTCATGCATCAAAAAATTAATTAAATATTCGTCTTCCAACTATAAAGTATTTCCTTAATGTAAGAGAATTTAGAAACATTATAAATCAGATCTCTTCTAATTTCATTTAATTCTAATTTCATTTGATGATTACCTTGTTCCTTTTATAGAACATTAAAAATCTTCTCAAAGTTGTCCCTAGGTTAAAATATGTAACAGAGCCATGTTTGATTTAATATTGTTTCTCCTGCCGAAACGTGAAATGTACTTGAGCTGTTGGAAAATGCACATAATATGTTCATATGGAAAATATTCAGGGTCTAACTGACAACTACATTGTAGAAGAGTACAGTGTAGTCCTTCATGAAGTAAACACTTATTTGTAGAACTTCTTAAAATAGTTATAATAATTGTTATTGTTTCAGGTATGTCCTTTAAAGTCACATGTCAAGCAAGATTCTAAAGTGTCCACAAGATTTCTGTCCGTTGACATGAAGACCTTTTGTATCCCTACCCTACCCCATTGAGTATAGACAGGATCTACAAATATATTACCACACTTCTGTTTAATTACCTTGTACTATATGGTAAAGATAAATGGATTTTGAAGATGTGTTTAAGGTGTCTCAGAAGTTGGCTTAGAGTTAATCCATAGAGAGATTATCTTTGATGGGTCTCCCCTAAACAAGTGAGTCCTGTACAAGAAGGACAAATTTAGAAAATAGGAAGTAGAGCAGACACTCCTCGTGGCCTTATAACAGCAAACTACCATGTGGTGGAGAGGATTATGTGGTAGGGAATGACAGGTTATCTCCAGGAGCACTAGGGGGTTCATAAACCACCTCAAGGAATTTTCAATGACCAGTGATTTGAAGATGACCCTGAGCCTTAGTTGGGATCATAGGCCTGGATAACAAATTGAATAAAGCTCTTGAAGACCATGGGCAGAGGATCCAGTTATTCCATATCTACGTTTCTGCTGCAAAGATTCTGGATCTTGTTTTAAGTCAGCAAATTTGTGATATTTTATTATGTAGCAAAGATAACTAATATAACTCATTAAAAAGCAAGGTGATATTAATAGAGCAATATTTTCATATGTCAGAAAATTCAATAGTATGTTACAGCAATAGACTATTATTGATGAAAATATAAATATTCTGGGATTGTTTAAGATCTCTAAATAAAATAAAAAATAAATATTTGCAAGAAAATTTTTCTGAAAATTTCAACTGCATTGACATGGATACCCTTAGTGTGTACAAAATAAATATCAGAAATCTGGAACACAAGTTAACATGACTTTTCAGTTTGGTGGTCTGTATAGGTTTGCTACACATTTCTTCTAGAGTATATTAACACTTCAATATAAACCAAACCTTTATATCTTGGGAATATACACAAAACATGTAATATCCATAAGCAATGCTACTCTCAGAAGCACAAAAAGGAAAAATCACTCAGCCACACTTGCATTTGAAAAATCACCTTTCACTAAATACTTCTATATTTCACTAAATAAGGATAAAAAGAAAAATCCTTGTAGAAGGAAACTTGCAACATAAAAACAATGAACTGCAGCTTGGAAAAGTGTATTTTTTTCAATAAATTGAAGAGTTATTCTTATTTTAGATTCATAATCCAATTCTTATCTTTTCCATTTTTTTTTAGAAATTAGTGTACTCAGCCTAAAAAATATTAGTTAATAGTTGATTTTATAGGATTCAAACAGTATGAAGATATTTTAGCACACTTTTTAAAAAACAGAAGCCTCCTATTATAGATACTTACTATGTTTTCTCAGACCTGGATTTGAGCTTTACCACAGGGACTTTGGGAAAAAAGCCAGAATATATTTTTTTAAGATTTTCATATCTAATACAGAAGTATTGACATCAAAACAGACATGAAGATCATTGGAATAGAAAAGAAGACAAAGAGACAAATTCCTATAGTTACAGTCACTTTGATAAAAGTGCCAAAAATATTTTAGAGAAAAGATAGTCTTTTTAACAAAGACTAGGAAAATTATATATCCACGTATATAAGAATGAAACTAGATTCCCGTTTCTTACTCTGCACAAAAATCAACTCAAAGTGTACCAAAGACACAGGAATTAGACCAAAAATTTTCACCCTTTAGAAGAAAACATAGGATCAATATTCCCATTTATTGGCACAGGCACCATCTTCCTTAACAAAACCCCTAAAGCTCAAAAAATAAAACCGGGAGAATTGCGGGTTCAAAGCCAGCCTCAGCAATGGCGAGGTGCTAAGCAACTCAGTGAGACCCTGTCTCTACATAAAAATACAAAATAGGGCTGGGGATGCAGCTCAGTGGTCGAGTGCTCCTGAGTTCAATCTCCAGTACCAAAATAAAATAAAATAAAATAAAACCAAGAATCAATAAGTGGTTATGACATCAAATTAAGAAGCTCCTACATAGCAAAGAAGACAATTAAGAACATGAAGAGGGTTGAGTTATTTGCTAGCTACTCCTCTGACAGGTGATTAATATTTAGAATATATAAAGAACTCACAAAACTAACACCCCAAACACAAATAAACCAATCAATAAATGGTCAAAATATATTCCCTCAAAAGAATAAATACAAATGACCACAAATATGTGAAAAATGTGAAATATGTGTTCAGTGTCTAGCAATCAGGGAATTGCAAATGAAAACTACACTGAGATTTCATTTCACTCCAGTGAAAATGAGAATCATCAAGAATACTAGTAAAATAAACACTGGTGATTATGTGGGGAAAAAGTACACTTATACATTGTTAGTGAGACTGTACATTAGTACATTCATTTTGGAAAACAAGATGGGAATTCCTCAAAAGACTCAGAATAAAACCACCATATGACCCAGTTATCCAAAAGCACTAAAATTAGCATACTATTGATATTGGCACAATTAGATTTTAGCTTTTAAAGGTACAATTTAAATTAGCCAAGTTAAGGAACCAACCTAGGGGCTCATCAACATAAATGGATAAGGAAATGTGATATATATACACAATCGAGTTTTACTTAGCCATAAAGAAGAATGAAATTATGGAATTTGCTGGTAAAGAGATGGAACTGAAGAATATCAGACTAAGTAAAATAAGTCCACATATTGGCATAGGCACCAACTTCCTAAAAAACCCCTAACGTCCAAGAAATAAAACCAAGAATCAATAAGTGGTAATTATTGTGTCCCAGAAATTCAAGGGTCAAACGTTTTCTCTCATATGCAGAAGCTGGAACAGAAGAATGGAGGTGGGAAACAGATCCCATGAAAATAGAGGGAAGGTCAATGGCAGCATAGAGTAAGAGTACTGAGTGGGAGAGAGGTGAATGGGAAAAGAGTGGACCAAGAGAATGACCAAATTATACTATATACATATATGAATATACCACAGTGATTTCAACCTTTATGTATGTCTGTAAAGCACAAGATAAGAAAAACAATAAGTAAATAAATAAATAAATAAAAGACCAATAGAGTAGAAGGGGAACAGGGTAAGGGGGAGAAAAGCAGGAAGAAGTGGGGGCTGAATTTTTACAAATTACATTCCATACATGTAAGATGATATCAAATGAACCCCACTATTACGTATAAGTATAAAGTACCAACAAAGCATTTTAAAATGTTAATATCTATACATAATTTTTCTCTACACACATATGCATAAAATTTGAAGACAAATTGAAGGTACAGGAGAGACACTAAATGCAGACAAAAAATTGATAGATATTCCGCATTTGAATGAAAAGTAGCATACAAGATGAGATCCTAATTCAGCCAAATTTGATCAGGATGGCTCTGGGGATACAGCATGAACAGAAGGGAACAGCCTTACCAGGGTGAGAAATCAGAGTTCAGCAGGATCACAGTTATGGATTATGACCCACTCCAGCTTCCCACTTGGAGCTCTGAAGAATTTTTTCCGTTTTTAAAGTCCTCCTTATTGGCCCAAGAGCCATGTGGTCAACACAATAGACTGTGGCCTGTGTTGCAGCTTCCTGTAGCTCCTTCTGTAGCTATAGCTATACTGGCCACTGATGTTTTTTCCAGCATGTTCTCCCATCACTCAGCCTGTATGCATGTTCAAACCTTCACCTAGCCAGTCCTTCCTAATTATCAATTCTTAGCTCACCATTCATTTCCTTGGGGAATTCTTCCCTGACATCTTAACGAGGACTGGTCCATTCATTCTGCAATATAAAGTACCTCTCATTAATAAATTAGTCTTAATTTGCAATTTAAGTTTGAGTGATATTTATTTTCTGAATCATTATGTTTTCCAGTATCCCATAAGTCCTATTCCATGGTCTTGCAAATATGTGCTAAATTACCATCTCATACATTTCTCTGCCACTTTAATATTTTTGAGTATTTTCACTTAAAGAAAAATTAATATAAAAGTTTACCATTGAAGGTTGGAATATATCTATATGTCTATATTTATCTAGGCCATAGTAAGGAAGACTTTGAAGTGAGTGGTTTTGAATTTAGTAGAAAACCCATTTGCTTCTATGGAATTTATCTAATAGAGATTAATTTGTTGATAACATGAAGGAAAGGAGATAAGTCAGTTTATAAGAATTAGGGTTTTTTATCAGGGGCAACAAAAAGGATGGAAAGGTCAAGAGTTTATTCTGGACTCTAACTATCGAAGTTTCATTAAAATAATCATGATATAGTAATATATCAATTTTCTTTACTCTCCTATTCATACCAAATCATAATCTAAATAATATATTTAGTTTTAGAAATAAGCACTCTGTAAAGCAACATGTGATTTCTCTTTTGCTTTCTTTATCTTAAAAGCATGGGTTAAAATGGATGTTTTTGCCATGAATATTGCATGGTTCTTGAAGGCACAGATTTTAAAATTACATATTTACCCAAAATATAACTTTAAAGGCATAAACTATCCAATCCAAATTGTATTTGGCTCTACATACTTAGTATTTGAGAATACAAGCATAGTTCCCATAAGTAAATAAACATAGTTTATCTTAAATACTATACATAAAGTGAGGCCTCTTCAACCATCACAATTGCTGTCATGACACAGAGCCAGCTCGTAGGCTGTCTAAAAAGACTTCAAAAATAGTAGAGTATACTTAGCAAGCTAATATACTACCAATCATTGGCATTTTTAAGCGTTTAGGAATTTTCCAATTTGAGGGGTCCACCTATTTACCAGATGCACAATCAACAAAGAATCTTTGAACTCATTTCATGATTAATGTAAAACTACAATCCCAGAAAAATTAATACACATCTTCAGCCACACCATCATAAATTCACATACTAACACCTGGAGTTTTAATGGTCTGTGTGAAATCTCAAAATACCATATTACTAAATCACATTGATAAATAATGCCTGAAAAGGATCTATTATTTTGACCCTTGAAAGTCATAATGAAGAATAATGTGTGTGTTTGTGTGTTTGTGTGTGTGTGTGTGTGTGTATAGAACAGAGGTTTATTTCCTAGAATTCCTAGAATTCTGCACCTCAGAAGTCCAGTGGCCTCCATGAGGCAAAGGCTTTCAAGCTATGTAATCCTATGGTGGAAAATATCAAGAGAGAGAGAGGGAAGGATCAAAAGTGATTCTTTTATACTGAACTCACTTTCACAATAATGGCATTAATCCTCTTGCATAGGCAGAGTCTTCATGACCTAGTCACCTCTTAAGGTCACACCTCTTAAGACTGTTTTAGTGGAAACTAATTTTCTAATGTATGAAGTTACAGCACACATTCAATCTATAGCACACAAAGGTAAATATTTGTATTAGTACTACTTTGACTACTGCAATATAGCTGTAATGAACATTTGTGCAGAGGTTCTGTTATAAGCATTAGTTTCCCTGGGAAAAATATCTAGGAGTGTGATTTCTGGGTCATATGGTAGTCACAGTTCAGTTTGATAAGAAACTGCCAAACCATTTTCCAGATTGACTGTACCATTTTACATACCAACCACAAATATATGAGTGACCAAATTTTCATATTTTCTGTATACTCACTATTATTTGGTATTATCATTATTTTTTTTATTTTAGCCATTTTGTAGATACTGATATCATATTGTGTTTTCATTTACAGTTTCCTTGATGGCTAATAATGCTAAAAGTCTTTCCCCATGCTAATTTCTCACATGTGTTTCTTAACAGTTCATGGCTTATTTTCAATCACCATATATATATATATATATGGATGTATATATATATATATATATATATGGATGTATATATGTATATATATATACATGAAATAATTTATGAGTTTTTTGTATAGAGATTTAGATAAGGTCAGTGGATAATATGATTTTAGTTTTTCTTTGTGTTTTTAATTTAAAATTACTTTTAACTGTTACATAGTCAAACATTTTGCATATTAATGGGTTAACATGAAGTTTATATATATGTACATATTCATTATATAAACTGTATAATGTCTAAATAAGTTTAAAAACATGTATTTCCTTAAACATAAATTACAAAATTCTTTCTTTTAGCTTTTTGACAATAGAGTACATTATTATCATGTATAGCCACCCTACTGTGCAATAGCATAATAGAAATTCTAGTTTGTATTTAACTGTAACTACATACTCATTGACCAACTTTTCCCCATCCCTCCCATTCCCCTACACTCTTAAGCATCTGTTAACCACAATCTATTCTCAATTTCTCTGAGGTAAAATTTTAGATTACACAAGTGAGTTAGATTATGTGGTACCCGACTTTCTGTCTTTCTCAAGGTGTATATATTAAATGAACTTGCCTTAAAATGTTAAGAAAATTTTAAGAAAAGCAAAATTTATATACATTCTTGTTTAAAAGAAAGAACATGAGCTACAAGTTTCAGGCAATTTCCAGGAATCCCTCACCATAATCTTCAAAGGAAAACAAAACACATTCTATTTAGTTTATTGCATGGCCTCCACCTACTTAAAAAAGGCAGCAATTCAAAATATTTTCATTTATTGAAAAAATACTTAACCTGATCACCATAACTAACAGATGCTGGTGATGAGAACATATGGTTCATTCATAGCACCTAAAATTAAACTTTAAAACCCTACTGTTTGTCTTCATTTTCTGCTATGAAAAATCCCTTTCCAGCTTTTATATTTCAGTATTATATTGTTATGTTCTATTGTCTACTTAGAGAAAAGAATCCTTTCAATGTCTTCATCAGTCTCCCATTGAACAATCACAGAGAAAAATGATAGAGTTGAAGTTAATAGGAAACAATTAGAAATTATCCTTTTTAATGCTGTCTGCTTATTTAACTTTAATGTATTACAATAAATTAATGTCATAAAATCAATCATTCTATATTATAGCTTCATTTTAAGAGATGATGGAAATTTAAGAAAATCAATTTAGCTTTTGTGCCAATTGATATGACACTTGTGTCTTTTAACAAATGAAGGAGCAAAGAAAGATCTTTGGTAGCCAATAGTAGTAACACTGGTGATAATTAAAATTTTTCTTGTTTCTGAGCTACCTGTGATATAGTCTGATCTTTCTTTATTTGTTTAAAAGAAAATTCCCCTGGTGTTGTTTAAATTATTTAATTTAATCTACTACAAATGCATTTTTGAAGTACAATTTAATAATCATATTCAAGCATATCATTCTAATTTGTATTTAAAACAATCAGAGATGTTGGTTTTATAGGTAATTACCATGCCTCAGGAAAACTAAAATAACTGGAGATTCCGAAAATGGCTTGATTTTTAATTTAGTTTATTGAGTGATATTTAAATGGTATCTCAGAGTTGGAAGTAGGTTAAAGAATTCATTTTGTCTATGATTTCTACTTTAGTTATAACAATAGTTCAATATACTTTCAGCATAGCTATGACTCTGAATTACAGAAAAATAGTGCCTTAAATTGCTTTATAGATAATATCACATTTAATATGGAAGTGATATATGTATTTACACATAATATTTATAAATAATATTTTATATTCACAGATTATATTGTTGACAGAATATATTCTCAATTTTTGATATTTTATATTTGGAAAATATACATAAATATTTATGCTAGAGTATATGAGAACTCTCTTAGACATCCTGGAGTAGGATTCTAAATAAAAAAGGAAATAAAATGTTTTTTTTAAATTCAAAATGTTGGAGATAGGTCCAAGATGGTGGCCTAGACGGACGCCGTAGTCAGTCTCTCCAGAACTGGAGATTGAAGTAGTGGAAATATCATCTCCCAGCCAGCTTCTGGACATCATCCTACAGCTGCCCCTGTAGGAATTTCACTTGCGCGTATATGCAGGGTAACCAAGCAGCAGTAATTGCCACAAGGAGCGTGACTTCAGCAGCAAGCAGTGGCGGAGCTTAGCTGCAGGTGGCTCGGAGTCCCAGCCCAGGGCTTGCCCCCAGCAGGACCTGCTTCTACACGGGGTACCTGGCTCCAGCATCCACCCAATCATGCAAGACCGCTAGCAGTTGCTCCCGTGTACACACAGCTCCCGAGTGGGACCCCCTAGCTACTGTTCTTTGTGGATCTCCATCTACCAGGGCAGAATTTCCTACACCAGGGGACATGGGACAAGATCTGGGGACAAACTTTTACTTCAACACAGCGTACCGTGAAACTGCATCTCTACCACATCCAAGACCACCAGCCGTCCAGCCCTTCAGCCTGTTGCTGAAGTAGAAGGTTCCTATGTGAGACCCCCACCTACGACATTCCTCACTGGAGCGGGGAAATTCTAGTAAGCAACAGACAACTCTACCTACTGGAGGTGAAAGGAAGCAATCCTGTTTATTTACATTGAGACTTTTTATTTTATTATTCTTATTTTTTATTTTATCCTTTTTCTCCTAATATTCCTTTTGTTTAATCTTTTTTTTTGTTTCTCTGTGCTTTTCTTTCTTTCTTTTTATTCTTTCTTCTTTTATCTCTTGCTCTTTTCCCCTCCTCTCATCCCCAACATTTGTGAAAACAAGTATTTGTTATACAGTAGGATATGGTAGACTGGGATATTTGTCTCATAACTCCCATCTGCACATGTTTTATTTTTCTTGTTGTATTTTTCTTGTTTTTTTTTTTTCTTGTTGTATTATTCTATGTTGTATTTCTCTTGTTTTATCATGTCTCCTTGCTAACTGTACTCTATTTTCTTCCTTCTTACTGGTCTTCCCCAACTCTCTTTCACTCTTTATACTAATAGCCAACTTCTTTTGGATTCCTTTTTTATGATTTCTACGATCTAATAACCATATCCTCACTTCCTACTACCCTAACATTCTATCCTACACCCCAC
>CM053404.1:92482527-92501028 GCA_028644305.1 Xerus rutilus | reverse complement strand
TACAGTAAAGCAGCCACTTCAATGTTTATAGCAGCACAATTCACAATTGCTAAACTGTGGAAGCAACCCAGGTGCCCTTCAATAGATGAATGGATAAAGAAACTGTGGTACATATACACAATGGAATATTATTCAGCAATAAAAGAGAATAAAATTATGGCATTTGCAGGTAAATGGATGGAATTAGAGAACATTATGCTAAGTGAAGTAAGCCAATCCCAAAAAACCAAATGCCAAATGTTCTCTCTAATTAGTGGATGCTGATACATAAAGGGGGTGGGAATGGGCAACATAAGAGAAATGGAGGAACTCAATGGTGTAGGGGGGAGGTGGGAGGAGGGAAGGGGGAATGGATTAGTAAAGATAGTTGAAGGAGATGGTCATCACTACCCTAGGTGCATGTATGAAGACACAAATGGTGTGACTCTATCTGGTTTGCAACCAGACAGATGAAAAAATTGAGCTCTATATATGTACTATGACCTGAAATGCATTTAAATAAATTAATTAATTTTTTTTAAAAAGTCTGAATAATGAACCAAAGGTTGCAAATAAGATTTCCCCCAGTCTACACTCTGGTGGGAACTTGTCCAGCAAACCCTGTACCTTACATTTTCCAAAATAAATGTATCATTGCTGGAAAAATAAATAAATAAATTCAAATTGTTTACATCAGTAATGCTAGACAAATAATTTATTATTTCACATTTTCTTTATTCAAAAAATTTCTATTGTTTTATTATTTACCATAAGCCATCTCTGCCTTCCTTATGGTACACATATATGTGTTGTCTACTAATTTACAAATTTCGTTTTAATTTTTTCATCTTCATTATTAAAATAATGTCTTCTGTTTTCAGGTACCTGGGCCAAGTGTTCTCAAATGAATGGACAAAGACAAGGTGATATATTTTTGACTCAGACAAAAAGGAATGAGGGATTTATGACATTTACTGGTGAATGGATGGAACTGAAATACATCATGCAATGTAAAATAAGCCAGACTCAGAAATTCAGATATCAATCATTTTCTATCATATATGGAAGCTAGAGAGAAATTAGAACATTTTTTAAAAGGTCAGGAGAGGGGATCCTATGAACAGAGAAGGAAGATTAGTATAGTAAAGGAAGAGGATTAAGGGGTAAAAAGGAAGATGGCAAAAAGGAGGAACTATGGATTGACATTGACCAATTATGTTATATACATATATAAATATATTAAAGTGAATTCACCCTTATGTATATCTGTAAAGCACCAACTAAAAAAAGTACAATAAATGAATAAAAGAAAGACTTGTATAGTAGAGGAAGGGGAACAGGGGGAGGGAAGAAAGGAGGGAAAGTAGAAGTACTGGGCATTGGAATAGAGCGAATTTTATTTCATGTATGTATGAATATGCAAAAATAAACCCATTATTATTTATAGCTATAATGCACTAATGAAAGCATAAAGAGTGTCTCCTAAATTGCTAACACAATGATTTTTTATAACAACTTCCCATTAAATTCTCTGCTCTTGATTCTACTATAAACATTATTTCAAATTAGCAATCATATCTAATTTTACACATCTTTTTCTGATCTTATTCTTACTTCCTATTGCTCTTTATCTGCATCAGTGATTAATTGACTTATTAAATATCTAGAGATAAGAGATATAGTGATTGCACAGGTAGCCAAACATACCATCTTCCATGACACAAATTGTCATCCATATATATCATCTCTCTTCTTATAACACACTTACAAAATAATCCAAGGATTGAAGCAAATATTTGTTGAATATATTATATGTCAAAACATAAGCTATCATTGACAAATGACATTTTTTAAAATTGAGGATAAAATACCACAGAACAGAAAATGTCACGTAAATTAGAATATACATATGTAAAGGTGAATATCTGCAAACAGAAATAAGGTTGAAATGATGCTTGCTGAATTATGGAGAGATGACACAAAGCAAGTAGGTTTTTTTTTTCACTTTCTCTGAGTGTATTTTATTTTAATAAACTTTGCTGTTTAGAACAATTTCAGGTCATAGCTTTCTTCATTGTTAGAACCCCCCAAAATGTGGTTCCTTTACCACTGAGGAACACACAGTGGCATATCGTTGTCACCCAGTGTCTATGGTTTACATTAAGATTCATTCTTGGTGTTGTACATGCTGTTGGACCTAACAAATGTAGACTAACATTAATTTGCCATTATAGTACCAAAGTAGTTTTACAGCCATAAAAATCCTCCATCCTCTACCTATTCATTATTGTCCATCCCCCTAGAAACCACTGATCTTTCTATTGTGTCTATAATTTTGCCTTTACAGAATAGAAACATACAATATGAAACCTTTTCAGATTGGCTTATTTCAGTTAGAAATAAGCATTTAAGTTTCCTACGTGTCCTTTCATAGTTTCTAGTTAATTTTATTTATCACTAAATAATATTCTATTTTCCAGTGATAGCAGTTTATATATTCTCTTCTTGAAGGACCTCTTTCGTATTTCAAGGTTTGGCAAATGATGAATAAAGCTACTGTAAACAGCCATATGCAGATTTTGTGTGAATATAAGTTTTTAACTCCTGTAAGTAAATACCAGAATTACAATTGCTGGATCATATGATAAGAGAATGTTCAGTCTTGTAAGAAACTGCCAAACTGTCTTACAAAGTGGCAGTACCATTTTGCATTCCCATCAGCAATGAATGTAAGTTGCTATTGCTCCACATTCTTATTGGTATTTAGTGTTGTCAATATTCTGGATTTTGGCCACTATAGACATAGAGTGGTATCTCTATTTTTAAATGCATTTCCATGATGACATATAATGCAAAACATGTTTCCTATAGGCTTACATGCCATCTTTTGCAAGGTGTCTGTTTAGGTCTTTATATATATATATATATATATATATATATATATATATATACACACACACACACACACTCAAACATATATAAATAAATATTTTATATTTTAACATAAAATGATTTAATAATATATAATATAAACATGAATTTTATATTTATATTTTATATATTTTTTATATTTATATACAATATATTTATATATATTTTATGTTTATTTTTAACATTTATATTCATATTTTTTATTGCTAGTTTTAAGAGTTCTGTGTATATTTAGGATAATAGTGCTTTTTCAGATGCATTTTTAAAAATATTTTCTCCCAGTCTTTGGATTGTCTTTTTATTCTTGTGACATTAGTTTCAAAAGAACAGAGCAAATATTTTAAATTTTATTGTATCAATGATTTTATTCCTTCATTTTGTCATTGCTGTTATACATAAAAAGTCAAAGTCATAACTATGTCAAGTTTGTCTAATTTTTTTCTATGTTCTTTTATTTATTTTCCCGTTACTTTTTTTTTTTTTAATATAGAATCTCAGAGTTTTGCCCAGGCTGGCCTCTGATTCAAATTCTTCTTGTCTCAGCCTCTTAAGTAGTGGATTGCAAAGGTATATGCTATCACACATGGCTTCCTAATGTATTCTAGGAGTTTATTGTTCCAGGTTTTACATTTGTATCTATGCTCCATTTTAAGTTATTTGTGTGAAGGGTATTAGGTGTGTGTCTAACCTCTTTTTTTTTTTTTTTTTTTTGCCTGTGGATGTTAAGTATTTTTAGCACCAATTAAAAAAAGTATTTTTTTTCCCATTGTGTTGTCTTTGTTCTTCTGTTAAAGATCAGTTATGTATCATTTATACACATTCATTCACTTCTAGGATTACTATTCTGCTCCACTGATACCTATCTTGGTATATTCTTTTCCCATTGTCACACTGCTTTGATTACTATAGTTTCATAATGAGTCTTAATGTTAAGAAATATCATTCTGCCAATTTTATTCTTCTCGAATATTGTCTGTTCTGGGCTCTTCCTATCTATATAAACTTTAGAATTAGTTCCTCAATATCAACAAAATTAATTACTAAAATTTTAACAGAGATTTCATTAAATTTATATATTAAATGCAAAAAACTGACATTTTGATAATATTGAGTCTTCCTATCCGTGCACATGGAATACCTCTCCATTTAATTCCAATCTTCTACTCAAGTTTATAGTTATTCTCATATAGATCCTGTACACTGTTAAATGTATATACATAATTATTTAATTTATTAGTTCTAATTTAAATTATTGTTTTTGCATTCTAATTTCACCAATTCATTGCTGGTGCATTAAAAATGAAGAATTCTTATATATAATAATTTATGTAGCAACTTTCCTAAAATCACTTGTTAGTTTCAGTAATTTTAATTTTTTCATTTGTATTGGTTTTTTTACAGACCTTAATGTAATCTACAAAAAAGACAATTTTTTTTCTTTCTTAACAATCAACATACTTTTTTTTTTCTTTTATTGCATTAACTAGGACTTCTAGTACCATGTTGAATGGAATATGCAAAGGGGATATCATTGCCTTGCTTCTCATCTTGTTGAGAAAGCTTCTAATTTCACTATATAGTATGATTTTACCTGTGATATTTTGTGCAGATTATATAATCTTTGAGGAGGTTTTCCTTTATTTCTAATTTACACTATTTTTTTTCAAAATTGTGTGTTGGATTTTGTCAATATAAATAGATAATTTTTCAGCATAAATTAATATGCTTCTGTGATTTTCCTTATTTTATGTAATCTATTAGACATAAGAAAAATGAAAATAACCACCACAACCACAACAAAACTATTGTGTTCAGTAAAATGAGAGAAGATATATTTGGCAAATATTAGATGATGTACTTGTGTGATTGGAATTGCATTTCAGTTTTTATTACAACCTGGAAATAGTTTATATCTAGTATTTTGAAAGAAAGAATTATATAAATTTAGAAGTAGTTTATATATTTTTTTAGTTTCTCAGTACAAAATCTACATTCAGTCTTTGGTTTTGAGATTGGCTTATTTCACTTAGCATGATATTCTCCAATTCTATTCATTCACAAGAAAATGCCATAATTTCATTCTTCTTTATGACAGAGTAATATTTCAGTGTGTAAATATATTACATTTTATTTACCAATTCATCTGCTGAAGGGCACCTAGGTTGGTTCATAATTTAGCTATTGTGAATTGAACTCTTATAAACATTGATGTGATTGCATCACTGTCGTATGCTGGGTATAAGCTCAGAAGTGGGATAATTGGATCAAATGGTGATTCCATTCCAAGTTTTCTGAGTGGTTGCAACAATTTGCAGTCACACTAGCAATGCATGAGTGTACCTTTACCCCCACATCCTCACCAACATTTATTGTTACTTGTATTCTTGATAATTGCCATTCAGACTGGAATGAGATGATATCTCAGTGTTGTTTTAATTGGCATTTCTCATATCTAGAGATGTTGAGCATTTTTTCATATATTTTTTGACCAATTGTATTTCTTCTGTGAAGTGTCTACTTCATTCCTTAGCCTATTTATTGATTGGGTTAATATTATTATTATTATTATTATTATTTGTATTGAGTTTTTTGAGTTCTTTATATATCCTGCTGATTAATGCTTTGAGGTGCAGGTAGCAAAGATTTTCTCCCATTCTGTAGTCTCTCTTTATATTTTTTATTGTTTCCTATGCTGTAAGAAAGCTTTTTAGTTTGACTTCATCCCATTTATTGATACTTGATTTTTCTTCTTGTACTTTAAGAGTCTTGTGAAGGGAATCATTTCATAAGCTGACGTGGTGAAGATTTGGGCCTACATTTTTTTCTATTAGGTGCAGGGACTCTGTTTGAAGGCCTAAGTCATTGATCCACTTTGAGCTAAGTTTTGAGCAGGGTTAGAGGTAGGTGTTTAATTTCATTTTGCTAATATGAATTTCCAGTTTTCCCAGAATCATTTGTTGAAGAAGCTTTCTTTTCTCCAATGCATGTTTTTGACGCCTTTGTCTAGTGTGAGATAGCTGTATTTATGTGGGTTTGTCTCTGTCTTGTATTCTGTACCCTTGGTCTTCTTTTCTGTTTTAGTGCCAATATCATGTATTTTTTTGTTACTGTAGCTCTGTATTATAATTTAGGTCTGTAATTGTGGTGCCTGCTACTTCACTCTCTTGCTAAGGATTGCTTTGGCTATTCTGGGTCTCTTATTTTTCCAAATGAATTTCATGACTGCCTTTTCTATTTGTATGAATAATATCATTGGGTTTTAATTGGAATTTCATTAAATCTGTATAGTGCTTTTGGTAGCATGACCATTTGAACAATGTTAACTCTGCTTATCCAAGAGTGTGGGAGGTCTTTTCAACTTCTAAAGTCTTCAATTTCTGTCTTTTGTGTTCTGTAGTTTTCTTTTTAGAGCTATTTCACCTCTTTTTTTAGATTTATTCTCAAATACTTTATTTTTTTGTGGCTATTTTGAATGGGGTAATTTTCTTAGTTTCTCTTTCTGTAGATTCATCACTAATGTATAGAAATCCAATTAACTTATGGTTATTAATTTTATATCTTAATACATTCCTGAATTTATTTATGAATTCTGGAAGTTTTCTTGATGTAATTTGTTGGGTCTTCTACATATTGAATCATGTTGTAGGCGAATAGGGAAATTTTGAATTCTTCCTTTCCTATTCATATTGCTTTAATTTTTTTCTTCTACTTGCTCTGGCAAGAGTTTTAAGTACAATGTTAATAAAAGTAGTGAAAGAGGACACAGTTGTGTTGTTCTAATTCTTAGAGGGAATGCTTTCAATTTTTCTCCATTTAGAATGATGTTGGCCTTCGGTTTAATCATATATAGCTTTTACAATGTTAAGGTATGTTCCTATTATATATGACCATGGTGCACTATCTTTTTAGTATGTTTTTGCATGTCATTTGTCAGAATTTTTTGAGAATTTTTGCATGTATGTTCATCATAGATATTGATCTAAAGTTTTCTTTCCTTGATGCGTCTTTGTCTGGTTTTAGTATGAGGCTGATACTAGCTTCAAAGAATGAGTTTGGAAGTGTTTCTTCCTTTTCTATTTCATGGAATAATTTGAGGAGTAGTGGTATTAATTCTTTTTTGAAAGTCTTGTAGAACTTGGCTGAGAATACATCTGGTCTTGGGATTTTCTTAGTTGATAGGCTTTTGATGGTGTCTTTTTCTTTGCTTGAAATTGATCTATTTAAATTGTGTGTGTTTTCCAGATTCAGTGTGAGTATTCATATGTCTCTAGAAGTTTGTCAATGTGTTCAAGATTTTCTATTTTATTAGTATAAATTTTCAAAATCGTTTCTGATTATCATCTGTATTTCAGTAGTGTTCACAGTGATATTTCCTTCATATCAAATTTTAGTAATTTGAGTTTTCTCTTTCTCTTCGTTAGTGTGGCTAGGGGTTTATCAATTTTCTTTATTTTTTCAGAGAACCAAATTTTTGTTTTGCCAATTTTTGCAATTGTTTCTTTTGTTTCAATTTAATTTATTTCAGCTCTGATTTTAATTATTTCCTATCTTTTACTGCTTTTGGTGTTAATTTGTTCTTCTTTTTTTACATTGTTGAGATATAATATTAGGTTACTTATTTGTCTTTTTTCTATTTTTTAAATAAAATAGCTAAATGCAATAAACTTTTCTCTTAGCACTGCATTCATAGTGTCCCAGAGATTTTGATATGTTGTGTTACTATTCCATTTTTTTAAAATATTATTTTATTTTCTCTTTGCTTTCTTCTGCTGTTCATTTGTCATCCAATAATGTATTACTTAGTTTCCAGGTGCTGGAGATGCTTCTATGTTTTATTTTATCATTGATTTTTAATTTTATTCCATTATGATCAGATAAAATGCAAGGTGTTATCTTTATTTGTTGTATTTGGTAAGAGGTGTTTGTGGCATAAGATATGGTCTATTTTAGAGAAGGATTTATGTGTTACTGAGAAGAAAATATATTTGATCTTTAATTGATGAAATATTCTATATGTCTCTTAGGTCTAAGTTATTCATTGTATTATTCATTTCTATAGTTTCTTTGTTTAGTTTTTGTTTGGAGAATCTATCCAGTGGTGAGAGGTGTGTGGAAGTCACCCAGTGTTATTATGTCATTGTCTATTTGATTCCTGAAATTGAGAAAGGTTTGTTAGATATATCAGATGTTCCATTGTTTGGGGAATACATATTTATGATTGTTATTTCTTGTCAATGTATAATTTCTTTAAGCAATATAAAATGTTCTTCCTTGTCCCTTCTGGTTAACTGTAGCTTGAAGTTCACTATATTTGATAAAAGGACAGAAACCCCTGCTTGTTTATGGGATACATATGAATGATATGATTTTTCCTATCCTTTTCGCCTTCAGTCTGTGTATGTCTTTTCCTGTGATATGAGTCTCTTCAAGACCGTATATTGTTGTGCCTTGTTTTTAAATTCAATCTACCAGTGTTTGTCTTTTGATTGATGAGTTTAGGCAAAGTTATTATTGAGATATAATTTGAATTCCCAGTCATTTTTGTTTGTTTATGGTTTTTAATTTGATTAGTTTCTCCTTTTATTGTCTATCAATTTAGTATAATTCCTCGCTATTTCACTTTTTTAAAAGAAATTTTATCTTCATGGAATATTTTGCTGAGAATATTCTGTAGTGTTGGCTTTCCAGTTGTGAATTCTTTCAATTTTTTATTTAATCATGGAAGGGTTTTATTTCATCATTAATTTGAAGTTTAATTTTTCTGGGCATAGTATTTTTGGTTGGCATTTTCTCTCAGAGCTTGGTATATATTATTCCAAGAGCCCCTAGATTTGAGGGTCTGGGTTGAGAAATCAGTTGACACCTGAATTTGTTTTCTTCTAAACATGATTTTACATTTTCCTCTGACAGCCTTTAAAATTATATTCTTATTCTGTATGTTAGGCATTTTCATAATAATGTGACTTGGTGTTGGTTTGTTGATTTTTTTTATATTTGGGATACTGTAAGCTTCCCATATTTGATTTTCTATTTCAATTTTTAGGTTTGGTAAATTTTCTGATATTATTTTATTGAAAAACTGTGCTTTCATTTGGTTTGTATCTCCATGCCTTCATCTCTTTCTATACATCTTTAATTTGGTCTTTTCATGTTATCCCATATTTCTTGGAAGTTCTGTTCATGATCTCTTAATATCTTCTGTCCAAGGTCAACTTTATATTAAAAATTATATATTTTGTCATCATTGCTTAAAGCTGTCTTCCAAGTGGTCTAGTCTGTTCATCATATTTCCATTGAATTTTTAATTCAGTTGATTGATTCCCTCATTTCAAGGTTTTCTGATTGATTTATTCTCAGATTTCCTATCTCTTTATTGAAGTGATTTGTTACCTCCCGAATTCTATTCTAATTTTACCTTTTACATCATTTTTACCCCATGGATCAGTTTAACTATGTACACTCTAAACTCCTTCTATGGCATTTCTTCCACTGTGGCATCAGTGGATTCTATTTGAGAAACTTGGATTTTAGGGGGATATTTTTTCCCTTGTTTGTTTTTTCATGTTGTTTGCATGTCTACCCATCTAGCAATGTAGATCTGAAGCAGTACAGTTTCTACCCTGTAGATTTATAGTGTCCCTGAAAGATTCCAGTACCTTGCCATTAAGGGGGAGACAAATATCTTCTGTTAAGACATCTAAAGTTTTGCTGCAATAAACAGAAATAATATGTTTACTAATTGCCTACAATAAAAACAGTAAATTTGTAGAGAGTTTACAATTTACAATGGTGGCCAAAGTGAGAACAGAATTGGTGGAGGATGTGATGTTCATGAGAAAGGAGGAGAGAATATAGAAATAATTATAGGAAGAGTAAAAGAAGGAATACTAGAGGTTGGCTGTTAGCAGGAGAAAAGAGAGAAAGAGAATCAAGGGAAAAGGTAAGTGAAAGAAAATACACATATATAAAGAAAAAATGTAAAAATAAAAATAGAAAAAAGTAAAAAGAATACACAAAAACCTGAAATATACTATTAAGACATCCCAGTCCTCAATAAACTGATGAAAAATAATTGGTTTCAAAAATGGTAGAAATGTAAGAGAAAAAAAGGAAAAGGAAAATATCTCAATGAAAAATTGAATAATTGTTTCTGTTGGAGTTCAAAAATTTCTCAGCTTCCTTTCTCAACAGTTAGATGGAATTATCTGGAATATGGTGTTTGTTCCACCCTCAAGGTGGGTTTGCTAATGAGAGGGTTAATACTAGAGGCAGAACTCCTGAAGGAGGGATTCAGGCTTAGGTATTTTTCAGTCTCTTTGCTGAATGCCAACTGGTCTGGAGATTTTAAGTCAGTGCACCTCCAGAGACCAGCAATTGCAGGTCCGTGCTGGAAGACTGCATACCAGGAATCTCATTTGGGTTCCACTCATGTGGTTTAGGAACCTGTTCTTAATCCACTACACTACCTGTTGACTCCATGATTCCTGCTCTCTGGTTCAGTCTCTAAACTCAGTCTCTCTCATCTCCCAACCTATTGAATTCCCACTCAGGTGCTTTCTTAGCTGGTCTTACAAGCATCTAGATTAGAAGGGGAGGGGAAAATCAGGAGGGTTTTCATAACCAGTATTCCAATACAAAATCCTCTCCCCATGCTTGATTTTCTCCTGGTCACTTTAGCACGCTCTCTGTCATGCACTGTTGGTTTGCCTGGCTTGTTTTTGAACCAGACACAAGTCTGCTGGAAAATCAGCTTCCCCAGCTACCACACTCCACACTGCAGCTGCAAAATGGTTCCTTTTTCTATAGTTCTGCTTATTGCAGGAGAGATAGAGGCATATTTCCTGTACAAGGACATTGTGTAGCACAGCTTAATGTTTATTTGGGCAATGACTCTGATCTCTAAACTCTCTATATGCCAAAATACCCAGGTCCTCCTGAGAATGAGGGTTCTTTTAATTCCCTTATTGCTTTACTGCATTCATGGAGGGACCATTCTGGCTCGTCCTTCAGCCTCTGCTGGAGCTGTGGAACTGAGGATTTTTTTCTTATTTTATTATATTTGATCTCCTGAGTCCCCAATCTGATTTTGGTGTTCAGTAGTAAATTCCAATGAAGTCACCACTAATTCTTGTTCATTTACCCTCCTTGCTAAAAAGCTGTCTTTCTGCTTTTTTTAGTTTCATACCACAGAGCAGTCATGGAAGTGACCTCTCTATCCTACCACCTTCCTCCTCTCCACTATAATATATTTAATCATTTAATTTATTTTGACTTAAAATATATTTTGTAAAGCATAATATTGGCTTTTGAAAAACATAAATGAAACTTTATGAAAACACCTAAATTTAAAATATATGGTTCTTTGTAAATTTGACATGCAAGAGTATGTCCACTGAAAGTGAGAAATTTTCATGAAATAAAAGCAATTGTTTTGTAGATGCATTGGGTTTGAATAGTGCAAAGTGATTTTAATCTTTGATACTACCTAAATTCTTACACCAAAAAAATTAATCTAATTTTATACAAAAGTGTGGAATCAGATGATTCATGCATAAATTATGACTTATACAAAGGTAAGTTAGTTACAATACTTGCAGTTAGATTTACCTACTTCATTTATATTACTAGACTCTGTCTCCTGGCTGAATGAACAAGAAACTGCTGGTGATACATATGGTGGAAATTTGAGAAGAACTGGGATTCTATATGAAATAATGACAAATATATCTTCTAAAATAAAAAGAAACACAATTCATGAAAGTTATTTTTTTTAACAAAAAAAGCATTTTTCTTTCTGGGCAATTTTAATATGCAATGTTTTTTCAAAAATATCAACTTCTTTTGATTATCTACTATCACTTTATCTTTCCATTAGTCTATTTTAATTCATTTTTGGTTTTCTCTAATTAAGTTCTCAAATAGGTTCAGAAGAGAGAATATGCAAACTTAATAAAAGTTAGCTGCGTAATTATATTTATAGTACTCATGTACTCTTTAACTCACTGTGTTCCTTTAAATGTTTGCACTATTGTTTAGGTTTTGCTAATTCAGTTTTATTTCACTGATTTTTCCCCAGTTACCATAGTTAGCAATAAATCATGACTGTTTTTATTCTTTGTAATGTCAAGAAAATAATGCAGCTATTTATATCAATATAAAATATGCAGATATGTAATTAGAAAGTGATTCTAATTACTATCTAGCATCCTAATAACAATAAACTTAGTCAGTTGATGACATATTATATCTCAACACAATTCTTCTAATAATTGTTAATCGTATACAATTAATTAATCATTATAAATGACTTTATAGGTAAATCCCACTTGTGATTCACAAAATACTTTGTCAGACATTTCCTTTAGAAAATAAAAACATGGAACAAATGTAACATTTGCGATTATGAAAGTAGAGAAATCAGTTTCTGGTTATAATTATTTTAATTGGTAAAATACCATTTTTAGTTATAGCATTTAAAAAAATAAGAGGCAGATGCAATTTAGCATAAAGAAAAATTTTTTCACTTGCCAACAGATGTGTACTTCAATTCAAACATCTGTATGCTCTTTTTTTCCCTTTGGTGTTTATTCATGTGTATGAGTATATAATTTATATTAATTTATAAAATAATCTTAAGAGATAGCTAAATGTTTCAAAGAAATGGAAACTTTGTAGAAATTGTGTATTATTTTGCATAATTTTTGTTTAGAAAAGAAACAGATATAAAACACTATGAAGATATTTATATGTCTTCAAAAGGCTAAAAGTCAATTGAACATAAATATAGTTCATTTATTCCTGGAAAGTGTTGATATAATTTTTGTGAAGTCATCATATCAGTTTCATGAGAAATTGCAATTTTTTTCAGTATTTTGTATGATATCTTCCCAAAGAGGATACTGTGTGATAATTAGTTTTTATTTAATTTTAAACCATTTTTAATGAAGATCATTTATTCTAAAAAGTCAAATGTTTTTTAAAAAGAAAATACTCATGTCATATCTCATCATTAAGTAGCCTCGAAATTTCCTGGAGATTCAACAGAAGCTAAGAAACATCTAACTTCAAATGATGTTTCTTTAAAATTTTATTATTATGAATTGTCCACAACTAATTATTAAACTCTTCAAAACTTTGTATGCTTCTGGATGTTTCCATAGTTCAGGTTATAGCTGAACAATTTTTCACTCATCTGGAATTAAGGTTAATGTTGATTTATTCATTCTTCCTAAACTTCCTAAACTTCCAGCTAATTGTCCTCATGACTGAATGAAAAATAAAATTTTCTTCTTAAGTGATCTATTTCTTCACTTCTTCCTAGCACATGGGAAAATTACTCTTGCGTTTATGTGAAACACATGAGTTTGGTTTACAATTTTTCCCTTTTTGAGGGTCACCTAAAGATTATCCTTAAAGGTTGCAATTCATGCTGCAATCTTTCACTTCTGATCTCCTCTAATCCTTCCTAAACTCTCAGCCATTCCCATTCCATTGAAGCAGTCTGGAAGGAAACACTTAGCACAAGGTTTTGGGGCTACGGCATTGTTAGTATCCAGTTGGGGAGAAGACTTCAAGTGAGTTCCTAGAGTACTATTTCCCTGGCCCTTATACTCTGAGAGTATTTTGCCTTATCTATTTTCTCATTTAACTTCCTTTCTGCTAAATTCCTGTTTACTGAAGGAGATAATTAACTCTGGGTGATTATGATAATTTTGTCTTCACTCTCCAGTTATCCTCCCAGTAGGCACACACAAAAAAAATGCTTAGTACACTGGTTTTCCTCGCCTCTTGGAGAACTGCAAGCTTTATGAGCAGCTTCTGCTATTAGTATGTTTTAGATTTGTGTAGCTATCCCCGGAATGCCTTCTTAACCTAACCATCTGCTTCCCTCCAAAGTACAAGGATAGGAAATTTGAGGATTTCCCTCTGAATATTTTTTTTCTATCTTCTATTACCTTATTACAAAAGTTTCGTTGTGGTATATGAGAGTAAATGATGAGCAGGGTTAAAAATTAAACTTTCTCTGTTTTCTTTTGCTTACTAAATCCACTTTGAATAGCAAGCAATACTATGCCCTTTTGTTTCTCTGACTGTTGCCTGAATTATTGTGATTTATACTTATAGATGTATATGTAAATAGATAAAAATATAGGAAGCCAGGTGCAATGGTGCACACCTGTAATCCCTGCACTTTGGGCGGCTGAGACAGGAGATTGAGAATTCAAAACCAGCCTCAGCAATGGCGAGGCACTAAGCATCTCAGTGAGATCTTGTCTATAGATAAAACATAGAAAATAGGGCTGGAGATGTGGCTCAGTGGATGAGTACCCCTGTTTAATCCCTGGTACCAAAAAAAAAAAAAAACATAGGATTTCAGATATAAAGCAGTTAGATTTTAATTTTTCATCTCAGTTTTGCTTCTTCAATATTTGAGGTGATGAGTATATTTTAATTTGTGTAGTTTTAACCTGCTTACATACGTCACAAACTTTCATTTAACTGGGTTTAAGTTTCTAAATATATGTACTAAGTGAATTATGCTTTTAATTATATGCATCAGTAAAGTTGATAATAGGCCTAAAAGACCACCAAAACAACAGGCACACTTTGTACAATTGTAAGAGTGAGTTACATTGACATAGTCCTACCCATACCCAAAACAGGGTGAGAAAAGTAGAGTCTTGTTTAAATGAGTTACTAATGATTTTGATTATCATCATGCATTGTCTTCAAAAAAGTCAACACATTTTGATTGATCTTCCCATATTTAGTAACTATAATTAAGGTACTACCCTAGTGTTATGGACTGTTTGAGTGCACTCAAAATTTGTATGTTGAATCCTAACTCTGAAAGTAATGGTATAGAGTAAGGCCTTTGGGAGATAATCAAGTCATAATCCCTAGTAAAGGAGATTAATGCCCCTATTAAAGAGACCCTGGAGAGTACTCTTTCTGCTTTTCTGCTATATGAGGACAAAGCAAGACGACTGCTCTCTGGAAACCAAGAAGGCCCTCAACGGACACCGAATCTACTAGCATCTTTGACTTTCCAGCCATCATAACTTTGAAAAGTAAATGTCTGTTGTTTAAGATGTCCAATCTCAGGTATATTTGTTACAGTTGTCCAAATTGACTAAGATATCTGGTTTATCCTTTTAAATTGAGCCCTTAATGAATATGATATAATCACTAGTTAATCTTATAATTAAAAGGGAATTTGTCAATCTTCCTTTCAATACAGAAATATTTTCTGCCAAAATCTTTAGGAATTGTCCAACATTGGCAAAATAAAACTATCCACCAAATAAAGACCCTTTCATTATAATGCAAAAAAAGACAGGGGAAGCAATTTAACATTGAATAAACTTTAGATGAACATGCCTGCAGTGTAGCACAAAAGTCAGTACAAGGCTGAATAAAATTGAAGAAAATATGTACAGTAAAGTAGAAGAAAGAAAAATTAAGACCTTTTTTATTTCCCTGAGAGAGAGCAGATGCACTTCATGATTGTGTTCTGAATACCTTATGAGGAAATTAACTTCCATTATGTATTTACTGTCACAAGGATTAGAAAGACTGCACCTTTGCACTGCAAAATCAAAAGCTTAGGTGTTTTTATTTAGCCTAGTATGCTTTCAGGTAGACATTCTATAGAAGGATGGGGATTCGGTGTCTGCTTCACCCCTCAAAGAAAATCTTACCTTCCTTCTCTAATTCAATCCTTTATTTCAATACTTCATTCATTCATGCATTCATATTTATTATGTTCTTGCCTATTTCTTATAATACTCTGGAAACATATGTACTTATTATTTTTAATGTTTCATTGACAATTTATTTACTGTGTCTCTTTCCTTTATCTAGAGGCTGAGTTCACAAAAAATGAAACAAGTTATCCTTGATTTAACACTCAACATCTGGTATACCATGAAACAGACTTTTAAACAGTTTTGTTTGATACATGTAATTTTTTATCAATATTACTATCAAAGTGTGTTGTCCTGAGAAGAAAAAGGGTTTCCTAGTACAAAGGACAGAGTTTAATTATTATGGTTCACACACTTTGCTAAAATTTCCAGGCCTTTGGAAACATTGATTTTTCTACTGCTTGGAGCATCAAGAATGATTATGCTCTGTTGCAGTTGATTGTGCTTACTCTGATCTTTTTAACTTCTATTTGCTTGCATTAGCATGGACTAATACATTTTTCATTAGAAACTGCATCTAATGCTCATTTCATACTTATTTTTGAGCTATTAATGGTTTCTGTGTTTGAGACCCAAGCAATCTAAGGACTGGATAATTGTATAAATGGAGGATCATCAGTGTGATGCACAAAACATTTTTGATCCAATGTTATAAATGTTTAATTTTCATGATTTCTGATGTGACCTCTCTACTACCACAGCTTAATTGCACTTCTAAGGGCAGTGCCATATATCAGCTTGAGTAGAAGTACAGTCTTTTAAATTAGATGCTGCTTCCACATAATAAGAAAGATTTAAAAGCTATAAATATATGCAGCCACTCTTTTAGGTTGGAACTATGGAGAGTTTTTACTCAAATTTTGATTGAAAACAGTATTTATAGCATACTGTGGTCAGCTATTCTCCTGGATTTCTATAGAAGAGAAATGCTAAACTTTATGGAGACACAGATTATGACAGGAGGTATGTTGAGGGCAACAAAAAATGGAAAAAAATAGACACAGAGACAAAATGAGTTAAAATGTCTTGATGCTTTAGAAAGGCAAACCTGTGAGAAAGTTTCCATTTACTAAAAAATCAAAAAAGTCATTTGACTTTTTCATATTTATTTGTGTATGTACAGATATAGTTATAAATACATATGTATAAGAGCTCATTTAAATCTCTATGAATATAATTATCCTATGTGAAGTTGTAACTAAAGATCCTTATTTCTTATTAATGCATTAGAATTATACAAAATATTAGTTTCATTTTGACAGAATTATATAAGCATGAAATACAATTTGCTCAATTCAGTTGTAGTAATTCCCCTTTCCATTCCCTCCTCCCTCTCCTGCTCCCTTGTTCTCTTCCCTCTAGTCTATAGGTCTTCTTTCTTTTTATTTATAGGTTTTTCTTTTGGTATCAGAAATTAAACCCAGCGTTGCTTAACCACCGAGCCTGATCCACAGCCCTTTTTATTTTTTTATTTTTTATTTTGAGACAGGGTCTCTCTGAGATGGGTTGCTCTGGGCCTCATTAAGTTGCTGAGGCTGGTTTTGAACCTGTAATCTTCCTGCCTCTCCCTCCCAAATTACTGGGATTACAGGCATGTGCCACTGTAAATGGCTGTAGTTTATTTTTAATTAGTGCTTTATGGATATTCATAAAGGTGAAATTCACTGTGATCTGTTCACATATGTACATAGAATAGTTTGGTTAATTTCATTACACAGTGCCTCCCATTTCTTATACTTCCTCCTTCCGCTTCCCTCCCCTTTCTCTATCCCAATTTATCTTCTATTTTCATGAACCACTGAAATACCACAGAAGTACGAGCTACTAATGAAAGATAATGTATTCTCTTCTCCCTCTACATACATAACATTTGTGGAGAAATACATACATGTATATATGTATATGTATATAATACACAAATATAATTTTTGAGGGGGGATACTGAGGATTGAACTCAGGGGTACTCAACCACTGAGCCACATCCTCAGCCCTATTTTGTGTTTTATTTAGAGACAGGATCTCACTGAGTTACTTAGTGCCTTGCTATTGCTGAGGCTGCCTTTAAACTCGTGATTCTCCTGTCTCAGCTTCCCAAAGTACTAGGATTACAGGCGTGCCCCACCGTGCCCAGCTAATACAATTTATTTTGAAGTGATACCTCATAAGTGAAATATTTATTGATTAGCATGCATAGTTTTTTCATGGAAGTTTCTTAGACACAGTTTCAAAACTTCTTTTTTCCTTAAAAAATGATCCAGATATTTTTTTCAACAGTGAGCAGTAGTATACTAGAATAAACAGAACAGTAAGGATGCAGTAGTAGATTAGCAAACATTAAGATCATGAACGCCAGGCTGAATTATCAGTAAATTTCAAATTGATGAGATTTAGACACAGAACTGTAGGTAATCAGGGGTTTATATAGTATATTAATTATAGTGGCAAATGATGAAAATACTTTAAGAAATTAAGATCAGAAAGCACATTTGAGGAAAGATTTTGTGAGTTAACAGAATTCAAGAGTGCCTATGAGGATTAATTTCAGTAAAGTAAAAACTTTCCCCAGGTTTGTGTATTATGAGTTTAGAGCAAATTTAGGACAGCCACATCAAACTATATTCTAAGTAACAGGAAAAATGGAATTATACCATCTGTTGGGATTCCGTGATAAGAATATTCAAACTCATAAAAATCAGCTTCTTTTAAATCTCAATTTGTTGCCTAACCCTGTGTGAATATAAGAAAAGAAAAAGAGAAAAGGTAGAGTTTGGGAATTGGGAGTTTCTGTGATTAACTTAATATACAATTTATGATAGGCTAAGTAACTCTAAAGGGATTATACAATCATCTTTAGGTATACTCTTAACATAAAGTGATGTAATTC
>CM053404.1:92453580-92473953 GCA_028644305.1 Xerus rutilus | reverse complement strand
AGCTTAATTGTTTTGTTTTTGGAGATCAAGTGGTTGAATTTGTATCTTTTCTGATGTAAAACCTAATTTAAAAAGTAGATATATCACATAGATATAACATATAAAAGTTAATCAAACAAAAAAGAATTTATATTTTGACTTCAGCAAATATTAGACATTTGGCTATTATCCTATAATCTTACAGAGCCTTAGTTTTTTAATCTGCAGAAAGGGGATAATGATATTCACTTAATAAAATTTTTATCAACAATAATTATGTTCTGATCTTTACATTTAGCATGCAATTAGCTAGTTATAAATTTTATTCAGTATTGTTTTATTATCAATAATTACTTAAGGAATAAATACTCTGGGATAAAAGGATCTCTATATTAAAAACCAGGAGTTAAATAATTAATCCTTTTGCATTTAACACATTTGTTAATGTTTTTAAAACAGGTTTAGAAGTCATATTTGTCAAATTTACTAATCACAAAATTCTAGTCACAACAGTTAATGCTGAGGAGTAATTAAATTTTGGAAAAGATCTCTCTTGATTCAATTCAACAATGAAAAATGAGTCATGTGTTTGAAAATACCTTAAAATGTAGAAAAATTTTCAGTACTAATGGAAATTTTAAATGTGACTACCCTTTAAAACAAATATTTAGCTAGTAGAAAACTATCTTACAAAAATAATACAATGTAAATACAAAATATATGCTGTATTATATGAAAGATGTAATGTAAGCTTATATGTATATAAATGTTCATTACAGTGTTGTTTACAACAGTGGAAAACTAGAGAGAGCCTAAAGGCCCATTGACTTAAAATCTTAATTCATTAGGATGAATTTATATTTTGTAATGGGAGGCAGCTATTGCAAAGGATGAGTGTGACCTTCTTGTAGAAAGGAAGAACAAAGTAGTACTTATGAGTAAGTTCTCTGGAGCCATATTACCTATGACAGAATCTGAACAGGTAACTGGGCTTGTCACATGGGCTCTCTGTACTGCTTTTTTCTTCACCTATACAGCAGGAATAATAGTAGGACTTATTTTATAGATGTGGTGTGACAATCATATGAGTTAACATTTATATAAAACTTTAGCTCAGTCCCATGAATATGGTAAGTGATATATAATCACTCTCACTTATTAATAGTGTTAGCATGGAAAATGTTAACAATGTAGTAAGTGTAAAATAAAAGTGCTGAACACTATCTATAGTTTAATTCCTTTTCTGCTTAAAATATGATTGCATCTGTATGTAGAAATAAGTATAAAATAAATTAGTATAAAAATAAAGAATTGAATATAAGTAATAGGTTCTTATTTAGAATGAGATATTTAACTTTTTCTATATCTCAGAATCCCCTGGAATGCTTTCAAGGTAGAGTGACACTGAAACCATTGTTTGGAAGATAAAAGTGACAATATTTGGAACTGGAAAACATAAGTATAAGGAAACTAGTACCATCACTCTGTCATAGTTTTTACATGGAAATTAATACATACAAAAATTTATCATGTTTTTACATAAAAGCATTTTATAAAATTTCTGCAGAGGACATAAGGTAGGCTGGAACATGCAATGACATTATTCCTAAATATAATTTTACTTATCTTAAATAAATCATCTTTATAGGAATGCTGGCTTTCCTTTTTAGTTTTCCGATTCCAAAATTTCCTATTAGCAGCATTTTCTAGAATTAAAGTAAATTTAGCAAAACATTAATTTTCACATGGAACCATTATAGTTTTCTATTTCATTTTATAATGAAGTAAAGCATGGTTCACATGTTCTGGGTCTTTTTACTAATGTGGCTGCTTAAGCATATGATCCTTAGACTTAACAGGAAAGGTTACTGTGTCAAAATGCTGAAGAAAAACAGTTAAATGATCATTACAGGTCACTTAGAGTATAATTAGCATTAACGCCACTTACAGATTAGAGACCTCTGGCAGCTACCTATGTCCAATCAAAGTCTATTTTGTCTTTTTGATGCTGGAGCAATAAAAATTCTGCTGAAAATGTGGCCCACAGAGAGGAAACACATTTATCCTTGGTCAATACATATTACTGGACTCGGTGGGGCTTGAGAAATGGCAGTGACACCTTCCATAATCAGCTATTTGTGTACTTACCCGGATGCCTATTGTGCAACTGATGACAGGCCTTGTGGCTTTTCAGTTAAGAGAACTATTTATTCTTCTCTGTGAATCAGACAAGTCAAATAAGGTTATGGCACGGGGGCATATTGTGGCTCATGTTCTACTTCCATAGGAATTATTGAACAGGAAAAATCATTTTGGTTCTGGAAAGTAAATCTGGTTGTACTAAAACTTTGAAGTAATGATGGGAACTAAAGTACTATGCTGAAATGCAATTAGGCAATGGCGAGCCAAAGAAAGGATGCTCATGCTGTTGAGAGGCCTAAACTTTAAAACTCACAGATGAAATCAGTAAACTTGTAATCATATGTAAAAATAGTCATGATTCCCAATTAGAAATCTGTTATCTTCCTTATGGCATATGGTGAATTTATAAAAATGTAAAATTTCCTTATTTGATCTACTATAATACTATAAGACATTAACAACATAAAGTGATATAATGATAGCTAATTTTAAAAAATTGAAAAAGTTGTGAAAAATAGCATGTCCTAAAAATATATTGTATGTTGGTCACCAGTTGAGTCATTTAAAATATTCTTGGGTTTTAAGGAGCTTTAATTCATTGATGAGAAATGATGCTCACACTCAATGCTGAAGAACATAGTGTATAAAGCAGTTTGCTAAAAAGAGAAATGGCAGTATGTTGTATTTTCACCCATTTTAAAATGTCAGTATTTTTCATTAAGCTTTCCAGCTTTTGTGATGGATGTTTCTGCATGCAACTCATCTTTAAAGATTCTAATATATGTGCTTAATAAAAATGAAATCCTATCAATTCTTCTTTATCAATATCTCTTCTGTATCATTGTAGGTAAGGTAAAGCTTTCTGATAATTTTCTGTTCCATTTCTTGAATTATAGGTAAAATGCCAGATACCTTATAAGGAATAGCTACTTTCACAAGGCTAAAAGCTCATTAACACAACCAAGAACATTTGCTGATACTTTTTTTTTTCCTGACCAGAAGACAGAATTTAAATTATAAAAGCCTCATTACTAGAATTTCAGAGGGGGTCAATCCATATATTGACTTTTGGGCCTGAAAATTTAGATAATTTTTATGCTTGTATTTTTTGTTCCATTTATAAGTATCACATAATCCATTGCCATTTCAGAGAGAGCAAAAGAAAATACAATTTCTCAGGATGCTATAATGAAACATGCACTCATGCAGAGCTCTCACCTTACCTAGTGATATTTTTCACTTTAAAAATTGTAATTATTTTTTCTTTTTAACAAATACTTACAAATCCTTACTATAAAATAAACAATAGATTTAGTTCTGGGTAGAGAAACATAAGCAAGGGCTCTGCATTAGAGCAATTTGCATTCTAGATTTAGTTACCAAGCTTAGAGAAAAGATATTCACTTTGCATTTAGGCATTCATTTGCTCTGCCATGTATTATACTTAATTTTTACATTTTATAAGAAAAAATAACAATCTTAACTTATTGTTATCTGTCAGGCCCTGTGCTACATATTTCACAAATTAACAAATATTTTAATTTTGTAACTATATGAGGTAGATAAAAATTTTTTCTTGACTATATGTGAAGACAAGGCTCAGGACATTTCAATCACTTACCAACAGTTATTTAGTAATGTATAAGCAGGGAAAATTGTATGTAGCTTATTTAAGAAATCCTAAAACTGAACAATATAATTGAATTTTCTAAGTACAGTCACAAGAAATCTAGACCCTGTTTTCCAAATATGTGCCAAGAATGTGATGTATACATTATCAAATAATTTCTGTAGATATATTCTTTTCCTCATCATATAAAATGTTTACATTCATAAGGCTTTAAGAATATTGCAATGAAAATTGTTTGATTTTATTCAGATCTACCATAAAACCCATTCTTCAATCTCACAAATACATTGATTTCATTTGCCTTCTGTAATAAACATTAAACATTTAGGTAATTATTCTCTTCAGGAATAATTACAATTGTGAGTTTCACTGTAGTGAATGAGAATGAAGGACCAAAGAAAACGAACTCTGTTTTCTAAGACAAGTCTAAAATATTGTAAATTCATTGGACAAACAACATATATTTATCCTGATCCATCCAGTTTAAGATGTTCTGAGAGATTTTGTGATGTGTTAAAGTAAAATGAAAACTTTGATCATTACTGATTGCCATGGTCCCAATTACTGTGCTTTGTTGCATGCCTTTACATTTTTCTCCAGTTCCAAGGGTGTTTGTAAAGGTGAGCTTTCTATTACTCAAGTAACAGTGTGTAGCCCACTAATTAACAATCTACTCCCCTTACAAAAAATGACTTAAATTATTTGTACCTCTAGTAGAGATGAATAAATTTGTCACCTATGTGGAAAATGGACAATTATTTTGCATTATTTCAATTTCATAATTGTATTCAGGAGTATTGATCTGATAAATGATGTTCAGCAAATTCTATATGACCCTCTGTTACCTTGACATTGTACTGTGTAGCAAGCCAGAAACACCCATAGTATGATCTTGAAGAGTGTCTTGTGAAATAATGGCAAGAGAAAGTGAACTTACTGCCCTCATTTCAGAAGCTAAGATTTAATCATTTATCAGGTCCAAAGTTATAATGCTTCACTAAGAAATTCCTCCTAAGTAACTTACCATCTTTATGTTAAATCACTCCCAGACTGTTAGTAGGACTAGCATCATTCTTTATTCCTTGAAAAGCCAGTTTACCAAGTTTATTTCCCATCTTTCCTATTCTGGAAAAGCCTAATAGCACTCTTCTTTCTGTATCTAGGTAGATTGTTTTGTATTCCTACTTCTCCCTTTTTCTTTCTGTCTCTCTTGGGCTAAAATGTATGGTTTTCCAATTTCCTGCTCCTATGCAATCATTTGCCTCTCTTTAATCTACACTAAAACAAATGGGAAGCAGTGCCTAAGAAACGATTCTGCAGTGTTTTAAACATCCTTGCCTTAGAATTTAAGAGAGGGCTGTAATGAGGTTCCTACTGTCATGCAAGATAGGTGAATCTATAATTTCATGACACATTCAAGAATTATTTTACATTTTTGTGGACTAAAGGTAATGTTTCTCATTTCTTGAAACCAAGGGACTATTTTCTGGCTTCTTAAAAGATGTTTTATGAGTAAATTTAGTTCAATGAGCTGAAGGAAAAGGTGGAAGTAACTCATGCTGATAGAGAAAATGGAATAAAGGAGAGTCTTTCCTTGTAGTACATTAGGAAGCACTCTCTCTTTTCTTTTTACTCATTACCCATATTTTTCTCTCACTATATTCAGAGAAACCTAAGTAATGAATGTTTGAGAGGCTTTTAGTAAGGAATTGATTTCTGAAAAGTGAAAGAAATTCAGAAGAACAAGTAGTGGAGTTTTGTACTCATATGTAAAATGGAGAGTGTCATACTAACTAGAAAATTGACTGATGGATTAATCCTTTCATGTTATTTTTTAAAAAATTGTCTAAAAATTTTTCTATAACATTATAAAAATTATACCACCTTCCAGAGATAAACTCCTCATTGAAAAAATACAAATGTGTCAGAAGTTAACACTCTCACACTGACAATTTACTTTGCTTTATCTTCACATCAAGAACATTTTTTAACATCTAATGTCGTTCATTAGTAATATCATGATATTATCAAAATTTATTTTATTAAACTTCTAAATATAATAATACTTAAATTCCATGAAATATTTTTAGGCAATAGAATATTTTCAATTGCAATTACATGAAACAAATTTATGAGAAAGAGCTAAAACATAGCTATTAAATAGAAGTATTTTAATGCATAGGTAATTCTTAAGGTGAAATAGTTTACAAAAAATTATTTTAGATTTTATATATTAAACTCTCCCATAAGTATGACATTAAAGGAAATTATTTCTATGGAAGTATACTAAGTAAAATATAAAACCTTTTTTATGTTGCAAAGTAGTTTTCCTCTAGCAGATAATGATATTTAATATTTACAGACAACATCAAAATGTGTTTGGCTTGTCTAAGTTTCTCAACTAATTTCTTTTGCCAGGTAATATACAACTTAAATTTTCTGTATATACTAAGTGATAAAAATATTGTGTTCTACAAAACAATATTTGATTTCTAATAGCATTCAATTACTTATCCTACTTATTATTCTATCATTAAATTCTCCAGTCTTTGTTCTACTTCCTTTTTCTCTCTGAATTTTTAAAATGTTGAATTGAGATTCTATGTATCCACATGTTTCTGGACCTGAAAGTGATGCTTTATGTTTCTAGCAGAGGAAGGTTTTTAATTCAGATAAAATCCATAAGAACTTAAAGATATGTTTTGATATAAGCTAAGACAGTTTTTGTTTCTGAACAAGAACCTAAGAAATTAATGTCTTACCACTTTAAAAAGGTCTTTCTCTCCATTTACTTTCTTGCCTACAAAGTCTGAATAGCAAAATAATTATATTATTAGTATATTAAGTAGCTCCTCTGGGAAAATATCTCTTTCATATGTTACTTGGGGGTATTAAGAAAATAATATTTTCACCGATGGCTTAGGAAGGCCTTAATACTGGCATATTGACCCCAGTGGGGACAGGATTTTAGCACTGAGGGCAGTGTGATATTCTGTTTCCTCTACAAAGTCCTAGATGATACTTCAACCCTGTACATACTTCCAGTAATTTTTAAATTTTATAAAACAGAACAGGGTGCCATATAATAACTCTACACACATCCACATGTGAACTTAAAAAAATAAGCAAATAATTTTAAAAAAAATTTCTTCATTTATAAAATGAGTGATTTAATAATTTCCTTTATTTTATATGCATGTTTTTGTGAGGCTATACTGAACATGAGATTATTTATATGACTATCAGGGTAGCTAGTAAAATGAAGAAAAAATATGTTGCTATTTAATCAAACTTTTGTATATTTATATCCCCCCAAACTCCAAATAAAGGTAATACATAATGCATTTTCGTTTCTGTCAGCTAGCTTTACTCTAATTAGGCAAGACTATCAGAATTTAATAGAAACCTACAATTCATATATTCAAAGTATAGACTTTTATTTTATTCACACATACTTTCAGGCTTTCCTTCATGGAAATTTTTGAAAAGTAATTGAAGCTATTTTAAAAATGCTAAAAACTCTAAAACTTCAAAGATATATATTTGTCAAATAAATTCATCAACTGCTAAACCTTGGGGTTCTACAGTTCAAATCAGATTGAAGGAAAACTGTCTTTACTCTTCTTGGGTCACTGAAATAGATTAACTTTTCCTCTGTCTTCAAAATTCATCTTCCTCAACTAACTTCTTTACCATCACACATGAATAGCCATACATTACATGAATTTCAATAACCAAACAAATTTTAGCAGAAAACTTGTTGATAAAAAAGTTTAGATATTCACATGTACTTACGGAAATACAAATAAAGAAATTATATGAGTTACTAAAAATAGTGTGAGGTGCTATAATAGAAAAATATTCTGTAACTGTACAAATGATACAAAAGTGGTAAGTCATGTATTTTATGAATTTTATGAAAAAAGAATATAATAGGATTGAATAAGTAGAGACACTATAAATTAATTTAGAAATAATCTGTCTATACAACCTCAAAATGACAACTAGGGAACAAATTAAGATTCTTAGATTTACAAAACAGAATAAAACCACTGAGACGTGAAAGAGGTTAGTCAATAGTTCTATTTTATTTATTTATTTATTCATTTATTCATTCATTCTACTCAGGTATACATGATAGCAGAATGCATTTTGATTTATTATTCACAGATGGAGCACAAGTTTTCATTTCTCTGGTTGTGCATGATGTAAAATCACAGCATATATACAGTCATACATGAACCTAGGGCTATGATGTCCATCTTATTCCACCATCTTTACAGTCTCCCTGTCCCCTCCGCACTCCCTCTCCGCTCCCACCCCTTTGACCAAAGTTCCTCCATTTTGGATCAGCATCCACTTATCAGAGAGAACATTCAGCATTTGGTTTTTCGGGATTGGCCTACTTCGCTTGGCATGATGTTCTCCAACTCCATCCATTTACCTGCAAATGCCATAATTTTATTCTCTTCTAGTGCTGAGTAATATTCCATTGTGTATATATACCACAGCTTCTTTGTCCATTCATCTATTGAAGGGCATCTAGGTTGCTTCCACAGTTTAGCTATTGTGAATTGAGCTGCTATAAACATTGAAGTGTCTGCCTCATTGTAGTATGCTATTTTTAAGTCCTTTGGGTATAAACCAAGGAGTGGGATAGCTGGGTCAAATGGTGGTTCTATTCCAAGTTTTCTAAGGAATCTCCATACTGCTTTCCAGATTGGTTGTACCAATTTGCAGTCCCACCAGCAATGTATGAATGTGCCTTTTCCCCCACAACCTCACCAACACTTATGGTTGTTTGTATTCTTAATAATTGCCATTCTGACCAGCATGAGATGAAATCTTAGGGTAGTTTTGATTTGATTTCTTAATTGCTAGAGATGTTGAACATTTTTTCATATGTCTGTTGATCAATTGTGTATCTTCTTCTGAGAAGTGTCTGTTCAGCTCCTTGGCCCATTTATTGATTGGGTTGTTTGTGTTTTGTTGTTAAGTTTCTTGAGTTCTTTATATATCCTGGAGATTAGTGCTCTATCTATCTGATGTGCTTGTGGCAAAGATTTATTCCCATAATGTCAGCTCTCTCAGTTCTCTTCATTGATTGTTTTTTTTTTTTTTTTTTTCTTTTTTGCTGAGAAGAAGCCTTTTAGTTTGAATCCATCCCATTTATTGATTCTCGATTTTATTTCTTGCACTATAAGAATCTTGTTATGGAAGTAAGGTTCTAATCTGACATGATGAAGATTTGGGCCTATTTTTTCTTCTATTAAGCATAGGGTCTCTGGTCTAATTTGCAGGTACTTGATTGACTTTCAGTGGAATTTTGTGCATGATGAGAGACAGGGGTTTAGTTTTATTTTGCTACATATGGATTTTCAGTTTTCCCAGCACCATTTGTTGAAGAGGCTATCTTGTCTCCAATGTACATGTTTGGCACCTTTTTCTAGTATAAGATAACTGTATTTAAGTGGGTTTTTGTCTGTGTCTTCTTTTCTATACCATTGGTCTACATGTCTATTTTGGTGCCAATACCATGCTGTTTTTGTTACTATAGCTTTGAAGTACAATTTAAGATCTGGTATTGTGATGCCTTTTGCTTCATTCTTCTTGCTAAGGATTGCTTTGGCTATTCTGGGTCTCTTTTTCTTCCAAATGAATTGCATGATTGCCTTTTCTATTTCTATAAGGAATGACATTGAGATTTTAATAGGAATTGCATTGAATCTGTATAGTGCTTTGGGTAGTATGGACATTTTGACAATATTGATTCTGCCTATCCAAGAGCATGGGAGATTTTTCCATCTTCTAAGGTCATGTTCAATTTCTTTCTTTAGTGTCCTGTAGTTTTCATTGTAGAGGTCTTTCACCTCTTTTGTTAAATTGACTCTCAAGTATTTTATTTTATTTTCTTGAGGTTATTGTGAATGGGGTAGTTTTCCTAATTTCTCTTTCGGAGGATTCATCACTGATGTACAGAAATGCAATTGATTTATGTGTGTTAATTTTATATCCTGATACTTTACTGAATTCATTTATTTATTCTAGAAGTTTTCTGGTGGAGTTTTTTGCATCCTCTAAGTATAGAATCAAGTTGTCTGCAAATAGTGATAGTTTGACTTCTTCTTTTCCTATTCATAACCCTTTTATTTCTTTTATCTGTCTAATTTTTCTGGCTAGTGTATCAAGGACTTTGTTGAATAGCATTGGTGAAAAAGGACACTCCTGTCTTGCTCACATTTTTAGAGGGAATGCTTTTTTCTCCATTTAGGATAATGTTGGTCTTCAGTTTAGCATAGATAGCTTTTACAAAGTTGAGCTTATGTTCCTACTCCCTAGTTTTTCTAGTGTTTTGAACATAAAAGAGTGCTGTATTTTGTCAAATGCTTTCTCTTCATCAATTGATAAAATCATCTGATTCTTATCTTTAAGTCTATAGTTGTGATGGATTACATTAATTGATTTCCATATGTGGAACCCAAATTACATCCCTGGAATGAACCCAACTTGATCATGGTGCACTAGGTTTTTTAAAGTTTTTGTATGTGATTTGCCAAATTTTATTGAGAATTTTTGCATCTATGTTCATCAGAGATATTAGTCTGAAATTTTTTTCTTTGATGTGTCTCTGGTTTTGGAATCAGAGTGGTACTCACCGCATAGAATGAGTTTGAAAGGGTTCCTTTCTTTTCTATTTTATGAAATAGTTTGAGGACTATTGATATTAATTATTCTTTGTAGGCCTTGTAGTATTCGGCTGAGAATCCATCTGGGCCTGTGCTTTTCTTGGTTGGAAGGATCTTGATAGCATCTCATATTTTTGTGCTTGAAATTGATCTGTTTAAGTTGTGTATGACTTCCTGGTTCAGTTTGGATAGGTCATATGTCTCTAGAAATTGGTTGGTGTCTTCAGGCTTTTCTATTTTATTGGACTAAAAATTTTCAATATAGTTTCTAATTATCCTGTGTATTTCAGTAGTGTCTCTTGTGATATTTCCTTTTTCATCATGAATTTTAGTAATTTGGGTTTTCTTTCTCCTTCTTCTTGTTAAGGTGGCTAAGGATTTTTCAACTTTGTTTATTTTTTCAAAGAACTAGCTTTTTGTTTTGTCAATTTTTTGAATTGTTTCTTTTCTTTCAATTTTGTTGATTTCAGCCCTGATTTTAATTTTGTCCTTCTTCTACTTATTTTGGTGTTGGTTTGTTCTACTTTTTCTAGGGCTTTGAGATGTAGAATCAAGTCACTTATTTGCTGACTTTTTCTTCTTTTAATAAATGAGATTAGTGCAATGAACTTTCCTCTTAGCACTGCCTTCATGGTGTCTCAGAGATTTTAATATGTTGTATCAGAATTTTCATTTACGTCTAAGAATTTCTTTATCTCTTTACTAATGTCTTCTGTTACCCATGCATCATTAAATACCATGTAATTTAGTATGCAGGTGTTGGAGTAGTTTCTATTTTTTAATCTGTCATTGATTTCTAATTTTATTCCATTGTGGTCAGATAGAATGCAGGGTAGTTTTTCTATTTTTTTGTATTTTCCAAGACTTGCTTTGTGACATATCATATGATCTACTTTGGAGAAGGATCCATGTGCTGCTCAGAAAAAATGTATTTTCTCATTGATGGAATACTCTATATATGTCTATTAAGTCTAAATTATTGATTGCTTTATTGAGTTCTGTGATTTCTTTATTTAGTTTTTGTTTGGAAGATCTATCCAGTGGTGAGAGAGTTGTGCTGAAGTCACCAAGTATTATTTTGTTCTGGTCTATTTGATTATTGTAGTTGAGAAGAGTTTCTTTGATATACATAGATGCCCTATTGTTTGGGGGATAAATATTGTTATGTCTTGTTGATGTATGATTCCCTTAAGAAGTATGAAATGTCTTTCTTTATCCCTTTTCACTATCTTTGGTTTGAAGTTCACTTTATCTGGTATGAGAATGGAAACTCCTGCTTGTTTATGTAGTCTATGAGAGTAATACATTTTTTCCCACCTTTTCACTTTCAGTTTGTGAATGTTTTTCCTGTGATATTAGTCTCTTGAAGGCAACATATTGTTCGGCCTTTTTTTTCAATCCAGTCTGTCAGTCTGTGTCTTTTAATTGATGAGTTTATGACATTCACATTCAGGGTTATTATTGAAATATGCTTTGTAATCCTAGTCATTTTGGTTTGTTTTTGGTTTTTACCTTCACTTCGTTTCTCCATTATTGGTCTTTTTTTTTAGTGTAGTTCCTCTCTATGTATATTTTCCTTGTCGGTTATCATTTCTTCCTCATGGAATATTTTTCTGTGAATGCTGTGTAGTGCAGGCTTTCTTGCTGTAAATTCTTTTAACTTTTTTATTTATCATGGAAGGTTTTTATTTTATCATCAAATCTGAAGCACAATTTTGCTAGATATAAGATTCTTTCAGAGCTTGGTATGTGTTCCATGATCTCCTGGCTTTTAGGGTCTGTGTTGGAAAATCTACTGAGATCCAAATTGGTCTCCCCATATATGTAATCTGATTCTTCTCTCTTGTGGCCTTCAAAATTCTATCCTTATTCTGTATGCTGGGCATTTTCATTATAATCTGCCTTGGTGTAGATTTGTTGTAACTTTGTATATTTGATGTCCTGTAAGTCTCTCATATTTGATTTTCCAATTCATTTTTCATGTTTGGGAAATTTTCTGATATTATTTCATTGAAGAAATTGTTCATTCCTTTGGTTTTAAATTCTGTGCCTTCTTCTATTCTGATAAATCAAGATTTGGTCTTTTGATGCTACCCCATAATTCTTTTATATTCTGTTCATGATTTTTTACTAGCTTCACTCTATGGTCAACTTTATTTTCAAGATTGCATATTTTGTCTTCATTATTCAAGCTTCTGTCTTCTAAGTGATCTAATCTGCTGGTGATGCTTTCTATTGAGTGCTTTTTATTTGGTTTATTGTTTTCTTCACTTCAAGAATGTCTGATTGATTTTTTTTTCACAATTTCTAGCTCTTTCTTAAAGTAATCTTTTGCTATTTGTATTTGCTCTCTTATCTCTTTGTTGGAGTGATCAATAGTTGCCTTTATTTGCTCTCTTATTTCTTTGTTGGAGTAATCAGTTTTTACTTGTATTTGCTTGCTTAAGTCATTCTTTAATTCACAGATCATTTTAATTACATACATCCTGAATTTTTTCTCTGACATGTCATCAACTGTGCTGTCAACAGATTCTATTATTGTAGTATCTTGATTTGTTTGGGGCACTTTCTTCCCTTGTTTTTTCATATTGATTATGTATCTTCCTTTCTTGCAATGCCAATCTGAGGTATTGCAATTTCTATCCTATAATCTTGTTGTGACCCATCTTGTAGTGACCCTACAGATTTCCTGTGTCTCACCTTGGAGTTCAATTCCAGTCCCCAGCAGGTGTCCCCAGATGAACACTACTGCCACTGAAGATGGTGGTGGAGGTAGTGTAAGTAACTCAAGAAGGCAGTGGGAGTGGCCTTGGCTGGGTTCCAGGGTAGTCCCTGAAGGTGGTCATGGGCCCTGGCCTGCGCTCCCACTGATCAGCAGGAACTCTGGTGCAGAACTAGGGGTAGTTCCAGGCCTCACTTAGGCCAGGTCTTTTGCAGGGGTCCCCTGAGGCAGTCTTTTCCCTGTGCCTGATGGCTAGCAGTCTTAGGTCTGCCTTTGGCTGGGCTCCCACATTGGTCCATAAAGGTGGTCCTGGGCCCTGGCATGTGCTCCCCCTGGTCAGCAAGAACTCTCTAGTCAATAGTTCTTGTATAGTGATTGTCATTCTCTTGAACTACTAAGTTTTTTAATATGTTTTATTTTAGTTTTTGGTATTATCAGAAAAAGAGCCAACTTTTGAGTTGTTTACCTTTTCAATTTCAGGTAAAATTTAAAGAAAAATGAAGGACAAAACAATGAACCAGGAGAAAATATCCCTTCAAGCAAATCTTAAACTCAGCTTGTTATGTTATTAATACGTTAACCTCAAAGAAATCTATAGTGCTTTGAGGATAAAATATTAGCAAATGTAATCTCTTTTTTTATTTGAAGCTGTTATGAAAATGCTAGTTGAATGAACTATGGTTTTGGAATTTTAAATCTCATGCATTTGCATAGCAATTTAAAGTTTATAAAATACTTTAATATGCAGCAATTTAATTTTCATTTTTATCTGTACAACTACTGCTAAAGGAAGGAAGGAAAGGCATTATTAGTAGGTTTTATTGTGAACAAATAAGAGAACTCACATTTCATGGATCTAAATCCACCATATCTTCTGGCCTTTTCCAATTATCCATTGATGACAGATACTTTTTAATCCATTTGAGCCTCAAAATAGAAACATTTCTTTAAAAACCCATTTCCTACATATGCATTCAAAACTTGCCATAACAGAAAATTTTCTGAAAGATAAGTTAAGAATTTCATAGTTTGAAAGATAAGAAAACAAAGAGGTTTGTCTGGGCATGAAACTCAGTAGTAGAACCCATGCGTCAAGCATGTGTGAGGACAGAGTTCAATTCCTAGGGAAAAAAAAAAAAAAGAATTATTTGAACACACTGTCTTCCAAGTGATCTTCTGTTGGTGATACTTTCCATTGAATTTTTAATTTGGCTTATTGATTCCTTCATTTAAAAAATGTTCAACACCTCTAGCAATTAGAGAAATCCAAACTGAAACTACACTTAGATTCAATCTCACTCCGGTCAAAATGGCAATTATCAAGAATACAAGTAACAGTAAATGTTGCCAATATGTGGGGTTCACTCATAAATTGTTAGTGGGACTGCCAATTAGTGTACCTGCTGTGGAAAGCAGTATGGATATTCCTTAGAAAACTTGGAATGAAACCACCATTTGACCCAGTTATTCCATTCCTTGGCTTATACCCAAAGGACTTAAAATCAGCCTACTACAGTAATGCAGCCACATCAATGTTTACAGCAGCTCCATTTACATTAGCCAACCTAGGTGCCCTTCAACAGATGAATGGATAAAGAAAATGTGGTATATATACACAAGAGAATATTACTCACCCATAAAGAAGAATAAAATTATGGCATTTTCTGGTAAATGGATGGAACTGGTGAATATCATGCTAAGTGACGTAAGCCAATCGCCAAAAACCAAAGGCTGAATGATCTCTCTGATAGTGGATGCTACCTCATAACAAGGGAGGGTAGGGAGAGGAAGTAAAGAAGTTTATTGGATTAGAGAAGGGGAATGAAAGGAAGGGAGAGGGGATGGGTATAAAAAAGAGAGTAGAATGAATCAGACATAACGTTCCTATGCTCATATATGAATACATGATCTGTGTAACTCCACAACATGTTCAACCACAAGAATGGGATCAAAATAGGAATGAGTTACATTCAATGTATTTCAAAATATACACTACTGCCATGTACATCTAAAAACAAACCAAAAGAAATGGATGTTGCTAAAAATGTTTTCTTCCCTTTGTTGATTATGTATAATTATACATAGGTGTTTACATATGTTATCCTGTTCACTTTCATTCCTGTATCTTATAAAAAGTCCATAAATGTCTGTTTAGTCTAATGATAGACATTGGAGTTATATAGAGAAGGCAAACCATTTTCAGTAATTGTGCCCTGTTAATCCCACCTGTTCTTTTCTTGGCTTCACTTATACCCTAAAATCAAGTTTAATACAATGACAGAGCCAGAAATGATTAAGATTCAGAATATTAATGTGCATACTTTCAATATTAAATAAATTAAAGCTTAATCCAAAATGCTATGGCCTGTCTTTAATGAAACCATGAAGAAGAAGGGACTGTCTTATTCATTCTCATTCCTTTTGTGTGAAGCTTCATAAATGTAAGTAAATTGACACTGTGTCATAGATCGCATTATATTAATAAATCTAATATTTTTCTTTCAAACATCTAAAATGTCTTATATTTGATATCATTAATTAATATTATATCTGAAAATTGTTCACATTTAGCAATATTTATCTCGGATTAAAGAAAATTATAAAATATATAAATTTAACATTAGTGGTAGGCATAAAATGTGAATTAATTTTATTATTAGAATATCACTATAATACTTCTCAATTACAGCATGTCACTATAATAAGTGTCTTGAAGTTATCAAAATTCAGGTCAGACTGTTTGTTAAAAGTATTGAAGTGATATGCATGGAGGATTTATATGACAAAGAACCCCAAATCCACACACCCATAATTTACAGATATTCTATACAGGAAGGCTCCAGGTTTAGAAAAGATACAGGCCCTAGATGATCTGAGAGTAAACAACTCTCCATGAGTCATCACAGCCTCACAGCAGCGATATCTACTGTGATTCTTTGCAATATTTCTAAAACCCTACATTCAGTTTTAAAACCTGTTGCCATGCAAGAATGGGAAGGTAACTTTGTGTAAAACACACATAAAATTTCAGTGGGACTAAGAATTCTGGGTGAATAGTGGATAAATTCTCTCTCAATTTGTATGTGTGAGGTGCATGTATGTATGCTACATATGCACTGCTCAAAATAGAAACTGACAAGTATCAGAAAATAGAAATTTAATATTAATATTAATATTTATTCTAGTAGGAGACAGATAATAAGCACACACATTTTTTCAAATGGTGATGAATGCTTTGCAGACGATTACGTAAAAGACTTATGATAATCTGATTGTTTATGTCTTTGTGCATGAAGTGTGGTTTGTAATTTTATATGGGGAAACAGGGAGGCCTTAGAGAAAATATCATTTGAGCAGATAGTTTTAAAAAATGACGGAGCAAATTAACAAATATGTAAGAAGAGAATTCAACACAGAGAAAAGAAGAAATGCTTAGCTAGTATTTGCCTGACATATTCAATAAGAAGTAAGGAAGAGTAGAGATGAGAAAAGAAGAATAGGAAGTGAGTAGTAGCAGTCAGATGACACAGAGCCTCTGAGGACACAGTAAGGCCTTAACATTTATTCTCAGTGCCATTGAAGGGTTAAGCATATGGTGGGCTTGCTTTACCTTAAATTTTTAGATAGACTATAACTAGAGCTGTGCTACCTGGTGGAAATCTGAACACGTTTCATTTTTATTTTGAACACACGTAATTTAGCATGACTTTAACACTGGGTTTTTAAACCTGTTGTTACTGCTCCCAAAGACATTCTCTGTGTTGTGAAATATAGAAGTGTGGCTTATTAAGTTTGTTTCAACTCAATTCATTATATAAGCTTTACAGTGATTTTTATAGCATTTTTTCACAAACATTTATACATGACTAAATTTTCAATGTGAACTAAGATAAATCTGTTTTAATTGAGGATATCTTATATTTAAGTTTAATTATGCATATGTATTGTATTAAACATTGGAACAAGTGGGTGAAAATGTTTCATCCTATTCAAAATAAATATGAAATATTTATACACTTTTACACATATAAAATACAAAATGTTCAGTTTTATTTATACAAATACACAAATACCATATATTTTTCTGAAGACTTTCGAAGTTAACATATAATAAAAAAATGAGAAGAAATTGATTCAGAATACCCTTTAGTATTGCACAGTTCTTTATTCAAGTGCCCTTAGGTATTCTGAGATCTGTACATTGTACCAAACAGCAGGCCTCATGAGAGTGTTTGTGAGCTTTGATTAGGAGCCAGTATATAGTCATTTTCATTTAATGCATTCCTATAGCAGAAAACCTAAAATGAGCGCACACTGTTATCTGCTCTGAAAACAACATACCATAATAACCAGAGGTCATCTTCCAGACAAGTCTATCAGCAGGAATGTTGGGGTCCAATGAGAATCCGACAGAGAGGCAGTCACGGCATGCAAACCACAAGCTGAGAACTTCTTCAGTTAAGTATACTACAGTAGATGTGACCTTGCCTCTGGGTACCAAAATCTCATACTTTATGTGAGCTATTTTATGTTAAGCACAGACTCAGTGATTCTCATTGTTTGGTTTAGAGTCTTAATGCTTTTGTGCAGCATATTTCCTTTAAAAGACATGATTATTCAGTAGCAGAAATCATTTGGAATACACATTAGAGTGGATACCTGAGATGCAGTTTTCTTTCCATGGTGATAGTGCCCTTAACTTTCAAGTTCCACATGAATTTCAGTTTCCTTCATGTCTACTGCTGTGCTATTGTAAAAAAATGATGGATTTTTCATCAGTTATATTTTATCATAGCATAGATAATGGTTCACTAAAGTAGACATCAAAATAAATTACTGCTTATTTTGGTTTTCTTTTATTATCCATGTGAACTTGGGAAATCTCTGACCTAGAATTTCTTAGTTTATATGAAGGGGACAATAATATCTGTTTTGCTTATGTCACAGAGACGTGATTAACATTTTCTTCATATAATGTTATCATGTGTGAGGTATTTGAAATACAGTTTTTATTTTTTTCACTATGCACGCATGTGTATGTATGTCACATACATAAATATATTCCTCTATTGAGTAATAAAATGTAATGTCTTTCAAACATAAAATGTATTCACTTGTTTCAAATATTACCCAGTGTTACCTTGATGAATAACTTCCACAGACATTGGGCTCTGACTCCAGCATTAAATATCTAATACTATTATTACTCATTTTATTAACACTTGTTTAAAAATAACAATCTTGAATAAACAGAATAATGAATTAAGATCCTTCTGGCTAACTTATGCAGTATCTACCTATCTACATACAAAATTGTTGATAAGTATTGTTGAATTCATGCATTGGTGAAGCATTTTATGATATGTATTTCTACAAAGAAATTTGACATCTACTATTTAGAACTTTTAGCAATATAACCATTTTTATATTTTTTGGACTAGGATCTTAACTTTGATTCTATGTATTTTTAAACCCCCTAGAGCTGTTTTCATTTAATAGAACACATTATCTGACTGTCCAATTTCCTTTACTCAAAAACATTTAGGTAGACACCTCATAAATCTGTGCTTTCTTAAGTTTTAATGTGAGTATAGTAGTCAAAGTAATTTATAGTTCCCAAGGAAACCTAAACAATATTTTTCCAAATAATATTTTTCTAATGCATTTACATAATCTCTGAGATAAATAAATATGAAATGCAGAATGTTTATTGTGCTTTACATAGAAAATTGAGTAACTCCTTAACATATTAGATTATTTCATTTTTTTGTCTTTCTTGTTACTTTATATAATAGTGAATATATCTTTACTTTATGACTCATGGAAATCTATTAATCAAAGAGCCATTATGAATACATAAATCTCAACAAGAAGTATGGTGAAAAGGTTCTCATCCTGTATCTCACTGGATTTATCTGAATGTGTATTAAAATGGAGGATGAATAGTGTTTATCAAAGACAATAGTTCTGTTTGACTCAGAAAAGAATATCCCAATTTAAAAAAATGATAAGATTTAGCCTAAGACCACCTGTCCAGATGAATGCATAATTTCATTTTATATACCAATAAATGTAATATGATGTTTAAACATAATAATAAAATTATCTCATAATTCACAGTACTTTGCAATATTTCTAATTTTCCCTCCTTACATGAGTAAATTCATCTACAGTTTTATTTAACTACATACAGTAATCACTAGGAAAGACCTAAAGAAATATGACTGAATATCTAATTGAGGCTACTGGAATTTCATCAAAATCTGTGTGGTTCCCATATTTATGTAAGCTTTAACTTGGCCATTCAAAACATACATAGAGAATTGTCTTTGTGTGTATATATGTGTATGATCTCTCTAGAAACATCTGCTTGTTCCCAAGAGTGTAATTGTGACACATGCCACATGTCACCTTCAGTGATTGTGTCCCAACAGTATTGAAAATTAAGAGAACTGGAAGACATCCATATGTTAGTTGAAAGAGAGGCAGAGCTGTTTGAGCAGTAATAAATAATTTGTTTAATCCTATTTAGTTATGAGGACAGCTGGTTCAGATTCTAAGCTGATCTCTGAATTCGTTTTGGTGTGCTTAGATAAATTAGCTTGGAAATAGCAGAAATAGTTGCCAAAGTCTCTAATATCAAATTTGTTCCTCTCTAATATTTGCTTCTCTCTACAGGTATTGATAGCAATACTCGCAAAAAAAAAAAAAAAAAAGCAATTGAGTGAGACCCTGACTCTAAATTAAACGCAAAAATAAAAAAAAAAAATATAGAGGAGGCTGGGAAGTTATTTTTTAAAATAAAACTAATTTTTTTCAAATTTCAGTATGGAAATATATGTCTAGCATTCTTACCCAGCATATCTTAATAAATGGTGTATTTTAGTTGATAATAAAAATTGATTCAAAGAATAACTGTCGACCTCTGCTCTTGGGTATATATAGCCCAAAAGTTTTTTCCAAGTTATGCATCAAAACTGTTTTGTCAAGTAACAAGTGCTTTTCATGTGATTTAGCTCCAAAAGCTGCTGGTAATATAAACAGTTACAATTTCTTCTTTATAAACTGTCATGTGTTGAAAATTCTTTAGTGTTTAATTTATCGTTCACAATTCATCAGGGAAATCAATTATCCATTGTTTTTAAACATACACATTTAAAATGTAATCATTAAAAACCTTGAGCTATTAAAAGCACTGAAGCTTTTCTTACCTT
>CM053404.1:92421987-92453080 GCA_028644305.1 Xerus rutilus | reverse complement strand
TTTTCTTACCTTGATAAGATTATAAAGATGATTTACTAATGATTGTGGACTATTGTGTTAAAAGTGAATGGATGTAATCTAGAAATTTTTGGATGTGTTTTTTTTGTTTTTGTTGAGCAAAGATAATACACCACTAAGCACATCTAGATGCTTTTAAATATATTAAACATTGTCTTAAAGTAATTTGTTTTCCTTAACCCCCACCCCCATGCCACATATATTTTCCTCTTTTTTTTTCACAATAGTTCAAAAATATTTTCCATGGTACATAAATTCTTATAAATTTCCCATAAACTTGAATAAAATATTAAATTTACAAACTAATTTTTTAAAAAAATATGCCTTGAGGCAAAAATGTAAGTCTATCCAATTTTCCTGAATTTGGAGAATTTTTTTGCATAATTTTTCCTAAAATACCTTGTAGTATTGGCTGTCATTTTGCATTTCGAGTTTGTTATGTGAAAACTCCAAATTTCATTCCTCTAATAGATCCTCTCCAGATATTTGGTTGCTAGTAATTTGCATGTATTATACATAGGGCCTAACTTTTGCATAAAATTCATATGTAATATTCTCGTAATGCCAACTTTTGGAATATTATTTTATTCTTGAATGTCTTGAATGAATATCTTCTAAATAATGATAAAACCTTGGTTAAAATGGTTGACTTTATGTTATTACACAATGTAACTTAGAGCGATTTTTTATCAGTTTAAATACTTGTGTTTGTTGTTCAGTTTTCTTTAACATCCCTCTTTATCCACACAGATATATTCCTTCAACAGATTACTGTAAAACCGCTCAATGTCTAGAATGTAGGAGGATTGATTAATTTTCTTGAATTTCATTTTCTTTTGACTATTAGTTGTGGACATTTGTGATGGTTCTATTACTTATGGTAGGCTACAGAAATAATTTTCAGATATTGTGTCTCAAAATATGTGCTATAGAGTCCAGAGAGTTTACATCTCTATCTCCAAATACATTTAATCTAATTCTCCTGCAATACATATACATGATAAAATATAAAATGAAAATAATTTTATCTTACATAAGATAATGTTTCTAAAGCACCGGACATACCATTGCATATAATTTTCCTTCACTTTTCTCCTAAGTTGAATCCAATTTTGTTCTAATCTGTTTTCTTAGCATACAGTAGCCCTTACTATTACATATAATTACAATGCCTCAATAAAATTGCATCATGCCAAAAAAAAAAGATAAAAAGGATTATGCCTTTAGACCAACAAGGTTGAGTTTACTTAGATAGTACAAGTATCTCTTAACAACTTTGAGTATAAACGTGAAGACAAAATGTAGATGGAGAATAACTAATTATAAGCTGTAATGATTGTGTTAATGACAAAAATGTGATTCATTGAAAGTCTAAAGTTAAAATGAATCAAATATATTACATGATGTACATTGACTAGGGAGACATTTTACATTTGTACATGCTTCTGCTTGGTTTTTACTTGATTTAGTAATATTTTTGGAGATTCTTATATAGTTCAATATGAAATTGTCTGTCAATGGTGGTATTAGGGCAGATTGTAACCATATAGTAGTCAAAAGTTTTAAATCCTGACAATTATATAAGGAATGGAACATTATAACAGCATAGTGGGAGAACAGCTTTCAGAATGGTGATATGTAGAGTTCTGCAGATCATTCTCTCAGAAAAACAAACAGCTGGTGAAAATTATTAAACACACACATTTAATGTCTATGTAATTTGTTATAAGGATATATAGCAAATTAAGAAATATATATTCAAGAAAATCAAGTAAATTTCAATCATAAGAACTGCAAAAAATGGTGGCATTTGAGCCACTATAGAGCCCACCTTCATCCCTCATCCATTCATTGTAATGAAAATTCAAGAGTATAGTTCTTCCTCTTTGCCTATATACTAGGCAAGAGCTAATTAATCTCAAAGGGTTCAGGGGTATACCATCAGCTTTTCCTACTCTCCAATCTCAATGTTATACATAATCTAAGCAACAATATCTGAGTTATCTAGGCTTCCATTTTCTACCCGGCTTCCAGTCATAAGGCAGAAGACACCGGCACTAAGAGTACTAGGATGCTAATTACCTTCTCTAGCTTACTTTTAGTGTGGAGGTTACTCACAAGCAGAGGAAATCTCAGTAGCCTAGAACCTAAAGACCTAGCCCAGGAAAGAAATGGGAAAATATTGTTATATTACATTAGCACAGAGGATTTGCACAGTGATAGGTAGACTATTAAAAAAAAAGTGACTGACAGAATATGTAAATAACTCCTCATAAAAACTGAATGAGAATGTTTAAATAGAAGAGCATTTTCAAAAAATCATACAGTTTCTTGTAGTAGATGTTTAGGAGGTGACTATTCACTTTATAAGAGCATGAAGCTATACTGTAGACCATCCAGAATTTTAACAAAGAGAATAAAAGAAAATGCCATGTCAAAGAGAAGTCCCTCCTAAGGTGGTAATAAGTTCTAAATACTCATCTGAAAATTTCCCTTGTGAAAGGACTAAATTAAATTGGACCACATTTCAAGCAAATTGTGCTATAAGGTAACTGTCAAACCAATACATTAATCATGGAGCAATTAGTAGGGGATAACAGTTTGGTGTGATACTATCAGAGTCAGTTGAACAGACCTATGAGTAAAAGAGATGAGCAAATATAACAATGCTGCCCTAAGTTTTATCCAAGCATAATAGGGTGCTGAAAAGCACTTCTCTGTCCAGAGCACAGCACAAGAAGCTCTCTCACAAGGAAAAATAAACTATATTAAATATAGTATGTCCAAGTACTGGATGACTGAGCAATAAAAGACCAACCATGGAAACCCACAATGGGGAGTGGGAAGCAACATTAATTGCTACAGTATATTACCTAAAATGTCTTATTTAAAAAAAAAAAGACTATGAGATAATCAAAGAATGGGAAAGTGAGATGCATACATACACACACGCCAAAAAACAAAACAAAACAAAACAAAAACAGGAAATAGAAATTGCATTTGGAAGAGACTAGAATTTGGATTTATTACTTTTTTTCCTTGTTTAACGCATTTAAAACAAAATAGATGAATGGAAGAGAGTATACTGAAATAAGGAAATAAAACTAGATAGTGACATGAAACTATAGTAACAATAATAAAGTGACAAAATGGGATAAGAATGTTAAAATAAAAATATTATGTGTGTGTGTGTATGTGTATGTGTGTGTTTACAGATATTTTGGATCTGTAATGTTTCCCAAAGGGCCATTAGTCCACAGTAGAGTAATGTTCAGAGGTGGGGCTTCTGGGAAATTATTGGTTCATGAAAGCTCTCCTTCATAAATGGATTAATCCACTGATGAGTTAATAGCTACATGGGCTTTTAGGAGGTAGGGCTCAGTTGGAGTGAACAGGTAAATGGGGACATGACCTTGAAGGATGTGTCTTGTCTTATTTCTTCCTCTTTCTTACATGCGCACTCCCTCTGATTTCTATCTGCCATGAGTCAGCAGTTTTACTCAAGGAAAGCTTTCCACCATGATGTTCTTCTTAACCTCAGGCCCAGAAACAATGGTGTCAGCTGAACATGGGCTGAAACTTGCAAAATCATGAGTCAAAATAAATATCCATTTAAGTTGTTTATGTCAGGTATATTATCAGAGCAACAGAAAACTGAGTAATTAAATTATTATTATTATTATTATTTTGATTAGATTTAAAAAATAAAAGTATCCAACTACATGCTATCTGAAGGAGACACATTTTAGATGCAAAGATACAAATATGTTGAAAGTAAAACCATTTTATAAATTCATAAACAACATCCATGAATGTAGATGTACATTATAATATCAAAGAAAAGAAACAATAAAGAAAAAAGTTACTACATGTAAACAGGAACATGTTATAATGATAAAAGTGTCTATTGATTAAAAAGTGATAATAATTATACACCTACATGTACCTGACAACAAAACCAGAAACACATTAAGTAAATCAAATAAAAATAAAATGTAAATTGATAATTAACAGTAAAGATTATAGGATTCAATAATATAACTTCCTTAACAAGGAAATAGATAACTCAAACAAAACTATAAACTCACTGAATCCAAGAGATGTCTATATAAAACATTTCACCCAACAATAGCAAAATGCACATTTTTCTCAAGTTCATTTGTAATAAGGGACATACTCCAGGATTTCCCACATGCTAGGCCACAAAACACTACCAAATATATTTAGTTGAATGAAATCATTAAAACATATTCTCCATTTGCAACACGATGAAATTAGATATCAATAAAGTTAGAAAATCAAGGAAGTCACAAATATGTGAAAATGAAGGAAAACGCACCCCTAATCAGTAATTCAAAGAGAAACTAAAGCAGTGTATGACATGTAAATTATGTCTCTATAAATTAAGGAAGTGGGGAGTGGGATAAGTATTTCCATTTAGTAAGAGCAGCCCTTAAAACAGATCTATTTAGTAATGTGTAAATTTTACTAAATAACTTTACTCCTCTAATTACTTGAATTCCTTCAACAGTCTATTCATTAAAAGAAAATTTATGGGGCTAGGATTGTAGCTCAGTGGTAGAGCACTTGCCTAGCATGTGTGAGGCACTGAGTTCAATCCTCAACACCACATATAAATAAATAAAAAATAAAAGTACGTCAACAACTAAAAAATATTTTAAAAAAAGAGAAAATTCATAAATAAATTTTATAAATAAATTTATAAGTAAATAAAAAATAAAGGTACGTCAACAACTAAAAAATATTTTAAAAAAAGAGAAAATTTATAAATACATAACAGAAGCATAATAAAAAAAACATTAACAAATTTCAACCATTAAGTATAGTGGTTGAAATTTGATAACCATTCTTTTGAACATGGAAATAAATGAACTGATCCATAGATAAACAAATGAACAAACTGGTCCATACTACTTCCCCACTGTCATTCTACAAAAGGAAACTGTTTCTTTGAATATAGTATGGAATCATATGTCCCATCATTGAGAGTAGGCCAAGGTAAGATAGGGCCAGTATTCAGGGTGGATGTTGTGATAAACATCCACATATCATAATGATGATGATTGTTGTTGGATTTTAGGAATGAAATTTAGACTAAAGTAAATACTATATATTGATTAAGTTTCATACAGCAGAAATTAACTAATTTATATGAGTTTCGGGGACCACCACTGCTCCACATTAAAAGAAAATCTCACCCTGGTGTTTCAGCTATTGATCCTAAGTGCTAATAATGACAAGGGAAAACTGCTTGTTGTGTCTCTCTCCATTCAGTTATTAACACTAATGGTAAACTGCACATATTAACTTTATTTTTCTCATTTTATAAGGGATATATTTAACTAAGTTTTAGTGTGTCCTATCGAACCATCAAGGGCAAACAGAGCTAAAAGTCTATTGACCTTATTACTGGCCAGTAGGTCTAGAACTGAAACAAAGTTCAGTTCTCTGATATTTTTAGTTATCTCCCTAAAATGATTCTTAGAATACTAAGCTTGACTACTCACGGAAAAAAGGGAAAAAAAAAAACAGGATAAAGGAGAAGAAGTAAAAGAAGAGCCATTGTATTACAAATAACAATAGAAATCCTATTTCCCTGAAATAATCATTTTAATTTTTTCTTCAAATCTCCTCAACAGATGTCACCACAACATCCTGACCCATCCTCAGGGATAAGGTTGACATTTCCATCCAACTTTTTCCATTATGTATTTTTTTTTCAGAAATAGTTCAGCATTAAAAAAAAATCTGTCACAGTTCTCTCAACACACATAACCAATTGGAAATCTGCCTCTGGTCATAATTGTAGTATTTTAAAATATTTCCATGTAAAATTCATGATTTTATATAACAAAGTCCTGTCTTTTTCTCAAAAAAAAAAAATCTCAGAAAAGAGTTTTTGTCTATTTAAACTTACTAAAGGGGACTCTTTAGAAAGTGTTCACAATATTAGGTGAGAACATATACAGGATATATTAAAAGAAAAAATCCAAGGTTCTTCTTGACACCTAGTACAAGATTGGCCATTATTATATGCTTAGAAAAACAATAAGTCATTGAAGCTTTTAAAACAGTACAGGGGCAATACCCTGAAAAATATTGACATCTAGGTAACATTTTAACTGAGCTTCTAAAGGCTAATTTACTTCTCTATCAAGCCAGGTTTTTCAGGGGAGGTGAGGAACATGGTAAAAGACAGTAAATTCTTGAGCTTAAACCCATTTCCACACCTGTCTTTGAAGGAAATTTCTTGTTCAGAAGTAATATGTACAATACCAGGATGATGGATAAAATATTTTGTAAGTACGTAAGTGGTAGTTTTGACAGAAGCATTGTTCAGGGGGAAAAAATCTGTAATCAGAGTAAATTTCTATTTCAATAAGTCCAAAGTGCTGCGATCTGCCATGACAGATGAAAAGATGACAACCTGCCACATAATGACTTGTTGGTCATTCTGAGAAAGAATGCTGTATTGGTAGCCCAGTGTTGGCTTCTGCTGCATGCAGATTGTACACTTAACATAGCCACACCCAAGTTAGCATTTCTGAGTAAAAGTCCATGCTATCAATCCTGTGTATTTCCTTCATGGTACTCTTATGGTCACTTTAATTCTGAGCCCATTAAGAAATAACAGGTATGACCAGTATCTATATTACAGATAATCACTTTCACTTTATTATCAATATCTTTCTCTGTGGAGATCATTGTTTAATGAATATTCACATAGAAAACAAATATCTTCACATTTTCCCATTCCTAGTGATCTATCCACATATCTCTTTCTCAAATTTCTTTGTCATCAATTTTCAAATTATATCTCTTCCAAGTGCCTGATCATCAATGAACAACTATAAAATTATACATATAACCATTTTTGTCCTTCCAAACAAAGTTCAAAACCAGATGTACTGCTTGGATTTCTTATTGGAATATTTCTTTTTATCACTATCCTGTAGGAATGTCTAAAATAAGTTACCATAACACTGCAGCTGTCCATTTTTGACTGGTTACAGCATATCAAGAAGAACCATCTGTGAACAAGGCCTATGTCTTCTCTTCCTTTTCAATTGATCATGAATAACTCTCCATGAGGTTAAAAGTACTTGCTGGGGCAGAGAAGGTAGTACAGAAGAGCTGGAAACATGGATATTTTAGCCACATTATCCTATAATTTATTAGTGACTTCAAGATTAATTAAGCCTGATTACATGTACAATATTTCCATTTGATGACGTATTTGTTGGCATATACTATGGTTTGGATTTGAAGTGTCCCTGAAAGCTCTCATTAATGATGGAATATTTAGAGGTAAAATGATTCAATTATGAGTGCTTCATACTAATCCATCCATCCTAGTTTCAATGGACTGACTGAGTACTAACAGTAGTCAGGTGGGACATGGCTAGAGGAAGTAGGTAACCGGTGATATGTCCTGGAAGGATGAATTTTCCTTACAGCCACTTCCCCAATCTGCTTTCTGTCCCTGCAAAGAGCTGAGTAGCTTTCTTTCACTGAGTATCCCCACCTCAAATGATATATTGCTTCACCTTGGGCCCTGAGCAATGAATTTGGCCATCTACAAACTGAGACCTCTGAAACCATGAGCTCTAAATTGTTCCTCTTCCAAGATGTCCTCATTGAGTGTTTTACTCACAGTGATAAAAAGCTAACTAAACCAGAAATTGGTACTGAGAAGTGTGGTCATTGCTGTGATTAATCTGTGTGATTTAGAAGACTTTGGAGCTAGTTTGAAGTAAGAATTTTGAAAAGTTTAGAGATGCAAGCTGAAAAACGTTTAGAATGGTATAAGCAAAACTTAATGGCCAATTCTCATGGGAACTCAAAACACTAGAATGCCTACAGGAATATGAACAGTGCTCATGAAGTTTCAGAGGGAAATGAAGAAGGACTCTTTTGGGAGTTGAAGAGTCTACTTGTGTTATATTCTGGCAAAGAAATTGGTTACATTTGCCCTTGTTTTGCAACTTTGTATGAAGCTAAAAAGGAGTGTGATGGACAAATTAAGCTGGCAGAGGAAATTTGAAGGCAGTAGAGCTTTCATGAATTTCCAGGAGTATGACCAGCAGCTTTTATACATTTGCTGTGAAAAGTAGGAGTGAAAAAAGGTTAAAGAATTTTGAAAACTTTCAGTTTGGTCAGCAAATGGCTTGTAAACCGGAATCTAAAAGAAGGCATGTTTGTTGAATAGATCATAGCTGCTAAAGAGATGCTAAGGACTTTTCACAGAGACAGTAGGAGAGATACTTCAAGGATATCTCAGGAATTTGCAAGGCCATGCCCACTAAAGTTTCCAGTTTACAAAACAGAAAATTCTTTTGAGAAGAGATTACAAGGGGTGATCTGCTCACACAAGGGGACCTAGGAAGTTATTTCACACTGCTGAGCTGTACAGCTACTTAGAGGCTGCAGCAGTCATTGTTCCTGGGAGCCCAGTTACTTCATGAGCTGGCAACATAACTTGGCATCACATGCATGGTTCTGATTCTGAGGAATGGAAGATGCTTTAGTTAAGGAATCATGGAGGTTTTCACCTTGATTTCAGAGGAAGGCATGAGAGTCCAGGCATAGTGTGGCAGAGTAGGCAGCCCTGCTGGCTACCCCTGAATGGGCAATATGTGAAGCCATGAAGGTGAAGCTGAAGCTGGAATAGAGACCACCAGCAATGAAGAAATGCCAGTAATATGCACTGTTTGCAAAAAAAAAAAAAAAAAAAAAAAAAGCTGCTGATTGCAGAGACAACCAGGTTAAAAAAGAGCCCTGAAAATATGCACTGAAACTGGCAAGGCTGAAAGAGAGGCTACACATGTCTTTTGAAGAGCACCCTTCAGAGCCATTGTCCTAGATGCTACACATGAAGTTACTGGAAGACTTTTGAAACCTGTTTTTCAAATTGGGTTTTAGTTTTGTTTTGGTCCCATCTCTTATTACAATGCCTTTTTCATCTGTTTGAGAATGGGAATGTCTGCTCTATGCCAGTATATTTTAGGTATGAGTGACTTTAATTTTTGCAAGGTCTGACAGACAAGAGTTTGCCTTGAGTCTTATAAGAGATTTTGAATTTGGACATTTGTTCCATGCTAGAATTGTTAAGACTGTTGTACTATTGGAGATGGACTAACTGTATTTTGTATTGTTAAATGAACATTAGCTTTTGAGGGCCAGGGGCAGAATGTTATGGTTTGGATGTGATGCATATCTTAAAAGTTCTTGGTAATATTTAGAGGTAAAATGATTATTAGTGCTATAATCTAATCTGTCCATCCCAGTTTTAATGGACTGACTGGGTGGTAAATATAGGTGGGGTATAGCTGGGGGAAGTGGGTCACTGGGAGCATGGCCTATAATTTCTTCCTTATGGCCCATTCCCCTCTCCCTCTTTCTCCATTTCCTAAGCCCACCATGAGATGAATAGATTTCCTTCACTGGGCCCTTCCCCCATGATGTGCTATTCATCTTGGGCCCAGAGAAATGAATGTGGCAGTTTATGTAAAGAGATCTATGAAACCACAAACTCTAGATAAAATTTTTATCATCTAAGTTCTTGTTGAATATTTTACTCACAGCATCAAAAATCTAACTCAAACAGCATGAATGTTGCACTTCATTTCTTGTTTTGGTAGATAACATCCAGTTCACGACAGGCAACTCACCTATGGTAAGTTGGTGCTCTGGTCAAGTGTTCATTTTCTACTATGGCACTTTAGAAGGTCAAGAATTATATCTCAAAAGGAGAGTAGTTCTTTATAGATGTTGGGGGAAATATTCCAAAATTTAAAAAGGCCTTCACTACAGTTTACGTAGGTGGTACTGTCAAAGGCTCTAACTACCATTCCTATCTGCTACTGATACTTCAAGTATCATTGGATCAGATGGATGTCATGACCACATAACAGAAGTTTTAGCAGCAGCCTAGAAGTATCAAATAGCCTTGTCTTTTTGAGCTTCATTCAAAAGTATCTGCTTTTCAGTTCACCTAGTAAATTTACCAGAGTAACACAAATAGGCATATTATGTACTGTACCTCTTAGTGTAAGAGATTCTTGATGAAATAATTTATCCTTTACCTTAGAAGGGATATTTTACATACCACTAGACCTTTAGAAATTTCACTTAGGTAAATAGCCCCTGAAATTTAGGCATTTTCATTTCCCAACCTCTGACAAGGAACTGTCTTGCCAATAGGTTTAGAACACTTGCTTCTCACTCACTTTGTCTAATCAGCAAAATGTCATCCATATAATTTGTGTCATATATTTTAGAAAGAAAAGGCTATCAAGATCTAGGTTATGGCATAGAGTTAGAGTTGATTTTTCTATGAATTAAGACCATGAAGGTGTATTGTTCAGTTTGCCAGCTGAGAGTAAACTACTTCTGTTGGGCCTTATGGATAAAGACAGAGAAAATTATATTTTCCAGGTCAATAGCAATATATGAGGAGCCAAGAGAATATGTGACTTTTCTTAAGTCATGAGATTACATGTGATGTTATGGCTACAATTGCAGTCAGTATTTAGTTAATCTTAAAATAGCACATAGTAATTGTATTAGTCAGCTTTTTCACCTTGTGACCAGAACAATTTTAGGAGAGGAAAAGTTTATCTGAAGGCTCATGGTTTCAGAGGTCTTAGTCCATGGAAGGCTGACTCCATTCCTTGGGGCTAGAGGTGAGGCAGAACATCATGACAGAAGAATGTGGTAGAGGGAAGCAGCTAAGATGGTGTTCAGAAAGCAGAGAGAGAGAATTCACTCACCACATACAAAATGTATACCCCAAAGCTATGCCCCCAGTGTCCTGCCTCCTCCAACTACACCCTACCAGCAGCCTTAAGTTACCATTCAGTTAATCTCCATCAGAAAATTAAACTAGTGGTTGGGTTTAGGCTCTCACAACCCAATTATATCTTCTCTAAACCTTCTTGCATTGTCTCATGAGCTTTGTGAGGACACCACAGCTAACCATAACAGTAATTTTCAAAAATCCATCTGTCTTCTACATAGTGCAAATAGGTAGATTGAATGGGAATATGGTAAGAATCACTACCTGTGCATCTTTCAAACCCTTGATGGTAACAATAATCTCTCAAAGCCTTCTGAAAATGTATTATTGCATTTGGTTTATTATTTTCCAAGGTTGAGGGAGTGGCATTTTAATAGTTTCCATTTTGCCTTTCTTACCACACCATAAATGTTCTCATTCCACAGATCAGGATACAAATGTGGGGATTCTGCCTGCTTCTAAGTGTATCTATTCCAAGCATGAATTCTGGACCTGGGAAAATAGCAAAAGGATGGGTTTGGGGATCCACTGTGAGATAGTCCTGAGCTAAAAACTTGATTATTATTCTGAATGGAGGGCAATAATGCTGTTTTAGGTTTTCTGGAATCAATATTTCTAGTGTTCTACCGAACAGTTGATTGATTATAGTTAGTTCACAATAACCTATTATATGTTTTATGTATAATCAGGTGGAGGTTAAAGAATGCAAACACAAAGGAGGTAGAAATAGATGATTTTTTTCTGTACCTGTTGTATAGAACATTCTATAATTATTATTTAGATCACATTGATTTAAAGTGTTATTATGGTCATTAATGATCTTTGTGACTTTGTTAGAAACATACATGTTTGGGACTGATTTAGTCAACTCTTTGGTTGTTATGAACAAAAAAATGTCAAGAACAATTTTAGCAGAGAAAAAGTTTATTTTGGACTCGTAGTTTCAGAGGTCTCAGTTCATCCATGAATAGCTCCATTGCTCGGGGCCTAAAATGAGGCTATACATCATGGCAGAATAATATGGTGGAAGTAAGCAGGTCAGGATATAAATTCCAAAAAACAGAGAGAAAGAGAGAGGCATCCTCTCACCACAGACAAGATATAAAACCCAATATCAGGACCCCAATTACACATCTCCTTCAGCCACACCCTACCAGTTTACAGTTACTACCAAATTAATCCCTATCAGGGGAATTAATGCACTGATTAGGTAAAGACTTTCATAACTCAATCATTTTACCTTTAAACTTTCTTGCATTGTCTCAAATATGAGCTTTGGGGAGATATATCACATTCAAACCATAACAAGGACTTTTATATATTATAAGAAAATGGACTTCTCTATCATTATGTAATGCTCCTCTTCCCTAACAATATTCCAAGTTTTAAAATTGTCTTTGCCTGAAATTAATATTGTTAATATTAATTGTCTTTGCCTGAAATTAATATTTTTACTGGAGTTTTAAATTTTAGCATGTTATAGTTTTCTGCATTATCTTGCTTTTAATCTCTATGGGGTTTTATATTGAAGAAGATTTATATAAGACAGTATATAGCTGAGTTTATATTTATCTACTCTGAAAATCTCTTTTTTATTGGTACATTTAGAGATAGTCTACACTTCTTATGATATAGTTAGATGAATAACCATAATGTTTATAACTTCTATATATTTTTTGCATCTGTTCTTTGTTTTTACTTCTCATTTCATGTATTATTTGGTTTAATTGAGCCTTCCATATGATCTATTTTGTCTCCTTGCTTAACTTATCAATTAAACAACTTATTAGAAATTTTTAGTAGTTTCCTTGGATTTACAATATATTTTAGAATTAACATATTATATTCATTTTCAAATATCTCTATACCATTTTGCCTGCCACAGAGGAAATTTATAGTAATATATTCCTAGTTTATTTTTTCCATTATTTGTCATTTATCTTATTTCATTTGCTCTGCTTCTATAACTATGTACATGATGATGCAATACTTTAAACAAAGATTACCTTTTATATAAAATATAGGCATAAGGACAAAAGATTTTACTTATCTTCATTTATTCTTTCTATAATACTCTTTTCTATAGGTAGATACTCATTTTTTACATTATCGCTACATGAAAAATTTTAACATTTCTTGCAAGATAGTTCTGCTAGTAATAAGTTTCTTCCACTTTTAATTATCTCAGAAAGTCTTTCTAACTCTTGAAGTATAACTTTACTAGATATTGAGCTCTAGATTGTTGAGTATTTCCATTCAGTATTTTAAATATTTATTTCACTTTTCTCTTATGTGAGTGGTTTCTTTTTTCTTTCTTTCTTTCTTTTTAATGTGAATGAGTTCTGATGAGAATTCTAATGTAATTCTCATACTTTTTCCTCAGTAGACAAGGCTCCTGTCTCTTTCAATATTTCTCTTTGTATTTGGTTTTCTGAAGCTTTAATATCATATTTTTTTTTGAAATTTATTCTGCTTAGTGTTTTCTGAACATCCTGGATAATGGTTTTGTGCCTGTCATTAATTTTAGAAAGTTCTTGATCATTATTACTTGAAATATTTCTTATCCTTTCAATAGTCCAACTATTGGTGTGACAATTCTTGGTATTAATTTGAGGGTAATATTCATACACAAAAAAATTAATTTCATCCTATGTACAGTCCCAAGAGTTTCTTCTTGTCCTACTAGTTCACACTTAACCTACATGAATTTATCAGAATTACCAATTAAATGTTCCTACTAGTTTTTTACTCCAGTAGATTTTGCTGCATGTAAAATCTTGATCAAGACTGTGCTTTCTAGATTTTGATATAGTAATTTGCTTTGTGATCTCAATTCTTTGATTTATCAATGACAAATAATTGTTTTCTAGCATGTTTAACTCTTTTCTTATTATAATGATGGGAATATTGATTTCCAAGTACTTTACAACTTACAGCTAAAACAGGCAATTCTTGAAAATAGAGTTTTGATTTCCATTGGAAAATCTAAAAGGAACTATTGGAATACAGAAGAGAATTGCAGATAAAAAGCCCAGGGCTGGGGTGTGGCTCAGTGGAGAAAGCTTGCCTAGCATGTGTGAGGCACTGGGTTCGATTCTCAGCACCACATGTAAATAAATAAAAAATAAAGGTCCATTGACAACTAAAAAATATATATAAAAAAAAGAAAAGGCCCAATCACTGGTTAATTCTGAATCAAAATAGCAGGTACAGGATATTTACCCACTTCAATTTCCAAACGTAAAACAGGAATCAGATTATTGAGAATTAGGTATTTTCTGTAGGAAAATTTGGGAATAAATTGACTGAGCAAGTTCAACTCAGTTGACCGAACACACATTTCAGGATTGATGTTATACCATAGTAAGCAGAGCTGAGATATGCATCTAGCCTTTCAGTATCTCCTCATTGCATTATAGCATGGTTTTCATAAATGTGGGACTCAAATAGCACCATGAAAATAATCTAGTGGCTTGTTAGAAATGCACATTTTGGATCTAATCCCAGACATATTGAATCAGAAATTCTGGGAGACAAGCCCAGCAATATGTTTATTAAAAAGTCCTCTAGGCCATTCTATTGCAGGGTAAAGATTGAGAACCAAGTCACTATGCCATTATTATAGAATGATTTCAACTGTAGTATCCACCTAGAAGGTCAAATGTACCCACACTAGTAAATGCTCCTCCCCGTCCCTCACCCATGTACAGAACCACAGTGGAAGCAATCTTCACTCTACCATAGGTCAGAAATACATGATCCATTATTGTGACAGTATTAGTCCACTAGAAAGGTACTTACTAAATATTGACCCATCAAGATGTCTATTGGAAATCTGGTTTAGGACTCACTTGAATAAAGAATGTAGGCCAACATCTCTGGAAGATGGTGACTTCAAATATAGTATGGGTGGTATAATAGTCTCCCTGTGAGAAAAGATAATGAAACTTATGCAAAGATATTCAAGAAGAAATTGAAACAAATGTATTCCTAGCCTATTACCTATGTTCTGGCAGTGGTCTTGGTATACTGAAGACATAAAACTCAATTCCTAACATTGGGTTCTTTGTAAGACTTACATACCCTTATAATTAGATACTAGTTTTTCTTAAGCTATCATGAATGGTATTCTGTTTTGAAAAACAAAACATATCATAACCATCACGACAGGTAAAAGATTTTCTCATCATCATTAGGAAGGATTTCCCTCAGGCATAATGCTTTCTCAGAGTTATTTACCAAATTACAAGATATTTTATATCTAGCTTCATATACAGAGCTCAAACAAAAATTGAAGAAGCTGTTCCAATGAAAGTGCATATTGTAGAAAAGGCTATATCTTTGTATACAGTCTATCAGCTGGTTTTCTCAAGTCATAGGACCAGTTAGCAGAGTGGTATTTGTACAGTTATGCATAAGCCTACTTTGGATGAACATCTCTGGCACACTCACATGCCCACACATTCATATACACTTGCTTAGTTTGTCTACTACTGCCCGAAATACAAATTAGCTTTATGCATAAGACCTGTAAGTCATGGAATATCTGACTTTATCCCAGATGTCTGTTTTTTTAATCCAGAGAACTTAGATGAAGATTTAAATATACACATATATGTATATACATGAGTACATATATATATATGTCTGAGCAAAATTTAATATAATGTGGAAAATATTTAATTTTTTACTGTGCTAAATATTTCAATTGGAAATCAAGAATGCTACCAAAATGTAAGTAAAATTTAATACATCAGGATGTTTAAATAACTATCTTGCTATTTATGAGAAAGCTAAGTAGAGCCATTCATTTCTTTTTTTCTCTCCTTTAACATCTGTTCTATAAGGTGTTCTCAATGAAGCCCAAGAAAAGAAAGGCATTATGAATTGATATTTATTGAAATAAACTACAATTCCCCCAGTCTGTTTCATGGAACAGCTATTTTGAATATTTTGGTTCCATTAGGAAAGAGAAAACAAATGCTAACCTATAAATTAGTTTGTAATATCATGTTTGCATTTTCTTAATAAATAATGTAATTAATTGTAAAAAAAATGAAGAAGCTTTTCCAATTAGGTCTGTGAATTTTTCCTTCATGTATTTGTAAGCTCTAATTCTAGATGGACGGATGGATAGATAGAAATATATATATCTTCCTTCTTCTGTGACTGTTTTTGCTTATGCCTGTTTTATTCCATGTATGTATGGGCACTCTTTTTATTTTTTGTTCGTTTCATATTTACATGAAATATCTTTTTCCATTCTTTTAATTTCAGTTCACGTGTATCCCTGGATTTAAATTTACTTTTTACAGAGAGCATATAACTAGATCTTGGTTTTTGTTTTCTTTGCTTGTTTTTTAATTTATTCAACCACACTATGTATTTTAATTAGGGACTCTAAATTCATTTATATTTATAGTAATACGTGATAAGATATAATTTTTACTATTTATTTTATTATTTCCTTTATGGATTGTAGGTTTATCATCTATATTATTCTCTCACTTCCTTTGTGTTCCTTTGATTAGTCTGCGTGTCATGTTTTGATTCCTTCTTTTCCTTTTGAAAATATTCTGTAGACAATGTTTTGGTGATTACCACTGCAATTACATAAAAAAATTTAAAATTAGATCACCTTTAATTCAATAACAATTTCAATCACATATAAAAATTCCAGTCCTTTATATACCTACCCCTTTCACTTTTATGTTATTTATCACACAAATTATATTTTTATTTTTTATTTTGTGTTAGCATACATTTACAGTTACATTTTAGACTTTATTTTCATAAAACATAACAGATTTAAAAGCAGTTTTCATATCTAAATAAGATTATAAAATTCTATATTTGTCTACACATTTGACATTACCTAGGAATTTTATATTTTCATATGACTTTATATTGCTATTTAGCATCTTTTGGTTTCAACTTGAAGGGTCCCCTTTAACATTTCTTGTAGAGAATATCTAGCAGTGATAAATTCTTTCTCTGGCAATTCATGTCTCATTTGTCTTATGCTGGGTTTCTGAAGAGTTCATTTTTTTCTTCTGATCCGGCCATGTTTCTCTTTCTTGATATATCCATTATCTTTTGTTGAAAGCAACAAAAAAGCCACTCCTCTCAGTTGTTATAGTCTAGTTTCACACAGGCTTCTGTATACAGTCTCCCAGTTAATAAGTGTTGTTTCTGCTTAGGATAGTCCCCCAGTGTTTGTCCACGGTACTAAAGCCTTCTTGGTGTTATACCAAGCCAGCTGTTTTTCTTTCTTAAGCAGCCATCAACCTGGTCCTGGTTCACATCAGCATTTAGATTCAAACAAGACAAAACTGGCCTGAGCAATGTCACTCCTGGTGTTTGACAAGGTCCAAACCTGCAGGGGAACTCGCAAGGCCTGTGCTCCCGGACAAGCCTCAGGCTACTTCTCCTGAGAACAATAATAATGCTGGGAATAATTACCTGGGGAAATAAACAATTGGCCCATTCCAAGAAATGCTGCAAAACAAAGAGGGATTATGAATATATAACCAAGTGTACACAATTATGTCCTGACTTGCCTTACAAAAATGAAACTAATTCTACTGAAATGGCTAAGGCTTTCATGGAAAGCCTTCATTTACAAGAATTAAGGGCTCCATTATTAACTTCCCCACCTAAACCAAAAACTTTAAGATTACTCAATAATAGAAATCTCCATAAGGGAGTGGTTCCTACAATTCAGGGACCACCAGATGTGACTTACAAAGTTGGAGGATGATTATGGTTCCCCTCTAGAGGAGCTGAAGTAAACAAGATGACTTTTCCACCCGAAACTGAACCTCTTTTACCCTATACTGGAATTTATGATGAAAATGGCAGAAACGTGGTAAATACTAATAGTAAATGGGTTGACGTACAAACCTTACCTTTTTTTAAGAGACTGGGATAATTTCATCCTTGATGTTTGAAAAACAAGAAAAATAGAAATAACCTAATCAAGCAGCTAAATAGATATTATGGGAAATTATCTTGCAGACATCGCCTAAGAGAATATGAATAAAAATTAAACCTACCACTGGATAGACATAGTGGGAGACAAAAAAATAGAATTTTGTATCTTTTCTTCTTTATTTAACATGATAACCTTTACCTATGCAGACACCTTGTCTCTCATCTTTGTATAACTTTAAGATTGCATAAGATCAATAGAGTTATGATGAAATTGTGTAGGATGCCAATAGGAAAAGTGAAAGAACATGTAACAAAACAAAATTCTTTGTAATAGAGTAAACACAGCTAGACATGGAAAAACAATGTTCTGTTCTTCCTCGTAGAAAGATATAAAAATAAACCTCATGGTCACGCCAGAGAGAGACCTTCTGATGCAGTAATTGAGTTTATCCTCTCTCCATTGCACTGACTCTACACCTCCTTCAGGACCCCTGGGCCCACCGAGACTGGACCTGGGTAGAAAACAGTCCCTCAGGGAGCACCTCCAAAAGTCGCAAAGTTGAATTTATAATCCTTTTGGAGAAGTTGAAAGTTTTTTCCCAGATGATGCTACAGTGGAAAAGGGACTTTAAGAAATAAATGTTTTGAATCTTCCTGTCAGTATTTACGTGGTTTTCTTAGCTTGTCTGCAATGCAGGAACTTTTTCACTGGTTTCTAGGTTTCCCACAAAAATATCTGGCCCATGTATCATTGTTAAACCATTTTTCCATGAGGAAATGAACATCTGTGTCTTCATATTTTGCCATCTTCTTGATGTTATCCTTCCTTGGAGTATTTTTTTAATCCAGTGTACAAAAGGTAGATTTATGTGCAGAAATATAAATTCCATAACATTTTCTCCTATATATCCCAACAAAAAGGGAACTTACATTAACAGTAGCGGGTAATTCTCAACAATAGAAGATGAAAGAATATGGGTAGAATTGTTGGTAGAAACAGTCTTATCTGGGGTAAAATAAGTCTATTCAATCTTTGATCCTGGACTGCATTCATTACTTATAAAATTATTTTGATGTTACTAAAATGGTATTGATTTATAAAGTCAAAGGAATCCATTTGATCAGGAAAGACAGTAGCTCTTAGTGATAAGAGTATAAAAATTCCTAGAGAAATGGTAACTGATATTATGACTTTTATAATTTGAGTATATTTTGTATTGACTGTTGTGGCCTTAGCAATATTGAAATAGGAGTTGCACACATATTTATAAATATATATTTATATATATTTATAAATATATTCTCTGCATTTAGATAATTCTGAGTGGAAGTACTGCCACTTCACTACAAATTTTGGTCATCTTTGCAAGTTATTTAATATCTCTGAATCTCCATTTTGTGATATCTAAAGAATTGTAAGGATAATATTTAACAAATAGGCTTATTCTGAACATTAAAGAGTATTAATAGTAAAAGTAATAGCATCAGTAATAGTAATAGTAATACCAGTAGTAATTGCCAACATATATTGACAGTTTACCATGTGTTTGGCAGAGTGTTAAGAGATTCACATTAACTCATAGCACATTTTCGGGAGCATAATATTAGCACTCAGTAAATGTTAACTCATTGATAGCATTATTGGACTATTCATGAAATGCACCAAATTGAATTTGATTACAAAATTACATGACAGGTCACTAGAAAATGTGTAGAAATATTGAATATTAAAGGAAGTAATAGAAAGTTATGAATTTAGAGGACAAATAATACCACTTATAAATAAAAAAACAGATGTGTATATTTCATATTTGGATATCAGAATTTAAGAATTTGAAATGAGCAAAAAAATAATTTTTATATCTATTTTTGTCTCCTCCAAGTTTTTAGTAGGCACTTCTATTCTATCACTGGTATTGTTACTTCTCCATTGTCAAGCTTTTCCTAATCATTAAAGATTTTCCATTTCATAGATATTTCACAGATCCATTCTTATTCTTTCATCCATACATAATTTAAAGTTTCAGGACCTACTATATTAGAGTTCCTATCTTTTCCAGGAATAAACCAATCCACTGATAATATTTTGAGTAACTATACAGCTATATACTGCTAATTTTCATTAAGGACTCAATTTACATTCACACAAATATGTAAATACATGTTTCTATTTATCTACATGTCTAGTAAATTAATATGTCTCCCTAAAAATTGTGTTTAATAATAAACTTTAATTCATATGTTTACATCATACTGTGATAAACTCACCAAAATTCATTTTGTTCCAGAAGGGCTCTTAGAGGCCAGTGTAATTCACCAAAAGGGCTTGTTCTGCACTGCTGATACCATGATACCATCCATGAAGGCACCTCCCTTCAAGAACATTGAGCCATCCAGGTTATGGGTGAATATTTTCTATGATTCCCATGTCCTAATGCATGACAAAAAGTCTTATGGCTTTGTGAAAATACGAATATTTATAATCTTTCCTCAGATTATGATTTAACATTTCAGTGTGGACAACATACCTATTCCTTTTGCAGAAAAAAAGGGAACAGTTGATTTATATGGGCAAATAAGTTTGAACAATAGTGAAACAGAATTAAGTGCAGAGAATAATTCTTGCTTTCATAAGAGTTTTCTACATTAACATCAGAACTCACATCATTACAGTGTCTTTGGAATATAAAAATGTAAGTCAGAACAGTTCCAAACTATCTCAGGGAGAAAATATCAACTTTAATCAGTCTTTCTCTTTTCAATTTCTCCACATCAGTGCTTCTTAGATTTTAATGTTCCTGGGAGTCACTTTGGACTTCTGTGAAAATTCAGATTCTTATCATTGAGGTCAGGTGTAAGATCTGATTTTGCCTCTTTCACCAGTTCCTAAGGGAGCAGCTGCCAGACTTCAGACTATATCTTGAGTTTTCCAAGAAGAAATCATGTAAACTCATGTAAACTTTATAATGTCAACTTAAAAGTATTCAATAAAAACAAAAGGCAGCTAAAATTCTCCTAAATACTATTAAATTCATTCACATGTAAATCTATCATTTTATTGAGGTAACTCAACATTCTCTAAATTAATAAGTAACTCAGGATGTCAGAATATATTCTTTTTCATCCATTTTTTTTCACAAATGACCTGATTCACTTTTTTTTAAGGCTGAGTAATATTCCATTGTGTATATGCACTCAATTTACACATTTATCTGTCGATGGACATTTATGGTGCTTCCCTGACTATTGTGAATAAATATGGGCCTGTAGCTGTCATTTTGAGATCCTGATTTCAATTCTCTTGTATATATAATCAGAAGTGGTATAACTGAATCATGTGGCAGTTCAATTTTTAATTTTCTAAAGATAACTTCATACCATTTCTGTACCAGTTGCCCTATTTTACATTCCTATCAACAACATACAAGAGTTCTAATTTCTCCACATCTTCACCAACATTACTAGTTTCTTTTGTTAGTGGTCTATTTGTTGTGGTGCTGGATTTTGAACCCAGAGCCTCCTACATAAGAGGTCTAAAACTAAGACACATCTCCAGCTTCACTTGCACTGCTGGTTTTTGTTGTTGTCTTTTTTTTTTTATTCTTATTTTTTGATAATAGTCATACTAATTGGTGTGAAATAGATGAGGACATTAAATTAACTGAAAGAAGCATGTGACAGACAAATATTACATAATTACACCTAGAAGAGGCACTCAAACAAATCAAGCTCTTAGAAGCAGAAAAGAGAACTGTGGTTACTATGGGCTGTGCAGAGGAGGAAATGGAGAGTCATTCAATTAGTATAATTTACAGTTATGCAGCATGAATTAATTGTATCTCCTATACCTCATAGTGCCTATAGTCAGTAACGCTGTATTACATTATGCACTTAAAATTTTAAGGGGCTAGAACTCATGTTAAGTATTTCTGCCACACAAAAAAGGAAGGTGATTGACATGTCTGTTACCTTAAATGTGGTAATCATTTCATGGATGTTGAGTGTCCAAACTCAAAAAAGTGTACATATTAAATAGATCCAGTTTTTTTATTGTGTGCAGCAACTATATTTCAATAAAGCTATTAAAATATATATTCTTACTGTAGACATACATGAAATCTCTCAAATAAGCATGGTATACCTCAAAATTTCTTCTGACTTTAATTGTCTTTTACATTAAATATTACATTGTAGTGAAATTTTATCTTATGGTAGAAAGGTAACAATATTTACCTGATCCATTGCCAAGTATATTTTTAAATATTTTCAGTGATTATATCACTAAAAGAGGATCTGATTGGAGAAATTATGTTCCTTTACTTCATGAGACTTATTTTGAAGTATTTTGAACCAATATGATCACCATAAATTAATTACGTATCTAAACAAACTTTAATTATATCTACATATAAAATTAAACTGAATTCAATAAAATATTTGGGATGCCAAGGTTTATGAGTAACATCAAGGCATGTGTGATGCCCCAAAATAATTATTTAAAAAGCCATTCATTTATTTAAAATATACCTGGGAAAAAATTTAAACAAAAACTTTTAACAGCTTAGGTACATAAGGAACTTTCTTTTGACTATGCTTTATACTTCTCTATTATCTACATTTTAAACCATTGACAATCACAGTGAGATGATCTTTTAAATCACTCATTATACATGATATTCTATTATCTTACATCCATTATAACTTGTTAGAAACTTTTAATAATGCATGACTCCAGAAGGCAATTCTCCATAATAGATACAGATACTTAAATATTACTCCATCTATATTTTATTATTTTATGAAGCACACTGGCAACTGAGCCAGTAATTTTGTCAGAAATGAAGGGATACTAAGCAGTTTCAAAATTATCCAAAATATTAAATATGACAGCATAAAATTGCCAATCAATTTCATTTCCCTTTTTAACTTTTATTTTCACAGTATAAAAAGAAAAGTGTTTTTGAAGGATTCTTACAAACTATAAAATCTAATAAAAAGGTAAAATAATTTAGATGTGATTAATACCCAATATGGATAATATTATCTCAATCAGAATGTAAAAATTTAGTGATTTTTGTATTAGGAACATTCACTTTTGGCAGAATGACTTTCATTATTTTCTCTCATAATCATAGAATAAAAAGTAATTACATACTTGTTGAGTTATTACAATTAGATAAATAAATCCCAATTATTTAATTTTTTCTCAATTGTAAAAGAGGAAGAAGTCCAAGTTTAATATAATCCACAGATACAAAATCACTCTCCTAGTAGAGGTATTTGTGGGACTAGCTACCAAAAAGTAAAAACATGAACTGCATTTCTTCCATAACATTTTAACTCATTATGAATTGTTCTTATCTTCCTAACATAACATCTTGGTTTTTTGTCTCTTGTGAAATTATTTTTTTATTTTTGAATTTTAAGTTTTCATGGGTTATATTATGTAGACTGCTTTAGGTTACCTTTGCAATATAGTATTCATATGAGAATACAGTGAAGTATTTTTCCTTGGGAATTTAAAAGAAGTCTTACACCAAGAAAAAGAATTCCTAAGAGAAAATTCAAATAATACAATTTATTTTGATACAACTGTCAGGTTATAGCAACATTTGTATTATACAATTTGTATGGCTAGTGTGCAAAAGATGCTGTATGCTAGACCGGGCACATAAAATTTATGATGCCTAGTAAAGTAATTTATTATATTTTATTCTGTTTATAAAAAATTGAACTAATATAATCTGATGTCCTTCTCTGGCACAAAATGTAATTATTGATCTTGAGCAGTGATTACTTTATTCTAGACTTCCATTTGATTCTAAACATGCAAATGATAACTGTGTCCTATTTATTTTTCCATGAGTTCGATACAAGTATTTTAAGAACTATAAAAATATAGTACACATCTCAAAGAATGACAAAACGTCAGTATGGAATTATTTGTAGCTCTTTATGGATTTCTTGGTATTATAATTTAATTCAATTATGCAATTGTCAACAAAAATAATGATAACAAAAGTATATAGTTCATTTAACTATTTATATTTCAAGCCATTACATCATAGTGTTCGCCCAGACTTAAAAGAAATATTGTAGAAGACTTGATTCAATTTAGGTTTTCAGAGCTGTTTTGCTTTTTGTTAGCAATTAGTGCATTTCTCCAATTCTTTAAGACATGTAAGCTAAATATATGAGAACTATTGCTCTTTTTCCTTTCTTTGCTTTACCCTGAGATTCAAGTTGCAGATTTTCCATGTCTAAGCACTACTAGAAAAATGTGTGTAATGTTCAATAAAATTGTACTACATTATTGACTGTGAACAGCATTCAATAAATGGTTTAATATTAAGCATGTTTAGCAAATATGCATAAAATTATATTAAATCTAAATTATTCACAGAGGACTAGTTTTCTAAATTTGAGTAAGATACATTAAGGTACCAATTTTGGAACATACCTTCAATTTCTCTTTCCCTTGCTACACAATTGGCTAGTTCAGCAACAATAAGGAGATTGTGTTTATGGTTTTATTAATTCTGGGAAAGTGAATAACAAAAATATTCATTAAGAATATAAATTAGAAAACATTACACACACACACACACACACCTGCACATTAGTGATAGCCTTGTGAAGTGTTATTATATAAAAGTCCTATTAATTAACAATGGCTTATTATCCACCAATAGTTGTTTTTAGTAATTAAGACAATTTTAGAGCTATTAAATTATTTTACTCCATAGATTATTTAAACAGTAATCAATAAGACTGCATGTGCTTACTATATATCCATCATGATATTAACTTGTGTTTGGAACATATGATTTCTTATTTATTAACCATAAAATGATCTACCAAATTTAATTAAACTGTTTACAAGCCTTGTTTTTTGGAAGGCAGGGGGTTTACTGGGAATTGAACTCAGGGACATTCAACCAGGGAGCCACATCTCCAGCCCTATTTTCTATTTTATTTAGAAACAGGGTCTCACTGATTTGCCTAGCTCCTTGCTTTTGCTGAGGCTGACTTAGCACTGAGCTGTCTCAGCCTCTTGAGCTGCTGGGATTACAGGCATGTGCCGGACTACAAGCATATTTTATATAAAATAAAATAATGTAAATGAATTCCTATTTTACAGTATGAATAATATATGGAAGTTTTACAGTAATTATTACCAGAATATGTTTCTTTTCTCTCTAATTATATTGTACATCTTTTAAAAATTTGATTACTGTGGATTATACTTCATTGATATTCTATCAACAATGTTTAGAATAGTTTTAAAATCTTCTCAAAATTATACCGTGTGAAGGAAAATTCTATTATATTATGAAGTTTTATTATTAAAATGTATCTCTTTTGAGCTTTTTATTTTTTCTTTGAAATGGCTACAATTCTGAGCAGTAGTTTGTTTTTGAGTCATAATGAATTCAATAATAGTCATGTTGGGCTATTTAATTGATGTCTAGAAAACAGCATTAAATTTTTAGCAAAATTCTTGTCTGATTTTATCATGTGATTGGTTTATTTAATTACTTTCTCCTATTACCTTCCTTCAGAAATGTTTAAGTTGTCATACCAGATTTCAAAAATTAGATCAAGATAATATAAATAACAACAGTAAGGAAAAGAAAATTAGAAACAAAGTGAAGATGATGTTAAACTTCTAGAGAAGCCAATTTTCAATGTTACTCAACTTACTATAGGTACAAATTTAAGACCAGGTAATTGCTTAGTAATGACTCTAAAATCTTAAAACAAAAAATAACTTAGACTATAAAAGGAAAAATTATCAATGCTGCAGTGAACATTATCTTTATTGGAAATATAGTGACATTCTTACTATTTCTTAGATGGTTTCTCCTCATCTCATGAAAGCATAATTTGATCAAAGGATATCTACTACAGGAACAATATGATATACCAGTATCAAAGTCTGGGAAATCCTAAAGGTAGATTTTATAGAAATCAGAGAAGCACATGAATTTTTATATCCTTCAGGCAATACTCCACAAATATTGTTCCTTTGAACTGAGCTTTTGATAAACACTGAATGGTTGTAAGTTTGAAATCATCCCCCCTGGCTAATGCCTGGAGTGCAGCTTCTCTCAACTGCTTGTTGGTTGAAATCTGCTCATGTTTCTGACCAGATATGCTGCTGGTTCTATAAAGTTAAATACTTTAAAAAAAAAAAAAACTGAGGAAGTTACCAAAGGCATAGGAGGGAAAGCCATGTATATTTTCCATATTCTCTATTCACAATTGATTCAAGAAGAGTTTATACACACACACACACACACACACACACACACACACACATTACTTTCATTTAAAAAACTAACTTTTACCAGTAGACAAGGATCTATATGGCTTAACTATATGTAACATGAACAAAATCATTATATTATAATTTTGATTAAGGCAGTGGTTATAAAGGTCTTAACTAAAGTAAAACCTCAACAAAATTCAAGCATAAGCAATTATAAAAAGAAATGTAGTAGTGGATAAATAAATATGGAAATAGCTATCATAAAAAGTTGATGCAGAAAAGGACAATAAAGCAACATGGATGGTGCTACCTAATAGTGATAAAAAAATGCACTTTTGGGATCGACACTGCCCATGTTCAAACCCAAACGTATATAGCTATAGAAAATTCCTTTTATCTTATTAAAATGCAATTCCTTCATCCAAATATAAGAATGATAACTTTGTGAAGTTTAACTAAAATAGTTTCTGAAAAGTATTTAATATGGTTTCTGGAAGGAATTGCTGCACATTTGTTGTATTTAGAGTCATGATGTACTTAAGGTGGACATGAGAGAACAATTATAAAATATCATAGGTTAACATTTACATCAAAACAAAATTAATGAAATGATCACTAAATTAATTGGATGACTATCCTGGTGAAAAACACCCAAATAACTATTATGTAAAGTGAGTTGGCTTCCCAATGAAAACATTTCTTGATCTAAAATTTGGACGGCTTCTCAGTTATCATTAGAGGAAAAGCTTCTCTTATCAATCTAAATTAGAAGTCTATTAGGTAGTCAAGATGTTCCATGTACATACACAATTCAGCCATCCTTATTTTGTTAAAATGATAATTGGAAATAAGACCCACTTATACAAAAACAAAATCATAATAAATCTTTATCACACATAAAAATGGATAACTCATGAAAAAATATGCATATCAAGAAAACTTCGAGAATAAAAATAGATTTCAAAAATAATGAAATGAATACCAAATGACAAAAATGAGAAAATCAAGAGCAAGTTGTTATCTATCAAACTGATGGGAACAGAATAAAGAAGTCACTTGAGAATTCTTTTAAAAAATGTTTATAACTAATAAATAGAAGAAAGATTATTAGAGTAGAGGAAAGGGATTAGGAGAGGCAAGAGGAGAAGGAAAGTCGAAGTGCTGGGGACTGAATTGGAGCAAAATATATCTATGCTTCTATAATTATGCCAAAATGAACTCCAATATTATGTTTATCTATAATGAATTAAATATTTAAATTTTATAAAATATTTAAAAACAATGGTTTTGTTGTCTGTGTTATAGATTAAATTTGATAATATTTCTCATAACAGAACAAAACCACACAGTTGGAAAATATGAGATAAAATTAGAAATACAAGAACTATTTGAGACACATAACACTGATCTAAAGAGTGCAATAAATGAGAGAGAAAATGGAGGATGAAATTAGCAAGGCAAGAATAAAAATGTTCCCAAAGATGAAGAACTTGTGCATCTCCAGAATGAGAGAATTCATTGAAAATAGAACAAAAGAAATAATAGGAGAGCTAAAATTAATCTTGAAAGTTTGGGATGTCAATAAGCACTTAATATTTAAAATGAAAAATACAAAATAAGTGAGACACTATCTGTACAGAGTAAATTAAAAAGAAATAAGCCATGAATAAGTTCTGAGAGAAAATAATTCATACATTATGAGATAAATTATGAATTAAATATATGAAAAATAAATACACTTGTTTTTGAACTCAGGGGCACTCAACCACTGAGCCACACCCCCATCCCTATTTTGTATTATTAGAGACAGGATTTCACTGAGTTGCTTAGTGCATTGCTTTTGCTGAGGCTGGCTTTGAACTCACAATCCTCCTGTCTCAGCCTCCCAGTCCACTGGGATTACTGTTGTGAGCCACCGTGCCCAGCATAAATACACTTTTATATACATAATAAAGCAGAAATTTAACATATATAAAATAATTTCTTTAGCAAGAAATTATACATATGTGTGTGTTTATATGTCATATAAAAGAGATAATCTGTTTAGAAAAGTTTAGACAGAGCTATTTATTTACTTAGGTACTAGAAAGTGAACCCAAGGGTGCTTTTACACAGAGCCTCATACTCAATTCTTTTTATTTTGGAACAGGGTCTGACTGAGTTAATTATGGCCTCAGTAACTTGCTGAGGTTGACCCCAAGTTTATGATCCTCCTGCCTCATCCTTCTGAGTCACTGAGATTACAGAGGTGCACCATGATGCCAGGCAAAGCTGTTTTGATTAAATTATTTGATAATGTACCAGTAAAATGGAAGTGAAAACCAAGATAAATCTTAAGGATCAAGTAATAGTTGATTTGGCTCAAAGTTTGAGTAAAAATATTTCAAGAGAAATATCTACCTCTAAAAAGGCGGTAATTTGTCATAACAGGTCAAAATTATCATTAACAGCAATTAGAAAAATTAGATGTTGAAAATCTCATATTTTAAAGACATGAAATTATCATGAAAGTAGCAATAAAAGTATGAATTAATATTTCAGAAAAAAAACTACTTATAAGTGAGCTAACAGTTGCTCCTTATTCTGTTCTCCACCCTTAGGGGTCATTGTTTGAGTGGAAGATTAGATCAATAGTATTAATGGTCACCTGGAACATGTGTCTAACAATCCTCAAAATGTTTAGATATTGACCTTTCTCCAGTGCACAGTTTTCTGACTAAATGTTATGTGTGTGGAGAGGGGCCATCTATTTGTTGAAGGAATGGCTAAAGTATTTTCATAAACACTTGCCAGAGTCACAGTCATTACTACTGAGCATCTAATATCCCTGTCGGTTATTGTTCTCCATGGATGAAAACTGGTTATGGCTCATAAATTTGACTTTTGCAGCTATTTCTTGGCCTAATATCTTATTTATTCATTTGTTTATTTGCCATACAGCTATGTTCTAAATATGTCTTCTTCAAAATTCATGTGTTCAAACTTAATTGCCAATTCAATAGTAACATAGGTGGCTGTCATGAGGGCAAAGTCCGTATACATGGAATTAGTGACCATATTAAAGAGCCATGGTGAGAGGAAGCTGCTTAACTCTTCTGCCAGGTGAAGACCCAAAATATCAAGGCACTCTCTATGTAGCAAAGTGTGAGCTTTCATCACAATGCATCTGTTGGTGCCTTGATCTCCAACTTTATGCCTCTAGAATTGTGAGAAATAAATTTCTATTATTAATAACTTACCTAATCTATGGTATTTTGTCATGGTAGCAGGAATGGACAAAGTCACATACCGTTATTGTCCATTTATATTCTCTACCATGTTACAATAACCATCCCCATAGTATTCTGCAAGTAAATACATTCAGGCTGCCATTTTGATGCTATCATTTATCATGGTAACATGATTCTCACACTTAAACTTTGCTGTATGGGTCTCTTATTTCATGATTATTTGTTTTTAATGTTAAGCTTTATTAGAGAATTTGTCTAATTTTGTATAAAAATAAAAGGTCAGCATTTTTATATTTTAATTGATACATAACAAGTATCTAATTCTATAATCAGCTACTATCCCTGGAATCATCTACAGAGAGAGCAGGGACTACTGAGTGTCTCAGTGGTACAATCCCTTCCCCAGTGCACTTTCCATTGCTCTAATGAATGAACTGGCTTCCATCTCCTCACACAGAACACAGTTACCTCCACATTCACTAAGCTGGCATGTCCTACTTTCCTGAGCTTTTTAAGGCCTTCCACTACTACATGTCCTAGCTGTTCTGAAATTTTACATCACCTAATAAAGAATATTGCTTTCTCCAAGGTTCCAAAAGCCATTCTCAGTGTGCTAGCAGCGCAGGATTCTTAGATTCTTGTCAAGAAATTAATCCCATATAAAGGGAAAGTTCTTCCACTTTACATTATTTGTTTTTATGTTAAAAATATTTCAAGAGAAATATCTTGGACAAATAGTTTATTTTTATGTTAAATTTACATTTATCATTTGACCCAACACCTTCAGACCCAGTGCCTTATATAGACCCTTGGCTACCGCTGCTGCTACCTACTGGTTATGTTCTAAAACACCTCTAGGATACAGTTAACTTTGTTTTTCCCTTTTAGTAGATGTGGTGTGCCAAGTTATATGGTATGTGATGCAGCCTGAGTAGTTATGTGACTTACCCATAATTCTATGGCCAGGAAAGAGGTGGCTTATACTTTGAGGAAAACACATGTTGTCTGGCGAGCATGTACATTTACATTATCCTCAAAGTAGCTTGGGTCCTTTCGTAAGCTCCATATGTACAAGAAATCTGCATTAAATGTTTTCATGTGCACATACTCAAATTGTCCACATCTCAGGGTCTCATCTTTCCCAATCAGACCTCTGTGTTAGGTGTTTGCTAACATTGAGTTCAAACTCCTTTAGATCTCTGTAGTTACACAATTAAATCTTGGACTTGAACATCAACTTTTGTTTTTTTGCTCTGCAGCTGGAGAAAATCATGATCTCTTTATGCTACTAAGAAAAGGCTCCTTATTTTCACACTTAGCCTTTAATAGCTATTAATCATTCTTAAAACTATTGTTTTCCTCAAGCAATTACCATCTAATCACTTTCTTTTTAGAAATTGTTTTTCATTAAAGTTTCCATAGCCTAGGTTTCTTTTGTCCATCCCATTATGTCCTTCCAATTGATGTCCTGCATTCTAGTTCTCTGTGAATAAAAATTTTAGGAATTAGATTATTGCCACAAGAGAAGGTTTATCATTGCTCCATGTACTACTGGTTTGTCCTTATCACTGCTCAACCAGAGAGATCTCTTGCTCCAGATTCCCATTTTTTACTTCCTTCCTCAGAACACTTTTTTTTTCCAAATTTTAAAATTTTATTATTATTATATTTTTTTAGAGGATAACATTTCATTTCTCTGGTTGTAAGTGATATAGAATCACAACATACATGCAGTCATACATAAAGCTAGGGCTATGATGACCATCATATTCCACCACCTTCACTGTCCCCATGCCCCCTCCCCCCTTACACCGCTGTGAA
>CM053404.1:92317028-92421887 GCA_028644305.1 Xerus rutilus | reverse complement strand
TGAATTGAGCTGCTATAAACATTGAAGTGGCTGTGTCACTGTAGTATGCTGATTTTAAGTCTTCTGGGTATAGACTGAGGAGAGGGATAGCAGGCTCAAATGGTGGTTCCATTCCAAGTTTTCTAAGGAATCTCCATACTGCTTTCCAGATTGGTTGCACCAATTTGCAGTTCCACCAGCAATGTATGAGCGTGCCTTTTTCCCTACAACCTCGCCAGCACTTACTGTTGTGAGAAATGCAAATCAAAACTACCCTAAGATTTCATCTCACACCAGTCAGAATGGCAATTATCAAGAATACAAACAACTCAGAACACTTTTTGCTTTCAGCTTTTTTAAGGTGTGATTCCTAAAGAAGAAAAAAGACAGACTTTGTTATAAGAAATTTTGGGGGAAATATTCCCAGGATAAGTATATGTGAGTGAATGCATAATAAAAATACAGCAGGATTGGGCAGATAAAGAAGTTGCCTGGGGCAGAATTAAATAAACCATCATTCAATCTTCTGGTATTCTTGAATCTGGGAAGTTTTTCAGAAATTCCCCAAATTGAGGCAATAACTTCACATTAAATAGTCTTTGGATAAGGAACACTTCCAAATTTAGATACAGGCTACTTCTGGAACTTTGGCTGTGATTACTGAAAGATGAGTAAAGGAGAAAGATTTGCAGAGAGCTTTTGGTAGACTAGGTGTGAAAGTCCTAAAGGGAGATTCTGGGTGGCCCACTAACACACTAGTACATGTCATTACACTTAGATAGGTTTAATTTTTATAAAAGCCAGGAAACTTAAAAGACTTAATTATAAGCATCTACCTCTAGAGTATAAAAACAAGATCTGTGGCAATCTGAAATCAATGATATATTTTGCCTTATCTATTTGATTAATTTTTTTTCATATTAATGTATATCCTTGTGATAAAATGTGCATAAATTAAAAGAGCTTTTTACTTGCAACTGGTACAGATTTCAAAAGAAATGTTTTCTAATGAAGCTGGTATAAATTTGTTACTAAAATAAATGAGTAAAAATCAGATCTTATAGATACCATTAAAGTATATTTTTGTTTTTTCAAGTTAGAAAAGCATATAATAGCAAATTAAGGAAAAATAAAAATCAACCTCAATATTTGTAGAAGTTGTCACTCAAATATAGAAAAAAAAGATCTTGAACAACTGATTATTTTTAAGAAAAATTTACCTTCTCTTTGAAGATTTCTCATTTAAGAAATGTAAAATATTTTCATTGAATACACAGAAAAATACAGGTTCAGTTGTTGCCATTTTCATTGTCTTTTCTATATATTGTTTTTATATAATACAGATGGCATATCTTGGCTTTTAATAGACATTTAGAGTTCAGTAAAGCCAAAGATAGAAGACTTCAATGAGGTTAATAAAAATAAGCACCATATTATTATCTTTTCACAAATTTATTGCATTATTTCTTTTATTATGCTATTGCAATTTTATTACATTGTTAGTATTTTTATTTTGTCCATGCAAAAGTAAGCAAGATGCTAGTTATGAATTGTTAGCAACAAAAGTGAATTTGAATTCAACTTCTATTGTGTGAAGACATGATGCACTATAGAAGTTAGAAGGGCAGATGTTTTAAATATGTTTTTTACATTTTTAAATCATTCAAAATTTTTAAAATAAAAATGAAATTATTTTCTAATAGTTCCAGTTGAAGAAACTGGGGTACTGTAATAGCTAAGGATAAATCTTATATAGAATACAAAATAGAATTCTCAGGAGATAGATCAAAATCCAGCAACTTAATCATCTAATTTAAAATGATAAGAAATCATGAGAAGAACCCACACACAGAGTAAAAAATGGATAAAATTGATTACTAATAATGGAGTTGCTGGTGGAGAAAAGTAGACAATGACTATTGATTCATATTGAAAATACTTATTGATATTGTTTACAAAGTTGGTACAGTACTTTCAGTAAGACAAATAGTTGGCAAAAGTGAATAGGGTTCCCACAAATAACCTATTATATCCCTATGTTATTCAGCTGCTCGCTCTCAGGAAATACTTATATGTCCCTGAGTCTTTTGCAAGGATTGTAAGATTTCAGGATATTCATTCAATAGGTTCATTTCATCCCTGACTTCATTTAAAAAAACCTATCCATCTTGACTCCTTTGTTCCATTATCTAATTTAGTTCTTTTTCAAGTAATCTTTCTAATGTTTATCAACATATGTAAGATGACTTAAGTACATGTTGGATCAGGTCAGTGTAACTAAATACTTCTCAATTTTGTCTACCTGATAGTCTCCTTTGTTATCAATAGCATGAAATGTAGTGTGGGTATCGTATCTGCACAATCTGTTAGGTAATCTGATATTTTTATGTTAATAATCATTATAGCAAACATGAATCTTCAGGAGGAATTATCCTTATCTCCTGGAATTTCAAGGTCTGGTCTGTGAAAAGGGTTATAAAAGTCTCCTCCTTCAGGGTAACTTGGGTATCTCTTGTTGACGTTATTCTATACTTACTTGCCTTTCTCAGGCAGATAACAGATAGTTTGCTGAAGAATGTCACATATCCTGTCCACCTAGGCCAGGTAGAGCTGCAGGTAAATTGCTTCTTGGAAAAAAAAGCATGTGGGGGTCAGTACAGTTGACCCATTTTATGAAGTTATTCTCTTAGCCTCATGCTCCCACCATTCATGTCTGTCCCTAACAGTAGATTGATTTACAGAGTATATGTACTTAACTTTTTGTACTTCCAATTTAGTTTTTTTAGTAGACAAACTCCTTTGATAAAGGAATTAAGTCTTTTATTTGGTTGAAAGATGTTTTAGTCAGCTTTTTCATTGTGTGACTAAAAGAATCTGACCAGCACAATTATAGAGGATGAAAAGTTTATTTGAGGCCTCAAAGTTTCAGAGGCATTAGAAGGCTGGCTCCATTCCTCAGGACTCGAGGTGAGGCTGAACATCATGGTGGTAGAATGTGGTGGAGGGAGGGTGCTCACATCATGATCAGTAAGCAAAGAGAGGGAGAAACTCCACTCTCCAGATACAAAATTATAGCCCATAGCCACGCCTCCAATTAACTACTTCCTCCAGTCACAACCCACCTGCCTCCTGTTACCACTCAGTTAATTCCAGCAGGAATTAATTTATAGATTAGGTTAAAACTCTCAAAACCCATTCATTTCTTCTCTGAACCTTCTTGCTTGTCTCACACGTGAGCTTTTGGGAGACACCTCACATCCAAACCATAACAAAAGCTAGATTGAAACTGGCATTTTGTATGTTTGTTTGTTTGAAGAAGACAGTCAGTAATTAGTGTTCCTCCATTACACTACCATAGTCCTTGCTGAAACTCAACTCTCTCAAAGGAAGACTAAACTTTGGTAAGCTTGGTCAGCTGAGGTTAACACCCAGCACTTTTTATTCTAACTTTTGCTAGCATCCTTTTACTTCTGTCCTGGGTGGCAGAGTGAGGGCTGTCACACAAAAACATCTAGTAAAAAATTGCTGGAAAGAGTATAATGATATGCTCCAATCTGTTTGCCTGAAACTTTATTTCCTCTAAATTAATATATCTTGAACATAATTTTACGGTTTTTAAAAATATTTTATTTTGTATGAAAATATATATTCCATCTTCTCATATTTTATGCCAGTTGTTTTCCTAGCATTTCCATACACAAGCCCAGAGTAATATCTTAATCCATTCAAGAAAGTAGCCAATCTAAACTCTCCTGATTTCATAGAATTCTTAAAATACCTGTATTTTTTCTTGAATGTTGTTTTGCTAATCACTTACATCTACCTGTCTATAGAAAACTGCTGAAACATTTCAGACAATGGTTTGACGAAACCTGATTCTCCTTCATTAATTGTGCTTTAATGGTAGTTTTCCATTTTGTGGTAATTATATTTAAAAATTCAGAGAACAGATTATTAAAATTTTTGCTGAATGACTCATACAGAAACACTAATTAGAAAAAGAAAAACAGAGTTGCAATTTTCCAAAATAGTAACTGTGCCAGGTGAACTCAAGAAATGCTGCTGCTGAAAACTTTTATATAGAAACTGGCAAATAATACATGTAATAATGATTAATGGTTTTGTTCTGGATATTTAAAATGAATTGCTTATTACAAGTCAGGACTGCTTGTTCTTATTCTAAGGTCTGTCACTCACAATTTTACTGATTGACCTTTAGCAAGTATTCTGACTTATTTTTGTCTTAATTCTTTTCTCAAAGAATAACCTTGGGATTGTAATTAAAAATAAACTAAAATGTGCTTGATAAAATGACAAAATGAAAAATATCCTCTATTTAGCAGGTTCTGACTTAAGATAGTTTGTTTTCCACATTTGGTATTAATTAGATCCCAAAGCAGCAACCACTGTAAATAAAATGTCATGCCATCAAGGGAACTTAACACTAAATAGGAAATAAACTTGGGTCATTTTTTCTTTAGCCATTTGCTATTTAAGAGAATAAACAATTAAAATATGTCATGAGTTCCAAAGTTCTAAGTAAAATCTAAATCTTAATAACAGAAGCATAGAAGCCTCTAACTACTTCCTGAAATATATAGAGGGAAATATTCTATACAACTCTGATAAAGAACACAAAGACATTGCTGTACTTCTGTGATTATTTAAATTGAGAGACATTAAAATTAAGATCTAAAAGAAGTAGAGCACCTGCCTAAATGGTATAGCGCTCTGACTTTTTTTTTCTCTTATGACAAAGAATCATTTCAATTCAAATTCCAGCCTACTCCTCTTGTGAAATCATGTTAACAATTAGGCATCATTTTCCCACCTTCTCTTCTTCTTTGTTTGTTCAGTTGCCTTTTTGAGCCTTTCACATTGTGCTGCCACCATGTCTGGTAATTGTGTCTGTGCTCATGACATTTCCAAGCAAACATTTTCAAAGATCATTTCTTCCAACACAAACATCTTTAGAAAGATGGAGGGTTTACTTAAGATCACACTGCCCCTTGTTCAATCTTTGCTAATGCTGCAGTATTTGGAAGGCTTCCTGAAAATAAATTGTCTGATGTTTTTCTATAGTATGCAGAAAGTACCATACCTGAAAGATTGTACTAGTCAACTCAGCACATAAAATTCCTTTTCTGGCACCAAACTAAGCTCCAAGGAAATAAAATGATCTGCCCTCTTTAGAGTGCCTCGCACATATAGATGCTCATTAACTATTGGGAGCTACAAAAACTTTTCTTCCCTATCCATATTGCAGTGACAATGCCCTTGCCATTGAATATTGGGTTCATCTAATTTTTCACAATAACTCTCAAGGCCATTAAAAATACCACCTGCCAAGTTGCAATGTATTTGTAGTTTTACAGTATTTCTTCTTTATTTGTTAGGAGATTCTGAATTATTCTGGAATAAACTGATACTTTGTAGTATCTTGTATCTATTAAAGTTATAGTGGTTTTTCAAGGTATTGAAATTTCTAATTTTCATTTGCATAAATACTAGTTCTAGTTAGAATTGTCCAAAATCAAATATTGCACAAATAATGTAAGAAAATAAAAGATTAAGTAACTCAGCAACTATGTAAAGGAGAAGCAGTTATAATTATTCATAGTTAATGCTAAATTTAAGTTAAATTTGCAGAAATTCAGATGACAAAGATTTTCTAAATTTAATTTAAACTTACTAACAGCTTAGATTTTCCCATATCATGTAAGTGAAGAAAAACAAGCCCCGGTGAAAAGAAAGCTGCATTTCTGAATCACAAAAATGAATTCAAATGATTATCAAAACAATTATCCTCTTTTGTCATCTGATTCTGTTTTGTTCTTGTTATTATTTCCCTACCTCTTTCTTTTATATTTAGGATTAAACTATAATCCTGGGCTTTTTCATCCTTATACACAGAAACACAAATGAGCCAACTATTTGACAATTGTTCTCATCCCCAGGAAATAATAATATTATCAAAAACTTGTGATTCTTTATTAAATATTCTTTCTAAACATGGACACACCCACTATCTTAGCATGTTCATATACATTTAATTCTACAGCATGGGCAGAGGCATTTAATCCTAAGCATGGTTCTGCGCACTCTGTTTTAGAATGGCCATGCTCATTCATTGCTTCAGCATGGACGTACTTATTGAAACAAAAATTTGTTAAGTATAAATTTGTTGGAACACAGCCACAGCCATTCATTAATGTATTTTCTGTTGTGTTCAATTACAGGGGCAGAATGGTTAGCTGTGATAGAGACCACACAGTGCACAAGACCTAAAGTATTTACCCTCTGGCTCTTTACAGAAAATGTCTGTTTACTGCTAATTTGGAGGATTTATTTTATTTCATTTATTTGCTTTTTTGGTATGGGCTTTATAGTTTGGTGCTTTGCACGTCCTAGAAAATACATATTGTCCAATTACTTTTTTCCGATGATTTGATGATCATTTCCTGTGTCTAGCAATTTTATCAAGGGGTTAAAATGCTAAGTACACATGGAAGCTGTTTTTTTCCAGTACCATGACCTAAAAATTATTTCCTCATATCTGACTTTCATAAGGGATCTGCAAATATTGTACTAGAATAACTCATTGCGTTTTATAGGGAGAGAATATGCAAGCCTTCTGGATGAAGAGTAGCCTGATGAAAAGGTGAAAATTGAATTGGATTTAAATCTCAGCTTCAGAAATGTAAGTTCTTAATATTGTTAAATATCAATTCCTGAGTGTGTTAAACAGAAATATCAGAAACTATATAGCATGGTGTACACTCAATAAGCATGATAAAGACTCAACAAATGTTATTTATTGGCAGTACCACATTTCATAAAAAAACACTTTTCTCACTTTTTAACATATGTTAAATTGGACTTCATTAGAAAACTGATGCAGCTTAGACTTGATAAAATACGGAAGTGGTGGTGCAAGTATAGTAGCTATTTTTTGTGTGAATTTGTAGATCCCGGATTGATGCTCCTACAGCTGAGATGAATGTTATTTGAAACAGAATTTTCTTTGCTGCTCAAATTCTGTTATAAACTTCCATTGAGGGGCTGGGATTGTAGCTTAGCGGTAGAGCGCTTGCCTCACATGCCTGAGGCCCTGGGTTCAATCATCAGCACCACATACAAAGCAATAAAATAAAGGCATTGTGTCCATCTACAACTAAAAAAATATTTTTAAAAAAATGTGTTAAAAAAAAACAAAACTTCTATTGACCAAAATTTAAGTTTTCTGCTCTAGTATTCTAGTTAATATTCTGTATGTCCCGTTCAGATCTATGAAGGTGAATTTTTTAGGTGTTACGTATTTTATGTTTTATGCTTTTATAATTTTATTTTTGCATTATTTATAAATAATATTGGGGTTCAATTTGAGCCCCAATCATAAATGCATGGAATATAATTTGGTCCCCTTCAGTTCCCAGTACATCCTCTTTCCCTTCTCTCCTTCCTGCCCCTGTTCCCCTTCCTCTACTCTACTCATCTTCCTTCAATTTATTTATAGTTGTTTTTTAGATCAGTGCTTTATAGATATATCTGAAGGTGCAATTCACTGTGGTGTATTCATATATGTGCATAGCATAATTTGATGAATTTTGAAATTCTGTTGTCCCCAGTCATGTGATGCATATGTTCATGTATGTATTTCTCTCACCCACACCCCAAAACACTCTGTTGTGTACAAGAACACTGGAGTTAGAAGTTTATCAGTTTGGCATAATCAGAAGTAAATAGCATTAATCGCTTGGTTGTAGTTTTAATCCTTCTGGGATATTTTTAAAGTCATTCACTATGGATCAAAGCAGATCTCTCTTTGCTATCCCCACAAAAGAGGTTCTGTTTCATGTATACATGATTACTTTTCTAATTACTCTGAGAATTGTAGAAGATGACTACTAGTAGTAATAATAGAAAATGCCTGCATATGCTTCTTATTTTCCAAGTACTATTAAAAGTACTTGTATTATATTACCTCATTAAAATCTTACAAAAATTTATGAGGTTTTTTTCTAAATGGGAAAGGTATACAGAAATCACACAGATATAAGTAATAGAGAAGAAGTGCTACTTATAACTAAGATATCTCTTCTTTTTTAGGGTAATAGATAAAGGGATTATTTTTCTATGCCTGTTTGTTTCATTTTTCTTTAAATAAAACAGAGATATTGCTTTAAGCCACAAAGCTATGGAATAATAGGAGTAGCTGTTGGTGTCTATATTCTCCAGGCCAACAGGGGTTCAGAGATACCAGATTTCAACCTGAAAACTCAGTATGAAAATTAATTAAAAGAAAACCAAATTAACCTGAGCTGAATTCTTATGGATTTCTCCTCCCATTCTAAGAGCATAAGATGATAGTCCTATCTAAACTTCACATCCTCAAGTTTAATCACGTGATTGACCAATACAAGTGAGCAAGAATACATGCTGCTTCTAGTGAAAGCACTGGTGATCCAGGACAAATTCTCCATCTGTTCTTTCTATAGCACCTTGCATGGATCCTTCTGTCAGTCTATAAATGAATGCCACATGATGCATGGACAGCTGCTGAAATACAATGAACACGTTTAGTAAGAATGTGATTTAATCTTTATGGTCACTGTGGTTTGTTAGTTATTTGTTCTCATGGAATAACCTAGCTTATTCTTACCAGTCTAGCATGAAAGTATGAATTTCTTTGAGTCAAAGTACAAATAACCTAGAGAATCTGTGTGATTTGGCCTCACTCAACTAGACCCCCAAATGAGTGTTTACATCAGTTTTAATTCATTTAATTAAACTTATCATAATATATACATATATAGCATATATTACAGTTTCCAAAGACAAACATAAAGAAAATTAACACTGACATATTTCTTCAAAGTTTGTTATTATATCAGTGCATTTACTTCTATTTTATGTATCAGTAGTATGTGTAAATGAGAGTATTACAAAGCTGACCAATTTTACAGAATGTGCTTTTTAAAAAAATCTTCCTGTCTTATCTTTCATTTACTGTGCAACAAGTCCTTTTGGTTATTTTAAAAATAATATAAATGATTTTAATATCCCAATAAATTAACATGATGTTTAGTTTATTATTTTTAAAACATCTGTGTTTTCTTCCCTCAAAAGAGAATAAGGATTTAACTTACTTCTGTTATCCTCTGACTTCAATATATACTATTTTCCACCCACTACCCATCTTCTAAGGTTTATTATAATTTAGTTTGATCATTATTTGTATTTCTTGTATGGTTGCTAAATGCATACTATCTGAAGGTAATTAATTAACTTATTGCTTCCTTATACATCTATAAAATATTTATGTTACATGGACAATGACAGTTTGATCATGGATCTAATTAAATTTCAATTGTCTTTACAATTTTAAAAAATTTGTTAGTGTCAAGTGTTTTTCATAAAAATAGTTAGATCATGCTAGTGGCTGATTTTCAATATGCGTTTTCCTTTGGAAAAATTGTAGAATCTTTTCTTTGAACCCCATATTCTGAAATTTCATAGAAATATATTTTGATGTTGATCTTATTTTCTCCACATTTATGAACACTTAGTGGATCCTTTAAATAGGAAAATAAATATCCTTAGTTTCTTTGAAAAATTGGAAAATTACTTAATAATTTTTAACTTTTCATGTAATTTCTTTCACTTATTTTTGGGGGAGTATTGAATTAATGGAATATCTTTAACTTTCTTATACTTCTCTTTTTCTCCAAGTTCATCTTTTTTTGTTGTTTCTGTGAGATTTTCTCAACTTTATCTTTCAACCATATCATTATCTTAACTTCTACTTTCAAAAGTGTTCTCTGCTACATACATATCTTTATATGTACACATATATACATACATACATGTGTGTTAAAATTATTATTTGTTCCATAACTGCAATACCTTTTCTCATCTTCCTTGAGGACGTGTTTTAAAATTTTATCCTCTCTGTCTGAAAATTGCTCTTAAAGATTGAGCTTTTTTCACAGTTACAACTGACATAAGTTATCCTCTATCAACATTAGGCATTATATTTGAAGAAAATTTCTGTTAAGGATTAGAAAGACGAAAAAGGATAAGGAGGAGAAGGGAGGAGGAGGAGAAGAAGAAGAATTCACACAATGGAAAATTAGTTTTTACAAAAGGAAAAAGAAAATAAGAAAAAAAAGTAAAGGAAAGATAAAAAACAAGTGCAAACACAGACCCTTTGTCTGTTCTGGTTCTTTTTTTTTTCCAAAGTAAGTGATAGGAGATATCCACTTTTGCAGATTATTTTAGAATTGTCAATTGATTCCCTTTACTTAAGCTCTAGTCCTTGACCTCTTCTTCATTTTCAGTGTTAACACATCCTGAACATTTTGGAAAAATTTTGAGGTGTGAATTTAATCATTTCTTAACTTTCCTTCCTCACTTTTGGGTAACTTCTCTATTATTAGATCAATCTGCTTCCCAATATTAATAGTTTGTTTATAATATATTAATTGCATTCTCCTCTTTGTGCACTTATTTCTAAAATAAATTAATAAATACATAATATATACATACATAAATTCATCTTTACTATCACTATAGCAAGGTTTTAGGATAAACTAAAAGTAGATATGAGCATTGACATTCTTTCTTAATCGGGAGGTATGACTTTTTCTCCTGTACTTAAACAAAACCTTGATTTTAATGCTATCCTGGCATTCCATCTTACTGAAATAGTTAAATAATTTATAATTTATTTAAGCATTTCATTTGGCTGAAAGATTAGATTGTATCTCACCTCTATTATAAATATCACCAAACTTCTTTAATGCATTTTCAAAAGTGTGTCTTATGACATTTATCCAATAACAAATTCTTTAATATTTAATTATTTATATTATCATCAAATTATTTGTTTATACATTAAACACATTCCATAATAAACAAGTCAAGTCTCTTTTTTAGGTGCTTAGTGATAAACAGTAATAATTATGTTCAGAAAAACAAAACAAAAACAAAAATCACAGTAGATGTTGTTAGCAAAGCAACAAAGCAGGTAGCACTAGGCTTTTGACTCCTATGGAAACATTGAAAATCATGCAGAAACTATTCAGAATAACTTTGTCAAAACTTTGAAAAAGAGTCAGGAGTTTAGAATAACCAAATAATTGCTGTACCAAGAAAAAGTCAACTGAAAAATAGTGTCTTGGTGAAAATTTTTGTTTCTTTTTGTGAATCTGGGGTTTGAACCCAGGGTATACTACATGATAGGCCAAAGGCTCAACTACTGAGGTGCACTCCCTCAGTAGGCATTGTATTGGTTGCATTTGTATTTGTCCTTCTTCTACTACCTCCACAGTGCAGTAGCAGTTTTGCAAAATGAAAACTGAGTTCTCAGTGTCAGTGGCTGGTCCATGGTTTTAGAGAGAGTAGAAAATTTATTAGCAAATTTTGGGGCAGGTTAACTCTAATCTGTCTGTAGACTCTCTGAAAGACTTGATTTCTTGTTTTGCCTAAATTGCATTTTGGGCTGAAAGAACACATTCATTGCTTAAATGCACTGCAAACAGAACTAAGGACCCACAGTTATCTGGAATTTGTACAAAATGAGAATTAAAATAGATACCTTATAATTGAAAGAAAAAAAAATGGGTGGAAATTCCTTTGGGAAATCTGGACATTTAAATGCTTCCATGTATGTGTATCTGTGGCGGGGATTGGACGGGGTGGATGTAGAAGGTCATTTGCCCAGGGGAAGATACATGCCTAACAAAAGACCTGAGACAACCTGAAGCTTTCACTTTGGGTAACTTTAGGACTAATGCTAGCCTGGCCAAAAATAGATCCAGTGCTTCAGCACAAAGTCAGTCTGCAAAAATTGACAGAGATATTTGTCTACTTTGAATATCACCTCTTCTCTCCCCCCAAAAATAGAATAAATGATGACGCTGCTAGTACTAAAGATGCACCAAAATTTCAGAGTGGAACAATCGACCCACATAAATCAGTAGTGTTTCTATACATTAGCAACAAACAATCTGAGAAGGAAAATAAGAAAATGATACCACTTCCCAAAGCATCTAAAAGAATAAAATAGCTAGGACCAAGAAGGTGAAAGGTTTTGAGTAAATGTGAAGATACTTGTGATCATGACTGGGAATATTTGATATTGTTACACTCAAAAAGAATTCTACAGATTCAACACAATACATATTAAAATTCTAATAGTGTTATTGTACAAAGAAAAAAAAACAACCCTTAAATCTGCATGGAATCGCAAGGCACTCAAATAGCAAAATATCTTTAAAAATAAGAACAAATTTGAAAGATTCGTATTTCTCAGTTTCAAAACTCGCTATAAAATTACAGTAATTAAATTGTGATGCACTGACATAATAATAGAAACATACACAAATAGGGTATCATTGAGAGTTCAAAAATAAACCAATAAACCCTTATATTTATAAACAACTGATTTTTGATGAGGTTTCCAATCCATTCAATAAAAAAAGAAGTGTTTCTTTGATACTGGTGCTGGAACAGCTGGATTTCTTCATGGAAAAAAATGAACTCTAATCCTTACCTTATACTATATAAAAAGTACACTCAAAATGGATGAACGGCCTTCTAAATAGAAGAACTAAAACCATAAAACTCTAAGAAGAAAAAAAAAATCTTTATAACCTTGGATTTGGCAATAGATTCTTAGATATGTAAAAAATAAAAAAGAATGAGCTACAAAATAAAAAATTATTAAAATTGTGCTTTGTTACAATAAATATTTATATACACCAAAAGCCATCATAAAAGAAGTAAAAAGATAAACTAAAGAATGGTAGAAAAGATATTTGTAAGTTACATATCTATTATTAGCATTTAATATCTAGAATTAAGATCTTTTATAATTTAACCATAAAAAGAGTGGTAACTTGGGCTGGGTATAGCTAAGTGGCAGAGTATTTGCCTACTATGTGTGTGAGTCCCTGGGTTTTATATTAGCACCATGAAAGAAAGAAAAGGAAAGGAAGGAAGGTAGGAAGGAAGGGAGAGAGGGAGAAAGAAAAAAGAAAAAAGAGAGAAAACAAGTCATTTTAAAACTTGGCAAAGGACTTAAGCAGACTTTTCACTAAAGAAGATAAATGGATGGCGAATACACATGTGAAAAGATGCTTAGTGTCATCAAGAAATTGCAAGTCAAAGTCAAAATGAGTACTTCTTACTCACAAAACAAAAACAAAAATAGGAAATAAATAGTGTTGGCAAGGATGTGCAGAATATAGGACATCTGTATATCACAGGTAGGAACGTGAAATATTGCATGTTAAATTTGCTAAAGAAAGCATTTTGGTGTTATTCCAAAAGCAAACAATAAAATTATTATATGCCCCAGAAATTCCACTCCTAGTCATACATCCCATACTTGAAGATAGGGACTCAGGAAGATGCTTGTAGGTCAGTATCTATTAAAACATTATTTACAATACCCAAAGATGGCAACAACCGTATTTGTCTATCAACTCATGATTGCAGGAACAAAATCTGTTGAAGTTTTGATATATTCTACAATATGAATTGGTCCTGAAAACATTATGTTAAGTATAATAAGTGGGACACAAAAGACACATATAATTCTGCTCATATAGAATATCTAGGGTAAGAAAAGTCATAGACACAGAAAGTAGATCAGAAGTTCCATGGGCTGGGGGTAAAAAAGAACAGCAAGTTATTACTTAATGGTAATTGTTTCTGTTTGGGGTGATTTAAAAAGTTTGGAAATCAGTTGAGGTGATGGTTAGCACAATTTATTATACCTTTTAGTTTAATTTTACCCTGAAAGGTGGTTAAAATGGAAGATTTTATTGTATATATGTATGGACATATGTATTTTATTAGTTATTTTAATAAAACTTGTCTAGTTCTTTCAAAGGAACATTGTAGAATCAGATTTTAAATTGCTATAAAATATATTTTGTGTGTACTCATGTGACATTTTGTACAGTTACAGAATTAAACAAAGAAAAGTTTGTTGTCTGTATTGTAAACTCAGGAGTTATATGAATGATTCCATGTTTACTAGAATGGACTTACTAGGTGGACATCTATAGGACATGTTTGTCTTACAAAAATTTTTGGAGGATACAATAGCAAAAGAGTACACAGTACACATATTAACAACAAAAGAGTACACAGTAAGCTCAAATATGTTAGCAGTTATATGAAATGAATTTACACTAGAAGATGTTCTTAAAATTTTGTCAAAATATTCATAATAACAAACTTAAATTGACTTTCAAGTAAAAAAAGTCTATTAATATGCTTATATGTAACAAGATAACAATATGGAAAATTTATCAACTTGAAGAATTTTCACCACCTTTTTAATTGAGAATGTAAAATCATAATGGGACAAAAGATCTATTCTTTCTCCTTCTGAATAATCTCAGTACTCTCATAAACCCTCAATTAATTTCACAAGTGTAAATATTTTCCCAGCTATATGAAGAAAATGGAACTAAACCAAATAAGATGTTTTTTAAAAAAACCATGAAATGGAATCATAAGCCAATAAAATTTTATTTTGTGAAATACCTAGCAAATTTTATATAGGTCTTTATATTTGATGTAAATCCATATTATTGAGAATTACACCTCCAAAATAGCACAAATTTCAATCACAGAATCTGGTGTTCTCTTTTTCATGCACATTCATATAGTTTCTAGCTAGCTACTTCTTTTGAGTAAATGGCAGATGCTATCCTTGAGAGATGAGCAATTTAACTACCTGCTGTGTCACAGATGCACAGATTCTGATACAGGGAGAATGCAATCTTACCCAGCACAGAGATTCACTGTTAATTACATTTTTCGTCTATAAACCATAATATATGTATTTTTTGCAGATTCTTAAATGGCTGAACATTTACTCACAGGCTACTATCTCAATTTACTTGCATGATAAAAACACAAAACTTTTGTTGTAACAAGTAAGTTGTTTCAGAATTGTTAAAAATAATATTTTCCATAGAAATTTCAATGTTTGCTGGAGAAAAGTATAACATATACAACATATTAAGGTTATTTTTGTAGATTTTAGAAAGGAGAAATATCTTGTATGACTATGGCTAAAACATTCATAATTTTGATGTACTGGTTGTGAAAAGAATAATAAAATCAGTTTTAGAGCAGTTAAATATTTACCACTTTTTGCTTTCACAAATTAAAATAATATTCATTATCAGCAGCACAAAAATGGCATTCTATGAGAATAGCTGAACAATATGTAGGAGGTCATCATTATGTAAACATAATTTATTCTAAAAACAAGTCATTTTAAAGTAAATTCATTTAAAATATTCACTTCGATTTCATAACATAATGTTTAAAAGATGTTATAATTTTAATCTTGAAAGTGTATCTAAAGTAATAAAAATATTTAAATTCCATTTAGGTTAATCTCAATAGGATTGGATCATTATTTTAACAATGAATTAATTTTCTGAATACTTCAAGAGTGTATCAAGGTAACTTTTGTGTGTATATTTGTATGAGTTGGTAATTTTTGCCAAAATTTGATAATAGCATATTACACTGCAATTGTTTCAGAGAATAATGAGAAAGGAGGCCATTTTTTGCCAAAATATTACAAGGCTTTATCAATTTTCCCAAGGACTTCTCTCAATTCTTTGATATTCAAATCATTCTCTTTTGAAGCAGATATTCTATCATCATCCTTGCCAATAATTTTACTAAATTTCTAACCAGTCCAATTCTGCTGTACCCTCATTTGTCAAATGCTTTCTTTGCCCATGACTAAAGTACCCTAACTTTACTTTATTGGCTTTATGATTTAATGTAGTTTTTCAAGATTGTCATTTCTAAATTGTCTGCAAATGCCAATTAAAAGATTTTAAAGATGTCTTAGAATGGTTCGTAAGTCATGTTTGCTTATCCTGGAATTTTGAAGACATTTTTGAAGTCTAATAGTTGAAATACTAATTTAAAACTTACATATTATCTAAAATGTTTCTGGAAAGTGTTCAGTTGTGCTTTATTGAATACCAATTCCTGAAGGACTTTATTACTTAACCGAGGTGGTACATTTTGTTATTTTTTTGTCTGTTTCTCATTGACAGGAAATGCATCCTTATAATTGCTCTGTTTGGAAGCTGTTTCAGTAAACACATTCCTTTGTTGATTCTAGTTGAAAATTCTGTATCTACACAGACAAAATCAAATTTCCATCCAAAAAAATAATATTTTACATATCCCGAGCCCATACTTCGATGTACATTCAGTGCTCTGTCTCACTGGCTGAAGTTTTCCATTTCCATTTCTCATTCCTCAGGGTATCTTTAGACTTCATTGCTACAACCTCTGGACCATTGTGGTTGTAAATGTCCAAATTAAAATGAAGTTTCCAAAACTAATCAAGTTTATTCAAACTTATTACTCATAAGCATAAAATGTTTAGACCATTTCTGTGATGGTGCTTTAAAAGAATAAAACCCTCTTATTTTCCAAAGTTCCTGTTCGCACTGAAATTGACAAGTAGTGATCTATTGCAACTCTTTCCTAAAGTGACTTATGCCTCATGTCATTTCTCTTACCTCCAATTCTACCTGGGAAAGGGAAAGTATCTTTTTTTGTAGTGACTACACTTTATCTCTACTGCCACACTGTCTTTTTTAAATCAGTTTGTGTCTATAAAACACTGAGGCACATTATTTATATCTATTATACATGGACTCTTAAACAAATTTTCTCAAACAATGAGTAATAAAATAATTCTTATATATTCTCTAAATTTCACACATGAAATTCAATGTTTACTAATTTATGTTTTTATCCTAAGACATTGTTCTTCATTTTAAGGGTGGATTATAATTTTCTCATATTTTGTATTCTTTAGTAATAGATAAATTCAAACTCAATTTAACTACATTTGCTGGGAAAAAATAAAATAATAACACACACTTACCAAATTTGGAGAAAATTCATTTACTGACTTTCAATCTAAAAAATTACATAGACCTTATGATCCCAAAGAAAAAGAAGAGAGAAATAAAATGATTCTTAGTTTCCTGTGACTTTTTCCTCACCATCTTTGTTCTTGTTTCTTCTTACATTTTTATTAATAAGAGATAAAACAAGGACCTACATTATACAAATGCTACTAAACAACTAGGGAATGGTAAATATTGGATTTTGAATCATCTTTGAATTGTTAGTTGACAAGAGTAATCAGATAATATGGGAAATAAATTCTCTGATGTTAAAAAGAAATCAGGTAAAATTAACATTAACTAGAGATAATTAACCTACGTAGTCCCACCACTTGAAGGAATTTTGAATATAGCTGTCACCACTGTTGTTTAGGCCACTCTCAACTTCAGTCAATATCATTACTCTATAAAGGGTAAATGTTATTTTCTACTCTAAAGTTTCCTTATTTTTCATTGTAAAGACATAAAAAATAAAATAAAATTGAAATTGCAAATGATAAGGGTATTATTTGCCTTTGCCTTCTCTGGTGTCATCATTCTTTCTTTCTAAGAGAATTTGCTTCCTAAGGTTTCTTGTGCCTTGAAAATTATGTAATATCAGTTCTTACAATGTACCCATGCCTCAATTATTAGTTTCTTGTGTAAAATGAACCCAATTTAAAAGTAGATTTGGGAGAAGCAGCTGAAGACTCCTAGTCCATAAGAGAGACGTGAGTTTTGTCATATAGCTTTTCTGAACCTTAGTTACCATGTTCAAAAAGAAGCTAATATATATCATTTATCAAACATATAGGATTGAGTCTGAAACATTAAAAATTGAAGAAATATACACAAGTTTTTGTGTACTATATGTGAGGTTTATTATATTTTGGGTGGTCTCATAGGATTATTGAGAAGATTAATGCACTGGTACATACAAAAGGCTTTAAATGCTGCCTGACACTCAGGAAGACATAAGAATTCAGATCTTATTAAAATTTACTTAACATAGCAGTTTTTAATACTTAGCCTTCTATTTTTACTTGTCCCATGTTCCTTTACATCATTTAGATAAAACTTTTTGCCTTATTTACAGAATAAGATTGTTCATATCTCTCTTTATAGCCTTGATTTTAATGTTAATTTCACCCTAAAATGACTAATTTGTTCTATTTACCTTAGTTCCTACCATTAGTATCTTAGTTTAAGCTACCAACACGTTTTTTTCTGAATTTTGTAACACTAGGTTTAATTCTTCCCATTCTTTACTTTTTTAAAAGAGTAATCTTAAAGTGTAAAATTGGATTATGTCGGTAATTGCCATTACAGTGCTGGAATTCAAACACAAAATAATGTATCTTCCCCAGATAGCAGCATGGGCCAAATCCGGGCTGTTCTCCTCAGGTGGGTTTATACATCTTTCATCCCTCTATGGAAAGAGTATATTTTCCTATGCAGAGAGAGGCTATATGGTTCCAAGCCTTGGGCACATGTGTTCCATCTAAATCTGAAACTTAAAATTTGCACAGAAGTCTGTATAGAGTCGTGGCTACACTCCACTTTTGACTGGAAACTCCCTTTGTTATCCATTATCTCTAACACAAAGCCTGAAGATTGAACTTTTGACTATTCCAATGTCTGTCTTTCTGCCACATTTTCTATCTTTTATACTAAGTCATAGACTCAAAGAGAGCAGGGAGGTTATGTCTTCATCTCATGAGGATACCTTCAGCAACTTAATATTTATGAATGAATAAATGAATTTAATACTATTTTTGGTTTGTATTGGAATGCATTACTTTGCTATTTTGCTATTTTAAGAGTCTAGTTATAAATCTAAGTATTAAAAATGAGGCTAAAATTGCATTTTTGCAAGCAACATTTATGCTTGTTTCCAGCAGTATTGCTTTCGCAGACCATGGTGGCCTTTCAGCGTTTAAGAGAGATTTATAGGGGCCTTAAATTGTTTCCTCCTGGCCTTTTTGGCAGGCATATATGTGTTGCCAGGGCTGCTTCCCCAGAGTGTCTGTGCCATCCGCTGAGTGCAAGGCAGATGCAAGGTGCATGGTCCCTGCAAACTCATGATATTGCAGCCTCTCCACTAGGCTCCATAACAATACCAAACCAAAACTCTGTGCTGGTGCATTTGCTTTTTATAATGCCATTGGGCAGATAGGGTAAATAATAATTAATAAGAAGAATAAATATACTGAAAATGATTCGAAGGGATAGAGCAAGTAAAATGCTCAATATCTGTATGAGACACACTCAGAATCATTGCATATGGTTCTATCTAGAAAAGATACACATGTAAAATTTATTATGTTTTCATAGAGCATTGGTTTGCTTTTCCTATCCCTTCCTCTCCACTCATTTCGTATTTTTTTCTGTTCACCTAACATATTTCTTTCCTTTCCTATTTTGTTGTTTCAAAAATAATTCTTCAGGTGATTATTTATGACTTTTAGCTATTGCTTTAATTAACCACTTCATATATATGAGACAAAGAACAGATCTGTATTTATCTAAGAAACAGAAGGGTCAAGAATTGTTCAGCATCCCCATTTTTTTTTTTTTTTTTGTGAAAACCTGGGATAGTCTTTGGGAACTTTAAGAAATCTCAACAGTAAAATTTTAAAACAGTGTCTAATACCAAGCAGAAATGTTCGTTTATTTGTTTGCTTGATTTAGCACATAATAGCTGGGTGAAATAAATAAATGGGAAAGGACCAATCTAATAGTCTTGGTGTTAGTGATGGTTCAGCTCCCATACTGGCCTTTGAATTATTGTGTCTTTTTAAATTTTGGCTTTTTTGAGATCCTTAGTAAAAAAGAAATAACTTTGGAAAATGCTTTTTGTATCAAAACAAACCTCTGGGGCTTTTGTTTTTAATATAAACTTTCTGTTTCTTCTCTCCTTTTATGTCAGAATTTACCTCTTATTTTGTTTTAGCTTTTAGCCTTTATACTACTCCCAAGTACCTAGTTTATTTTACATTTTATTGTTTTAGGGTTAATTTATGATTAGTTCCTATTTTGCATTTGGACAACTTTAGAGAATCATAAAATGAAGCAGAATAAAATAGGGATGTTACCCTATAATGAACTAGGAGAGAAAGAAAGTACAAATAGCCAAGGAGTTTTCAACAATTCACAGGTACAAAAGGTATACCAATTTCTAGGAACTAGATTTAATATTTTTCACATATATAAAACTCAGTCAAAGAGTAAAAACAAAAAAAACCAAAAAGAAATGATTAAAGTCAACACAAAGCAGGTAATACAATGCTTAAAAAGCATTAAGTGATAAGTAAGTAAATGACAGCAGAATTGTTATACATCCTTTTAAATAGTTCTACTATTTACTATTTCCTCCATTATTTTAGATTTGGTCTGATTTGCTTATGTTTTGCATACATTTGTTTTTCTTTAAGCCTGAAACGTCTTTACTATATTTTATTTTTGAATAGACTTTATTTATTAGAGCAGTTTGTTTTGTGCAAAATTGAGAGAAGTTACAGAAATTTCTCATATACTTCTTGCCTCGACATATATACACATTGTCCTCATTATCAACATCCCACTACCATGACACATTTGTTACAACCAATAAACCTGTATTGACACATCATTATCAGCTCTATAGTGTGCACAAGGACTCATGTTGTAAAATTTGTAGATTTTGGAAAATGTAGAATGATATATATTCATCCTTTGTTGACAATTCTTAACTACCTTTTTTGAAGTCATCTGCTTTCTATACATTTTTACTGTTTCTAGTCTCATAATATGTGCAGCATTATCCTATGGTTCTGATAGGTTTTTTGTTAAAAAATTTTTATCTCTTTCCAGTATGTTGATGAATCCATAGAAAGAAGTATTTGCCTCATGAATTTTCATAGCATGAGTATTTATCAGAATGTTTTACAATAGCAGAAACTCTAGTAATGTCTATTGAATAAATGAGCCCTAGATAGACAATATATTTTATGCCCATAATTTTGAATCTTTTTCCTCACAGTTCCTGGATGAGTTCTTAAAAAAAAAAAATGCTGATGTCAGTGTCACGTGTCTGTTGGTCCAGCTACTTGACAAGTTGAGGCATGAGTATTTGTGGCCAGACTAGGCAACTTAGACCCCATATCAAAAGAAAAAAAATATTTTCTTTTCAACCAGTATAAGGTCATCATAAACAATATTTTCTGATATCAAAACAGAAAGGATTTTTCTCCTAACAAAGCAACAAGGACACTGATATGGAAAGACTGTGCTGATATGGAAAGAAATTATTTTTCTTGAAAGATGAGTGTTAAGATTATTGAGAACAACTTGTTCCAACAAATTTAAGGTGGTAGGTGAAGAGAGATGGAAGCACAAATATATTCCCTGGAAAGTGTTTCTGATAATTTGCTGTGAGAGTCAACTTTGAAAAACTGCAGCTAGAGCAGGTAGGCTCACTGTGATCAGGAACTGTGGGGTTCTCAGAGTGGAGGATTCAAGCTCAAGGTGAGCCAAAGAAGCCGAGTTGTGAACAATGACAAGCTCTGCAAACAGCAGCTGCAAATCAAAGAGCAATCTCTGTGTGTGCACAGTGTGGAAGGGACTGCAGGTTACAGATGGGGCTTTTCCACTGCACCTGCATACACACACAAATAGCAAACACTGACAGTAACACCATCTTCGAATAACAAGGGCATGGGGAAAATTACTTGTTTATTTATTTCCTCTGTACTTTTACCATGAGGGAGTTTTATCAGGAAGGATCCAATTTAATGGATTGAACACATAAGTCTAAATAAGGTTATTTATTTTGTCAGAATGAATTTCTATGGCTGATTTTGACCTCTAATAAAGACATTTTAATATGATTCTTTTCAAAGTACTACCTACCACTAGCATATAAGCCCAACAGCATATTATAAATATATAGCTGTGTTTTTGAAACAGTAGGTTGCTGAATCAAAATTATCTCCAGGGAATGCATCTGACGTATAACCTGTGTTATGCATCACCTTCTCTGAGAGTGTAAGGAAAACTAATTCCATTCTTGGAAGGATAGACAGGCTCTGACACAATTCGCATTCAGAATACCTCTAAAAAGAAGATAATAAAACTATCTATATGATATTCAAGCATTTTCAGTGTTGGAAAAATAAAAGTAATTAGATATTCTTAATAAGTTGGCACTCTCCATTCTTCTTAGAATTACTAAGGGAAAAAAAGAAAGTAAAAAATCCATTTCAGGAGAGTGATTACTCAGAATTGAAATTATTTTTTCTCAGATTCAATAGAAAATTTCCCTTAGGTACATTTCATTTATGAGGGAGCTAAAAAGGAGAAAGGAATACCACTAACTTCAAAGTGATTTTATGCAAGTGAATTAAATAGTTAAAATTTTATTTTGCATAAGCAGAAGTGTGACAGAGTAAAGATTCATTTAGTCACCATCAGGCAGTTTGTAATGTTCATTTTGTTAGTCACTAAAGACAGAGACATGAATAAACCGACATACTTGTCCTTGTAGAGGTCACAGCCTAGTAAGAGAAATTTGATGTATTAACAAATAAGTACAGAGAATGCTGTCAGAGAGAAATTTCCTGTTTCTTGGACCACAGAGGAAACATCCAATATTTTGTGTGAGTTAGGAAGACATCGGAATTGAATAAATAAGATTTCCTTGAGCAGACAATCTTGGACTTCAATTTGAGAGATGAATAGGAACTTTCATAGCTAAAAATGAGGGCAACAGGAAGAGCATGAGAACTTCAGGCATTGGGGATATAACTCAAAAGCAAAAAGAGCATTACTCATGCTGAATACGTGTATTTCCTGAAGATTAGAGCTTAGATCACAAGAATGAACTTTGCCAAGAAGTGCATTCTTGAAACGTGTCAAACTTTTTTTTTTTTTAAATAATATATTCCCCCCTTAGGGTTGTAGAAATATGATCTTCTTTTGCTCTTTGAACATAGAGACATCATGAATAGTGGAAAGACTATCAGCTTTTGTGGTCTGACAAATGAGTTGATATACCACCTAGAACCAATTATGAACTAAGTTACCTCTGACATGAACTTAAATTCTAAAGCTGAATTTGCATATGTGTTAAGGTGTAATGAAAGCTCTCTTTCACAAGATTTACTGTGGAGTAAAGGAGATAGTCACCCCAGATGTGGGAACATAGCATACAAGTAAAGAGACATACTAGAATATAAACTTTTGCTTTCCCTATCTTTTTCGACTTCTTTCAAACATTCATTGTGATCATATAAATTTTTCTTTATAGATTTGACTCTAATTAAAATATAGTTAAATTTTTATCAAAGGTAATTACCAATTTTAGTTACCAATTATTTTAATTTTTTCTAAATACATTGTGTTAGTCATCTCTGTGACCAAATATCTGACAAAAACTATTTATTTCAGGCTCATATTTTCAGAGGTCTCAGTCCATGGTCAACCTACTTCAATGTTCTGAGCCTAAGGAGAGTCAGAACATCATGGTAGGTGGACATAGTGGGGGAGACCTACTCAGCTCTTGACATCTGGGAAACAGCTAAAGAAAGAGGTCAGGGACAGATATAGTCCAAGGCCATGCCTCTAGTTATGTACTTTCTCCAGCCACACTATACCTGCCTGTAGCTACTACCAGTATTCAATTTAGTTATCCAGCAAGTAGATTAATCCACTGACAAGGTCTCAGCCCAACCATTGCCTAACAGAAGGTTCCCTTCTGTACCTTGCTGCATTTGGAATCATACTTTCAATACATGAGCTTTTGGGCACCATCCTATCCAAATCATGACATATATTATATCAACTTATGTGAAATTAAGTTAATATGGCAAAAATATAGTAGAACATAGAAAAGGATAAGACTAAAATTCAGAATTTTTGGAAGTCAGAGAGAAGGTCTCCTTAATTTTTAATCCTATCTGTCTTATTCCAGGTTTGCCAGCTTTGGCTATTGTGTGTTATACACTTTTCTCAGTGCAGGTTACTTGTGGATATCTTTAAAACAACATGTTAGCAAAGCTAAGAATTGTGGTAACTTGTCTCATACTAACTGTATTGTGCTTTAATCCTAGTCAATAGTCTAGTGGGCAAGCAAGAACAATTTCATAAAATAATCATGGCAATCATATGCATATACCTAGTTAATATTGATAGAGAAACTTATATGTTAAAATAGTAGAAAGAAATACATTAATGAATATACAATTGAGAAATATGGTGTTTGAAAAATGTGAATGCCCTGTGAAATGTGATTTTCTTGATTAATACTTAGGAATTTGACTATTTCACTTCCCATTTTAGTGAAAGAAATGATAGGAATGATATTAGAAATAACAGCAATGAGTATCTATTTTGTGCCTATGTCATCACATTTAATTGCCACAAAATTGTTATGAGGTTATCCCCATTTTCCAAGTGAGGAACTGAAAGGTGATATTTTGAGACCTCATAGAGAATACATAGTGGAGCCAGCATTAGAATGCAGACTTAGCTGACTTCAGTCCAGAGAATCCCTCAATGCTCTTGCCCTTTTGGATTGTTTTTAGACAATGAAAGGAAACAATGACCCTAATGTCTTTTTGTCTAGTAGTCAATATTGAGCAATACTTCAAAGTTCTCTTGAAAAACCATCATCTTCTTCTACTTACTGGCTCTGTTTTCATTTTCTCCACTGTTTCTATACATGTTTCTCAGACAACTAATTCTCAGAGCCTTCTTTTGACTCTAGATTTTTCCATTATTACATTATTTTTTCTTTTCACTCAAAATCTGAATTGTCATACTCTAGGCCCTTTTCTGCTCCAGTAGTTGCCCTCAGCCAGTGGAGAATGTTATATTATTTAGCCAAGAATAAGGACCAAAATAGGCTTTGTGTTGTTATGATCTTACATGAGATTCACCTCTTTCACTAGACCTTTGTTTTAATATGTTGCTTCTTTTCTGAAAATCCAATTCAGGTTCATTGGAAGACTAATTCAGAAAACTTGAGAGATTCTAAAACTAAAGAATATTTCTTCCACCAAATCATTAATTTTGGAATTAATATTGGAATAAGTTCATGCACACTAGTCTTCATTAGCAGAATAAATTTCTCCTCTGTTAGTGCCGTTTTGCCTGGATATTTTTATGGAAAATACAGGTAATTTTAGATTTGAATTTTATAGACTATGAATCTCAACATATTCCTTATTGCTAGTTTATGAACACCAACGATTATATGAGATTCAGTTTCACATAGTCCTAAAATTTATTTTATGGTTTATGAATAGGAGTCTTAGGAAAGTCATACCAGATTTTGCTCTTAGGAGATACTAGGAGAAAAGTAGGGCCTTGGCTAATTTCATCAAACAAAGATTACAAGTGGAATAATATATATTTCATAGCTTTATAGAACTATTAGTCACCTTAAAGTTGCTTAAGTCTAATTATAAGTTTTTATAAATGAAGCATCTTATGCCAAGGCTATTTAAAGGAAAAACCTAAAGTGATACAGATGATTAGTAAAAGAAAATTGGCTACTACAAAATTGGCCATATTTTGTACTTAAATTTAGAAAGTAATGGTATCTGAAGAAATATCAGATGTAGTTGGATGAAATTTATGTTCTATATACAACTACATTAGATTCTTCCAACTATTTCAATATCCATCAGAACTGGCATTGATTTAATCCTTAAGGACCATCTGAAGAAAAGAAAATCAAGCAAAGCTTATATTTTACATTCCCTTTAGGAACACTTTAAATGTAAGTTCTACAGTTCTTTCAAGATAGTAAAATAGCTTTTGTGTGAAGATAAACTGAAGAATTGGTAAATGGATATGCAAATCAGGAGATGAGATTATTGATGAATTGATGCTTAAAAAAGGTTGTTTGCACATTTTATGCTTTTGATTTTTAGAAAAGTTTAGGAACAATCTTCTTAGAAGAAGTTGTTTGTTTTTTGTTTTTTTTTTTTCCACCAAGATCAAGCTGCTTTGGAGTTCTCCACACCAACATTCTTAACTGTTTCTAATTGCCTTGTTGTGCTATTCTAGACATTTGTTCCTTGAAAATTATGTCATCCTTAAAGAAAAAAAAGGCCTATAGAACCCTATTCCTGAGACTCCTCTTTAACTGTTTCCACGTTTTGGTGAGGTCAAGGGAAAAACAAGATAGGATCATGGCCAGAATAACAACATAAATTCTGTTTTGAAGGACATTGACTTTCTCTCACTGACTTTCTTTCATGACTGGCCTAGGGCAATCTAAAGATATCTGTAGAAAGTTGCTTTTGCTTATGTCAGGACAGGTCACACAAGTAAACTAAGCAAGCTAATAATATGTCCAAATTTCTGCAGCCTAATATATAAAGACCTTCCTCATTGATGACTGATGTGGAAATGAGGACACTGTGGGAAGAATATGTGTCAATCTTCAAACTGGCCACCACTGGACAAAACACTGTCAGGGACAGAGGTGCTGTCTGTTTAGCTTCTTACCATTGGACCTTCCCCATAAGTATTTCTCAATAAAACCTTATGCCTCATATGTTATTTCTGGATCTTTCTCTATAAATAGCAATATGAGTGTAAGGTGAGATAACGATGACCGAAAAGAGGCCAATTAAAACTGCTGAGCAAGGCTTTATTGATATATGCTCCTGGGTGAGACTCGCCCATCCAATAGAGCAGGTCTGGGAGAATTGTGCCCAGGCTCAGCTGGTTTGAAATTTTTATGGGTTTTGGGTAGGAGGGGGAGGTCTTGGGACAGGAAAGAGAAGCTTTGTGCAGGAAGGGGTGTTTGGGACAGGAAAGGGAGGTTTTGGGAGTTCCCTGTCCTCCTGGGGTTGGTCAAGGGGATCAGGGGATTGGCTGATTAATTATAGTCATGAATTGTCAAGGCTGCCTGCCTGATGGTGTTTGATTGATTGCTCTCTTGCGCATGTGGGCTGCCTAGTGTTTTGTTTCCCTTAGCTGCCTTAAACCGACCTAACAATGGGTATTTTGAATAACACAGAAAAGTGTGACTTCTGGATTCCAGTCAGGCATAATGTTTTGGTTAATGATGATCCACATATACTCTAGTGGTCCCTTTAGAGTACTCCTCTTGTCTAACGAACTCATAGCTAAAGAGACCAGAGTAAAAGAAACTGCCAGAAAAGAAAAAGAACTCCTAATAAGATTTATAGTTTAGAATTTAGCAAAAGCTTTTGCAGACTTTGACATACTCTATTAAAATTTAAAAACATGGATCTCAGCACCAAACTGCTTTCATTAATAGAGAAGAATATTCATGGTAAATATTTCTGTACAAGCAAATCTATGATGGAAAAAAGAAATAAAGTGAACTATCGTGGAGTTTTTTCTGAAAAGGAGTGACACCTGCTCAGGAAGAGCCTCAGGTCCTTCGAGAGACGTTTCAGAAGAAGGCACAGTTAAAATAGGAGATGACAGCTCCATGTATATATGTTATTGCCACTGAAGACCTTCCAGTGGGACAGGAAGTAGATGTCAGAGACATCTAGTTGATGATCCTGGCCCTGCTTTGGTCTAGACTAATGTGTGTGTTCATGCTTTAATTAAAAAACAAAATTTATACAAACAGGTTTTAGGATAGTGAAATCTGATAGAGTAAGAATAAAAAGTATTTTTGCACAGCTGCACAAGGTGTTTGTGTGTTATCACAAAAGAGAAAAGAGTTTTTAAAAAACTAAATTTTTATGAGGTAAAAGTTATAGTAAGCTAAGGTTAACTTATTTTCGAATTTTTTTAAATAAATTTAGTGTAACCTAGTACATAGTGTTCATAAAGTCTAAAGTAGTGTACAATAATGCCCTGTGTGTTCACTTTCACTTACCACTCACTCACAGATTTACCCAGAGCAAGTTCTAGTCCTGCAAGCTTCATTCATGTCAAGTGCTTCATGTTTGTGTACAATTTTTTATGTTTTGTACTTTATTTGTATTGTATCTTATATATGTTTAGATGTATTAATAATTACCATTGTGTTACAATTGTCTATAGTATTTGATACAGTGACATGTGCACTGGTACATAGCTTCAGAGAAATAGGCTACATCCTACAGCCTAGGTGTGTAGGAGGCTTTGTGGTCTATGTTGTGTCTGATGTTTGTAGAATGACAGTATTACCTAGGATATATTTCTTAGAACAAATACCTATGATTAAGTGATTTATGACTGTACGTATTTGTACTTCACAATCTATGAAGAGTGGGAAAAATGAGGGATATTAATTTGTTGTATATTTAGCAATTAAATTGTAAACAAAATAAACATTTCTCTAAATCTGATCATATAGGTAATAATGATTAACCTATTAAGCTCTGAGTTTTTAATTCTGGAAATATTTTAATGAAATAAAAACAAGTGCAATAAAATATGTCCAAAAACCATAATATGGACAGTCTATACTATTTATTATATTTCTTTGTATTATGATAATGAGGTTATGATATTTATTATGATTATATACTTACCTACTATATTTAAGCTTTTATAGGTGTTTTATATCTGAGATAATGGACAAAATGGTTTAATTATAATAGAAGAGATACTAATGGCATGGTTGCTTCTACTTATATTTGGCATTAAAAATAAATGTAATACACACACACATATGTATAAGCAAAAGATATTTAAAACATCTCAGCCCCATGATTATTAGAAACTTTTACTAGAACTAGCAATATTTTTTGCCTGTCTCTGTTAACTTGTGAAACAGCCATATATGAAAGACAAAGATAATTTTTTAGCTTACCTTATTTTTTCTGATGGTAATACATTTAATGTGACTGATTTTCTGCTCCAGTTTCTTTATATATTTGTTCTATAAGCAGAAAATATAGCAAACTAACTTAAAGGCGATTCTAGTTTGGATCTGACTTTTAAGTCACTATACTGGATTTTAATAAGTTTTAAGTAAATATCTCAAACTGTGTCATTCAAAAGTCTCAGTAATTTGATAAACATAAATCTATTAACTAAATCGAGTTTATTTTCAGACAATGTCATTTCAAATATCATACATGAATGCATCTATCAAAAATATATTACAGAAAACCAATTTTTTTCTTTCCCAAGTCTGATTTATTTCTTGTAACCTCTTTGGGTTTGGAAATGCAATTAAAATGAAAGTGGATGTCCATGAATCCTATGTAGATATATTATTGCACACAAATTGTCATAAAGAAATACATACATGTTTATATAAATATGCATAATTAAAAATTAGTTCATATAACATTGTTTCTTGAAAATAATATAGGCAATATACTATTACACATGTACTAGACTGTTGATAAATTCCTTCAAATGTAGTAATGCAAACTCAGTTCAAATAAAAATATTTATTCAATAACAACTTTCTTGCAAAGCACCTTTCAAACATATACAATCCTTTAAACACATACCCCACAAAGACACTACTTAGTATACAGGTATAGAGTTACTATTTATAATGCTCTGTACATCAGGCCCAATGTTTAGTATTAGCAATAGAATTAATAATAATAATAATATATTCCTTGATCATAAAATTATCTTTCTTTATAATGCTTCCATTGTATTGGTGAGATTAAAAAGATGAATTGAGTAGATTAGAAAGTGCTAAGTAACCATTTTGTCATGAAAGAAGATTATTACCATCATGATTTTACTGAGGAATCTTAGAAATGCTATGATGTAATATGTCTTTATCAGCTATTATAATTTCATTTGTTATGATAAGAAACCATTTTATTTTTATGTTCAGGTTAGACAATAACATGCAAATGCAATAAATCATTGATTAAAAATTTGACAAGATTTATTTCAATTTTGTCTTTCACACTTAACCAAAATACAACTAGTCACTTGAGCATTTAGAAAGCTAAGCATTATAAGGTTTAGACAAACAGATCAACTGACCCCTTTTTTTCCTTACCATTTCAGAAAGCTAAATGCACACTAATGGAGTCATAGATACTTTCATATTTTCATTTTATATACAATACATAAAAAATATATATAAAATACATACCCTATATTATTTATTTAATATCTATGTACATATGTATCCTATACTGAGATACACATAATGGTACAATTAAAGATCATATAACATTTTATTTCACAATTATTAAGGAAATTATTATTTTCAAATAAAGTTCACTTCAAGTCTGTTAAATTCATACTTTCCAAACAAAAATATGCACACATGTCACCAAGGGAATAATTTTAAAACAGAGTTTTTAGTCCCACTTCTAACGTTGCTTATCCAGGCGTTTTGAAGTCTTCCTATTAATTTGCACTTCTAATTCCCAGGTAATACTGATGAATAAGCTACAGTTTGAGTGACATTAGACTAGCTAAAAGATTCTCCATTAGATTATAATCTGCTCAAGAGCCTGGTCTGTTGGTGTTTCTCTTCCCTAAACTGTGTGCTTTACCAAAGACACTAATACTTATATCTATATTATGCATGTAGTTACAAGGCTAAGCCTGAAATCACATGTGACAAAACATAGCTTGTTGATTTAGAAAGAGGCAAGGCATAACCATAGATAATGCATGATGATTCTACATAACTTTATATTCCCACATCATTAATTCTGGTAATTAAATGAAAAGTTCCTCTTAGACTAAGAGCTGTACCTACAAGGATAACATCAAAGATGATACACAATACAGTTCAAGAAGTTTGTACTTTTGACACAAAGTGCCTCTTTTAGAGAATAAAACTTAGATGTCAAATTCTACAATCATTAATGAGAATATTCTTATAACAAGAGGTGGAAGCATGGAAAGACTGAGATCAGCTACCTTTGTTACTTGGAAAGCAAGCAGGAAACATTTTGCAGATTGCTCTGGGAGAAAGCAAAGATTTCCATAGACCTTAACATGAAGAAAACTTAGCACTTACAGATTATTTTGGAAAAATTAATCTGTGCAAAAACAAAATGCATAATATTATGATATTAACTGAATAGGAAAAATCAGAGTCTCAGATTTATATGTTTGCTAGCATATAATCTATTTTTCTACCACAAGATATAGATTCCAACTGAATTTTTAATGAAAAAAAGTGAATTTTTGTAACAGGAACAATTATTCTCATTTTATAACTAGTTAAATGAATTTATAAGCATTGCATACTGTTTTCAGTTTAAGAATGGGTCTATATATTTTTGTTAAGTCCTTTGAATATCAAGAATTTTAAGTCTTTCAGGTAATGTTATGAATTTTATTTGGGAGACTTCTATATAATAATTATAATCAGGACTCCAGGATTCTAAGTGAACAAATGTGGCTGAAAGCACATCATAAATAATTCTGTATTAACAAGGCTTATTTCTCTGTGTACTCTATAACTTATGAATCACTATGAATTGATGGTGCTCTTTTGCCCTTTTCTTTTGGCAGCTGACAAAACCAACTATGATTTCTGAATGTAGAAAATCACTCTAGTGAAATACACTGTGCTGTTCTAAGTCTAATATGCTTTGTCCTTTTAATTAAAAATGAGGTTAAGATAAAACACTTGAAACGATAGCCAGATCTTACTGTTCTCTATTTCCAATGATGACCTACCCAGTTTATTTTACAAAGAATATGGGGACTTTTAAAAGATGAAACTATATGATAACACAGTGATATTTCATTTAATATGTCTAAGTGTTTCCATTTCCTAGTATTTCTGACAACCAACGTGGAAAGATTACAAAATTGAAGTGATTTTAAGCCTAGTATCCACTCTAAAATCTGTTTAATGATACATTTCTACTGAAAAAAAAAATAGACCACTAATGTTTTTGAATGATATCTGAGTGGTTTTATTTTTAAAATGGAATGGTTATTAGAAAAGCATGTAAAAGTAAATGGAAAAAAGGGTATTATAATATATCAAATGTATCTGTATTATTACAGTTCTGGATGGGATGCAGAAGTGCAATTTAATATTTATACATACAGGAGAAAGCCGTTTGGAAGCTCTGGAAAATTATGAAGTCCATGTTAGTCATAGGCCATGCAGGAGTGTGAGCAAGACTCGTCTACCTACAGGCATGTATTTGATTACAAGGTGAGCAGCTTTCATTCCTCATAACTCTTGATGAGTTTATAACCTCTGACTAACAGAAAAAAATTTTGCTGTGAAGCCACTGAATCATTTCAAAATCCTCTGGGAAAGAGCTACACATTCCATCTATAAAAAGCCTTCAGAGTTGTGCTGCTAATGTATGAGCTATACATGATCAAAAGAAATGTTATTGTTATGATATCAGAACTTTGCGATGCTATTTATGAACTACGATATCCCCCCTCACAGTTTTTGGGGAAAAAAAGATAACAGAGCACTATCAAACCAGTTAAAATGAGATTTAGAGTTCAGTTAGCACTGTTAAAAATATTCAAATGCCAACCGGGCGCAGTGGTACACACCTGTAATCAATGTCAGCTACTGAGGAGGTTGAGGCAGGTGTATGGTAAGTTTGAGGCCAGACTCAGCAATTAATGAGACCCACAGCAACTTAGTGATACCCTGTCTCAAAATAAGAAAAGAAAATGTGTGGTGATGTAACTCAGTGGAAAAGTGCCCCTGTGTTCAAACCCCAGTATATATGTTCATATGTATGTGTGTTTATGTACATACATATTTATTTCACACACCAAAAAATCTCAGACCTTTTGTGGATTGAAAAAGTTGTATGAGGAGAGGACAAAAGGAAGGGGTGTCAATTTCACATATCAATATCTATTTTTTCATTCAGTTGTTCAAATAACTTAATAGTATCCTATGTGTATTATTCACATTCATTCCTACTCACCATTACTACTACAGATTGAAAAACTTTATTAGACATGTGAATTGCTATTGACCAGCTGTTATAACTACATTTTCTTGGGCCAAATGATTAGTTAAAATTATTTAAAGGCTTAAACTTCTCTAGCAATCATTAATTTTGGAGATGACACAGGTCCTGTGATGTTTTTGAATTTTCTTCATCTCTCTCGTGTATTTGTACTTTTATTCAAAACATGTCATTAACTTTAAACCTTATACATGTGTACATGCATATACATGCATGCCAAATACAAATATGTATATGTGCATGTATGTTCATATGTATCTTCCTCCCACTCAGGGAGAGTGAAGAGACAAGTGTATATAAATGCATTCCTTCACAATCATCTCAGCATTGGATAAGAATGTCACATTCTCCATGATTGTTTCAGTGAACAGTGATAAAGCATTTGTCTAGCATGTGAAAAGCTCTGGGTTTAATATATAATTAACAATAATATGCTATTTTTGTATTTTTAAATTACATTTTATTTTTCAAAGCTTGACAAGCCAATCATTCCTACTTGTCACTTAGATATGTTTTAGATTAATTAAAATATTTTTAAGTTATTGTCATAACTTTGTGTTTCATCTTTGCAGTTGATGAATAACTGGATATTATTTCATATGCTGATAGTCTCAGACCACAAACTGAAATGTATTATAGTAGAACCTTACTATAGTAATCACCAAATTGGAAGCATTAATTTTTTTCTTTAAGATGCATGTAATATTTTGATCATTGTGAAATGATTCCCTCATTCAAGCTAAGTAACCTGTCTTTACCATCTTATCTCTTCAATTTTTATTTTCTTAGGGGGTGGAGGAAAGGTGGATGAGTATATGAGAACTACTGTAGTAGCATGTGCCAAATATACAGTACTTCATTAACTACAGTACTCATGGTGCAACATTACTAACTTTAAAATAAAATGAACTCTCACATTTTATGAACTCTCACATTTTTTAAAATATTTTTATTTTAGTTATAGGTGTACATAATACCTTTATTTTTATGTGGTGCTGAGGATCGAACCCAGTGCCTCGCACATGCTAGGCAAGCGCTCTACCGCTGAGCCACGACTCCAGCCCCGAACTTGCACATTTTGATGTCTCTGATGATGTTATAGGCTACCAAATATACTGCATTTCACATTTATTTTAATTATAGGAAGAATCTCAAAAAACCTGGAAACTATTTGCAGCATTATAGCATTTCTGATTTAGAATATAAAGTTTAGCAAGAATAGAAAAAGGTAATTAAGCACGTAAATTTAAAGGAATCTAATTTCTGTTGTTGACTTAACCATAAGCCTCTAGGCTTCAATCAAATCTATTATTTAATGAAATATCAAACAAAATGTGCTATTTTTGAATATCTGCTGTTTATAAGGATGTGTTGTCTCAGAGTATTTACTCCCAGAGGTAATCCTTTTCAGTTGAGAAGGTCATTGGGGAATTAGGATCTGACTTCCTATTAGACTAAATACTTTATCTATTTTTGCAGTATGTTTTATTTGTTGTGATCACTGTGAATGCTAAGATAACATGTCTCCATTTTTATGCTCTGCTGAAACATCTATGTGTCACCTTCTGCATAGAATGTCAGTGGCTGAGCAATCAGAAATGGAAGAATAAAAAATTTCAGACCATTCTGATATAGCATTAGTGACTGCAAAAGATAATGTTTGAACTTAGTGATATAAATTCCAAGTAAGCAATAGAAGGCAGAAGAAGCTGCATTAGCTAGTGCTTATCTAGCCTAAGATTTACACACATGGGTGGTCAAGCTGAATGTTAATATCACACAATCCTAAATTCGGTAGTAAGGACATAGGAAATAGTTAGGCTGGTACCATTAGATAAGAGGAAAAATGAGCAAAGCACAGTGGAAGATAGGTCATTTCTTCTGTTCTTTCTCCAACTACTTTTTTCTGTTAATATTTTGGGAGAACTTGAAGAAAATTTAGTATTTCCTGGAACATTTTGATTTCGTGAGTCAGCTTTCATTATTGCAAAGGAGAATCATGATCGTTTTCCATGCTACTAAATCTATCATCATGAGTTCTGGCTTTGAAACTTCAGAAAGATCTCACCTATGCCTTAATAAATTTAGCACCAAAAGAAATATTTTAAAGAAGATTTTAATGTAAAATAAATGCAAACATGTAAGAAAGCCTCGTTACTGTTCTCCCAAGTACAGTTGGAAAACATTCTCAGGGGAATCTTATGTGATAACCCTGCCCCTCATCTTTATCTTTCTGCCTTCTATTTTGTCTTTCTTTTCTATTTGATTATTTGTATGTGCTTTTAGAATTAAATTTTCTTATCTTTTAAAAAGGGTCATTTTTATGAAATTTTCCTTGCAATGAACATTAAGGAAAATAGGTTTTTCTTTCTTAATTGAATAACAATATTATCCAATGCTATATGAGTATGTTTCAAACAATTAAAGATTTGAAGAAACTTAATGAAAAATTATGTTTTTTTATCTCAATAACCTAAATCGTTCTTTAGTAGTTGGTTTGAGAATATATCTAGTTCTTTTCTTCTTTTTCCACCAAACTTGGAACATTGGAGAAAAATGTATGTATTACAAGCATGATTACTTGCAACTTCATGTTAAACTAGTCTATGCATTAAAAATGTATACACTATGTTTTGTTTTTCTTGAGGAAGAGATTGCAGATTAGGGTTTTGTTTGGAATGACACCTTAAGTGTCTCAAGAAATTAGTATTACTAGATTTTCTCATGATTTGTGGGCTTCTGATTCTGCTGGGTGCAGAGCTAGCTGCTTTGCTTCTGATATTTAGCACTCTCCAGCATCCCAAGCTAAGGAAGAGAACAGAAGTCTTGTCAATTCCTACTCTCTCTTCCCCTTTCCTCCTGTGCTTATCAGTAAACTGGGCAGTGGAGAGGGAGACCTCAGAGCTCAGATATTTGGCTTCTGAGGGTGAAACACAGAACTAAGAAATAGTCTTGCACTTTTGTTTTTTATTATTATGCTAAATAAATAGAGGTCATTATAAGAATTTGTGAAGTGAATTTTTAAAAATTTATTTATTCTACTTAGGTATACATGACAGAAGAATGAATTTTGATTCATTATACACAAATGAAGCTCAACTTTTCATTTCTCTGGTTGTACATGATGTAGAGTTACACCATATGTGCAGTCATACATGAACCTAGAGCTATGATGTCTATCTCATTCCACCATCATTCCTACCCCCAGGTCTTATCCCTCTCCCCCTTTGACCAAAATTCCTCTATTCTTCCCATGTCCCCTCCTCTATTATGGATCAACATCCATTTATCAGAGAGAACATTTGGCCTTTGGTTTTTGGGATTGGTTTACTTCACCTAACATGACATTCTCCAACTCCATCCATTTACTGCAGATGTCATAATTTTATTCTCTTTTAATGCTGAGTAATTAGTTTTGATTTACAAACATTTGAACATTTTTTCATATATTTGTTGATTGATTGTATTTCTTCTTCTGAGAAGTGTCTGTTCAGCTCCTTAACCCATTTAAGGATTGAGTTGTTTATTTTTTGGTGTTAAGTTTTTTGAGTGCTTTATATATCCTGGAGATTAGTGCTCTATCTGATGTGCATGTGGCAAAATTTTACTCCCAGAATGTAAGGTCTATGTTCATCTCATTGATTGTTTCCTTTGCTGAGAGGCTTTGAAAATTTTTTTCTGACTTAACTCCTACTAAATTGTTGGTGTGCAAGTAAGCATGCTGGATTTTAAAATATATAAATTACAAACAATTATACCCCTTCACAGTAGTCTAATTTAACCATGTACCTTCCTTTATACTAAATTTTTCACCTGCATTTTTTGCATTTCTATATGTGCAAATACCAATTTTCTATTATATCCAAAGCTCAGCTAAAACACCTTCTCTAAGCACTGACACTTCCTTGATCCTTGTAATTTGTGTGTGTGTGTGTGTGTGTGTGAGAGAGAGAGAGAGAGAGAGAGAGAGAGAGAGAGAGAGAACCAAATTCTACTTCTCTCAATATTTGAGAATCTTTTCATCTTCTGGAACCAAAGCGAGTTGTTGAATTTTCAGTAAAATGCCCACTGTTGGTGGTCTATCCCTATTTTTCTCTGAATAAAAGGCTTATGAGTTTCTTCTGGAGTTTGTTTGAATACTCCCTAGAGAATAAACTCATGCATGTTACTGATGATTGGTTTAGGCATGACAATATGAACAGATCTGAAAAAGAAATAGAAGGAGTTTTATTGGTAGAACTTCTGCCAAATACTTACTTACTTGAGAAAAAGAGGAGATGTTAGTCAACTGTCTTACAAATTATTTGTATTTCTTTTTTGGTTTTAGATAATTTTATGATGCTTAGAAATGTTGTAGCTAGTAAGCATGAAAAAATGGTTAAGCATTTACAGAGAAGCTTAAATTTCTAATATTTAGAAATATTAAATTTCTATATATTACTAAAAAATCTGGAGCTTCCAATTTATGTATGTTTATTATGTTGGAATAATAAACCATCATACATTCTAAAAAAATAAAAAGTTTTTTGTATTGCTTTATTATTATTCTATGTGTAGATCTGAGTAATAGCCACAACTAAGCTGTGGAGTTATTCCATCAATATAAAGATATCTCCATGCTGCCCTTTTATAGTCATACCTATTCCTACCCTGAACACCACAAATATTGGGCAAGTATTATCTGTTTTCTACCTTTTAATTCTGTAATTTCAACAATGTTACATAAATGGTATTTTCCAGTATTATTTAAACTTTTAAGGTCAAGCTTTCATAATTTAGTATAATTCTCCAGAGATCAATCTTAGTTGTGTATGTTTGTAGTCAATTCCTTTTAATTGTTTAGTAGTATTTCATAGTATGGAAGTACCACTATCTGTTTAACTTTTCACTCACTGAAGGACATTTGAGATGTTTCCAATTTTTGGTTATTACAAATAAAGCTGCTATAAACATCAGCAAACAGGTTTGTGTGAATCTAAGCTTTCAATAGTCTGGGTAAAAGTCTGGGAATAGAAGTGCTGGGTCAAATGGAATTTGCAGGTTTAGATTTTAAAGACAATACTGTTTTCCAAGTGGTTATATAAGTATATGTATTCACTCTAAGCTATGAGTCATCCTTGATTGAATTTGGTATTATCAGTATTATTTTTTTAATTTTAGGAATTCTGATAGGTATAGCGATAGCTGTTTGTGGTTTTAATTTTCATTGTTTTAATGGCTATTAATACTGAACATCAGGTTGAGTTTGTAGCTCAGTGGTAGAGCACTTGCCTACTACATGTAAAGCACTGGATTTGAGTCTCATCACCACGTAAAAAACAAACAAATAAATAAAGGTATTGTGTCCATCTACAACCAAAAATTAAAAATTAAAAAATAATACTGACCATCACATATGCTTGTAGGTTGTCTGCATTTTTTTTCCCATGAAATGACTCTTAAGGTATTTTGCCCATTTTCTAATTTGATTTCTTTAAAATTGAGCCAGATGTGGTGTCACACAATTGTAATCTCAGAGCAGCGGCTGGGGAGGCTGAGACAGGAAGATCACGAGTTCAAAGTCAGCCTCAGCAACAGGGAAGCACTGAGCAATTCAGTGAGGCCTTGTCTCTAAATAAAATACAAAAAAAAAAGTAGGGCTGGGGATGTGGCTCAGTGGTTGAGTATCCCTGAGTTCAATCCCAGTACCCCCCCCGGCCCCCCCCAAAAAGAAAACTGCTGATTTTGCAAACTCCTTACATATTCTAGATTCCAATCTATGGTTTATTTGTGTTTGTGGATTGCAAATAAGTCTTCCCTATCTGTAGTGTAAGTTTTTATTCTCTCAACAATGTTTTTCACAGAGCAAAACATTGAGACTCGTCTAGGATGTGGCACACTCCTGTAATCCCAGCTACTTGAGAGGTTGAACCAGGAGGAAGGCAAGTTGGAGACCAATCTAGGCAACTCAGTGATACCTATCTAAAAATAAACACTAAAGAGGTGTGAGGATATAGCTAAGTACTAAATTGCCCTTGGAATTTTTAAAAAGTTCAAATTTTTAAAAAGTTCAAATTTTAATGCAGTGAAATGTATTGGACTTTGTTTTTATGGGCTGCGCTTTTGCTATTAACATTTGTTAGCATGTTGCTCTCAGAATCTGAAGTCCCTGGCTTGTGTTCTTTCTCTCCACCTTTCAGTTTTTAATGCTTGTTCTATATATAATGAGTAAGGTTTTGTGTTTCTGTGAAAATTATATCCGCTCGATCTTTGCAGAAGCAGAAATCAGTCAATACCACATGTTAAGTTTATCTCTCATGAAAGAAACCACCTACATGGCCTTTTATAAAGTCTGTGATCCTCTGGTAAACATTAAAACAACCCAAAACACAAAGCAGTCTAAGAATATGCCCATTCTCTCCTAGGCTCAATTCAATATGGTCACAGAAAATAATACATGTCCAGATGGCTAACCCAAAGACAATAGAACTATGAAGAAGATATTCTTTTTAGAAAAGACTGTCTATTCCCATTAACAGTATATCTGACCTCAATTTTAGTTTTGCAGATATTATATATCAACTTGTGGCTGTGTGGTTACGAAGCAAGCCTATGCTTATTTTTAAATAAAGACTTTAGAAAAAGTATGTTAAAGATGAAGATGAACTTTGGTAAGAAACTGAGTCTCTGAATTGTCTCAGAAATGATCACTTACAGAAAAACCACTTTGGACTACTCCATGAGAAGGTAAATTCCACTGAGGTTTATTTGTTAGAATAGTTACCCTATTACAATACCTGAAGAAACAGGGTTAGTAGCTACATTATTCCACACAGCTCATTTTTACTGATGAATCTGAAGCACCAAAACATTGACAGGCATAGGAAAATAGCATAATTAGTTATCCTATAATCTAGATTTTCTCTTTGTTATGTTCAAATTATCTTATAATTTTTCTAATTCTTTTATAAAGAAGATTTTCTTCACCAAACCAGATAACAGAGTACTAGAAGGAAGAAAAGCATTCAAATCCGTTCATTGACTAAATGAGTTAAGGTGTAAATTTGAAGAAAAAAATACAAATGCAAGTCTTTACATAAATAGGTTAGTTTTTTAAGTCTTAAAAATCTCTGTAGAAAATTAAGTATCTTTCTCTCAGGAAAGAAAAAAAATCTCTCTCTAAGTGTCCTATATCGTACTGTTGAAGCTATCATGAGGGACATTACAGCTGCTGCGTTTTATAGGGTACTATCTTTCCCTATTAAGGCCAGAACAAATTCCATTGTTTAAATCATTCATCTCCTTTAAATATGTATGAAAGCAAAGTATTTGTTTTGATATACTGGACTAATAATGTTAATATTTAAATGGCTCCTCTTTTATTCCTAAAGTAATGCTTCATTATTATGTGAAATATAATATCACCTTTGGTTATACTGTTTTAATCTGTTTGGCTATATGTTTAGTGTGATAGTCTTGCATCAATTTACATAGAGAACACTATATTTTCAATGCTGAAAGGGACTAAAAATTCATATTTTGACATAGGGTTTTTGCAAGGAATAAGAGAAGTGAATACATACAATCCACAGACTACAAATGACTTTTGAGTATGAAATATGTTAGTATATCTGAAGGTGCTTGTCTTTGATTAATACATATCTACTGCTTCCTAATTGTCAGAGATCATCATTAAACTGACAGATTAAAAATGGATGTTCTGAAACTCCTTTAGGATTAGTAATATTTAACAACTAGCTCTCATAAAGTCAAACCCAGCAGTATTACTCATATGCCTTTTTAAACCTTTTTTATATGAGTAAAACTTTTGTATTTAACTTTTTATCATGACATGAAGAATTTCAAAAAATGTATAAAGGTAGAAGAAATAGTATGGCAAACCCTAAATTCCTATTACTTGGTAATAATAATTATAAAGTAATGGCCAGACTTGTACCATCTATATCCTCCCTATTCCTCCTGAATTAATTTGAAGTAAATTTAAGTGTCAAAAAAATTTCTTTAAATAAATGGCTGAAGCAGGATTAGAATTATGATAAAAAAAGACTATTGATAAAATTCAAGTTAAAAGAAAAATATAATATACATTTATATATGAACATACATATTATTTCACATTCAAAATCAAGTTCAAATATACATGTATTTCCTTTCCTTAAAATCTTAATTGGTAATAATTTCACCTTGTTTCTCTACTATAAGTCTATCATTATTCACTTTATTTTGTTACTTACTAATGTTATTAGTTGATAAATACATACTAAGACAACTTTTGCCATTCTGATACTTGCATTATAGAAGGTAAGTGTACATGAACAAGAATACAGCAGTGGTAGCCAGGTGTGGTAGCACAAGCCTATAATCTCAGTACTTAGGGAGGCTGAGACAGAAGAATTGCTAGTTCAAAGCCAGTCTCAGCAATGGCGAGGCACTTAGCAACTCAGTGAGAACTGTCTCTACATAAAAACACAAAATAGGTCTGGGGATGTGGCTCAGTGTTTGAGTGCCCCTGAGTTCAATCTCCAGTATCAAAAAAAAAATACAGCAGTGGTGATAAATCACATAGAAAATACACACCATGACATTTTTAAATATGAGAGCAAGAGGAACTGAATAGAAAAATTCAACTCCTCAATTTTTTAATTTTTTTTTCTTTGGTACTGGAGATTGAACTCAGGGGCACTTGACCACTGAGCTACATCCCCTCAACTCCTCATTTATTACCAGTCTTCTTACTCCTCCGTAGGTACATGTACCAAGAAGTAACTGCTCAAGTTGTATCAGCAAATGCCCATGCTCATCTTTGGAAGAACTTCCTGTGCACATATTTAATGTATACTTTTTAAATGACATATGCAACATTTGAACATGATTTTTAATTGTGATCATTTACTTTGTTGATCTTGATAATTTTAAATTGACTAACTGAGAATTTGCCAGTGTAAGAGAGAGACATGTATAAATATTACAAAATGAATATGTGGTACATTAAAGTTAACTACACATTCTTGGAAATACCTCCCATTGAAATGTCTGGACATGGTCTCCTACTAATTAACACAGAAGAATACAGAGAAAGAGACAAGGCATCTCTTTCTGGGCTGATGCCACACAAAGCAGAAAGCTTCTATTTCCTGTCTCTTAGAATACTTTTATGAAACTCAATCACTTGCATGTGAAGATCAAGCACCCTTACTAAGGGGTGGATGGACAGGAAACTCAAGTTCTGCTGCTGGTCTCAGTTGAGATTCCAGGTGACTTCCTGAACCAAGTTACCTGCCATGTGAAGAATTGTCTTAGATTTCTTTGTCCCAATTAGATTCATTCCAAACTAATAAAAGCAAAGTGTATTATCTCTAAATTGCAGGTTCTAGAGCAAAATAATTTTTTGTTTGTTTTAAATCACTAGGTTTTGCTTGTTATTCAGCATTACATAATCCTATAAGAATAAATTTCTACATAAATTACTTTTTTTCTTTTTCTTTTTCTTTTTTTTTTTTTTGGTACTGGAGATTGAACTCAGGGGCACTCGACCACTGAGCCACATGCCTAGCCCTATTTTGTGTTTTATGTAGAGACAGGGTCTCAATGAGTGCTTAGCGCCTCGCCATTGCTGAGGCTGGCTTTGAACTCATGATTCTCCTGTCTCAGCCTCCCTAAATGCTGGGATTACAGGCTTGTGCCACCGCACTTGGCCATAAATTACTTTAGATGGTGGGTATTTTGAATGTCAGGGCTAACTCTGATGTTCATTCCATTCTCAGGCAATCACTATGGTCAATAAAACATCAAAGTGTTTATTGCAGTATCTCTGTCCTCCTTGATGCCCTTACTCAAGTGCAACTACTTTTCCAAAGCCTCTCAATTTTCCCTGTGTATCCTGTCTTCATCTTGCCGTCATGCTAAACTAAGTCATAGAGTGAGTTTGATATATTTTCAAACTCACAAAATCTGGTGTCAAACTCCCCTCTACACTAGATATAAAAATCTTTGAAAATAAGAACCATGTTTTTTTTTAATCCCTTAAAGAATAATGTTTGCCACATAATCAATGTTTACTTTTGAATGAATGAATGATTTAAACACTGCCTTGCTTAAGGGACTTTATTTAGTGAATGTGTATAGCTTTTCTTTCTACTTAAATGTAGCTTACTGTTATAACTTTATGAATTCTAATCTATCTTTTTTCAAATACAATTATTTTTAAGTAGATTATGATGAAAATAATCCATTTTTCCACAACTATGACATATTTTGAAATAAAAACTAGCAGGGTACCTATAGGATGCCGTTTTCTTTCCTGTCGAACATAGTACAAATCAATCCTATAATATAGCATGTTCTAAATGAAACTGTACATGTGATGTTGGGGAGAGACTGAACCTCCAGATTTTATCTCCCTAGTGACATCCACTTAACTCCTAGCAACTAGGATCTAATAGCTTAAAAAAGAAATAGCATATAAGGTTGAATTGAATCAGGAGATCAGAGACAACATTATTATTTTAACAAAGATAGTTTTTAATAAATAATTGTTGTCAAAGTGTTAGACAAAAAAAAAAAAGAGACAAAAAGAGAACTCTAAGGTTTTAGCTGTAAGATACAGCTGCCACCATTGGAGTGGGAATCTGATGGAATTAGCGAATCTTGCAACTTGAAGGAGAATCCCTGTGGAATTAGGAGCTGAATACCTAATAGAGGAGCTCATCAGGCTGCTCCTTATTCTTCTTAGGAGTTTAAGGGGAATTATTCTGAGAATATAGAAAAAAACAAAATATTTGTTCCTATAACCACTGCTGTTATAGGAACAAACTGCCCGTCGGGAGGAAGAACAGTTGCTGAAGCTTCCTGAAGAGCAGCATGCCCACTTCTTCTAGTACTTAGGTCTCCTCCTCCTTACTCTATTAGCTGAATCCCACTAGAAGCATGCTGGAAAAGCAGAAGTGTGTTTTTCAGTAACCCAGTCCTTATCTCATAGAGCTGAGCACGGAAGTGTCGTGAAATTGAGGGAAAACAGCTTAAAAATCAATCGATATGGGCAAGTATTAAAACCACAGTACAGTTTTGGACCCTTTACATTCTCATCCACCAAGACTCTTACATTTTCATTCAGTTATTGCTTCTTTTTCAGAAGAGGGATTCTCATTTAGAAAAGTACTATTTTCTTTATAAGGAAGAAATATCTTCATAAGTACTAAATATTGTCTTCATAAGGAAGAAATTTAGATTACAGATATAATGAGTAAACATACAATTACTACATCTGGATTTGACAGGAGTCAATAAACTTGTAAACTAGTAAAAATTGGATACAAACAGAAATATGGTTATATGTGTATACATGCTTATTTGTATTGCTTTTCAATTATAGTACAAGTGGAGAAAATGTTTTTAAAGAATAAAGGTAAAGGATAAAAAAATCAATAAATAAAAACAGAACCAACTGGAAGTAGGAAGCAGATAAGAGAATAAACAAGAAAATTTGATATTGACATAAATTGAAAAGGAATCAAGAAAACTGCTATTTATCTTTGATATAAGTAAGTATAAAGCCTATTATTAGCCTAATGTAAAAATATTTTTAAGAAGTGATAAGATCAGAGAAAAATATAATCATTTCAACTTCATTGGAATATGCTATTCTACCACCTCCTCTCTTTTCCCAGAGCCTTGGAAAACTCTGTTTAACTTTGAGGGTTGTAGCTTTGCTTCATATTCCTTTAGTTTGGGCATCCAAAAGTATGGACATGTCTCCAGCATTTTTGCTTCACAGCAAAATCACATTACTAGTTAGAAGAATTTGTGTTTATTATTTATAAAATTTTACTTAGTGTAAGATAGTAGTGCCTTTGTAAGTTCATTAAGTATTGGGATATTATTTAAAAAATGAAAAATGTCAGAGTGAGTATAGCATAAGTTCTATAAATGTGTGTACCAGATAAATAGATCATTCTCTTATTTATTGTTTCATTGTTAGTCTGTTATTTACAACTACCCATCTGTCTCTATTCATCTATCTTTATTTTCATGTATATTAAATTTTTGTATAATGTAACCCCTTATGGAAATTGAAGGATGTTTCTGCAATATGGGAAACCATCAAACCATAAAATAATGCTTAATATTTCCTAAGTAAATTTTCTAGAAAGAGTTGACCATATGGTGCAGCATGGCACTTGGGCCCTTAGTTCATTCCAGGAAGGACAATGGTTAAAGGGGTAGGGTTTAGTGGAGGGAAAGGGTAACTGGTGTTGAAGATACACAGGCTTAAAGCTTCAAAAATCTAATTGTCGACATACAGAGTTGAAAACACTTGTGTTTGCCTGTCTGTTTCCACCACCAATTAGTTTAGATTGTCATTTGATAACACTTCTGTGATTCTTATTAATGTTCTTCTTGCCTAGCATTTGCCTTTACTTTGCCTTCAATGAAATGTGAAAATATTAAAAAAAAAAGAAAGAAACCTGCTTTTAATTTATCTACCTGGTCCATACATACCTTGAAGACTAATATGTGCCCCAAATGCATTTTTAATAAAGGAAAACAAACAAACAGACAACATAAAATTCCTTTTCTGCTCTGTATCATGGTTTTAGTCAATAATGCACTCAAATACTATTTGTGTTCTCCGTTTGGATATTCAGTTGTCATGGTACCATGATAAGAGAGAGTAACTGTATTTCAGAAGAATGTTCCTTTACATCTTCAATATTTATCATTTAAAATAAAGGGATGCAGCTTCAGATGTAATTTTAATTTGGGGGATTGTATTCAGTAAACAATGAGACAGAATCCCAAAATTTGAAGGTGTTTATCCATGAGTTTGGTATTTCCAAAAAAAATATGCAGATAAAAGTATATAGATGCTGAGTGTGGTGGTACACACCTGTAATTCCAGCACTTTGGGAGGCTGAGACAGTAGAATAGTGAATTCAAATCCAGCCTCAGCAAGGGTGAGGCACTAAGCAACTCAGTGAGACCCTGTCTCTACATAAAACACAAAGTAGGGCTGAGTGGTCAAGTACCCCTGAGTTCAATCCCCAGTACCAAAAAAAAAAAGTGTATAGACACTGACCAGGAAGCTCTATTACTTAACTATATCTGAAATAGTAAGATATTTCAGAAAAGTAAAATTACAAAATATTAATGACTCCAATGAGGGAAATAAGAACTACAAATTGTTTCTCATTACCAAGTTGAATTTTTAAAAGAGACACAAGTAAAATACTTAAATAAAAAGATAATCACAAAGAAAATAGAAGAGGAGAAATAAAGAAAACACAGGAAAGGGAAAGAAAAATATTTAAAAAGAGTTGAAGAAAGGATATGTGCAATGCAAAAGGAGAGTGAGAGATAAAAGTACAGCTAAATAATATCTGAGAATGAATTTACTTCACTTTTGAATAGAGACTCTACAGAATCATAGAAAATTCACTGGTTTAGAGGTTGGTGTACTTTTTTCTTTTTCTTTTTCTTTATTTTTTTTTTGCAACCAAATTGTATAATGAACTTAATCAGGGTGTAATTTCTAGTGCATGAAGCCATTCTGGTATTTTAAAGAGCTTTACATAAGTATTTCTATTTTCTCCTGATTCTAAAATTTCACAAAAGCCTAGATTTTGCCACTTTTAAAATACTCAACACATTGTAAATTAATGCACCATTTTCTTGTTAAAATCAGCCTTGCATAAAATGATCTGTAGCTGAACAGGAGCAATAGCAAAGGTGTGAACTACTTCAGGGAAGTGCTAACTTCAGAGCCCAAATGAGAACATTTAAATGCTAAAATTTTCAGCAACAGCAAACAGATGTTTCTACAAAATATCATTTTTTTTCCTGTTTACCAAACTAGTTTTTCAACACAGGTATACTTCTGAATTCTTCAAACTTGGACTTTCCTTCCACTTTACCAATTTTCAGTGCCCATTCATCCTTGAAATGTTTCATTTTTACTTCTCCATCTCTCCTCTTCTGTGGTAATTGCAATGGAAGATGGGTATATGGTTCTGTTCTAGAAAATGAATTCAGTATTAGTGACATGTACCGGCTGATGACAGTGCAAACTGAAGGCCATTGTTTTAATCACAGTAACAAGAAACCAGACAACATAACTCACAGTTGCCTGAACAACTATTCTCAATTCTATCTTGAAAGAAGGGACAGTGATTAACTCCTTAGGTTGAAACATAATTAGTATTAATTTTTAAAATGACTGTATGATATAAGTATTTCCTCGGAAAGACATATTGTATTGATGATGCCAATCAAATAGCCATTAGGCACTACTGAATTTGGATGACTCACTAAAGCAGACATGTGCCTAATAATTTTAAATTCCAATTAAATCTGTGATCACATAGAAATTAACTGTGAAGATGAGGATAAACACATATTTCAAAGGCAACTGGGATGGTTGTAATGTCATCATTAGCAAATTCTGTATTCCATGGGATACATACATTTCTAATAATATGTCTTCTTAAATATGTGAGCAAATAAAATTGTCCTTCCCTGTCCATAACTGTTCAACCAGTATGGCTAAAATGCTAAATCCAGAATAGGACTCATCGTCACAAACATCCACAAATTATTTTGTGGAGTTGAGAAAATAAAAATGGGCCTTACACCCAGGACAGCTAGGTATAAGTGTGACATATCTTCAGAGTGAAAAAAAATGTGCCCTTGTACGCATTTCTGAATTTCTTTGAGCACTGCTTTTGTCATCTGTGAAAGAATGGGGTAGAGGAGATAATTACAAAGGTTTCTACTTTCTAATATGCTCTCACTGAAATGGCCATGGACTTTTGAATCGACAGAAAAATTGCCATGGAAAATGAGAAAAATCTAGATTCTGTGTTAAGGTAACGGTAAGAAAGTGACCCCTTATGAGTAGTTAGAAGCAGAAGCTTTTTAGTGTTGTAATTTGAGGTAGACCTGAACCAAGTCTCTTTCTATAAGTATATTGTATGACTTGATTCCACCATTAAAGCTTAAATATTTTGTACTTTAATGGATTTTGATCATCAGGATTCTCCTTAAAAGGCAATCATGGGACATAACATACATTATGTCTGGTAGTAGCCAATATTCTAACTCGAGTTGGTTTATAGGCACAACCTTCCAGATAGGACAAAAAAATATACACAGAAGACCAGAACCTAACTTTAAGGAAGGGAAAAGGCTCAGAAAGAAAAAGAGCAATACATACCTCCTGACTCAACTTTTTGGTTAGACTAAGATCTAAAATCTAAGATCTAAGGGTTTTATAAAGATTGAAGTGAATAGAAATTACAGAAAGGCATTGCAATTAATCATTGATATAAATTTCATAACATTTATAATCATCTAAAGACAGAATCATGTTTATAAATGTAATAGGCTCACCATTTTTGGAAACTAAGCAGAGTTTGGAAAATCATGAGCAAATTTGTGGATAAGATCCTTGCCTGAAATAAGCATTATATTTTATTTAAAAAACTTTTGAATCTGTTTCAAACTATTAATAGCCCCTATAGAAGTATGAAGTAGAAATTATGAATTAACATGGAAATATTTTTAATTTATAATATTTTATTTTTTCTAAATCACATGTTATGGATGTATGCCCAGCCCAACCTATAGGAAAGATCAACTTTACCTAGCTAAAGAATTACTTTAATACAATATTTTTCAGGAAAGCAATAGCAACATTAGAAATAAACATATTTTGTTAAGAATTATAGCATTTAAGTCTTATAAGAAAGAAAGATATACATCATTTTCATTTTACAGATGAGAAAATTAAGCATCTGAAGTGAGTTAACTTGCCTGTGACCATCTTTGGAAAATGGTTGTGACCTACTCTTTTCTTTTTTTACCATATTTTTTATTTGCTATATTTCAATTATACATAATAGTAGAAATCATTATGCCATATTGTACATGCACATAACATAATTTGATCAATCTCATTCTCAAATGGTCTAGTCTTTCCTAACTTCAGAATCTTAAAATTCTCACCATTTCTTCCCCATTATATCAGATATGTGTGGTATTTTTCCAGTAAGCTTCCAAGCAAAGATCTTTAAAAATAGAATAGACAAAAACTGATCTAAATGATTCAGCTACTTTCCTCTATAAAAATACTTAGGTGGATAAAGTATTCCCGAAATTTTTGGAAGGCGTTATGATGTTAGAGACAAACTAAAAATAATTTTCATACATTGTGGAAATGTGAACAGTTATTAGATAAATAAGTCTTCTAGTCATTTGTTACAGAAGTATGTGAAAAACAGGATTGATTTTAACAATCCAATATTACTCAGAGGAAATAGTCATTGCTTAACACAGAATAAGCAAAATTGCCTTCATGCTGTCTTCATATATATGAATATAGAAGCCAAATTTTAACTACTTTTCCTGGAAAAGAAATGTACAATGAACATTAAAAGACTCACAATCTTTTCAAAGATTTTACAATTTTCTTAAAACCAGCAGCTCTGCCAATTTGCTAAAAAACCAAGAAGAATTTTAAGAAATTTTAAGGTCTAAATTCATTGCTATGAGAAAATGTCTAGTATTAACATACATATCTCAAGATGGTTATGAATTCTTTAGATCAAGTATTTTTACTTGTTGAAAACAAGCTCACAAATGTTTACAGATAACCTAAATTAAAAGTTGCTAACATAAGAATAATCACATTTTTCTTATTCATTAACATTGTGAATATAAAATCTACATGTATCATGGACCAGTGAAATATATAATTTTAAATTTTTTATTTTGAAAAAAATAGTAGAAACTATTACATATAAACCCAAAATTTTACTTTCAATAGACTAAAGCATTTATAATTTTAAGGTGAACAATTTAGATCTGATATTGTCAACTTTTTAAAATTTTTTGCTGTTTTACTAGTAGGTATACACCGTAAATCTTCTGAAGATGCATTGAGTAGAGCTTTTGGGAATTTTTAGAGATTCTACCCTGCAATCTATTTGACCACAATGGAATAAAATTACAAATCAATGACAGATTAAAAAACAGAAACTACTCCATCACCTGGAAACTAAATAATATGCTACTGAATGATGCATGGATAACAGAAGACCTCAAGGAAGAGATAAAAAAATTCTTAGAGGCAAATGAAAACTCTGATACAACATATCAAAATCTCTGGGATGCCATGAAGGCAGTGCTAAGAGGAAAGTTCATAGCACTAAACTCATTCATCAGAAGAAGTAAAAGTCAACAAATAAATGAATTGACTTTTCATCTCAGAATTTTGCAAAATAAAAATTTTAAAAATGCACCATGTATGTCTCTTTAACGCTTGTAAGACTAGAATCCCAAACAAGAAGCCCACTAAATTCATCTGTTAATGACAATTTAATTTCATTTGCTTTACTTTACATTATTAGAGAGAAGTTCATGTTGATTTCTAAATATGACTTTCAGTCATATGAGCTTTTCACTGAAAAGCTCAGTGCTTTGATTTGTCCAGGACTTTCTTATAGGTCCCGGACACGAGTGAGGGAAGCTTGTAAGCCCCTGTGCAGCTTGTTCTTGTTACCTGATTTCATTGAGATGTTCTGAGAGCTTATGCTTTCTGAACATTTCTGAATCAAAGCTGCCCAAGTAACCTGAAGGAGTACTTGTAAAAAACTATGTGAGTGTGCTGTTCTTTCCTTCATTGCCTATTTTTGTTTTTATTGTTTGTTTTTGTTTTTGTTTTTTTTTGGTACTGGGGATTGAACTCAGGGGCCCTTGACCACTGAGCCACATCCCCAGCCCTATTTTGTGTTTTATGTAGAGACACGGTCTCACTGAGTTCCTTAGCGCCTCGCTGTTGCTGAGGCTGGCTTTGAACTCGCAATTCTCCTGTCTCAGCCTCCCTAAGTGCTGGCATTACAGACTTGTGCCACTGCACCTGGCTTCATTGCCCATTTTTGTATCTCAAAAATGGAACCAGTAAATTGGAGGGGTAGAAATTATTTGGAGGAAAAATTCTATTACTTTTTCCTAAACCACATAAAGCATATTAATATTTACAAAATTCTTTAAAGTTTGAAAAATTTAAGTAGGCAATTATATCACTGATAAATTAGATAACTTCTATCCTGCTTTTTCTACATTAAGAACTAAATACTTTTCTTCTTCAAAACCTATGGTCTGATCTGAGCAATTTGCTCATTAAAAAATGAACCTGAACATTTTAGAATATGTAGCACATATTTGAGTATATTCCTAATTATGATTCTCTAATGATAATGCATATTTTATAATACATGACTAAAGTATTATGGATAATGACAATAATATCTTGATGGAGCAGGAAAAAGATTTTCTCCATGTTTAACACTTAAAAATAGCAGCATTATCAACAATTTAAAGAAAATACAGAGAATAGCCAAATCCATGCCACATGAAAACTATAATCCCTTTCTGGTTATTTAGAACATTGCAGCAGATCATAGTAGATGGACACATGTCAGCAGTGGCAAGAGCAACTGTAACAAATGAGCCTATTCCACCCAGTACTTCAGTGCATGAGATAGGACCTATGTAATGTTAGAGATAACATCTTTTGTATCCCTCCTCCTTCCTTATTCATTCCTTTCTTCCTCCCTGATTGTTGTTATTTTATTGTCTTATGCTAAGAAATGGGATACAGCACAGAATGTAGTAGCTGTAGCTCATTTATTCACAGAGCTTAGAGCCTAAGATGGGAGGAAGTCAACTGCCAAATTTGCATACAAATAAATATAAGTAGATATAAAACTTTGTATACTGTATATTGTATATTATGGCAAGTATAATGTCAAAGGCCACTTTGAAATAAGTTAACAATAGGGAATATTCATACAGTGTTAGGTAGCTTCTCTGAGAAAAGTGAAACTGAACTGATACTTGCATAATAAAGAGACATCCATGGAAAAGAATGGTTGTGTTTATGAAAAATAATGATTCACCTAAAAGCACAGAATAGAGTTAAGATTTGCACACATGAATGATGGACAGTGTAGATAGATGGCACTAAGTAAGAAGAAGAGAGATTCATCTTGAAGATTCAGGAATAAGCAAAGACCACCCTAGAGAGATTTCACAGTCCTTATTAAGGGATTTGAATTCAAGTCTAAGTACAATAAAGAACAACTGAGAATGCTGAACAAAGGAGTTAGAAGATCTGTTTTATACCTCTGTGTTTTGTATTTGAGGTGAACAAGAATGAATGGTCAAGACTAATTAGTAGTCTTTGAAAGTATCTACTTTTGGTTGACAGTGGTAAGTCCTAGTGCTTTACAGAGGTAAGAAACTGGAAAGTATTTTAGTTGGATTTGGGAAACAATGAGATAAAATTAATGATAATATTGGTGTTTTCTGAGAGGGCAGAAGTAGAATCCCATGTGAGTCCCAAGGTTGTGGCTTATATGACTCTGCAAACAGTAATGTGACTCATTGCTGTGTGGATGTCTACTTGGAGGAAGAGAGTTGAAGGGGAAAAATAAGAGTTTGCTATGGAGCCTATCATGCTTGAAGATAGTTTTTGTTGTTGTTGCTCTTCTTTTTGTTGTCTATATTTTAAAAGAGAGACTTGAACCAATTATACAATTTAAATGAAATACACTCTTAAGAAAAGAATAGGTCACTCTATTAGTTTCCTTGGGCTGCTATAAAAAATCACCACAAATTGGCTGATTTAAAAACAACTGAAATTTGCCAGGTGCAATGGTACATGACTATAACCCCAGCTAATATGGAGGCTGAGGCAAGAGGATTGCCAGTTTAAGGCCAGCCCTGGCAACTTAACAAGACCCTGTCTCAAAATAAAATTAAGAAAGTAAGTAAGTAAATAAATACTTAGATGTTAAATAAATAATCAAATAAAAATTGCTGGGGATGTCGTTCAGTGGTAGAGTACCCCTAGGTCCAAATTCAGAACTGAAAACCAAAACTAAAGCCAAAACAAAGAAGAAATTTATTCTCTCACAGTTCTGGAGTCTAGAAGTCCAAAATTAAGTAGTTGTCAGGGTCCTGTTATTGTTAAGCATTCCTCTTCAGGTTTCTAATAGCACAAGCTGTTCTTTGGTTTGTATAACTACAATTTCTCCATTTATCTTGGTCTTCTTTCCTGTGTGTTTTCTCGTAAGATCCTTCTTAATATGTCTCTCTGCAGCTGCTTCTTATAAAGAAACTGGTCTTATTGGATCCAGAGTTTACCTTTCTCCACTGTTTTCATCCTAACTAATCATATCTGAATTGAAATTTCTTCTTAATACAGTCATATTCTGAGGTATGAGAACAGAATTGCTATCTCTTTGTGGTTCATAGTTCAAGCCATACCAGTCACCCATCATGAGAGTATACAGAGAAAGAAGAAAAGAGCTAAGTAATGAACATGTGAGCAAATGGGTTTCTTATGGTTAAGACACTATTGGAATGTGTGGAGAGTTAGCTTGTACTCCCAATACATCAAGAGCAAAGGCAAAAGTGGTAAAGTGATTTCAACTCTATTGTGAGGAGAAAGATGAAGGCTGAATCTCTTTTAGAAGATTAGTATACACAATGACCAAAAATGAAAGTTCTACAGGAGGAACAGGGTAAGACAAAAAAATAATAATAATAATTAAGAGCTGAGAATGTAGCTCATCTATATAGAGTTTACCTAGCATTACAAAGGCCCTGGGCTCAATCCTCAACACTGCAGAAAAAAATTAAAAACAAACATGCATATGATAAAAGTAGTATATTATTATAAATAAAAATAGATAGTGTAGGTATATTGGCATATAAATATCCATATAAAGAGATGTAAGCAATTATAATCCCTTATGGTACTTAATTTGCGATAATAATTTAGCTAATTAGATAATTTTTGCAGCCTTTTTATCTATTATTACCTGTAATTTGACACAAAGCAAAGAAAAGAACATTTTTTTCCTCACTGTGATGAAATGAACTAATACAAATTTTTCCTTTTTATTTTTTGGTATCTAAAATTCACTCATCTTGCAGAAATTTCTTCAAACTAATGAAAATTAATGATTGCTTCCCTGTTAGGCTTTAGAAATAAAAACAGAAATCATGCATTTACAGGTCTGATACTCTAATAGTTAAAAGACATCAGAAAATGTGTGCATTTTTTAACCACAATAAGCATCAAAACATAGACCAGATATTATATATATGTATATTTATATGTATACATATATCCCTTATTTTTGCCAGTTCTCAAATACCTTGGCCCTACATAAAGTTTCCCCCTGGACTGCTTATCTTGTCTAAAAATCAATGAAAAATGGCAATATATAGAATGTTTAAAAATTATACAAATAGACATAGGGATTCACAGAAATTAACTTCATAAACATGAATAAAACAACAGAAATCATAATAACACTTGCATATTAACTAACATAAACATTTTCATTTTATTAAAAATAACTTCAGGTTTCTCATGTTAATGCATAAATGTGACTCAATTCACAATGGTAAGATGTAATTCATTATGAGATAGGTCAATGCAATGTTCTGTTGAGTCCAAAGTTATAGCACATATAATTTATGCATCATTGTTTAGGGGAGGAAAAGGTCAAATTAGTACCATCAAAAAATTGCATAATTTCCCTAGCTCTCCAGAACTATCAAATGAGGAAACAGCTTCTCAGAACATTACTTTCTCTGTATTATACATGAGAAATAGCCAGAAAAATAATGAAAGCCAATGGAAATATGGTTTCACACTTAGCCAGTATAATTCTGAAAGACTCCACAAGAAAATCTCTAGAACTCAGAAAGCAGAAAATATTCTCCCATCATGTTCTTGTACTCTCTGCATAAAGCTGGTTTGAAGGAGGAATTGCTCAGTTGATAGTTTCTATAGAAGCAGTTTAACCAGTTTCCTAGGGAGCATAGTTGCTTAGGAAACTCAAATATATTATGGCACAGAGGCTGTTACTAGACACCTGCTGGTGCACACAGTTTCATGCTGCCATTTTTACCCACTTCCTCTTTCTCTCCTGGCTGTGCTCTCATATGGCAGAAGTGCAGAGTTGGAAAACCAGTGTGGTTCTTGGCACAGAGTAGAGAAAATAAAGTGGCTTGTAGATTTACCATAAAGACCACCTTTGGTAGATAAGTTGTTTTTTATGTCTGATGTTTTCTTTTTCTGAAAACACCTTCCATTGACCATTGGGATAATCTCTGAGGATTTAGTATAATCATATTTGCTGGAAGCCCTGGCACATTAAGAAATGATGATTGAATTTCATGAGAGCCATTTTAAAAAACCTGATCATTTAAGAAAAAAAAAATCATTGGTATTAGAATACAAGGCATGCTATAAAACTTAGGTTACCTTCCTGAAAAAAAAAACAATATGTTCCCTTTGAAATATATAATAATATATAAAAATAGAATGCATATTATATAACCCCTTTGAGATTTTTTGAACCAATGAATAATTCTTGTGTTAATTAACTTTTATTTTTATATAAAATGAAGGTTGTATGAACGTTAAATTCTGTGTGTGTTTATCCACCTACTTATATATCTAAATGGGATTTGTAATGCCTTCTGAAAATTGACAACTCATTTTCAGTTGATATCCTTTAAAAATGTGAAATAATGATGGCAATGTGGGATCGTGTGCTGTAAACGTGACTTGTGGTCTCAGCACACCAGGCTGCCACATTTAGCAGCTGTTTAGTAGACATAAGGAACTAAGCAACAGAACTCAAGCTAGTGGACTGGGGACTCCTAGATGACCCAGCATTACAAAAAGAGAAAAAAAGAAACTTTGCAATTAACCAAGAGCAATCCCTCAGGTCTGATGCTCAGCATTATTCCTGGCTTCTGCATTCTGTCTATGAAGCTTTTAGACACAGGCAATCACAACTTTTCTCACAAATGTTCTATTGTAACAGATTAAAATAAGTTATTTATATTTTAGCAGTGAACAGTTCCAGATATTCAGAGAGACAGAGAAAGAGTGGTTTAAAAGTCTAATTGGCATTACCATAGAGTTAAAGTGAATGTTAAATAATGTTTATTTTTCTAATTAACCTTGTGTGCTTTGATGGTTAATGGAATCCTGATCTCCTATTGTTTCTATACCACCTGCGTAGGATCCCAATCAAAATTTGATTTGTGTCTTCTTGTTTTATCCCTTCACATAAAACACTCCTGGATCTCTCCATCATGCTAAGAAAAAAACCCTGAAAGTCTCACAAAGACCGCAAACCTCTAAACGATCCAGCCTTCATCACAGCCCTGCTTGCACGCAACCCTAGCCCCCATTATGTAGCCTTTAAGTTATTTCCTTTTCCTTATTATTTCTTCTACTTTGAATATTTACCCTCCCAAGAGTAGACAGCTCACTCACTCCCTGAGTTTTCTCAGAATACTGTTGAAAGTGCCACATTGTTCCAGATACTTTTTCCCTCCCCATCTACATGTCAATCCTTATCCCTCTTTGTGCCTTTCATCCTCTTTGCATTCCTAATCACTTGTGTATTATTTTGTTCCGTTTACCAAATAGAATGCAAATTCCAAGGTCAGAGACTTGGTCTTGTTCATTGCTGTATTCTCAGCATCCAGATAGCTGCCTATAACATAGTAGATGATCAAAATACTAGTGATTTATTTAAATGAGTGAATGAATGAATAAAGAAATCTCTACATGTAATAAGTGGGTTTTGTTCATGGTTTTCTCCAGTTGCCTCAGAAAACCTACTCTGAGTGCCATGTTACCAGATTCTTCTGGCTGTATCTTTTTGAAAAAGAACAGGGAACAGGCTTCAAAAATACTTCTTTCAAAAACAGATATCCATCCTTCAACTGACTTCCTTCTAAATTATACAGGACTGTTTATCAATCTTTCTTGAAGACTTAAACATTAAACATAATTAATGCTTTGTCTTATTGATATTGACACTGTAATGAGGAAAATCATTGCTGAAAAAACATTTTTGTGCTGATAGTCTATGCTATGCAAATATTCTGTGTTTAATTTTGGCTACTTTTAAAACCAATGATAAAAAGAAATATATCATTACTACAATGCTGTTTGTTTATTTTTGCAGTGCTGGGATTAAACCCGGAACTTCACACATGCTGGGCAATTGCTATAGCTCTATCACTGAACTATATATACCCTTAGTCACTGTAATAATTTAAATATTACCAGATGGAGGAGATGAAATAAAGACTCCTGTGTTAGTGTGGGTTCCCTCAAAAATAAAGTTGATACAAGGACTAGTGTGTAGATCATTTGAAAAATGAAACCAGTTAGCAGGAGGGAAGAACCAGGGAAAATGAGGCACAGAAGGAGGAAAAACGTATACCAATATGCATTATTGAATATGTCACTTGGGGTGAGGGGGAACTACAGCAAGCATACAGATGCTTTTCAGGACTGTCCAATCAACATGTGGGTCATTCTGCTCCCTCTTCAATTAATCAATTTGTGGAGTGTTTGCCAAGGTGCTCCTGAACTTTACAGACTGCAAGTATTTCCTACTATTGCCTGTTCAGAAATCTTGCATGATTCCTGTAGGATGTGTTGCTGGGGCATTAATCATAAAGACATGAAAAGCTGCTTATTCAATCCATATGTGCCCTGTATAAGATCTACTCTGGGGCTGGGATTGTAGCTCAGCGGTAGAGCGCTTGCCTTGCATGCGTGAGGCCCTGGGTTCGATCCTCAGCACCACATACAAAAAAAACAATAAAATAAAGACATTGTGTCCATCAACAACTAAAAAAATATTTAAAAAAAAAAAAGATCTACTCTGATTGAATTTTCAAGGTCTCTACAAATGATTTGTATTCAATTCTTAGTAAAATAAGCTCAACGTTCTCATTACAACTGGACCTCAGGCTGTTAGTGATATATTTTTTCACTCCACTTCTTTGCCACCAAGGCTACATTCCCCTGCACTTCAAGCAAGCATTTCATCTGAACGTGATTTCTTGCCTTGGTTGCATTTTATCTCTGAGAAGTCTCAGACCTTAAGATGCTTGACCCTATTTGAAATTTCTGCAATTGTCCCTTCACCATTTTATTAGATTATAAAAGCACCAAGAAAGGCTCCAGTTGATGTGCTGATTTCCAAACACATCCCTGCCAAAATTATGTGTCAAGGAACCTGGTTCTACTATATTCCCTTGTACAAATGTTCCTATACCTTAAGACGCAGAAACCAGGGTGTTTAATCCAACAAAGCCCAAGGCTTCAGGGAGAGGGAACATAAACTACCCATAGTTGGCAGTGATGGAGAGACAGGCTATATCTCTTTGGTTGCTGCACTTGTGTATCTAGCTATTGGGTAAAAGCTCCATATTTCAGTAAATTAATTCAATGCACACACTGCATTTGGGCAAACAATATCTGAACCTTGAGATTGACTTTATCAGACATGTCTTACTTGAATATTTAATGAGACATTCCAATGTGCTGTTCAGCCAAGTCCTCCTGTATGATATTGTATGGGTAGAATCAATGGATCCCAAAGTCAAGTGCTCATTGACATACTATCCTCTCTGTGAACTGGATCCTTTAGACTGAGATAATGTCATATGTTACAAACATTGGATGTTGGTGCTATCAGAAAATCTATGGCCAGGAAAAGCAAACTAATAAAAAAGTAAGAGTTAATTCTGTTTTGGATGAAACACTGCTCTTCTGGAGATGGTATCATCCCTTGGTCTCAGCATTGAACTTATAAAAATTTCAGGCTTATCAGATATCAATAGGCCAATAAACCTGGTCTTTTTTTCTTTTCTTTTAATCTGGCATTGGGGTTTAAACCCAGACCAGCTTTAGTACTAAACTGCATCCCCAGCCTTTCAATTTATTATATTTTATTTTTTATTTCAAGGCAGAGTTTCACTAAGTTTCTCAGGCTGGCCTTAAACTAGTGATCCTTCTGACTCAGCCTATAAAGTAGCTGGGATTATAGGTGAGGGCCACTGCACCTGGCTGCATCTGGCTTTTTGAAAAAGGTTCAAATCATTGGGTCCCTGGATAGCTGCCATTCCTGTAGTCACAGATAGTATGCTCATGGCTTCCTCCACAATCCCTAAGGTGGTCAATGATTTACACTGTCTGAAGTCCACTGGATGTGTCTTCCTTTCTACTTGGGTTGTAAATGCATCCTTTGTGATTTGTAAACTGCAGTGAATATTAATTTGAGGCACAAAAATCTTGATACCTGTGTATCTATCTGCTACTACATCTCAAAAATATCTTTGATTCTGGAGCCGGGCACGGTAGGGCTGGGGATGTGGCTCAGTGGTCCAGTACCCTTGAGTTCAATCCCCGGTACCAAAAAAAAAAAAAAAAATCTTTGATTCTGAACCACTAATCTCACTCCTTTAAGTCTTACATAAACTGACCAAATAATCATCACTGCCCAGAAAACACATGACCACTGACCTTGGGTCATGTGTTTTCTGGGCAGTGATGATTATTTATGCCAAGTGAGTGACCAAGTCTGCTCATGGTGAGGATTCCCTGCATCTCTTCCTTTGAGTGCCACTCCTTGTTGCTTGTTGTGTCCATCAAAATTACATGTCTAAGTCTTAGCATTTGAGACTTGTAAATATGACCCTAATCCAGTGACTAGTCTTTATAATTAAAAAAAAAGGATATTTTGACACAGAGACACACATAGGGAGACTGTCCCATATCAATCATGGCATAGATTAGAGTGACAGAATTATAAAGATAACCAATGCAAATGATATTTGAAAACCACTGGAAGGAGGGTTAAGGCAAGGAAAGATTCATCTCTAGATCCTCCAGAGGGGGCACAACCCTGCTGACAACTTGATTTCAAAAGTTTAGTTTCCAGAACTGTGAGAGAATAAATTTATATTGTTTTAAGATACTCAGCCATTGGTACTTCATTACAACAGCCCTAGGAAACTAATAAACTCCACATTGTTCTATCTTGCAGCAGCTTTATATCTTCAGCATGCATTAACTTACCAAGACATCTTATATATGAACTAAGCTTCTTTCAACCATGAAACCAAAGGTGTGAGCTGAGAGGAAGACAGCAGTACAATAATCTGAACTACCTGCTTATGTGATTTATTTTGTCCTCTCTATCTGTGCAGGTCAGTCCTAAGAAGCATTTCTATTGCATAGCAGATTGTGTGTCTCCATGCATTTGACCTTGTAATTTTTTAACTTGACAATATCAGGATCATGGTGGACATAGTCACTACCTAATGTCTGGTTGTGGACAGTCACTCCTAACACTGTCTCATTGCAATCACTTACTATTTCTTGATCAGGCAGTCATTTAAATATCAGGAGCTATTTTTCACACATAAGGTGGTTTGCTGGGGCAGAAGACATGTCCTTGTTACAGAAGATTTCCATCTGTGTTGCAATCTTCCAACTGGAGTTTTCCAGAGACCCCGTGTAGCTTTTCTATTTTATATATATATGGCTAAAGGTATATATACAACCAAATTTGATCAGATTATGTAAGTGCTTGGAAATTCTTTTTGCATTGACCTGTGAGGTAAACTTTACTGAAGACAATGGCTTTTATACTTTAAAGTCAGGAATTTATTCTTTCCTTAGAGCCGTATTTCTTATCATAATAATTCATAGGTTTATGAAAAATTTCCACTCCTTGGGCAGACTAGGTTTTCAGGATCAGGTCTTTTTCAATTATTTTTCAAATCCAATGGGCATGCTGCTTTAATAAAGCTGGGGTCTTCACTGCAGATTTCTTTATTTACCTTTTGTTTTCCTGATAATAGGTGTCCCAATGAGAGAGAAAAGACATGAATCTGTCTCATTTAGCCTTTAGTTCTAGCTCAGGAGCTACACTGCTGGGTTTTCTTGAGTTCATTGGTATACAGGGAGTACTAATGCTGTTTATCAAGCAGTAGCTTGATTCACTCCTGAAAATATTCTTTTTATGTAAATCTCCATTTAGAGAAAGAAGATTTTACATCTTGAGACATAAAACGCATGAAATCCCATTGGAAAACTAACCTTTAATAATGCAGCTCCATCTTTTCCTGTGAGATGAGTAAACATCTAAAGAACCTTAAAGAGATGTATGTGATTTTCTCCAACTAGGTCTGTATCATATATGCATCCTTCAACAGACTCTGAATTTGACATCTAGTATCCCAGAGTTATTCACTTAAATCCTATAACCCCAAGTAAATTTTCAGAAAACATCTCTTATCTATTTTTAAGTAAAAGCATGTATAAAAAATTCTATTTGTTCATAGGTTTTATACCTGTACCTGACCCAACAGATCCCACCTCTCTGCCATACATATTTATTCTTCAGACTGAAATTAGGCCAACATGTACATATGTGAACATAATTTTTCATCATTAGTTTGGAGTTTCCAGGGAACATGCTCAAGGAACGGAAACATTTAGTATACTACATTTTTAAAGCTAATTAGAAAGAAAAAATATATTTCCTAAAGGTTGGCTTCTGAGAAATAGCACAAAAATGCAAAGTAAGGCCCAAATCTATTCCTGTATGTCACAGAAGAAGCAATGCAAAATAAATGTGCCTGCTCTTTGTTAACACGAATCTGATGTTTGCTTCTATAGTACGTGAGTAGTAATTGGGCAGGATGTAATGGTTTTGAAGTTTGAAAATAAGGTTGAAATAATTTCATGATGTAAGATTTTAGATTTAAAAAATGAGTTCTATAAGTTAATAAATTCAATTAGACATATTTTTTGAATAGTTTCCTAATTTACTCTTGTCATTTGGGGCATGTATTTTAAAATTTGGGTTTTGGGTAGTTTTCTTGATGTTCATTTTCATCTGCCTTTATTGATGGAAGATCTACTACAGGAGAAGGGAGTGAAAAGGAGTACTTTCCCCTCAGATGCTCATCTCTTTCTTTTTCCTTTCCTTTATAATTCTCTTAAAACACTCTGATTTAGTTATTGTCCTATTTGTGCAGTCCAAAGTCCAAAACCCTTCTTAGCCAAATTAAATCTTTTCTTATTTATTTCTCCATACAATCATGCTTCCTCACTAATTGAAAGATAGGACATTAGTTCCTGTTTATCCTGCAAATGCATGATGCAGATACATACTACTTATGTTAATGATGATTACAAATTTTTGAAAGTAATGAAACAATTGTTTGGTTTTTTTTTTGTTTTGTTTTTGTTTTTTGGTACTGGAGATTGAACTCAGGGGTTCTCGAACACGGAGCCACATCTCCAGCCCTATTTTGTGTTTTATTTAGAGACAGGGTCTCACTTAGTTGCTTAGCACTTCATTGTTGCTGAGGCTGGCTTTGAACTCGTGATTGTCCTGTCTCAGCCTCTCAAAGTGCTGGGATTACAGGTGTGCGCCACTGTGCCCAGCAAAACAATTGTTTTTATTTTACGAGTTTCTGATTCTCAATGCTGGAGATATAACTTGCTCACATGTAAGAACTCCCCCAGGATGTTTATGATAGTTCACTTGGTATATTTCAATGCAAATGTTGAAACCACACGTTCACTCACATGCATGGACACATTGCTATAATATATGACTACCTTTGTAGATGTTCTAGCTTACCTTTATTTAGTTAATCATGTTAGGTAAGATTCTACGATGACTCATAGAATTTCTATCTCTTAGTTTATCACATGTCCTGTATCACTTTTTCCCCTTATGTTTGGACTCAACCTATGGACATAATGGGATGATTTCCATTAGAAAAATCATTAATTAGCTGACTGTTAGTTAATCAAAATAAAATTTATCTTGGGTAGGGCTGACACAGCCAATTACGGTTTTTAAATATCTCCTTTATGAGTTCTATCATTACAAGACTACAATTCTCCCCAAAATGAGTAAGCTTGAAAGGGAACTTGCAACCTCAGATGAGCCCCTAATCCTTATTGACACTTTGATCCAGTTGTAAGACTGGTAACAGAGCAAAAGTAGAGAATATCACTTAGCCCCACTAGGACATCTGATGTAGAGACCTTGAGATAATATAAGGGTACAGTTTTTAGCCAGTAAATCTGTACCAGTTTGTATGCAATGATGGAAAATGAACACACTGAATTGGATTTAGAAGGAAGCAGTTACAGTAGCATATCACTAAATCTGTTCAAAATTCTAACTTAACTGATTTCCATTAAATAAGCAATTATTAAAATACCAGTAATAACAGTTGTAATACATAAAACACATTAGTTCTTTATATATTATTTTACTCATGTAATTCTACAAAACCTTTAAGATGAAAATATTAGACATCTGAATTTATTAGCAGTATAGAGAGGCTTAAGGAACTTAGGTTTCTTATCAAAACTGGCAGTGAGTGTATGGTGTGCTGACAGGCAGGGATTTGGAGAATCCCTTAGGCAAATAACCCTCTTCTGTGGTTTCCCAGCCCACACCCTTTCCACCTCAGTATATTGAATTGCGTTATTTATAGAAAATTACATAACTGGTTATCCTTTCTTGCACCAGGTTTCTAAGATCAATAAAGTATACACCATAATGAAGAACCTTAAAATCTGGTGGGAAAAACAGATATGAATTTAAAAAATATCTTTCGAGGTCTAATGAAGCAAGTGCTTATATTAGGACTATAGTCTGGTAGGATTAGAAAATACTTAGAGAAGCCATGGCAACTGAGTTAAGCCTTAAATACTCTAAATGATATTTATGGTAGAAAAATTGGAGCAGCAATCATTTGGGGTAAAGAAATAAAATGCTGCAATTGGAATTGTGTATGGCCAGAGTATGTCCCCAGAATGTTGAGTAGGCAGAAGCAGAAGAGAGTCAAATATGTAACTGAATTTTACTTCCTAAATGAAGGATTGCTATATTGTTTATATGTTCTAGATATCTGTTTCTCAATATCCATTCTCCTCAAGTTTCCAGGTTTTTGTATAGTAACTTGTAAATTTGGAGATCATATTTTAGAAAATGTTTAAGTGGAAACTTCATTTTAAGATCTAATTATACAAAATGTGTCCACACGTGTCTACACACACACATACACACAAACACACACACACACACTCATGTTTCCAGTTTATTACCAGACTTATGTGTGATACTCAAAGAATGTATTATTTATTTTTGTCTTTGATATTTAAAAGTAATTTTGAGTGCTTTTTTTAACATATATTTTTAGTTTTAGATGGACACAATACCTTTATTTTATTTATTTTATTTTTATGTGCATCTGAGGATCAAATCCAGTGCCTCAAACGTTTGAGGAGAGTGTTCCACCACTGAGCTACAACACTAGCCCCTTGAGTTCTTTTATTGATTCCTCATGTTACTGGGTAGAATTCTAAGTGTTAAGTAAAGAGAAATAGACCAGTTTGTCACACAGATAACGTGCAAGAACGATAATGATTGGAGCAAAACCTGGAGAAGAATATACCAGGAAAAAGTAAATGTGGATATGTCAGATAACACTAAATCCTAGAAAGAACACCAAACAGAATCACGCACTAGAAAGTGACTGAAGAGGCCAGGCAAAGTGGCACATGCCTGTATTTGCAATGACTTGAGAGGCCGAAGCAGGAGGATCATAAGTTCAAGGCCAGCCTCAGTCACTTAGAAAGAAGCCCTAAGCAATTTAGCAAGACCCTATCTCAAAATTTAAAAAAATAAATAAATAAAAAGGGCTGGAATGTGACTCTGCAGCAAAGCACATCTGGATTTAATCCTCAGAACAAAACCAAACCAAACCAAACCCAAAAAACACCTGACTATATTAGAACAGGTGGGCAGAGAAGGACTTTTTAAAGAGATAGTATCAGTACATTCTAATTTCTCTGATGCACCAAATACATACTCTAGAATAAGATTTTTCAAGCTGCAAAATCCTTTTATTGAATTAAGAATAGCTCTTACTGGACGAAAAGTTTTATATGTAGGAAAACCTATTTTTGGAGAAGGAAAATTATTCCTGTCTAACATGAAGAAGAAATAAATAATAAATGTCTTAGAAGTCCCTGTTGGTTCATTATGAAAACAAAAACTGCCTAAATTAAATATATTATGGACAGATTAGGAAACAGAGAATATTTATTGATTTTGTTTTCCTGTTGCACGCATATTATCAATAACAAAGAAACTAGATGGAAACTGAAAAGTACCTATCAAATTTTCCAAAAATATCACTCAGAGATTCTTACAATTCAAACATTTTATATGGAAGAGGTGTCATTTTAGCACATACTTTAATTTTACAAATTCAGAGGTGTATCCTCTTTGTGCCTTTTCTTTAGAAGAAAAATAAAATGAGAGTAGAAAGCCCTCACAAAACATTTAATCACTTTACGTGTAGGAAAAGTGAGAGGACTGCACTTGTGGCAACAGAGAAGAATGCAGGATGGGCTATTTTTGTGCTCACTAGAGGAATATAAATCTTCTGATATTTTCTCACTTATCATTTCCTGTATTCTGTCTAGTTGGTATATTAAATTCATACATAATAATCTTGACACCAGTCATTTTACATGCAACTAATTGTGTTTGATAGGGACCCAGAGGAGAGATTTTCCCTGATGCAGTACTTTCAATATCATTTACTTGTAACTTGCTGTACACAGTACAAATGCCTCAGTCAGAATCACATGTACAGCTGGCAACTTACACTTCCTAACTCACTGCAGGTATTTTTTACTTTGGTATTATTTATTTTATGTATTTTGAAAGGAGTTAAAAAATGCTTCCCTTTTATGGGTTAAAGGAATCATAGTTTCATTAATTCAATTGATGAACAACTATTAGAAATGTGGCAAAACAAACCACATGTTAATGTAGGAAAGGAGGTACATGATTCTACTATCCTTGCTGAAAATAAATGCTCAATTGCAGTTTAAATAAAAAGGTAAGTTCACTGTAGAAAGTAATTAAGACACCGTTTTTAAAATGGCAACTTAGATATAATATTGGAAATATCGTTATTTGAAAAGATGTAATTGTTATAAAGTCAGAAGAGGTAAATTTCTTTTGTGGACAGGAAAGTCTATTATTTACAATTTATTATGTTGAGTGTTCAGTTTTCCTTAATTTTTTGCATGTTTGATAGAGGTAGAAACTGAAAATGATATATGAACTATTTGTAGCATGTTACAATGAGAGTGGCACTATAATTTTTAATGTTTAAATGCATATTTGTCTACTTTTCCCCAATAAAAACAAGTAAGCTTAAAGAAACTAGATTACATTATTAATGGGTGATATTGCATATTTTCCCAAAATACTATTCCCTAAATAAAAATAAATTTTGCAAAATGTTAACCTTCATATCTTTGAAAAAACAATTTTAGTATATACATATGATACCTACACATATGTGTGCACATGAGTGTCATAGTTAGAATAAGGGAGACACATTTAAAATTTTCTGCATTTTATTGCTTTAGTATCATGTAAGCTTTTACTAGTTAAAATAAATATAATGGTATGGATATAATTAAGTCTGCATATGTGTTATTTCATAAATATGATGTCATATAATTTAATTTTTGTATGTTGAAGTCTATTGTAAAAATTCGTACATTAAATTGTATGTGGGCATGTAGACAAAATTCTTACTATTATAAATCTGGAGAGAAAAAAAAAAGAAGGTGACATTTTTGTTTTCTTCATCATGGAAATAAAAGTTTATAAATTATTTTGCAAATCTCAGTGAAAAAGGATTCACACATGAGCTAGTCCAAGAGATTATTAAATTGATAAATATATTGATAAATAAGCATTACACTACAATTAAAAATGCAATTTTAGACTCAGACTTTCATTGTTTCCAAATGAATGTTTAAAAGGATAAAATAAATTTATTTTGAAGGTTAACTGTACTTAAGTCTGAACTTTTCTGATAACACAACAGCACTTAAAGTTACAGGCTCTGCAGCACTGAGGCTTGAGAATTAATATAACATGACCAAGGTAGTGACAGACCCAATGAGTTACTGCCCACTCTGAATAAATGCTGGAAGTAGCTAAAGAGAAACTGCCAAGGTCAAAGCTCAGTGCTATTTCAGATGGATGTTATTCTCTCTACAGCAGTCATTCTCTCCTTCTGCTTCCAAAAGGAACTGGTGCACTGCAGGCACTTAGGCTGAATCTGCCAGATTTAATAACAATCAAGAACACTCTTAAATAAATGTCTCCAGAAAGAGAGGCAATTTGAAAACTTTAAAGACTACTTGAACTGTGGCTCATCTCAGAAAGTACACCTTTCTTATCTCTTTTCAAAACAAAGGTAGCAAAAAGAAATACTATGGAAGAAGCACCTGAAGAGTTCCTCTCCTCTGCCAGTAAAAACCCAGAGCAAAAATTCTGGGAAAATAAAAACATGGATAGAGGTAAATATCTTTGTGTTAATATTCAGTGGAAGAGATTTATTTTCTTCTGGACTCAAATATCAGGCACATAGTTCAGCATTCTAAAATTTAGAGTGAAACATTTAACAAAGCTGGGATATTGAAGATGAAGCAGGACACAAGTGTATTCAGTATACCATTTGAGTGCTTCATAGTATCAGTGTTTTTTTTTTTTTAACATGTTACTATTTTCTTTTCTTCTCTTGACATTGGATGGTGTATTCTTAACTTTTATTCTTTCTTAGCCTTTCACATAAAATGTTTCCAAGTAAAAAAGGTGACATGCCAGGCAATTTTAACATTACAAGAGAATAAATAGAATTTCTTAAAGTCCCAAACAGTGAAAGTTAATTAGGAAATACTGCAACCTAGTTTAAAAAGTCAACACATTGCCACCTTTTATTACCTCAAAAGCCACCACTTTTCAGAGTGATATTCATCAAATGCTATTATCCATTTAATAGAATATGCATGATAGATGTAGATATGATATTATGTGAATAAAATTTTAATCACAATTAGTAATGTGTAACTTAAAAGATACCCATGGACTAACTAACAAGTATCACCTCAGGTATCTGAAGCAATAGACCTATTTTACTCTTTCTGTGTAACAAATCAACCCAGAGCTCAATAACTTCATTGGCCTTTCATTGGATGAGGTTGGAGCCACAGGAATGGGTTATGGCTTTAAGAGCAGTGGGTCTCTATTGCAAGACAATTCCCAGGTGGGCAATCAGTGGAAAGCTGTCAGCTTCTAGAAGCTATGGGAATGGGGGTGAAAGGGGCTGGGGTGAGCATGGATGTCACATGACAGCATCTCCTTTCACTTCTTAAATTTATCTTACATCCTTCCACTTTTTTCCAATCTCATTGTCACCATTCTAAGCAAGGTTACAGTCGCCTCTCACCTGGGTTATTCCAAGGGCTCTTTATTGTACCCAGATTATTCCTTTTCTACACCACATAGAGAGTTGATCTATCAAATAACAAATCTCTTCCTGGCACATACCTTCATGGAACCAGCTAATGTCCCCTCCTCTCTCATCATGGCATTGCCATTGCTTTACCTAATTAGACTCTCACACTTCTTCCCCAGCCGAATGAATTTTTTACTTTCTCCTACAAGATCTTGAAATCTCCATACCAGTGCCTTCTGATTGGCTCCTGGTTAACCTAAGAGAGTCTCTTAACTTTTTTTTCCTCCCAAGAGTTTCCATAGCTCATGCTAATTAGTCTTTGAAAATCCACCTAAATAATGACTCCAGGTTTGCTGAAGTTCAGTGGTGTCTTTGTCTACAGCCAGATCATCAGTAGCAATATGTCACAGGACAAAAGATAGAGGCATGGAAAAACTTCCTGAAAATTTGTATTAACTTATTAACTTACATCATTATTGACCCAAATACCAATTAAGGTGCTTGACCCAAATTATATTTTAAATGAATATTTGTGAATAATAATAATAATCCAATCAGTAATACATTAAAATTGTAAAAATCTTTGGTTTCTATTTGCTCATTTTATTTCAAATAATAGCATGAAAAACTTTGTCAAATGCCAGAAAATTTTTTACACATAGCTATATCAGTGTTTTCCAACAGTGTATAATTTGTCACCCAGGAGAGAAACAAACTCAAGGAGAGTCATAGGAGAAAATTATTCTTCTAGAATCTGGTTATTTGAGGCCAAGATGCCACTAAAATTCTTATGATATAAAAGGACAGCACCACTATAATAAAAGAATGATTAAAGCCATGATTTTGATAATGACAATACTGAAAATCCCCAAAGTTATATTATTCCCAAAGTAAGTACTTTGGCAAGTGCAGAAAAGGAGAAAAAGGGAGTTTGAGGGAGAAGGAGAAGAAGAAGAAGGAGGAGAAGTAAAATGGAGGGAAGGAAGGTATGAAAAAAGGGAGGGAGAAAGCAAGAAAAGAAGGAGGGGAGGAAAGAAATTAGGTGTGTAGTTCAGACTTTTTCTTTGTGCTTTATCGAGGCTTAGTTTGTGAGAACTTTTTCTAAATTCTTACAAGTTCTACTTGATGAAAAATTGTTTGTTTTTTCCCACAAATTATTCAGCCTGACAGATTTTAACTGTGTCTTTTTCAACATAACTCTTAGAGATCATGAATATAGTTCAGTATTATCACTGCATATCTTACTGAACTATAGAAACTAATTTGTTTGGCCTAGGACACCCAAAGTTACTTAGACTATCAAGGTGCATACTTACCATCTCCTAGTGGAGCTTGAGCTTGGGATCTCTTATCTGACAAGCATTAGACCTGAAAGGGAATTTGGAAGTGGTAAATTTATCACAGATTTCTAAAATTTAATGGACACTTCCAAGCCTCTGTACTTTTGTCCATGTTGATTGTTCAAGTTTTAAAGTTATTCCTTTTTATACATTCAAAAAGCATCTCTTTTCTGTAAGGTCGTTAATAGCTATTAAACAAAAGAAAATAAAACACTCTTAATTTATATCCCTATGGCAACACATTCTGTTCCAAGCCTTATCTCTCACACAGCCAAATACAGTTTCCTTCACAACTGTTATATAGTATCTGTATTCAAAAAAGAAAATAATCACAGAATCCAATAGAAGTTATCCTCTGTACATTGTGGGTTTCTTACTAAGGGTAATTATACGTTATACCTTGACAATTCCAGAGTTTTAGGTTCCTTTAAAAAAATAGAATTCAATGACATTTTTATGATTTCATTTCATTTAGTAAATAAATGATTTTATGCATACTTAATCTATTAATATGCAATATTTCAGGTATAGTAGTTACTTTGTGCTTCTTAAGTCTATCATTCTTTTTCCATCTTAAAAAAACTTAGTATATTATTCTCAAAATTTCACTTCCCTTTTTTGAATAAATTTCTTATGTGATCACATACAACACTGGTCTACATAATGGTATATTTAACATTGGTTTTATTGTATTGGATGTATACTTCACCATTTACCTAAGGTAAATATTTTTGCTATTTTGGATCTTTGAGTCTTTTTGAACATTTATATTTAGCCGATTTTCCTATTCTGAATTCTGAATATAATATACTGTGTCTAATGGAAAAAGACACTGAAAGGAAACCTATTGACATTCTTTTTGGAAATTATCCTTTTTATACCAATAATCAGAATTTAGAATGAAGGATAAGGTGAATCAATCAAAATGTTAGCATATTTAAGTCATAGCCTTTATCATTTATTATCACACTGCATTTAGAACTAAATCTAAACAACATATCAGATCTGTTAGAATGCAAAGATTCAGTCGTCATTTTGCTGCCTGCCTTAACCACAACAGTGAAACGTGTATAGCCAAAATACAATCAATTTGCTTTGAGCATGGCAGAGGTAGGAGGTAGAGACTAATGAGAATAATAATACTCCACATTGATTAGAGCACCTGAGATTCTTTTAGAATAAATGACAGGCTCATACAAATAAAAACGTGATTTTTAATTGTTATGATAACATGATGGCAAAGGGAGGTAACTAGTATAAGTAAATACCAGACATAATTGTGTGGTAGATGAGAAAAGCTAGTGAAAAGTTGACACAATTTGACCACAAAGTCAAATGCAGCAGCAGTAGAGAAGTATGTGGAAACCATTATTGTAAGTATGGTGGTCATAGTTAGTAAATAAAAGTCACCATGAGAAGTCTAATAAAAGATTTTTGATGTAAAATTATTGAAAATTATTACTCTTGCAAATAATTTAAGAAATTATGTTAAGTAACTTTTTAAAAGTTTTTATTTATTTATTTATTCTTCCTAGGTATACATGACATCAGAATGCATTTTGATTCATTGTACACAAATGGACACCCTTTTCATTTCTCTGGCTATACATGATATAGAGTCACATTATATGTGCGGTCATACATGTATCTAGAGCAATGATGTCCATCTCATTCCTCCATCTTTCCTGCCCCATGTCCCTTCTCCCCTTCCTCCCCTTTGACAAAGTTTCTCCATTCTTACCCTGCTCCCTCCCCCATTATGGATCAGCATCCACTTGTCAAAGAGAACATTTGGCCTTTGGTTTGGGGAACTGGCTTACTTTGCTTAGCATGATATTCTCCAACTTCATCCATTTACTGCAAATGCCATAATTTTATTCTCTTTTAATGCTGAGTAATATTCAGTTGTGTATATATACCACAATTTCTTTATCAGTTTGTCTATTGAAGGGCATCTAGGTTGGTTCCACAGTTTAGCTATTGTAAATTGAGCTGCTATAACATTGAAGTGTTACATACATTGTAGTATGCTGTTTTTATGTCTTCTGGGTATAGAACCAGGAGTGAGATAGCTGGGTCAAATTGTGGTTCCGTCCAAGTTTTCTAAGGAATCTCCATATTGCTTTCCAGACTGGTTGTACCAATTTGCAGTCTCACCAACAATGTATGAGGTATTGTTGCTTGTATTTTTGATAATTGCCATTCTGACTGGAGTGAGATGAAATCTTAAAGTAGCTTTGATTTGCATTTCTCTAATTACTAGAGATATTGAATATTTTTTTCATGTATTTGTTGATCAATTGTATTTCTTCTTCTGAGAAGTGTCTGTTCAGCTCTGTAGTCCATTTATTGATTGGGTTATTTTGTTTTTTTGGTGTTAAGATTTTTGAGTTCTTTATATATACTAGAGATCAGTGCTCTAAATGACATGTGTGTGGCAAAGATTTGCTCCCACAATATAAGTTCTGTGTTCACCTCATTGATTGTTTTTTTTTTTTTTTGCTGAGAAAAAGCTTTTTAGTTTGAATTCATCCCATTTATTGATTATTTATTCAGGAGTCTTCTTAAGGAAGTCAGGACATAATCCTACGTGATGAAGGGTTGGGACCTTTTTTCTTCTATTAGGCATAGGGTCTCCGATCTAATTCCTTGGTTCTTCATCCACCTTAAGTTGAGTTTTGTGAGAGATGGGGGTGTAGTTTCATTTTGCTGCATATGGATTTTCACTTTTTCCAGCACCATTTGTTGAAGAGGCTATTTTTTCTCCAATGTATGTTTTTGGCCCCTTTGTCTAGTATGAGATACTGTATTTATGTGGTTTTGTCTCTGTGTCTTCTATTCTATACCATTGGTCCACATGTCTATTTTGGTGCCAATATTATGCTGTTTTTATTACTATAGCTTTTTGTAGTATTGTTTAAGGTCTGGTATTGTGATGCTTCTTGCTTCACTCTTCTTGCTAAGAATTGCTTTGGCTACTCTGGGTCTCTTATTTTTCCAAATAAATTTCATGATTGCCTTTTCTATTTCTATAAGGAATGACATTGGGATTTTAATTGGAATCACATTAAATCCGTATAGCACTTTACATGTATGGCCCTTTTGACAATATTGTTTCTACCTATCCAAGAGCATGTGAGATCTTTCCATCTTCTAAGATCTTCAATTTCTTTCTTCAGTGTTCTGTGGTTTTCATTGTAGAAGTCTTCACCTCTTGTTAAATTGATTCCCAAGTGGTTTTTTTTTTTTTTTTTTTTGAGGCTATTGTGAATGGGGTAGTTTTCCTAAGTTTTCTTTTGGAGGATTCATCACTGATGTATAGAAATGCATTTGATTTGTGGTTATTGATTTTATATTCTGATACTTTGCTGAATTAATTTATTAATTCTAGAAGTTTTCTGGCAGAATTTTTTGATCCTCTATGTATAGAATGATATTGTTGGCAAATAATGAGAGTTTGAGGTTTTCTTTTCCTATTCATATCCCTTTAATTTCTTTCGTCTGTCTAATTTCTCCAGCTAATGCTTCAAGGACTATTTTGAAGAGCAGTGGTGAAAGAGGGCATCCCTGTCTTGTTTCCATTTTTAGAGGGAATGTGTCCAATTTTTCTTCACTTAGAATGATGTTGGCCTTTTCTTTAGCTTAGATTGCTTTTACAATGTTGACGTATGCTCCTACCATCCCTAATTTTTCCAGTGTTTTGAACATGAAGTGGTTCTGTATTTTGTCAAATACTTTCTCTTGCATCAATTGATATAATCACATGATTCTTATCTTTAAGTCTATTGATGTGATGGATTACATTTTTTGATTTCTGTATGTTGAACCAAACTTGCATCCCTGGCATGAATCCCTCTTGATCATCCTGCACTATTTTTTCAATCTGTTTCTGTATGTGATTTACCAAAATGTTATGGAGAATTTTTGCATCTATGTTCATCAAAGATATTGGTCTGAAATTTTCTCAGTTTAATGTGTCTCTATCTGGTTTCAGTATCAGGGTGATACTCGCCTCATAGAATGAGTTTGGAAGGGTTCCCTCTTCTCTATTTCATGAAATAATTTGAGGATTATTTGTATTAATTCTTCTTTTTAGGTCTTATAGAACTCAGCTGACAATTCGTCTGGTCCTGGGCTTTTCTTGATTGGTAGGCTTTGGATGGTGTCTTCTATTTTCTTGCTTGAAATGTTCTGTGTAAGTTGTGAATGTCCTCCTGGTTGAGTTTTGGTAGGTCATATGTCTCTAGAAATTTGTTGTTGTCTTTAGAGTTTTCTATTTTACTGGACTATAAATTTTCAAAATACTTTCTAATTATACTCTGTATTTCAATAGTGTCTGTTGTGATATTTCCTTTTTCATCACGAATTTTAGTAATTTGGGTTTTCTTTCTCCTTCTGTTAGCATGGCTAAGGGTTTGTCAGTTTTATTTATTTTTTCAAAGAACCAGCTTTTTGTTTTGTTAATTTTTTTGAATTGTTTCTTTTGTTTCAATTCATTGATTTCAGCCCTGATTTTAATTATTTTCTGTCTTCTACTTCTTTTGGTGTTGGCTTGTTGCTCTTTCTCTAGGGCTTTGATAAGTAATGTCAAGTTATTTATTTGTTGACTTTTTTTCTTTAAATGAATGAACTTAATGCAGTGAATTTTCCTCTTAGCACTGCCTTCATAGTGTCCCCGAGATTTTGATATGTTGTATCAGAGTTATCATTTACCTCTAATTTTACCTCTTAGAGGTAAAATTTATTTACCTCTAAGAATTTTTTAATCTCTTCCCTGATGTCTTCTGTTATCCATACATCATCCAACATGTATTATTTAATCTCCAGGTGTTGGAGTATTTTCTATTTTTTAATTTTAAAATTGATTTCTAATTTTATTCCTTTATGATCAGATAGTATGCAGGGTAGTACCTCTATTTTTTTATATTTGCTAAGACTTGCTTTGTGGCATAACATATGACCTCTTTTGGAGAAGGATCCATGTGCTGCTGAGAAAAAAGTGTATTTACATGTTAATGGTTGGAATATTCAATATATGTCTGTTAAGTCTAAATTATTGATTGTTTTATTGATTTCTATAGTTTCTTTTTTTAGTTTTTATTTGGAAGATCTATCCAGTGGTGAGAGAGCTGTGTTAAATTCACCCAATATTATTGTGTTGTGGTCTATTTGATTCTTGTTGTTGAGAAGGGTTTGTTTGATATACACAGATGCCCCATTGTTTGGGGCATAGATATTTAAGATTGCTATGTCTTGTTGATGTATGATTCCCTTAAGCAGTATGAAATATCCTTCTTTATCCCTTTTCACTAACTTTGGTTTGAAATCCACTTTATTTGATATAAGGATGGAAACCCCTGCCTGTTTACATGGTCCATGTGAGTGATAAGTTTTTTTCCCATTCTTTCACCTGCAGTCTGTGGATGTCTTTTCCTGTGAGATGAGTCTCTTAAAGGCAGCATATTGTTGGGTCTTTTAATTGATAAGTCTAGGCCATTTAAAGTCAGGGTTATTATTGAAATAGGATTCATAATCCTGGTCATTTTGGTTTATTTTTGGTTTTTAACTTGCCTTGGTTTTTCCTTTGGTTAGCCTTTCCTTTAGTGTAGTTCTTCCCTTTGCAGATTTTCATTGTTGGTTATCATTTCCTCTTCATGGAATATTTTGCTGAGAATGCTCTGTAGTGCAGGCTTTCTCACTGTAAATTCTTTTAACTTTTGTTTATCATGGAAGGTTTTTATTTCATCATCAAATCTGAAGCTTAATTTTGCTAGATATAAGATTCTTGGTTGGCATCCATTTTCTTTCAGAGCTTGGTATATGTTGTTCCAGGATCTCCTGGCTTTTGAAAAATCCGCTGAGATTCTAATTGGTCTCCTCCTATATGTAATCTCATTCCTCTGTCTTGTGGCCTTTAAAATTTTATCCTTATTCTGTATGCTAGGCATTTTCTTTCTTTTTTTTTTTTTTCACTGTTCACTGAAAACATTTGTTGAGGCAAATAGAAAAAAAATTGTTACAATCATAATTTTTCTAACTTTGCACAAAATTATAAGCAGATTACATTCTTCATATTAAACACCTTTATATGCACTTTCAATGAACAGTATATATATATATATATATATATATATATATATATATATATATTTATGTGCGTTGATGTAGATCTGTTGTAATTTTGTACATTTGGTGTCCTGTAAGTCTCTTGTATTTGATTTTTCAATTCATTCTTCATATTTGGGAAATTTTTTGACATTATTTTATTGAAGAGATTGTGCATTCCTTTGGTTTGAAACTCTGTGCCTTCTTCTATCCTGATAAATCTTAGATTTGATCTTTTGATGCTATCCCATAATTCTTGGATGTTCTGTTCTTGGCTTCTTACCATCCTGTGGTGAACTTTATTTTCAAGATTGTATACTTTGTTTTCATTATCTGATGTTCTGTCTTCCAAGTGATCTAGTCTGTTGGTAATGCTTTTTATTGATATTTTTTATTTGGTTTATTGTTTCCTTTATTTGAAGAATTTCTGATTTTTTTCCCCACAATCTCTAGCTCTTTCTTGAAGAAATTTTTGCTACCTGTATTTGCTCTCTTATCTCTTTGTTGGAATGATTAATTTTTGCTTGGATTTGCTCACTTAAGTCATTGTTTAATTTGCGGATCATTTTAAGTATGTACATTCTGAATTCTTTCTCTGACATTTCATCAACTGCACTGTTGATAGTTTCTATTATTGTAGTATCTTGGTTTGTTGGGGCACTTTCTTCTCTTGTTTTTTCATGTTGATTATTTGTCTTCCTCTCTTGCAGTGCTGACCTGAGTTATCACGGTTTCTATCCTATAATCTTGTAGTGACCCTACAGATTGCCTGTACCTCACCTTGAAGTTCACTTCCAGTTCCCAGCAGGTGTCCCCAGAGGTATACTACTGCAACTAAAGATGGTGGTGGTGATAATGGAGGTAACACAAGATAGCAGTGGCGGTAGTCCAAGATGGATGCAAACACTTTCAGAGATAGGGCTGAAAGGGTGGGACTCACAATGGCTTTGGGCTAATGATTGGAGATGCAGTGCTGTGGTGGACAGCTGCCTCTAGGCCCTGTGTGTTGTGCCAAAGCGGAGGCTACTGCATGGGGAGGACTATGGCTATAGCTGCAGTGTACCAAGATGGATTTGGGAAGGAAGCTACAGCTTGGACCTCCACTCTGTGCAGGGGTGCTCTTGGGCCTGGGCTCTCACACAGGTCTGTGAGTGAGGTCCTGGGCCTGACCTTAGCCTGGGCTTCCCCAGGGGTCCCTGGAGGTGGTCCTGGGCCTGGGCCTGGGCTCTCTTTTGGGTTAGCAAGAGCTCTGGCACAGAACAGTGGGGGCTTCCCTAGGACTGACAAAGCCACAGGCTCCCACAGGGGTCCCTGGAGGTGATCCTGGGTCTGAGCCTGGGCTCCCGTTGGTTGGCAGGGTCTCTGGAGTAAAACGGCAGAGGGGCTATGCTAAGTAATCTATAAAATTACATAAAATTGAGCATAACAGTGTGGTCCAAAATATGTGGATTATTTGAATTATGGCAACAAAAATACATTATGAATCCACAAAGGGAGTCTTTTAGACACTGAATTAGTGGGTGAACATGTTCATCAACAGAGTGGAATACAGCATAACATTTCAAAGTTAAATGGAAATCCAAAGCAAAGATTTTTTTTCTCTGAAAATAGGAAAACCATAGTAGTATCTTTTACATTATTTTGAAAAATTTAGTCTTACATATGCATATAGTTAGAAAATTGAAAGAAGTCAAGGATGAACAAAAGCATTAGTTTTATTGTTTAGATGTGGTGACCCCAAAAGCTCATGTGAGACTATGCAAGAAGGTTCAGAGAAGAAATGTTTGGGTTCTGAGAGCCTTAACCCATTCAGTGATTTAATTCCCTTATAGGGATTGACTGAGTGGTAACTGAAGACTGGTGGGGTGTGGCTGGAGGAAGTGGTTCATTGGGAGCATGGCTATGGGGTATATATTTTATATCAGGCAAGTGGATTTTCTCTCTGGTTGCTGATCATGCTGTGAGCTGCTTCTTTCCAACACACTCTTTAGCCATGATGTTCAGCCTCACCTCCAGCCCCGAGGAATGGAGCTGGCCTACTATGGACTAAGACCTCTGAAACCGTGAGTATTCAAATAAACTTTTCCTCCTCTACAATTGTTCTGGTCAGAATTTTTAGTCACAGCAGTGAAAAAGCTGACTAATACAATTAGTAATAAGAAAGCATATGAATACCAAGTTTGAGATGATAACCTCTCTTAGATTATAATCCTCCTTCACTGGTACTTATTCTAGTGTAAAATCTGTTTTTTATCATTATTAGATACATGCATGCAATGAGATACTTTTATGTTGATTAAATTGACCAGATTGAAAAGAATGAAGAAGAAAATGTCCTTAAGACCTATCAAGACATTTTATCAATGTTCTCATAACTGATTTTAGATCAATTAAATTAAAAAAAAATAAACTAGATAATCCATTAATAAGTCTAATCTAATTGAAGATAATTCCATTTTATGGAGCAGACAATGTCATTGTTAAAAACCTTAAATTTAGATAAGAAACAATTTTTAAAAGTTTGTGTCATATTGAATGAAATTGATCCTAAACCCTAAGATCTCTAAGTAGGATAACAGCTAATAAGAATAAACTCATTATTTCTAATAATAAAATGAACATGCTATTAGACAACAGATAAAATAAATTTGTTGATGTACAGTAAATACAAGATTCTAACAGACAATGTTATAGTCTTTACCATAGTCACAGTCTCCATATTTGACTAACAATTTGGAGGATTAAGTATTTATCTAAGTGAACTATTTGAACACATGCCCAGACATGCCTAAACCTGTCTCCTCAATGTATAGTGCAAGAATCTTCATCATTAAACAATTATTTATTATGAAACTTAAAATATTCAATTCAGTATAACTGCCCCTTCTTAGAAAAACTAACATTTGATACCATATTTTTAAATGGTAAGAAAAAATGAAGGAAGCATAAGTCAACTAATTCTGTACATTGCTAATGTGTGAACATCTAGGATATGAAGTTTTCTTTACAAATATATAAGAAAATAGTCTTCTCAAGGGCAGCTACCAGTTCTAATCTTCCATTCTATCTCTGTTAATAGAATTTCACTTTGCTCTTGGAGTTATCTATTTGAGTTACATAAAAAGAAACAAGAAAGAAACATATACATTAAAAGAAACAGAATAGGGGTATAATTTGGCATTACAAGTTTTTATTTACTTATTTATTTTTCATTTTTCTTGGCTAATTTATTCAGAAAATAGTTACTGATCCTACGCTAGCATTGCCTTTCAATATTTCCACTGCATCTCAAAAGAGCTGGCTCAATGTGATATTTTCCTGATTTCTCTCTTTCTAGTGCTTTGTCTGTTTTAGTCCCTCTTAAAATTCACCCCATGTTTGGCAGAGATTTTAACTTATGGCTGGTCAACATTAAGAAAAATTTCCTCTCTGTGGCCTACCTGTGGCTTTTGCTCTCAATTCTATTTGGCATCTGGGATTCAAATCTTAAAAATGAATTATAGGGCTGGGGATATAGCTTAGTTGGTAGAGTGCTTGCCTTGCAAACACCAGGCCTGGATTCAATCTTCAGCACCACAAAAAGAAAAAAAAAAAAAAAAAAAGAATTCCAGGCAACAAGAATAATTTAGCTTCTTTGTGAGGCTTCATTACTCTAACACAAGGAATGTCCTTGTTTCAAGGAGCAGGTTTAACAGTATGACATTTTAATACAATATAATAAAATGATATGTATATTACTTAAGACATCTTAGACTGCAAATGTCAGGAAATGAACTCAACCTAGCTTAATCAAAAGTGATTATATTGGCTCATAGTACATCTCCAATTATTTAAATTAATATGTATATAAACGAGTACATATTTATTTATACTTATATTTAACAAATACAAATGGGAAGGATAGAATGAAAGTCGACTTCAAAAGAATTGTGGGAAGAATCATTAAGTCTATCTTTCTCATCTCTGCTTCTCTTTCAATATTACTTCATTTTTTTTTACTGTAGACTGATTTTCTTCATAAAATGTGAAATAGACAAAGAGAATTAAAATATTCTCAAGCCTAACACTCCTTTAAAACATGGCTAGCTGAACTGAGTGACTTCCTTCTCTCCTTCTTTCTTCCCTTCCTTCCTTCTTTCCTTCCTTTCTTCCTTTCTACTTATATTCCCTAATGCTTCCATTTCTCTTCTTTCTTTCTAACTTGCCGATCAACTGTGGAGAGTGAATTGTGCCAGAAAGCAAAAATCCAAAAGAATGGCAAGAAGAGTGTTTCCTTTCTATAAGAACGAATGTTTTGAGAGAGAGGAAAAAAAAGAGATTTGCTAGAATTTTTTAAAGTAAGTGTTACCCACACGTGAATAAGAAAGCCTTCTTCTCATCGCAGCTAATTAGAATTAGGAAAAAAGTTTGCTAAAACAATTTATAGAATACTTGTGTCAATTTTTAATTTCCTTTAAAATTGACCATGGGGAAAAAATAAAGATATGTATTTGTGACTTTATTTATGAGAAGAGTACGTGTCACAAAACACCATTTCAGTTAAGGAATGGTTTCATTATGACCATGGTGCCATGAGAATATATTGTATAATGATGCCTAGCAATCTTAGCTTGTGTGCATAGATTCTATGATATTAGCAGAATCACAAAGTTGCCTAATGACACACTGCATGGAATGTAACATTATCATTAAAAAACTCATGACTATACTTCAATACAGATATTTTAATATTACACATATGTATAGAGTAGATCAAATCTTGGTCATATGATTTCACTGGGAATAAAATCAGTCAATGAATTTAAAGCAGAGGGTAGTTAGTAAAGAGAATTGGTTGCTCTGGTGATGGAAATGATAGCAAAATAGGAACAATCAGCATGGAGCCAGGTTGAGCATCGCTAATTCAAAACTCTGAAATCTAAGTTGCTCTGAAATCCAAATATTTTGAGCACTAACCTGACATCGCAAGTGGAAAATTCCACACCTGAACTCACATGACAAGCCTCAGTCAAAATGCATGTAGACTAAAAGTATTGTCTAAAATTGCCTTTAGGTGATGTGCAAAATATTTCACTATGTATATGCAAATATTCCACAATCCAAAACACTTCTGGCCCCAAACACTTTGGATAAGGGATGTTCAACCTGAATTAGCACCCATGGAGAGTTACTACTTCCATTTGGTTAAAAGGAAAGAGGCCACCTTACTTGTGCTAAGGGAAAGGTTTATCTGCAGAAGCCAAGTTTAGGCTCCTGTCTTATAAGAGGTAGAGCCAAAGAGTTATTGAAAATATCACCCTGGGAGACTCATACAGATGGGAGGGAAGGAAATGTTCCTAATTCCTTCCTTCCTTTTCATCTCATTCCCACCAGGACCTCCCATTGGCCAATTCCAATCAGAGTTTTGATGATTTGAGATCTTGGGGTATGAAGAAACTCTGGCATAGGAACCCTATTGTAGAACACAAATATGGAGAATGGATCTTAAAGGAATGTGTTCCTGTTTTCTTTCTCAGACAGCATAGTTTATGTTGGAATGGCTTTATTACCTTTATCCCCCATTGAGCTTGTTTTTACAGAGACCTTACTAACTATGCAACATTGTCCTAGGTATACTTAACATTGTTTATTTCTGACATCCATGAAAATAAAATCTAGTTTCTAAATCTTGTGAATATTGAAACAGTCTAGTTATATAAATATACATCAAATTTGTTCAAATTGTATTCATTTTATTTTTTGCTTCATAATATTATTCCAAGGAAAGCAGTTGTGCCTGGTATACTTAAGATTCTAGAAGTTTACAATGGCGGCAATCAAAAAAATGAACAGACTGAGTGCGTACAAGACATAAAGACTTGTACTGAAAGGCGACATACAAAGAAATGAGTATTGAAAACATGACAGTCCTTGAGGATAGTGAAGGATCCAAACAGCAACCCTGTTGTACTTGATGATATTTGTTTCCTCTGCCTGGGGCTGAATAATTTTCCTGTTGATGTGTTCAGTGAAAAAGACAACAATAATCCTTTCAGAATTTTTTCATTTATAATACAGAATGTTTGCTTACCAGTTATTTCCTATCTAAATTGCTCTGATATGAGAAATGCATGTCATAGCAATCATTTTCCTTTAAACATAGGTACAATTTAATACCCTGTCCTCCTTTTCAGCAAAATATTTTGTGCTAACCTTGGTTGCTTAATGAGGCAAGGTTCTGTTTCTTTTCTTTCTTGCCTTCAATTTTTGTGATTTTCTTTTTTTCTTTTACCTCATGGAGGATTAATGAGCAGCAATAGTGAAAGCTTTCTTCTTTCAAACTTGGAAAAATGCATTTGATTCTTTTGAACTGAGATAGGGAAGAGTAACTTTTTGCCTCTTGCCACTACTGTTTCACTAATGCCTCAGTTTCCTGTTACCTTACATAAGATTTTAGAAGATCTGCTGAAATAGAATTCTTTCTTGATTTGAACCTGGCTCCCTAATCCTTCTCTATCTGCTCATCACATTTTATTTCTTCATAGTATTTAACATTGTCTACATTATTTATTTGTTTGTATTTCATTTCTATCCTGCCCTAGTTAATGTGAGCTCTTTGAGGATAGGAACTTTTTGTTTATCATTCCATCTCCAGGTCTTAGAACAGTGTCTGACACATTTCCAGCTGCTCTTTAAATATTTGTGGACTGACTGATCAAAAGAAATTAACATACAGGTCATACATTAGTTTCATAGTATTATAAGTGCTAGATATTAATATTTCACTTAAATATTTTGACATTGAGGAATTACATATTCCATTAACATGAGAGATACTAAAAAATAAGAATTTACTTGAATTGACTGTATAATGGGAATAGGAAAATTGGAGTGACTCACAGATAATGGATACTCATCAGGTGCTTATTGAATGAAAGTAAGGAGCATAAATGAGCAACAATTTAGTAAATCTTTTCCAAAGATTTATTGATCCATTGATCTACTTCCTGCCAGTAAACACCTAAATACAAGGGGCACATCAATTATTTAAACTAATTATCTGATTCTGATCATAGTTCTTAGGTGAAATAGGAGCAAATACTAGCATGAAATAGAACAGAAGAGAAAGTTCAAAATTTTGACACTTGTCAATTTACTTGTCAAATTCATTTGCCATGGGTCAATACTGTTTCATAAATCCTTTATTTACATATATGTGTATGTGTGTTAGCATTTTGTATACCTATTGGCTCCTTAGGTTAATAATTATGCTTATTGTAGCCTGAGGTCTAAATAAAGATTTAAAGCCATTAGGTGTCAGAGAAACAAGAACAAAGTCTAGCCCCTAAGATAAAAATTGGGCAGCAAGCCTGGGCATGGTGGTGTGGTGCATGACTGTAATCTCAGGGGTTTAGGAGGCTGAAGCAAGAAGATCACAAGTTCAAAGCCAGCGTCAGCAACTTAGCAAGGTCCTAAGAAACTTAGGGAGACCCTGTCTCAAAATAAAATATAAAAAGGGGCTGGGCATGTGGCTTAGTGGTCAATTGCTGCTAGCTTCAACCCTTGTATCTTAAAAGAACAAAAAAAAAGTAAGTAGCAAAAGAGGGAGGGTAGGGCCCAGGGAGAGATGATTACTGGCCTTTAGGTAGAAATGCTTTAAAAAACCACTCATTCATCTCTCTCTCTCTCTCTCTCTCTCTCTCACACACACACACACACACACACACACATACACACACATACACACATAGGAAGTGAGGGAATTGAGATGGAGATACAACAGGAGCTGTTTCATAGATGGGGAAAACAGGTGATGCCTAAATGTATGGTGTATTGACAAGCAAATATATGGTGTATGGTACATTCAAGGAGATGGACTGTGGTGTTGGAGGCATGTAGCAGAGAGAGTTGTAGCTATATAGAGGAATAAAAGGCTATGGAGTGGGTCTGGATGTATTCAGACCTAGCTCTAGACAAAATGAATCTCAATTTCAATTACATAAAAACAGTTAAGAAGAAGATAGGGACTTTATTGGAAAAAAAAAGCAAAGCCAAATTCTACTGTATTTGTTCTGAAATGGGGGTAAGCAAGTGCTGAGGTCATCCAAGAAGCTGCATGCACTTCTTATGGATGGCATTTGGTTCATAACCTGATTAGGTTTAGGAAAAATCTGAGCTTTCTACATTTGTAAGACAGGTTTCCCTGCATATTTCATTTAGAGAGGCTGGAAAAGCCTAAAAAGGTGGAAATTAATTAGAAACTGGAGATTTACAACCTGTTTCCAGAGCTTATTCACTGATGTTTAAAATAAAGAGAAGAATATCTTATTTCCCTATCTCCAGGAGGAGTGAGAATATCAAGGAGATAACATATGCACAATGCAATGGTTATTTCAGGATTAGGCATTCATATTATAATCTTTGCTTCTCTGTGAGCCCGTAAGCTAGTGTAGAGCAGAGATTGGTAAATGGAAATTGGGAACAGTAAAGTCCTCACTTGAGGCAAGATGATAGAGTGGCAAGCTTGTAATAGAACAAGGCTTCAGGACTGAAGATTGTTAGAAGGGAAAGTCATAATAGTAATAGCAGATTAAGAGAACATTTAATTGAAGAGAGTTATTATTTTTTCTTTTGTACTTGCTTCAGGGCCTCAAAGAAAAATATACATAAGTGATATGTGGAATAATTTCTTGTACTTTGAGAACATATTATAATTCATTCTTTTATATCCATTTAAATGCATCAACTCAATTTCTTATGTTCCATTTATGTCTTCTAAACTTGGTTACTTTGACATTGATATTGTGATTTTGAATTGATATTCAAAATTATCCTCATTTGGAGAGTAAAAAATTATTCTCTGGAATACATTATTTTCTTTTCTATTTTTTTTTCCTTTTGATACTCATAGAGAAGATTGGCAATTAGCTTAGTCCATCCAGGCAGGTTTCATAGAGATCATAGTCTGGGCAGCTTATAAATAACTGTTTCTTACAGTTCCACAGGCCAGAATCCAAGACACGATGAAATTGGTCTGATCAGGTTCTGGAGAAGGCCCGCTTCCAGGTTGCAGACTACTGACTTCTTATATTCTCATGTGATGGGGAAAGAGCCAGAAACTCTCTGAAGTCTCTTTTATAAGGGCACTAATTCTATTCATGAGGACTCCTCTGTCACAGCCTAATTACCTCCCAAAGGCCCTACCTCCTAACCATCAAATTAGGACTTAGGAGTTCAACATGTTAATTGTAGGAGAGACCTACAACCCCTAACAAAGTAATGAGTATTTTAAATTTTCTTCACTACATGCAGAAAGACTTTTTATTTCTATGAAAGATACAGTGATTTTTTTTTTTAAACTTCAAAAGTTTATTCTTTTAAGAATGGTGTTCATGTGTATATAAAGACCTACAGGAAGACACTCTTGCAACTTGGTTTTTAGATATTTTTAATGCACTGTGCATACTATTAAAAATATATAACCAAGAATTTGTTCTTGCCTTTTCTTTGCTCTAAGCAATTTTAGGATGGGAAGACCATTTAGTGATCTTTTTATTTATATGCCCTGCCTAAAGGAATGCTTTGCAGCTAGTAAGTATCTGTCAAATTCAATTTACATGGATTTGGCAAAATAGTCCTACTAAGTATTGAAATTTGTTATTTTTCTAAGGAATCAAAATTAGAAAATTACTTTAGAATAGATATACTTACTAAATAAAACTGTGACCTTCCTTGTTCAGATTCCATAGACATGAATAAAATAATTGTAGGCTGAAAGACAGATTGCAAAGTAAGTCTCTGTTTGACAAGTAAACATTTGGTAAGAACAATTTTCAGCCATGCAAAAGAGAGTATGCTGACCTTTCAGGGTGCTGCTTCTTCCAAATCTAGTTAATGTGCTGCCAAAGCAAGCTAAATTCTACATCCAATTGGAAAAATTTCACTACAGAGAGAGGAAATTAAATTATAATCCTCCTTTATCTTGATCTAGTGAATAACAATGACAATAACTCTCATATTTTTACCTTTTAAACTCAAAGTTAGTAAAAGGCAATTGAAATAATCTATTTGTGGGTTGCTAAGAATAACCTTCTAAACCTTCTAAAGTAGCATTTGCTTAGGTCTTATAACTTTGTGCTATGTTTAATATATATGTTTAAGAGTCATTTCTTTGGAAAACTTCCAGTTTTATTTAGATTCTGTTAAGATTCTTACAAATAAATTTATATATTTTTCATATTAGCAATTAATTTTCATGAAATATAAATTCCAAAAATTTAAAACCTACTGAAACATCGAAGTTGCTATTTTGAAGAAGAGACCACTTTAGGTCCTCAGTGGAATACATTTATTCACTGTATTAGACAAATCTTTACCCAGAATAATTGTTTTCTCAAAATATACCATTGACAGGAAAAGAACTTAATTTTGAAAGACATAAGACCTACTTAGAGATAAATCACATCTCTGAATTCCAGATAAAGATCTGGAAGAAGTATCCTCTCTGGAATCTGCATTAGTAGTCTAACATGGCAGAACCCTTGTGTGGCTCTCCTAAATTGTCATCACATGTTGAACTTGAAAGAACTTTGGGTTCCAGCAGTGATGCCATTAAAAGTTCTTTTTCCCCTGAGTATTTCCAATTCTGGGAAAAATAAAAAATCACACCATGATTTTGCACATAGGACAACTGAAGCAAAACTTAATTTAAACCGTTCTCCATGTTGTTCTGTGCACGATGCTAGGTTATTTATATCTTGTAGGGAGTCAAAGAAAAAAATGTTATATATTTTCTATTTCTTTTTTTCAATATGTGAAAAATATGGTGAATATGTAGAATAACAGTTTCCTGAAGAATATAATCTAGTAAAAGTCTTACTATTTTTTAAATTACATTCACACACACACACGCACACACACACACACACACATGCACACACACACACATTTTACAGGTAATAGAAAAAACTGATGAGAATTTAACAATTGGGAAGTCTCAGGTCTAAAATGTCATACTTCAAACTAAAAAAAGTCTTAAAATACAGTTTGCATTTTTAAAATTACACACAGTTTCTACATGAGTATGTTTATTTGAATAAAATGAATTTGGATAGTTATTAATTTTTCCAAACTAAATATATCTGGCAGAATAATATTTTGAAATATTAAGAAAGATTGTTTTTCATACATTCTAATGTACCCTTTGACTTTTCCTAAAGTACTCCATTTTAAAAGCGAAGACAATACACTGGATGCAAGGAATATCATTCATTTAATATACATTAGATTTAGAGGTGTAGATTAAGAATCTAAACTGACCTAGATAATGGTGTTCTGAATTGAGAAGAAAATGATTGACCCATGCATGCATACCTTTAATCCCTGTGGCATGAGAGACTGAGGCAAGAAGATCTCAAGTTCAAAGCCAGTCTCAACAATTTAGCAAGACCCTAAGCAACTTAGCTAGACATTATCTGCAAGTAAAACATTAAAAAGGGCTGAGAGTGTGACTCAGTGCTTAAGTGTCCCTGGGTTTAATTCCTGTTAACATTAATTAATTAATTAATTGATTAATTAATTAATTAATATTTTGTTTCTGCTTCACTATAAGAAAGAGTGTGTTAGAATATGTAGATAGATAATCTGGGTAATGGAGCAAAGAAGGATTCTCTGCTTGGATCCTGCTTTCACATTTGTCCACATATACCTGCACCAGTGTAGTAGGAAGTAAGCAGCAAATGTCTTTGTGAAGCATCTACAACAGATGTGTCTGAGGCAGCCTACAGAGCTTCCTCTGAGTGCAGTGTACATTCTATGTACCAAAAAGGACCATGAACAGGGTACCAAGAGCCAATAAACTTGACATGTTTTGCAATCTAGATGAGGAGGAAACAGCTGTGAAATGCATAGACCTCTAAAGACCAGTTGCAAAAATAGTTTGCTTTGTGTAAGTCAGTCAGATTTCATGGTAGTTACACAAAAAATGTGATAGGTTTTATATGCCTCAGGCCTTTGCAACTTTTACTCAACTTCAGGAAGCTGAAGCACAGGGGGAGAAGAGGAATGGAAGGAAGGTGTCACAGACTGAAAATAAATATCTGCTTTGTGGGTAATAGTTGTTCATAACACAAAGCAATTCATATTATTGAAGGATGGCAATAAATTTCTTTGAATTTACAAAATAAGATGTTGGCTAGTTACATATGTATAAACTATACTATACTAACACTATCAGTTTTAAATACATGTTTTGTGCAAAAAGAATTGCTCATGTTATGATAACTACATAAAACATTTATGTGTATAATATTGTAATTATACTATGTTGATGTGGCAGCTTGGATCGGGTAGAAGAAAAGAGTCCTGGCAGAGAAAAGAATAACTGTTGTATAATCCAGAAAGCAGCAGACTATAATTCTTATTTTGTCATTATCTAGGTGTTTAAAATTGTTCCCTGTGACATGCCTTAGTTTCCTTGGACTATTAGTTCTGACAAAAGGAAAAGTAGCTACTGACAGCTGGAGATGGTCTAACACCATCATTTATGCCTTGGTGTTGCTAGGAGATGGCTTGGCACTCACAGCCTGGCCATGGTGTTCTGTTCTGCTGTTTGACATAAACAACTCACAGCACATTAACATCAGCAGAGGCCATTGTGATCATGAAGAGTCAAGATAAACACCAGAATACTCTACACTGAACCCAAACAAGCCACGGACATTGTCCAAAATTTAGAAAGGACAGATATTCCTTCTCTTCTGGCTAATATGTGTAACTTTTGCTCCTCACAACTTTAGACTGTGTTATTCCTATCTTCTAGACAAGAACAATTAAGATGTCCCACCATGCAATGACTTTGTTTGCTGATACTATTGTATCCAGAGAAGGCTTTTCTTCCTTGAACCATCCCATCAAATCACCTAACTCAAGCAAAAACCCAGCACTAAGTCTTTCATATACTCTGGTACTTAAAGGCCTTATAATTGCCCATAGTGTACAGTCCTTCTCATTACACCAAGTAAATAAGGCCAAGTGTGTATGTACCCCAGTGTGTTTGAGTAGTTTTGACTAGAAAGCATTGACAACTCCATGAAAAAAGCAATATTCCTTGATTACTATTAGATCTCTAACTTATTTGCAGTCTCTGAGAACATGGTAGACATTCCACAAATACTTGTTAGAATTAAAAAATAAACAGCTGTTACTAGTTGTGTATATGTTCTATAAAAATAGTGAATTGGTTTTATATAAAAACATCTCCTGAAAGAAATGACTATAAATTTTAACCATTAAATTAACTACTTGATTGTGGAAATATTTTTTCAAATTTCATAAATTAAAAAAAATCTATAAATCCATAGCATCTAAGAATTTTAAAAAATAGTAAAACTTTTTTAAAGCGCTAGTTACAAACTTTACAGGAAAAATCAATTATGTTTTTCAAATTAGCCAATATCTCAGATTTTACCACAGTACACAGAATTGCATTTATTTCACAGAATATAGACTTATGGTATTCCTATAAATCCTGACTACCATTAAGAATGAAAAACAAGCAAAAAAAACATATTTGAAAGAAAACAAACTGCAATTTTACAAAAGGGCATTTTTCTTTAATACAGATGCAGAATTAATGTAGTACCAGTGATATGTGAAGAATAGCTTTCAAGCAAAGAAGCTAGATACTTTACTATGGTTATGGTTATGATCTACTGCATACTAATAGGATGTTCCTGATATTGTTATAGTCAATCAACCTGTAACTACATTATGTTTCCTTGATATTTTTTTTTTCCTTCTGGCAGTATGTCTTACAATAGAACTTAGGTATTCTCCACTTAAATTTCTAACATAGTAATTTTAATCCTGTTCTTTTTTATTATCACATCTTCTCACACAAGAAAATGAATCAACTTCATCTACTGAATATGAATGGGAATGCTAATGATCTCACTTTTATATATTTGGCCATTTCATGTTTATTATAATTTATGAGTATTTCATGTAGAAGTGTGTGAAAACTAAATACCAAGTCAGCTGTGGAATCATTTATGCATCAAGGTAACTTAAAAAGTAACAATTTTTGGGTATTTTGTTATGTTTGGAGTTCAAAATAATGCATAAACCAGAATCATAAACATATTAATAACTACATATGTTTATTAATATCAGATGTCTTACTGGTAGCTTTCAAAATATATGCTGAAATCTTTAATATTTTTCCATATCTTAAGGGAATATTTGTGGTTTTAAATGTGTTTTGTCCGCTGCAACCTTTTTTTCTCCAGTAGATAGTTTGTGATCACTTTTATTTTTTTGCATGATTTCACATTACAAAATTTCAGAATAATTAGCAGAGATTATTGACAGATATATGACCCATCATTTGTGTTGTAAGTTAAAGATTATTCATCAGTTGCTAAGCTTTCTAATGTATTAAAACAGTTCTGCTTTAATTATACTAAGAGAAAAATATTACCAAAATGGATTATTGATTAATGACAAAAATTATGTACAGTATAAACATACATAAATGATACTAATATGACATAATAAATAGTACAAAATATTGGTCAATGTATTTAACACTGATTTTAGTTAGCATCACAAGTAGGAACATAGTCACCGCACAAAGTCCTGGAATACAGCCAGTCCAACAGCAGTGAAGTTATACTTGTTACAATGCAGCTCCACTGGACAACACAAGTGTAAAAAATGGATGACCACAGGATACCTGGCCAGCTGTTGTATGGTGAGCTGACGTGGGGAGATCTCAAATAGGGCAAGCTGAAGGAACATGGTGCAGACACATTAAAAAACAATTTCAAGTAATGAAGCATGGCTGAAAAATACTGGAAAATAATATCAGGGGAAAGACCAACCCAGTGTGGAGCAATTGGAATAGCAAAGGTGTGCAGCCAGGTGAAGAAGCAGCATTTCAAATTGCAACAGCTTTTGTAAAGAACAGTCACTCTCTCAATCAAAGAACCCTGCCTACCTGTATTCTTTGAGTAAATATGGCTGGTTTTTTATTACTCTTTTTAGTAGTATCAAAAATGTCTGTAAATATATTTTGCTAGTCAATGCTATTTTTCTGATTATGACAATATTCTTTTATTTTCAAAAGTTCTTGCCAAATAGTAGTACCATACAAAAACTAAACATGGAGCATTTTGCAATGTATTCTTGGAAGCAGATTCATCAACACAAAAACTAATTGTGTTAGTAGACTTTCATATACTGGACATGTTGCTTTGTCAGCTTTTCTGAAAGGTCAATTAATCTGTGAATGGCAGGAGATAGTAGAGTTGATAAGAGCAGTCTTACAAGGTAGACCATCCAAGAATTAAATTATGCCCATGACAATTAACATAATTTTAGCCCTGGGCAAGTTGCAAACCTCCATTAGTTTCAGTTACCCCATAGGGATACTGAGAGCTTAAAGTTCAGAAAACATTCAGCACTGTGGTTGACCATATAGTTATTACTAAAAGACATATATTTTTTCTGAATGGCCTATATATAAAAATCAATGAGAATTTAGTAATTCTCATGCACAATGTTGGTGACTGGAATATGTACATAGAATCTACCCAAAATGTAGTCTGATTTTTAGTTAACAGTACAGTGTATTTCTTATGTAGAAAAAATTAGGAATCTTAAGAAAAAATTAAGAGAAATAGGTAAAATACATCTAGACAAAATTTTCTTATGAATTATATGTAAAGCTGACTGGCAACTGAACTCTATGTTCTCCGTCTTTATTTATTTAGTGCCAAGGAAATTGCCCAAAATCTCACTTAATCAATTATTAGTTGTAGAATGAATGAGGGTAGTGTGCAGATAAATTAACCTTCATTGCCTTGACTTAGTTGCTAATACACATTATTCAACTTTAATGAATCTTTGGTAGGAGATTATGTTGACTTCTCTTCAAACATTAGAAAATGGAACAAACTTTTTTGGCACCTCAAAATTAAAGGAACTGGACTTCATTTTTAAATTGTATACCTGAAGCACAATACAATAAAAATAATTGAATTCCAATTATTTCCTTTACTTTGGTTCACATAGAACTGTCGTATTTTTTGTTATCACTTCTCTCTTTTAGGAAATTCTTCATATCCTTGAAAGATACATGTATGATCTGATGTCAGTTGCATATTCTTATTAAAATATCTAATCACTTTATTTTTGAATATATGCATTAGAGATTATATGATATACAATTTACAATTATGTAGCTACATATCTCTAGTCACTTAGCTTAATTTTTTCTTTTACATGAGTAAAGGACAAATTTAAAATTTGATCCTAGTATATGATTCAGATGACTTCTCTGTGCTGGAAAGCAACTTTTTAAAAAATTTTAAATGTACTTTGAGTTGTATCTTAATTCTATATAACACCTTCTACTAGCTGATTAGAAACAGAAATTTGTACCTAGAGATTGAATGGATTACTTTAAATTATATTTTGGTTTGTTTTGTGTACCATAATTTGCTATGTTAGATTGTGTGCTATTTCAAAGCAAGATTTTGAATATTTGACTACGGGATTCACACAGTTCTTGGACTTCAGGTAGGAAGAAAATTAAGGGCTGTCGTTGAAAATGCCAGTTTTCTGGAGATTGGTAGCCCTTATGAAATGGTAGGTGATAGGGTTGAAAGTAATTGCAATGATTGGAAGAAATTTCTAGTCCAAAGGAGAGATCTGTTACCATTTCCATTAATATGACTAAACATTATTTATCAATATTTAGTGATTTTGCCATATCTATATCATTAGTAAAATATTTCAACAGTTTGATTGACTGCACTGTCAAAAGTTTTCCAAATATTTAAGACAAATAGAACTTTCTCCAATTTCAGTTCTGCATGTCTAATTTTTAACATTAGCATTTATTGTTAATATTTCCTCCTGAACTTTTTCAGTATTGGAAAGTAACCAGAAATCTTAATTACCTAATCATATTTTTATTTCTGAAATTTTCCTAATTTTTAAAAATATTTATTTAGTTTTTTAGTTGTAGGTGGACAGAATATCTTTGTTTTTATGTGGTGCTGAGGATGGAACCCAGTGCCTCACGCGTGCTAGGCGAGCACGCTACCACTGTGCCACAATCCCAGCCCTCCTAAATTTTTAAGAATAGAAAAAAATCTATGTAGCTTTATGTTTTTCATGGTCATTTTAAAATGATTTTTATCTTACTGATTCAACTTTCTGATGACTCAACAATTCAAACTTCTCAGTGATTTTACATTTCACAGAGTTCAAACTTGTTGCAGAGATCATCCCATAGGTCTTTACTGCTTCCTCATGAAACAAAATGAATCTTTATACCATATAGGAATATAGGTTAAAATACTGATTCCAAACTATTTTAATAAAACACATTTACCACCCCCCAACACAATTCTCAGTTACATCTTCATTTATCTCCTGATATATACTTTAAATTTTACTTTATTCATTTAAGGATAACTTTTATCTGAATATCTGTTATTCTCTTTCAAATATTGTATACTATTTAGGCATTATATTATTATCAGTAACAACATTTTTATCTATTACTCAAAATGCCTACAAAACAGTTTCTTAATATTTCCTTCAGGCAATTTTGGGTTCCAATGCATTTTGGATAGTGGTTTAGATAAGAGGATAAAGCAGGTTTGGTAGGAAGAATGTTCACGGTTATTTTAGGATGCTACTTACAAGTATAGACTTATACATTTGGTTTAAAAATTATATTAATCTATTATCTGGGATGCAAATATTAGTAATATTTTATTCAATGTATTTCAGGATATTTCTACATGTTTTAAAAGAGTAGGTACATTGCTTTTAAATCTTTTTCCCTTAATAAAATAGGATGGGCAATGGGTACAATATTATTCTTTGTTAGGAGGAATTAGCTTTGGTATCTTGTGGCATAGAACATGAATATCATTAACAATAATGTATTATACAATTGCAACACAGATAAAAAAGGCTTTTAAATGTATTCATCAAAAGAAATGATAAAAGTTTAAGGTGATGAATATACCAATTATTTAAGTTGATGAAATCACATCATCAAATTAAGAAATCACTTTTGCTTTCTTAATAGTCGACTTTGTCAAGTATTATGATCTCAATCCACTTAACATTTGCTGATTAGCTATAAGAAAAATTGAGGGGAGGGTAATTAAGACATCCAAAGATATGCAACCTCCCAAACTAGTTTAGCATAAAGTTTTATTAATTCTGATTTAAATAAAAAATAAATCTTTAAAAATGATTTCTAATTATTACAATTTTATTCAGTAAACTCTTATTCTCTATTTTCACTTAAACTTCCTCTAATAACTTACTTCCAATTATTTTGGAATTTTTTTGCCTTGTTTTAATATCTCTTGTCTAAAAACTGTGTTGCTGACCAATGATACCTAAATATTCATCTCCAATTCCTGACTGGTCTCCTGAGTTCAAATCTATAGTTTTCAATGGTTTACTAAAAAGCTTCAGATAGATACCTTCTTCAACATTAACAAATATTTGTTTAGACCACAAGATACAACAAGTGATGTTTTCTGGCATGGAAAAAAGGTGGAAATTTAATAAAAAATAGTCTCTAGATCCTGTCTTTATGAAGATGATACTCTAATAGGGGAGGAGGGACTAAAAAGAAATATAATTAGCAGGCAGTTTACACTATAAATATCAAAGTAGTGATTTCTATTAGAACGAAAAATGAAGCAGTGGAAGAAGATATGTAGTGTCTGGGCATTTTGATAAGCCTTCCTGAGAATTTGCCATTGTAACAAAAACAAAAGAGGTTGGTAAACAACCTGTGCATGTACCTGAGCAGAGAATATTGCAGGCACAGGTAATAGTTGGTACAAAGGAGCTGGGGAAGTAGTATTCCTGGCATAAAGAACAGAAGAGAGTTTTTGTTTGATGCAGAATAATAGTTCAAGAGAGGACATATAAAAGATCAGTTTCTGGTCCTCTTTGGAAACTATTCTGAAGATTAAAAATAGAACCACTAGAAGGTTTTGAGAATTGTTGTGCCACAATCTACTCCACATTTTAAGACAAACTACTGTGAAGATTCCACTAATAAAAAAACATTTATCCAAACATAAAATTAGAGTAGCTTAGACCAGTAGAGCAGTATGGTGATGGTGAGAAGTGTTTGCTTCTGGATCTATTTTGATCATAGCACGAGCAATATGTAGATGTGCAGATTGTGAAGTGTGAAAGAGACAGAGAATACAAAGATTGTTTTCTGTTTTCTTCTTGGAAAACTGAAGGATGCAGTTGGTATTCACTGGACATGGAGACAACTACTGGAGGATATGTGATGAGGGAGCCAGGAATGTGGGCACTTTCATTTTAAATGTCTGAAATGCAATTTATTTCTCTTCATCTTGCTACTTACTACTTTTGGTTCATTTTTGCAGACTTCTGCTAATGCTATTTAAATATAATTTTATTCTATTCATCCCCACTCTAAGTACTTATTGTTCAGAGAAGTAATGTAATTCTATAACAAGTCTTTATTTTTTAGTATAAAAGTTTCCAACACACAAAACTTATTATATGTGTACCTCAGCCAGGTTCAAGAAAAATCTGCAATTCCTCTACTAGTGTCATTCTTTCTCTTCTCCAACACACTGTTTCTCTTTCTCCCTCCCTTCCTTCTTCCCTTCCTTCTTCCCTTGCTTCCTCCCTTCCTTCCTCCTTCCCTTCCTTCTTCCTTCCTTCCTTCCTTCTTCCCTTCTCTTAAAATTGTGGCATTTGTTTATGTATGCTTCTAAAAATGCCATTTTTATTAAAAATCACAACGCTATTATTGCATCTTAAAAATTAATATTAACCACCTAATATTTTCTAATACTTCCTCCATATTGACATTTTCCTGATTGTTTAAAAAATAGTTGGCTTAAATTAGGATTTGAATGAAGTTTTAACCTTGTACTCATATATACATATATATAAATGAATTCTTTTTTCATTCTGATTTAGTCTTGTTGAAACACTTTTTTACATTTGTTTTTCAGAATACCTTTGTCTTTGTTAAAGAAAATAGGTTAGATATTATGAAGGAACCATTTTAAATTCAGCTGATTATTTTTTATGGTGTCTGATCAATTTATTCCTTCTTACCCTGAATTTCTTGTTGACTTCCTGTTGAATGGTAGTTGAATCTAGGTTTAATTATAGTTATGTTAAATTATGGTGTGTGTGTGTGTGTGTGTGTATGTGTGTGTGTGTGTTATGTTATATGTATATATACTTATTCAGAAGAACTTCATAGGCAGTGCTATTAGTAATAGTCTGTTAATTATTGCCTCTGTTCTCACTTCCTTTATATGGCTGCAAGATTTATCATTTTGTCAAACAAACTTATTTAAAATCCTTAACTGTTTATTAATTAAATAATAAAGCCTGTACATTTTAGCTCCTAATTATGCACCTTTCAAGATTTGGCCATAAAGGTAATGTTCCTGCTACCTGTGGTCACTGACTGACACCTTTTTCTTGTTATCATATTCACAGTAGTTTTAAGAATTAACAGAAAGAATACTTTGAAAGCAAATTGATGCCAATATAGAGGAATTTTTTAAAAAAATAACTTTCTTTGTTCTTCACATTTTTTTATATTCACTCCCTCTTATAAACCTATTGGGTAATTATGCATACTTGAAAATATTTTAATGTCATTTTCTCCCAATTGTACCTTTTTAAAATAACATGTAGAATGAATATCCAGTTTCATGGAATTTTAGTTATGATGACACATATTTGACTCTCTTTGGTTTTATTGTTATTTTCATAATTATTTCTCCTTATAATTTTGTTTTTATAGGAAAATAAACTGTATTACATATTCTTTAATAGAATTGTTTATACTAGGCACTCAATATAAATTTTGTAAAATAAATGTATGTTATGAAGATTGAGATTAAGTTGCATACATTAAGAATAGAATGCAGTAACATGATGCAAATTATCATTTTTTAAAATTTAATGCATATTTTATACTTCCTTATATGAATACTAAGGAGATATACAATATAATTTTATCATAATGAAAATTATTATAATATCTATTTTTACCAAGATCAACTCCAAGAGTAGTACTAAATTGGTACTTCCTTATATTCACTTTTGAAAATACTATTTTTAACATGGAAGGAAATAATTATTACACATATGATAAAATATTTCTGATCATATGCTTCAATGAGTTAGAGATAATTTATTGCCTTGCTAGTGTAGTTTTTTTGTAACAATCAAATCAAGTTATTTAGCATTTCCATTTCTTTAAACATTTATAATTTCTCTTTATAGGAACCTTCAAATTCTTTCTTGTAGCTTTTCATAAAATATATAACTTATAAAAAATTATAATCTTCTTACTGTGCTATTGAACATTGGACCATTTTTTTCTTGTCTAACTGCACTTTGGTAGTTTTTAAGAGGAAGAGCCTAGATATAAAAATAACCTGGTATTATTTCTTTCACTACTTGCTTCTTTGGATCTATATAATCCAAAGAACAATTCTAATCCTTTAGCTTTTTAGTATAAATACTCATCATTGTATCATTTTAAATAACAACAATTTTATATATTTAAAAGTATAATAAAATTAAATTTTACCATTTAGAAAACCTAAAATTTTATGCATGTTAGTCTCCCCATGAGATAGTATAATAAAATCAAAATTTCTGTGACCAGACATTCTAACAAACCACTTCTGCTCAGCTGTAGACAGCTAAGTATGCTACTCATTTTCAATGCAATCAGCAGTCTATCTTTTCTCCTATTTATTCCTACTATGAGACACACTAATTAAATTCCCCTTTGCCTGATTCTTTTAATATAGCACATGAATAGCAGGTAAAGTCAATTTGTGAACTTATTGTCCTTGACATACTGTAGAAGTGTTCTCAGATGGAACTGATTATGTTTAATCTTCTATGTTACCCAGGTAAAAGATAATCCAAAAGACAACAATAAATAATTGTAGCTCTAACTTTATTTAAATTCATTCTGCTACTGTTATGGAACAATGCAGATAAATAGCAAAGGATCTTTCATATTGTCCAAAGAATGTTTTCACAGCTATAATTATTTTCTTGCATGAGACCCTGTGCCCTTTGCAGTAGGTGACAGATAAACGATTTTAAAATATGTAAAAACTGACTCATTATCCTTGGGTTAAATAAATTCAGGTCTAGGACTTGCAAGTTTATACTGTTTCCCTATGAAAAATAATAGTACAGATATTGTAGAGTGTAAGATTTCATGTATACCTAAAAAGCATTTAGACTTTTCCCTATAATATAACCCCCAAATGTAATTCTTCCTGTCTTGTCACAGTGATCATTTCTTTTTTGAAGGGTGATATACCAGGGATTGAACCCAAGGGCTCTTAACCACTGTGCCACATCTCCAGTCCTCACCCACCCTTTTTGAAAAATTTTATTTAAAGACAGGGTCTTGGTGAGTTGCTTAGGGCCTCTCTAAGTTGCTGAGGTTGGCTTTCAACATTCAATCCTCCTGCCTCAGCCTCCCAAGGCACTGGTATTATAGGCATGAGCCACCACGTTCAGCTGACAGAGATCAATTTTGATACAGAAAATAATTGGTTTACAAACATGACAGAATCTTTGTAAATTACATTTTTAAAAGTGACTGTATATTTTATATTATAAATAAATATTATTAAAATATTAGCCGGGCGCGGTGGCTCACGCTTGTAATCCCAGCACTTAGGGAGGCTGAGACAGGAGAATCGTGAGTTCAAAGCCAGCCTCAGCAATAGCGAGGCACTAAGCAACTCAGTGAGACCCTATCTCTACATAAAACACAAAATAGGGCTGAGGATGTGGCTCAGTGGTCGAGTGCCCCTGAGTTCAATCCCCGGTACCAAAAAAAAAAAAAAAAAAAAAAAAAAAAAAAAATATTATAGAAGAATATACTATTTATAAGATGTAAGTATATGTGATACCTATATGTCATATATACTTGATGATTTTATATGTATTTTAACCAAACCAACCGGTTCTTCTTTGAGTGTCCATATGCAATCCACATCCACATAGTTAAAGAGTATGTATTTACAGGTATCTGGTCTTTTCCATACTATCCCCATTGTTGATCCATCAATAGCTAACATTCAACAATTGTATAACTAATTCTAGCTTCAAAATATAACTTAACCACACTATGTCTTCTGCTACAATCCATAGTCGAGTAATATTTATTTCTCACCAGTAGTACTGTAAGCCTAACTTCCTTTAAGCGTAATTAAACTTTTGCCCAACAAAATCATTGCTCATAAAGGATCTACAAACCGGGAGCCCTTCCAATATCTCCTTTAATTATGCTCAAAGACACTTCCATTTTCTCTTTCTTTTCTTCTTGAATACATCATTCTTTCCTCTTTCTCTGGAGTTTTATATTTGCTTTCTTCCTTTGAATGCTTTACTAACTCTTCTTTACACTTTTCTACATTCTCTTCTCTGTTCAGTCATCTCAGTATGGCTTCTCTGTTTACACATTCTTAAATACCTATCCTCTATAAGCATCTCCTATTATATAAATCAGTTCATTTTACTTATAATATTTATTGACACAAAATTTGTATTTTTCAAGTTTTACATAGTTATTCATTACCTATCTCACTTCAATTATAATGTATTATCTATTCTTCTCTTTCCCCTGTAATGTCTGATCCCCTTTACCTTTCAAGATACTTGGTATACAAGAGATATCCCAAAACATTTTTTCAAGTTATTTAATATGTAAAAGGTAAACCATATCCATATGAGTACATCCAATTTTGTTAGAATTATTTACTCTTACGAAGTCTCTGCTATTGTTCTATTTTCTGAAATGCATGAGGTTAGTTTTACTTTGAATAAAAATTCTGATTTAAATGGCTATACACTAATGAAGTGAAGAAACACAATGACTGATGATTAAGAATGCAGCAGTAATATAATAAATAGAATGATTATATGACATCTATAATATTTAAAATAATTTGAGAAGAAATTGTGGAATAAATTGGGAAACTTTATACTATATTACTTTTAGCTAATACATGTTAAACTATCATATATACAGATATATATATCACATATATATGTACAAATTATATACACATGTAAATACATATGTATATGTATAAAAACATGAAGTATTAATCTAGTGGTGATTATTTTTTGATCCATCAACTTTAAAAATGTGAATGCAATGAAGTATTATACTTTTTACATTTATATGCCTAAAGGAAAGAGAAGTGTGATAGCTAATCCTAGTAAGGAGCAAATGTAGTCTGCATTTTAAACTGTCTGTGATGTAGTGTTGAGAAACTACAAATTCTTTCATTATTAGGAGAATTTTCACTTCATTAAGATTCTGAAGAGTGTGAATAATGAGCATATTGTTGGAGAAGTTTGCTACCACTCTGCTGTCCCATCAGGCATTAATCAGGAACACCCATTTTTATGTATGGTCATATGGGAGCATATCACCTTTGTTGAGAATCTTTGGTATGAGCAAGTGCTATATATCAAAATAAAATTGATTTTAGATCCACATAACCAACTAAGGTTGTTGAATATAGTTTAGAATAAATCCTGCTCTCAGTTGCTGTTTTTGTAGTATCAATAAAAAAAAAATAGAAAGAATGATACAAAAAGTCATGTTCTTGTTACCTAGGTTTCTGAGTAAATTATATATTTCAGGAAGAGAAAGGCAGAAAGAGCTTTGGTTACTATGATCAAGTGTGCCTCATTAGACTCAAGAAGTAACACATGGGAAAAAAATTGTTATATTGCTTTTGCATTGTACTGATTTTTCTAAAGGAACTGGTACCCAGTGGTAAATCCATATATTTCAGAAGCTCCATGAAGATCAGGGGTACAATAATATAAATGGCTTTCCTTTTTACACTATATGGATTACAAAGTGCTTGAGGATAAAATGTGCTATGTGCATGACAAAAATATATCTGTGAGACATTTAATATATTTAGAGCTTTAGAAAGATACCTTTGGAGATCTATACTTTATGAATTATGTATATTGTCATTATAGTTCTTGAAATTGTTGACTTTAAACTATGGAACATTAATTATATTAAATATACCAAGATTTCCTGGAAAATGTATCAAGTTTTGCAAGATATTCCCCCAAAATTAGGAAAGTTTCTATTTAATGAATTACTAAAACCAGAGAAAATGGCAAAAATTATTCATGATCCATAAGTAATATGGCACACCGTAGATTTATTGGTTGGTTTATAATATAGCTGAAGTTCTGAGTCTTATTTACAGTAGTCTTTCATGCTAATTTGAGGGAAAATTACTTGAAATTTTTATTATGAATGGGAAAAAATTAGCTTAGTAATTTTATTTTCAAGAAGAAAAGGACATTATTTAATATATAATTTCCCTCAAAGAATATTTATTGATCAAGGAAACCAATAAAAAATAAAGAAAGAGTACATAGTTACTTAGAATGTTTCTCCTTCAAAAAAGCTGCAGTCTAGAAAAAAGAAAAAGAAAATGGTGCCAATTACTCCAAACGTCTTCAATAAATTCTTTCTGCACAGAGTTCTGGTATTATAATATTAATTAATTACACATTGATACCAAGATACATTGTTAACTTTGTCCAAAGTAAGTTTAAACTCTCTTAAAAATGTGAGTGAATGCATTCATGCTAACACATGAACATAATATTCTGATTGTCAGATCTTTATGGTGGGATGCCTTTCCTGTATTTTAAATGTCAGTATGGCTATTAATTATAACCAGCAACTGCTACGCATGATTTCGTACATACATGAGGACATATTTATTGGTAGGTCAACTCTAAACTCTTCTTACAGGAAACTTTTGGGGAAGTATTTGACAGTTTGTTCCTGGCCAGTTTGGCAAACTAACATCAGTAACTAAACATTAAGATTTATAAACATGTACACATGTACACAAACACACACACACACACACACACACACACACATACACACAGGAAAGAAGAAACAAAACTAGAAAATCTCAATTATACTCATGACAAAATATTCCAGTTTAGTGAATTTTTTGAGGAAAAATATTGCATAAAATACAAGACTAATGATTGGCCCCATCTGTGTATTCTCTTGATTAAAATATATGATTGATTCATAATTTTCAGTCTGCAAGTAATCACATGCCTTATCCTCTAAATATGGAATACAAATACTACAAAACCAAAGGAAAAAAGCAATGACATATTGTACAAGGCATTATATCATCAATCTAAAACATAGTTTGAGTATAAAAAATCAATTTGTTCTTTTTTCTAATTAATTAGTGACAATAGACAATATTAGAATAGTTTACACTTAATATGCAGCTCAATTTGTAAAAACTCAGACACAAAGGAGATTAGTATCAATAATCAACATAAAATTCTAAAGGATTATAAAATTTAATAAAAAAATTTATATATACACTAAATTTATTAATATACACTAAATAATTTAATTCATATATCCAATATAGCAATCTGTTTTATATAAAACTTGATATCATCATTTATTCTTTTTTGATAAGACATATTGTCAGATGTAGAAATGATCTTCGTAATTACCATTTGAGATTATAAATGACTATGTGTGATAGAATACTTGTAAAATATTTTTATTTTTAAACAACTTTTACAGATTGAAAGTGAAGGTTCAAAGAAAGGATTAAAGTTTCATTTTACATATGAATATCAACAAATCTTTCATTATTTTTTGAATTAAGATTATATTTTCAATAATGATTTTTGGAGGTAATATATTTGCCTTTAATATTTTAATATTTTTCTACTTTATTTAATAGCTTGTATTTTCTTTCTTTGGGAGGTGGGTAATGGGATTGAACTCAACCACTCAACCACTGAGCCACATCCCCAGCACTTTTTTGTATTTTGTTTAGAGACAAGGTCTCACTCACAGGGCCTCACTGTTGCTGAGGCTGGTTTTGAAATCGTGATCCTCCTATGTCTCCCAAGCAACTGGGATTACACCAAGCCCAGCTAATAGCTTATATTTACTGAGTTAGAGAAAACATTTTTAAAAACTTAAGAGGAGCTGGGCGCGGTGGCGCAAGCCTGTAATCCCAGCACTTAGGGAGGCTGAGACAGGAGAATCGCAAGTTCAAAGCCAGCCTCAGCAATGGCGAGGCACTAAGCAACTCAGTGAGACCCTGTCTCTAAATAAAACACAAAATAGGGCTGGGGTTGTGGCTCAGTGGTCGAGTGTCCCTGAGTTCAATCTCCAGTACCAAAAAAAAAAACAAAAAAAAAACTTAAGAGGAAACAAAGTTAGCTTATGCAAAAACAATTTTGAAAATACTGTGTTCTACTGTTTCATTTGTGGCTCATTAAAATATATTTACTTATGTATCAGAAAAATTAATCTGACTTTTGGCAAATTTCAGAATCTTAATGACTTTGACTCTGTACTTACTTTTCCTAAATAAAAAGGATTAAAAGAGTCACAAAGCTGACAAAAAAAAACAAATAGCAAAACTCTCCCATTGTTGTTTTACATTGTGCCTTGCGTGGGTCTGCCTACCGGGGGGAGGAAAGTATGGGGTCCTCAGGAAGGACGGTATGGGGTCCCCAGGAGGAGATAGGGGTGGATGGTTGCAGAGTCAGTTCACTCAGACTCCGGGGGTTGGTAAGACTGCTCTGCCAGAGCGAGATGCAGAACCCCTTTATTCCAGGAAGTATAAGAGCTTATGAATGGTCCTCAGACCAATCATGGCCCCGAGGTTACAGCCAATGGGGTACCGCTCTGTGTCAGGGGCACTGTCAATCAGCATAGGGTGAGGAAGGAGGAGGGGAGGCATTGAAGGTATGGAGGGAGATCCCACATCCCATTTCTTATGTGACTATAGCTGTTGCTACAGCCAGTGAGTGACTTGGGTGCAGGTTGCGTTAGACTTGACCTTCAGATTGAACTAAAACTTCAGTGTTATGAGTGTATACTTTAGAATATCTTGATTGTTTGTTTGTTATTCAATATTGATGGGATGCCTGTAAGGTCATACATACACATAAGGAACACATACCAACAAATTGCACTTGGTATAGGGCCAAATGTGATAAAAATCTAGACATATTTAAATTTTCTAAAAATATGTCATTTACCATAGAAAACTACTAATATCTTCTGGCAACCATTCTGTTTTGTGAAATAAATTTTCTCCCTGATATATTCCTTTTGTAACTTAAAATTCAAAGTCTTGTCACCTTTGCCCTCTTCATTGAATTTCTTTCCAACTTGGATAAATCCCATTCTGGTAAGATTACTGCTAATTTATTCGCTTCTTTATTGTAATTGTATGTAAGAAACTAGTCATTTATGATGCAAAACTTTTGGTCGAATAAGTCTTTATCATCTCTCTTTAATCGCACACATAATTTATGGATAAAAATGTGATTTGGAAAAGTAATGAATTCAGAAATTAGGTTTTATGTTACTCCACTACATGCTGTAGAGTGCTCCAAAGTCAGGAACAATATTGGCAATTGCTAACATAAAATGAGACAAACATCAAAGCAAAAATAAGTTTAAATTAATGAGGTTTGGAATAATAAAAGAATTAGAACAATCATATTAGATAATATTTGGAAGCTACACTCTTAACATAAAAAGAATATAGAAGATGTACAGAGCACATCTTCATGGGGTGCCATTTCCAAAGAACACAACAGTAATTTGTTCCCCTGGAGTTTTGCAGTGAGAGCATGAGAAATTGTACATACAAAGGAACAAAGGAGACATTAAGAAAAGTAAACATGTGGATAAATATGTGAGCAATTTAATAAAATAGTTATTTATAAATAGGCATTTTAACATTTTTAAGACTATTAATTATGAAAGTCTTGCATATATAGAAATAAAATCTATGAGAACAAGACCAGAAAAAGTAAGAAGGAAGTAAATGGAAGTATATTTCTGTAAGATTTTTATAATATTTAGGATAGAGAATAACATTATTTGAGAAATAAATTAATAATTTAAAGATATTTGCTTTGCTATCTAGAAAATCCAGAGAAATATACCTCAGAAAAAGATACAAGGAATCAGATTAAATATTTTTTTTTTAATTTTTTTTTTTTGGTACTAGAGATTGAACTCAGGGGCACTCAACCACTGAGCCACATCCCCAGCCTTATTTTGTGTTTTATGTAGAGACAGGGTCTCACTGAGTTGCTTAGTGCCTCGCCATTGCTGAGGCTGGCTTTGAACTCGCAATTCTCCTGTCTCAGCCTCCCTAAGTGCTGGAATTACAGGTTTGAGCCACCGCGCCCGGCTAGATTAAATAT